>OX453273.1:34633249-34673249 GCA_949710005.1 Ricordea florida
TTGATTTTTCATTTTCACTTATTTGTTTATTATTATTATTTTTTTTTTCCTTTTATCAAGTGACTAACGCTGTAGTTCGACAAGTTTGCTGTATTGCCGGTATATCGATAGTGCTGGTTACCTTATCGCAAACTAAAATCACATGCACGCTTATGATATCTGTTCCATATCTAAACCTAGGATTACGTTTAAAGACTCTCTGTACTGTTTTCAAATGAACTGAAATATGTTTTTGTTGTCTTCCGATTTTCAGCCCCACCATGCCAGGAGGCTTCTGGCCTCAAATAAATGGTTGTAGTTCCAAGTCAGTTTTTAATTCTTCGGAAATATCGCAGTATCGTCCATTGTTGTGCTTAACGGTGTTTTGAAGATTACGGGTTTGAAAGGCATAAAAACATAAAAAACGAAATTAATGTGTAATCGTCGGCCAGGTGCTCGCAATGTCACGAATGACACGCGATTTGTCACTAAGTCGTAGTAACGCATTTACCATATCACGCATTTCGCACGGCCCACTGAACACGGTGGGAAGTCATAACTGCAATCGGTGGCTGCGTGTCTGTTCGGTTGTTTTGGTGCAAGCATCATCAGGACGAAGCACTCTTTCTGTTGATCTACATATTAATTGTGATCGCAAACCACGATTTAACGTTTCTGCGTCTTTCACTTTCGTGACGTTCTCCTAAGATTATGAAAACGGCTGTGAAATTGAGGATGTCGTTCTGATGAAAGCGTGATCGGCTCACGTCGAGCAGGATATGGCCGCCGCAAGGCGCGATTTGTCTTTTGGTAGGTCGTTTGCATTTTGTTCTTGAGAATATTTTAATTAACACCATTTGTGGGCCATAAAATACGCGACATTCTCTGTGGTCACTTTATACAACGTAATTTTACCCGACAGGCTTATATTAGTGTCACAGATCTGAGTTTATCTAGACATGCACAAAGGATATCGAAAAAATTAACCTCAGTTTATGTATTCGAAGTGACTTGTTTACATGTATTTATTACTTATATCCCCACAAAAATGAATGGGTTTCTGAGTTCCATATCTCTTCGCAGCGTTCTTTCGGGCTTCCTTCACTATTCTCTGCGGATCTTAGCAACATAATTTGGGAGTTAACAATTTATTGCATCCAACATAAACAGTTTAGTATGTCGAAAGTCATGTCGTTAACTTCATATTTAACGCTGTAGGCTTTCCATTGAAACGATGCAGACTGCGACAGATTTCCTGCCCTGGTGGAGTTTTTAAGCTCTTAGAATGCCAGTCGCGAATCCTGTCTGGAGGGTTTCGGCTTGAAATCATTATTCATGTACAGGGAGGTTAATTGTTCACAAAGAAATAAACAAATTCAGGCTCGGCTTACTGAAGTGTGTGTAAGAAATTCTAAATTCTTTATCTGTAATTCGTTTTTATTTTGTTTACAATGATCATGTAGATCAGCTCTAGCCGACGCCTCGATTTCCCAACAAACCTTTTCACAGTAATGGACAAGGTTTGTCTCGAAACATAATGGAATTATTACAATCACATTGTGCAACAATTTAAAAAACCTATAACCAAAATTGTCTTTTTTGAAAACATGCCCTTTCCGATTTTAATTGCAGTATCGATATCACGAAAGGCGGCTTTGCACTGTCATTTTATTATAGATGGCGAATTCGTTGCATGTCAATTTTTTTCCCAAGGCAATTTATGGGTGCAATTAACTTACTTCTTAGGGCAGGGTTAGAATTAATTTTCACGCCATAACTTGCAATCTCCAGTTACATTCACTAATTTCTTTGATTTCCCAACAGACGGTAAGATTAGTTGCGTTCTTTCTATATTTTTCCTATGGTCAGTGGAATAATATGATTTCTCTATAAACAGTTCAGTGTTATTTTCCAGTTCTTATTTGTATAATTGAGGGAATATCTAATGAGTTGCTGATTTGGAGTATACATGTTTGTTAAAGAGAAATTACATCTTCATCAACATTGCTGCATGTTTAAATTATCTTTCCACTGCTCATGCAAACATGTGGAAAATTTTGCTAACTGCATGGTCACAGAAAAATTTTAAAATGTTTATTTTATCAGTTCTGTTGTTTATGCTTTGATTAGCCTGCCCTAACCCATATCTGGTCCACTAAAGTAAACTTTACATTGTGAGTGAAACATTCATCCTTTTGTGCAGGATTTTTGTGGCTCAAACATTCTCAGGTATCTCAATTTTAATCCAGCTATAAGCTAAAAACGTCTAAGTCACAAAAATGAAAATGACGATGAAAAAGCTTCAGTTGGCCACAACCAAATTTTCTGTCTAAATTACTTTTTAGATAAAGTTGGTCAGTATTTTTGGTGATGGCACTTGCTTTTTTGTTTTGTTATATTGATTTAAGAATTCTGATAAATTGCAGGTGGAATTATTTGTACTGTAATGATCAATAAATGGGTGTTTTTTTCGTAATTCAAGTAGAATTAGTTAAATTTAAAAGGGCTATATTTTACATACAGTATCTCAAATGAACAGATTTTAGTTACTATATTGAATTTCAGTATGTGTTGTCAGCTGGTTTACCAGGGGTCAGTACTGGAATATTATAACAGTCTTGTACAGTGTACTTGCGTATAAATTGCAAGTAAATTATATAAGACAGAAAAATGAATTCACTCTTACATGTATGTAATATAGGTAATATGTGTCATCAAATGTGGGTATGCTTACAAGTGCTTTTCCATACAGCTTAAATTGCAACAGTCAGGGTGCTTGACCCTTCCCTAAAAATAAGTCACGTCTCAGTTTCTGAAGTTCAGACCTTGAAACCCCCCCCCCCCCCAAAAAAAAAAAAAAAAAAAAAAACAGCAATAGTCTCTTATCTACGTCTGAGAGGCATGTTTTTCTGGTGCCGAGTGTCTGTTTTTGTGTTTTGTAAAAGTGAGATCGTAAGTGTTGATGTCTAAATGTTTTTGTGGGAAGTAATAGACAGTAAAATCAGGGATCTGACTGAATCAATGCGAGGGTGGGACTAATGATTGTTTTGAGACATTCAATCTGTTTGTTAGGAAAAAGTGCATGGCAAGTGGTGATCGAGTGCTACTTTGCCTTTGGCTCAGTTTGTCGTTCAAGATCATTGACCTGCAGATGAAAGCCAAATAGAATAAACAATGCAACAGGAAAGTGGCACAAATGGTTTAGTTAGCTATGCATGGCCTAGCTTGTTAGTGGCAGCTTTAGGACAATCCTAGCAATATCAGTAATGTCTTTTACAAAGTAAAACAAAAAATGTACTTAATGGTAGAAAAGAACTGGTGTGATCAGTCTAAATGTTAAGTATGATAGATAAAGAAATAAAAAGTGGAATTCACTATGGTTGTGGTTGTACACTCAGAAAGAAATGAAGTAAGTTCTTCACATGTTTTGTAAATAGTTAATAGAGCAAGATATTTCAATTCAATTTGACGAATAATTGCATCAAACAAGCTTGAACTTGATATTGTTGTAAATTCAAACTTTTAGTTTTGACAGAACTGTTTATGATTGTTAACACACTGGTCTTTGAAGTCTGCCATTTAGAAAGTGAATAACCATGCTTTTTTGGTACAACATTTTGAAATTATAATAATTATTTAAGACTGGGTCACACTCAAGATATTTTGAATATTTTAAATGGTTGAAATCTCTAGTGCAACCACAAGTAGTCTACTGTCTGATATTTATCTTTGTCATTGTCAGTCTTCCAGCCTGTTATACATGAACCAATCTCCAAGCCTGAGTATCATACTGAGGGAGTGGTAGTAAATGGGGATTGTACTTTTAAAGAATGGAGTGAAGATCAAAAGAACCAAGGTAGTAAAAACGTTATATGTCAATATATATTTTTAAACATTATATATTTTTAAACATTATAATTTATCCAGTATAATTATATATATATATAAAACCAGATGTGATCATTGTCAGAACTTCTTTGTCAACTCCCAAACTTTTTCTAGCGCACAAACTGGTAAAACGTATTTTGTTCGACAGAAACTCTCTTGCAATTCATCCAGTGTGATCTATTTGGTTCATTGCAATACATGCAATCTCCAGTATGTAGGCTCGACTACAACGGAATTTAAAGTGAGATGTAGGAATCACAAATCTATGAAAACAAAGAAAAAAACTTGCGAAGTCGCAATGCATTTCAACCGAACTTCACACGTGCTATCAGACTTAACATTTCAATGTACAGTATTGACCAAAATACAAACCAGCATGTCCAAAAATACTGAAAGAAGCATACTGGAGTGCACAGCTATTCTCTCTTTCACCTTTTGGGTTAAACAAAAGACATGAATTTCATTCTACAAATCGCATCCACTATAGTTAATTCTAGCGGACTTAAGGCAATGGTTTGTGATTTTCTTGAGTTACATTTTTATCGCTGAAATTTTTAATCAATCGCTGTGTGTGCACTAAATAAATAATTATGGTCATTAATTGTAGTCGTTCCAGTGCTCAGGGGCCCCCCTTTGGGGATTCTGTTATTTTTTTGGGCTAGCTGGGTCATTCAAAGGCTCCTGGTTGGGAAATTATTACTTATTGTTTAACGGCCCTCCTTGGGGATTTTGTTATGATACCGCAATGTGACATGTTGCAGAGGCTCCTGTTGGGGAACCTGTGTTGCTGTGGCAATTACGTAACTTTTGTTACTAGTTTAATTGTTTCTAATCTAACTTGCTGTAGCTGTTTTACATTTTTTGTGCTTTTTTTTTCCATTTGGTATGTAACCTTTCTATCATTCATTGTTGTGTAAATCGTATTTAAGTTGTGAACTGTCTGTACACTGTTTGTAACTGACGAAGGTCGAGAAACCGAAACGTTTTATAAAGTTTTATCTATTTTTTTATCTTTTTTAAACCAAAAGTTGTCCATTTTCGGTTGTTTTTAACCAGTTTATATATATATGTATAATATATATATTATGCGTACGTGTGTGTGTGTGTGTAAAGTGAATTCTCCATTTTACAATGTCTAAATTAAATCTTCAGTGTGACTATTCGCTGAATTTTTGCCATGATTACAATCAACTCACTGTCAAGCAACAGGTCATATCAGTTGGACTTCTTTAATGTCAACTCATGAATTTTTGATGAACTAATTCAAGGTCTCTAAACAAAGTTAACAGTTCAAGGCTTTTTGGCCACAGTACATGTCACTGTGGCTGTTGCAGTAGCTCATGTTCCTTTGCAGGATCACTCTCAAATTTGTCAGTCTGTTGTTTTAAATTGAAAAATATGCTTCTATTTTTGGCTGATTTGCATTGGGCTTTATTGAAATAAAGTGGGGTAATGTTCAAAGGAGCAAAGGCCTGGCTGTTATACTTTGAGTGTTCTGACGCTTCTTTTCTATTAAAAAAAATGAAATGAATGAGCAGTAGACTAAGTTTTTATTAGGGCAGGTTTTGTACCAGTGCTTGAAAGATCTGGTAGATTTAAGCTGTGACTCTTTCTTACTTTGGTATGTCTCTCACATATTGCCAAATAAGAATATAGCATTGAAGCTATTCTTAAGAAGCCTTTTTTTACTAAAACCAGCTTCTTTTTCATCAGAGTCCCTAGAGAGCATGCGGGAGGCATTTCGTTGTAAGGTGCAACATCCCAGAAAGGCAATGTCATTGTTCTTAAAAGCAGGAAAAGGTAGTTGCAAATTTCCAGCAATTTTTTATTGGTCATATATTTTAATAATTTTAGTAATAGTTGATTTAATAGTTGACAGGTTACACTGCTTGTTTAGTTATGCAGCTGAGACAATTTGAGTTTTCTTAATTAAGTAACACTGAGTTGCAGAGAAGGCAAGTTTAACATTACTGCCCAGTGTTATGGGGCTAACTCCTAATAATAGCTCCTAATAATGGTAATTGGATGAGTAGAATGTAGTTTAGTAATAAATTACAGTTTGTGCATTAACTGTTTCAGACCAAAACTTCTGGAACTTAATTTTTTGATAATTGTCACTTTATGACATTCCTTTCACTCATTCAAGTTCCACATATAATATTGTTTCGATCATGCCTAACCAAATATTTTATATGTACACTGTAACTTTTTGCAAAATCATCCAATGGCCTTTCAGTTTCCTACAATTTGACAGGTTGGCTTAGTCAAGCCTTTTAATCTGATTGGTTGTTTTTATGTTAATCTACAATTAATGTACAATTTTTTTCCTACCTTCGCTGGAAGCCTGTTTGCAGGCTAAGTGAATCATGGTGTCTTGTTCGGCCAACTAGAGATTTGCAGATAAATCTTCAGTGGTTTCTACTAAACAGCAGCTAAAAATGTCTCGTTCTTTGAGTGAACTGACAACAACATGAATTCATCCTGATTAAGCTGCCCGAAAATGGGCTGAACTTCACTTTGCGCTGCAATTCACTTGGCTTGAAATAAAAGCATTTGCAACTCGTTGTTGTGTTTGAATTGATTTTGCCTTGATTGTTTCACAATTTATTTTGGATTAAATCTCAGTACGTATATAATTAAGAAATTACATCATGGTTGGTTTGCTGGTACAATTTTATTTACTCATTGTGAAGAATCAACAACCCCCTTATTCGTTCCTCAACCGTTCGTACGTGATTCTTCACTACTCTTGAATAGAAATCGTACTCACCCACTAGCCATGATTTGGTATCTATAATTTAACACAGGCTGTATGATTACCAGACTAGTTAAGTATAACACCAAAAAATTCAATTTAATGATGAACTTACTTTCTGGTCCTGTACAATGCTTTACGATTATTTTGGTCAAAATAGAAATCCATAATTATCCCCTATGCTGAACTTTGTTCCTCTGCTGAATACGTTACTAGCAGTACTCACTACTGTATTAGTAGATGCTGTACATTTGACTAATTCAAAATACTTGCTTAGTGCACTGATATAATGATAAGATGAATACATTAATTAGGGCCTTACTGCCCTAGCTGACAGGAAAAACCATCATGGGTTCTTTTAAAACTGCATTTACAAGGTTTTGTGGGAGTCATATTTGTAGTAAATTATTATTATTATCATTATCATGATTTTTTAGCATTGTTCTCATTATTATGCAGATGATAATTTACCTTACTTGGTGTCCCCAATTATTTCACAGTATACATGTAATACAATCATGTAGTGCGTTCTTTGTTAACCCACTGTAGGGCTAGTCTTGGCTGGTGATGAGGAGGCAGCCTTAGAATGCTTTGAGTCCCTGATTCTTTTAGCCAAGGAACAGTTAAGTCATGTTCTTAATGAAAAGGCGAAACTACCTCCAGTCCCTTTAGAGCAAAGAGCAAGTTTTTATCAAAGGGTATGTTTGGTGATTTTATGGTAATAGTAGTATTTTTGACCAAACAACTGGCTTTTTTTGATAACCTTTATTGAAGAGCTTGACAATCAGAAAGTGGTATGTGTGACAGTATTTGCTATGTCATTTTTAATCTTCAAGTCCAGGCCTGCATGGGCCACTACTGTTGTGCAACTCCTGTTGGCATTTTGGTAGGTATTCAGTCACAACACTGATGCAGATACATGTACCATTACCAACGAACTCAGTTTCGCTGGACAGTAATTCAAGTGAACCACCTTCTCTGAAAACTTGTTTTGCTAGTGTTGGGAATGCTTGGAATGGCATTTCAGAGAGTGCAGAGTACTGAATCTGAAAAATGTTTCCTTGAGGGCGTGACACCCAGGACCCAGGTAGAGGCCCACATGTTTGGGGCGTGTTTTCTGATATGAAATCTCCTTCAGAAAATACCAAATAGGCACCTATTTCAAGTCTCATTGAAAGCCCTGCTAGCCTACTGTGAAAGTGGTCTTTGAGCTTGTATGGTGAATGTTCCCGAGCATATGAGCATATGCGTTTGTGACTGAATTTTCACTTGGGGACATTTATTCTTTGATTGTGCAGAGACCACTGACGAGAGAAAACTCAGTAAGAGAAGAAAACGAACCCAGAGGAAATGATAGGGAGACGAGAAATGCACAATGTTCAAGCGAACATAGTGACAGTCTGGAGCCACCTCCGAGATGTACAGAAAATGGTCCTATTACTGTGATTCAAATTGACAGTGATCCAACATCACCACCACCCCCTCAGGATCAGGGTGTCAGTACCACAGCAGTACCACCCCCTCAGGATGGCACTGTTACTACTATAGCAGTACCTTCTCCTCAGAATGAGACCATTGTTGTGGAGGAATGTGTCGCAGAGGGAGAAATCGTGCAAGTTTGTGATGAGTCAGATAGTGTGTGTATAGTGGAGGATACCTCTGCAACATTTTGTGTGGTTGAAAGTGTTACTGAGGAACAATCCTTTGATTTCTGTGAGAGTGAGAGCTCTGGGATGTCCTTTGGTGAAGCATCGTCAAACTCTTCTGTGGCATTCGCCGAGGCTGTTGATTCCTCGCACTCAATGTCCTGTGCCCCAGAGTTGACCCAGGAAATGCAAATTTGTATTGTAGACTGTGAAGAGTCTTCAGGGAAGGAATATGAAGTTGCGACATTAGACTCGGATGATAATGTTAGCGTGTGTAGTCTGGGCCTCAGTGAAACTTGTGTTCAGACACATGATATCATGATGGAGTGTGGGGAGGTGACAGTTGAGGAAATTCCATTGAGTCCTCTTCAGAAAGCGCTCACAAGAAGACAGTAAGTACCGGTATTACCAGGAACGGCGGAGAAAAGTTTGAAATCTAAAGGCTTGGAAATCGTATTTTCAACATTCTCCATGAGATATGTAAAAAGACAACCTGATAAGTGTAAAATGATAAAAAATGTCATCGTCGTAAAAAGTGGGGGGGGGGGGGCTAAACCCCCCAACCCCCCCCCCCCCGGGCTCCGCCGCCCCTAATTACTACATGTAGTTGTTTGTTTAGTTCCTATACCTCTCTCCGTTTCTTCTTGCCCATAATTATCGCTGTAACGTCCGCTCGGCGCATCCGAGATACAAAACTAACAGCTCGCAGTCTATCCAGATATGTGTGTGGCAATCACTATTAAAATAGCTGTGCGTGTCACAATATCTTCTTATTCTTTGGCAAATTACGAGGCAACAAACAAGGCATTTCTGTTAAACCACCGTAATGTAAAATGAAGGTGCTGACGTTTCGAGCGTTAGCCCTTCGTCGGAGCGAATCCGACGAATCATTCGCTCCAACGAAGGGCTAACGCTCGAAACGTCAGCACCTCCCTTTTACTTTGCAGTGGTATAACTTACTTTATCAATTTGTTTGATTATCCCAATTTCTTGGGCTTCAATTCCCCACCGACGCAGCACCAGTTTCTTTAGAAGCTATCCCCACATTGCTCTTAAATCTGACTATACGTAAATGTGCGCGGCGTATACTGAGGGTAATTCATTGTAATTGTTGGATTCGGTTTTCGCATGGTACAGTGTAGCCATAATTATTAAGGCCGAGGCTTGAGTAACTTGCCGAAGCCGAAGGCATAATCCTAGGTGATTGTAAAAATGACAGCGCTTGTTGGGTGAAGTCCCTTTGGCATGCGACTGCTGCATGCGACTGTTGCACACGCAACTGTTGTCCGTAGGATTAAAGTCATCTCTGCAGATATGAAAATAATTGTCTGCAGGTATGACGTAACGAAACAGTGCCGGCGACAATTAGCTGCGTGCTTCTAACCAGTCACAATTGAGATAGTGGCACCAATGCATATATGTATATGTATATGTATATATGTATATGAACAACGTTAGTTAACAAATTTCTAGGTTTTTCGTAATTTTCATGGAACCTGTTTCATTCGTTTTGAATAGGTATGTAGTCAGTGAGCTTATTGACACTGAGCAAAGTTATGTGAAAGATCTTGGATATGTTGTCCGGGTGAGTTGGCGTGAAGGTTCGTGTATTACTTTCATCAAACCATGTTGTCATATTTAATTTTTTTTAATCAGTCGTGTGCTTCTCGAAAGATCCGAATTCTTTTCAGTCCCGAAAAGTCAATCGTTATAATATTATTCGCGTATTCTACAAACATGTTCGTTGAACATGTTTCAAGGAGAAAAGCCTTTTTCCATAGTACGGTTTGATGGGAGGAAACTTGTTTGTTACCAAGGTGTGAGCTATGGCGTGACTGGCCAAGACTTCCCGAAATGTCTCGGGACCTTTGAGAAACGCGGTGGTCGCGGTGATACTGGCGACACACTGCTTCTACAATTCCACACGAGTCCAACAAATTTGCGTTAAACAGAAATGTTAACGTTTCTAACTTTTAGGGACCGTTCATTTTTTACGAGGGAGGGGGAATCTGGCGTGCCATATCAAAGTATTGCGAAAATATTTCCTATTTCAGGTGACCACCCTTTTCCCTATTTCTTTTGGGATGCCCCCCTCGAAAGCCGTTTTTTCGCATGCCCCCCCCCCTCAAAAAAAAAAATCCTACCAGCCCTCCCCCCTCTTCCTCGTCCCTGAGTTCATACATGCTTACATATCTAACAGAGATCTGTAGAAACGTTTCCATCCTTATAGTGTCCTTAGTCCCGAGACAGTCGTGGAGTCGCGCGTTTTGAAGGTAGTGATATAATTTCTACCAACTTTGCCCACAATGTTTTTCACTAATCTTTCTTCGAAAATCCCGCGCAATTTGCTTCTTTGTCTCACTGACTTCGTCCTGTCTGGAGCGCGGTGTGGAAATTACTATAAATTTGTTTCTCATCCATCATAGGGTTACATCCCCGAGTTCTCTTCAAGTCAGCTTCCAATTGAACTAAGAAACAAAGAGAGGGAAGTATTCTCCAATCTTCAAGACATTTATGAATGGCATTCAAAGTAAGAGCAACGTGTTGGTTGATCTTATCTACAGGTGGACCTCAATAAAGTGACCTCCCCAGAGGCTGGCCGCTTTATAGGCGTTTAATATGGAATAAGATGGAAATGGAAGATAACGATATTTTATTCTTTACTATTGTCAAATAAACTAATTCAAGTGTAGCTAAAGCATTTGCACAGTTTTTGAGGTGTATTTCTTGTTGTTATCAGTTGTTACCTTTTATTTCAACGACTTTCTGTCACCGTCTTGTTCGGACAAAGGAATACCTTGGTTTTAAAAATGATGGCCGTTTCATAGAGGTAAAAAGCATTAAATACATACCATCGCGACAGCAACAAGGTGACCTCGGCGGCCTAAAAGAAGTGGTCGTTAAACAGAGATACCCAATACTATATTTAACAGACAGATAATTTGGGGCTTTTGAAATTGGCAGCTTGATAGAGGGTGACCGCTTAATGGGTGGCCGCCTATTAGACGTCCACATGCAGCTTATAAAGAGAGTTGCATATTGTTTGCACTCCTTTATACAATTGTATGCGCCGTGTTTTAGGAGCACCAAACGTTCAAGACATGAACACTTTACACTTTTTGATTGGTGACCATATAAGGAAACTCACGCTCAGTTAGTTCGCGTGCTTTGACTGATCACTTTATAGGACATTTCTTTTGTGCGCGGTCCCATAAATGAAAGTCTGTCTTGAAAACAACTTTAAAGCATAACTGAAACCCTCATTATGCCTGTGGTAGTTTGTTCAAATGCTTGGACAATTCAAAACAACAAGTTTGAAAGCCCATAATAAAAATTTCTTTATCATTAGGTCGTGAGATGAATTTCACACTTGTCAACTAACATTGGCAGTTTCTCTACTTTACTCTACTACTCTACTTTCCATCCACTAATATATTATACTGCGCACGAAAGACAGATTTATTGTTTGTTTCTTGTACCATTTTTTTCGTTTGTGATTCTTTTGTCTGTGTTAGACGTATTTTTCTTTATAACTGACGTTCCTGATATGGATGAGTAATGAATGAAATCAATGACTAATCGATGCAATCAATGACTAATCAATGCATTCGATGACTAATCGATAACCAAAACTTTTGTGGCCTATCGATTAGTCATCGATTACTCATTGATCATCGGCAATAATCAATGACCAATCAACTGATCACCTATCGATTACCTAGTGCCATTTCTAGTTGATTTCATTGATGTCATCGATTAGTTATGTCTGGAATAAATTAATCATAAATCTCGTTTTTTCGGTCCGTGACCCGCGCCCTCTACACTGGGTTCACACATTTGATGGGAGAAACCTCGGTCCGTAACGTACTGCAGGTCCTCGAACTCTGTTAGAAAGTGGTATGAAAATAGTTTCGTAATTCTTTACAAACTTGCCCCGGAAAAGTTGATACTTTTAAAATAGTAACAGCTACCCTTCATGTGGGTATCCCTTAACATTGAGGAAAATGGGACATGCCTGCATGTAGAGTACCGCAATACCATACTGGAACCAGCTTGACCTGGAAGCGATGAAAGGCCTACCGGACTCAGTAAGTGCGCATATGATTGACATGTGCTTATACTTTTCTTGAAGGGAACTCAATAGGGAATTAAAAGATTGCGAAGACGATCCTGACAAAATTGGCGAAGTCTTTGCACAGTCGGTGAGTTTGACCTAAAAAGGAGAGCAATTTTAATACTTGAATATGTTTGCTCCTTGCAGAAGTCCTTGAATGATTGATTGTTTTACAGTAACGTGCAACCATCGAGTTGTGGACACACGCGGGAGTTTGCTAAGCACGAAAGAAGCGTAAGAGATGCTTAAGGTGCAGCCAAGAGCATCTCTAGCTTCTTGAGTTTTTGTCAAACCTCCCAAGTGTGTCCATAACGCGATGGTTGCACAGCTGCTGCGTTTACCATTTCTTTTAAACACAATACTTCACAACTTTTATTATGGTTAACAGTCTGAAAACAAAGCAGAAAAGCCAATAGAGACTAAGAAAATGATACTGAAATAACGAAGAAAAACTTCACAGGTTTTTACACAGAGGTAAACCCCAAATCTTCAATTACGTTTTATTTCTTCATTTTAGCAATTGCCGTTTTTTTTTTCTTTCCTCAGGAGCAGCAGCTTGAGGAACTTTATTCCGAGTACTGCCGGAACAAATTAAAATCAGACTCCTTAGTTCAGAAATATGCAGACTCTTTTTTCCAGGTTTGGGTGCTCGGTGTCTTATCAATACTGGCATACACTCCGGTAGTTGTACCATATTTAGTTTCGTATAAGTAGGTCAGCTGTATTAATATTCCTTAGAGCGTAATGCATTAACTGCACAGCTTTCTGCAAGATACTGCAGCTATACTGTTCTGAGGCCTTGTGGTCGACATGCACGTGTCGATGTGCTGGTCTGTTGACATCTGCCTGATATATGTGCGGAAATGTAACTCGTAATTACGACGACTCTTTAAACATGTGTATTTTCAGGTGCAATTTCTTATTGATGGACTGTTGGTTTGATTTTGTTTTGTAAATTTGATGGTCATAAGCGCTCCGGCGCTCATCGCCGCCGTTTTAATAAGTGAAAGATCGTCACAGTTATAAAGATATAACGAGAACTTGACTTCGTTATATCATGCATCATTCATTTTTTTGCACATCTCTTCGTTTCATATGTTGTGAAATCATGTGCATTGGACCCTTGGTCGACTTTTTCATTGACGGTGAGAAACTAAAGAACGTAAAACGTTTCAAGTATCTCGGTAGTTTTGTGACTGAAGATTGTTCGATGAAAGAAGAACTGACATCACGCATCCAAGCAGTCTCTTGTGCTTATGGTAGACTTCGAAGCAGAGTTTTTGATTCTCATGAACTCACTTCTTCAACAAAAATCAAAGTTTACAATCAGTGCCTGATGCCCCTTCTACTTTACGGTTGCGAAACCTGGACACTCTATTGTCATCAAATTAGACAACTGCGCACCGTTCAACAGCGTCATCTTAGAAGGATTTTGAAAATTAAATGGGACGAGTACATTAGTAATGAAGAAGTCTTAACTCGCTCAGGTGTTGAAGACATCGAAATCATATTAGTAAGAAGCAGACTGCGTTGGCTGGGCCATGTAACCAGGATGCCAAGTGAGAGGCCAGTCAAAGCCCTTCTCTATGGTGAATTAGCGGAAGGGACACGCCGCACCGGGCGCCCCATGCTTAGATTTAAGGATAACTGCAAAAGTGCATTAAAATGCGGGGAGGCCATGGGGGAATGGCAAACGACTGTTTTAGACCGTCCTTCATGGAGAGCTTCAATTCGCAGAACTTGCAACAATTTCAATCTAAAAAGAATTAAGTCATATGAGAGAAGAAAAGAAAACAGAAAGAAGGCAGCACCAAAGAAGTGATCTCGTTAAATGAATTTTTTATCTTTCTTGTACTACTGTATACTATACTGATTGAGTTTATCTGTTTCACTGATGTGTTTCGCCCGTTTCGGGTTAAGGCGTCGTATATATATTCGTTTCATATGACATCTTTTCGTTGCATTGCTCACTTTTTCGTTATATCAGACGCTTTTTAGTTTTATTAGACTGACATCTTTTAGATGTATAGTGTGCACTTCTTGTTGTGGATTTATTGCACGTAACATTGTTTGCTGCAACATAAAATTGATACATGTATGTGCACATACAATATTTTGTCCGTTGAAGGCTGCCACACTCTATTCCCTGATTTGGTAAATACTTAATATTGCTATCTCTCTTCACTCTTCATCTCTGTTCAAGTATTGTATGTTTATTATATTTTCTGTGTTTAGGATTGTAAAGAAAAACTGGGTCACAGGCTTCAGCTGGCGGATTACCTTATTAAACCCGTGCAAAGAATAACAAAATATCAGCTTCTACTCAAGGTGCGCGGACTTCCGCTACTGAATTATATGTAGTTTTAGCCTGCAAGCAGATTCTTCCGTTGAAATTTTTTAAGGGACATTTAGACTGTAAAACCGAAATATGTTAATTGTGCAGTCAATCAAAGGAAAAATAAAACTGTGGCCACAATCCGTGATCCTTTCACCCCAAGGTTGTCTCTCGTTCTTTTCTTTGTTGCGCTCAGTGCAGTTTCCGGGCCTCGTTATTAGTAGAATTCAATCATGGCGGGAACATTTGTCGGCTTGAAAATTCTCTAGAAATTCTCATAAGCTTGTTTCACGATGTATTGATGTTATCGAAAGAAGTAACTTTTTGGCTATTTTTTTTTAGTGAAGACATTGAATGACGACTGAGTAAGTCCTACAGCTAATAGAATGCACTTATATTCAATGTTTTCCAAGTTCATAAATTGCATGAAGATTTGGCCTTCACTTTAACGCAATTTTCAGCAACGGGGCAGCGATGTAATCTGAAGAAAGACCCGGGTGGAACGGGATATGAACCCGAGCCCTCGCGTGTACCGGTGCGATACTCTACTGACTGAGCTTTACCAGCCTGCGTTACGGGCAGGTCAACATTGGGTTCAAATATGCCCGTATAAGGAATGATGCGAACAATCAAGCCATTTAAGTTTAAATGTGAAAACATAGTGAAAAGACTCTGACTTTCATGGTGAACTCGGAACCTTTTTCAATAGTTTCTGCAGCTTTCAGCGTAATCACAAACCATTGATTTAAACATAGTTTGAAATGTTCTTGTTCATAGGATATTCTGAAGCACACCGAGAGAGCAGGGGAAGACGCCTCTGAGTTTCAGGTTTGGTCTGTTCTAAAGCATTTTATAATATAGCTACGTTCTTACGCGCGCTCGGATTGGTCAAAAACCCATGTTTTATCAGAGTATAAAACATAGAAAAAGCGTGTTTTATTGTTTTTCGGCACATTACCTCT
The DNA here is from genome assembly GCA_949710005.1 of Ricordea florida. Taxonomy (NCBI): domain Eukaryota; kingdom Metazoa; phylum Cnidaria; class Anthozoa; order Corallimorpharia; family Ricordeidae; genus Ricordea; species Ricordea florida. The sequence continues at coordinate 34,648,929 of OX453273.1, forward strand.
ACTCGTCAATTTCTGTAAGAGACGGCGAAAAACATTTTCTTTGAAGAAATTCTCTGAGTTCTTTGCGAAGCAGCAGAAAGTTTTCAAGCTGAGAATAATAAAATGGTATTAAATGGCGTCAGCCTGTCGATCTGTGTGCCTTGTTGTTTCTACTCGCGGCATGTAAAATCTGTATCACAAAGCGAATAAAGAAGCCTATTGAGAACACTCGAGAATGTAGAAAACACTCGCCTGCGGCTCGTCTTTCGTGTTGTCAAATACCCGTCGTGTTTTATCACAGTGTAATACACGGCTTAGGCTTCTTTATTTGTTAAATATAACATAGCTTTGAGAAAGCGCGCGTCAGATTGTGAAGTTGTGAAGTCTTATGTTCTGAAAAAATGGTGAACGCAACAGCTGTACAACCATCGAGTTAGGGACGCACTTGGGAGGTTTACTATGCATTCAAGAGGCTAACGATGCTATTGGCTGCGCCTTAAGTATCTCTTACGCTTCTTTCGTGCTTAGCGAACTCCCGCGTGCGTCCATGACTCGATGGTTGCACGCTGTACGGTTACCATTTCTTCAAATGAGACCGTTTTATATCATGTACCCTTCTATTTTTAAACTGTCTGTCAGCATAACGAAAACTAATTATGTCATATTTAAGCCGAAACAGAAAGTAATCCTTTTGAGCTCCTTCATTTTATTTGATAAATATAGTTAACGTCATAGAAAGGGCGGCGTACGGGGTTGTATTCACCAGCTGCTTGTGTCAGCTAAAAATTTTTTGAGCAACGAGACATCTCTCTGTGTTTTTCTCAACGTGTCATTGTTTTCTTGATGCTGTATAAACTCGTCTGCGGAGCAACCAATCGACACAAACCTAGAGCTTTCCTCCGCCTTCGTCATTTTCGCAAGAACAATCTGGAGGAGGCGCGCCGCCAGAAAAGGCGCCAAATCTGAAAAGCAATTTGAATGTAACGATGCACGATTATGATTGGCTCAGAAAGACCTTGCACTATCGTTGATTGGTTATACTTTCACTCGTGAAACAGCTGTACGCCATTCTCATTGGCTGTATACGCTCTCTTCACATGTGAAAATAAAGCGTATAGAATTCTACAAATCAACTTTATGAAATAAAATTATTGTGTTATTACTTTGTTACAGACAAATTTTGAGAATTTGATATTAGGTCAATTCATTATCTTCGAGTTGACCATTTTGTTCAATTCACATAGTCCGTTTTCCTCACACTGTAATGTTATGAAAAAAAAGTTTCATTTTGATCACATCTGGAAGTGAAAGAGTAGCCTCAAGCAGTGTCAAATAAAATCACTTTGCTTTCATAATCATGTGATATTTGGTTTGAAACAAAAGGCATGCGTGTGGGGTCTTGTTCTGGAGAGCGACACTTAATCTTCTCTTGCAGAAACGGATGAAAATACATGTAACTTTGTAGTGTTTTTGTTCGTGTAACTTGTATTTCTCCACTAGAAAGCTCTTGAAGTGGCGCTCAGGATTCTGAAACGAACCAACGACATGGTGAATGTGGGAATGCTTCAAGGGTTTGAGGTACTGAACAAGTACTCATCTTTTGTTAAATAATGAAGATGCCATCTGTTGAGCCTGGATAATTTGTGAAATATGTATTTTTCGACCCTGCCACTGGCAAACTCGGAAAAAAGCAAATCCGATTTCCACCCATAGTAGTCGAACCTACGACCTTCCGATTACTAGTTCGAACGCTCTACGACTGAGCTATGGGAGACTCGTGGGAGCAAACTAGGTTCGTGGGACAGTCATCTCTTTTTCACGTGTTAAAGATATCCCTTGGTTAATTCTGGAACCGTTGTTCATAAATCCCCAACCCCGGTTGATCCATTGATTCATTCCCTTATCAATCAGGATCTTTCCTATTACTCTTTAAAGTAAATAACTTCATTAACTCATCAGCAAATCAACGTTATGGAGCTTCATGGAGCGAAAGGTGCAGAATTACGGTTTGTTCCGCCAAGCACTATTGCTTTGACAGCGTTAAAGGCCTTACTGACCTTGCATGCTACATCAGTCTAGCCCAAATTTTTGCTGTTACTTACAGATCTAGCCAAGTGCAGTAAAGTGAGTGCTACAATGAACAGCTGTTCGTGCACTCCCTCTTACCCACCCCACCCCACCCCATCACTATCGCTGCGATGAACAATCAACATGACTTTGTCAATACCTCTTATTAATCGAGTTCGAGGTCCGTACTGTAAAATACGAACCGAGTTTTTTCCCGTAGATTTATGGCCCAAGCGCGAAGCGCGCGGGCCATAAATCGACGGGAAAAAACGAGGATCCGTATTTTACAGTACGGACCGAGAAAACGAGGTTAATAAGATATTTATTATATCTCTGGAGTCATTTTGGCGACCAAAACAAACTTTAGCGGGCCGTACAGTGAAGTACGGCCCGCTAAATTGACCAATCACAGCGCGCGTACTAACTGAGAGATATAATAAATATTCTTACTGCCTCCTGACCGATGTTTTTGCTTCATATAATATTGTCTACGGTTGTGTTCACAGCAACACAAGTGTAAGAAAGTCAGAGCGTTTCACTGTTCTTCGTGTTGCACTTTAACCGCTTTATAATGGTACACTTCGATTTTTTTTTAGGTGAAACCAGAGGAGACTGGAGACCTTATACTTCAGGTACTACAATCCTAAGCCATACGAGTGTTAAGCTAGTTTGCGCTCTGCTCCCTTGTACAGTTGAATTACGTGGGCTGGCTATCCATGCTTCCGTAATTTCGATATCGTTTATTCCTGTTGATGTTGTTAGGAGTAAGGCGACTGCCTCCTTCTTTTTCTTTATGTGCCAGTGGGTGTCAGGATCAATAATTTGAACTTCTTGCCACAGCGGCCTGTGTCCAGCTTCGTTGGCGGGCTCGGAAACAGCGGAGTTCTGGGTACAGGCTGGACGGATGTCTTTGTCGCGTTCTTTCTATCTTGAAAAGTTCGCCCTGCCTTTTCAAAAAAACTTTTCCGCGTTCGCATGGTTTCTTGTAAACTACGCCATCTCTTTTCGTTTGGTCTGCAAGGTCTTTCGATCCGACTAGTAGGAATCCTAAAGTGCTCTCCAGTTGAAATAATGAAAATGGCATACTGTGTTGATCCCGGTGAATAAGTGAAAAGGTGTATTTTCCTCAGGCAAACTTCCATCAAAGGAATCAAACCAATAACACCCCCCCCCCCCCCCCACCGTCTCCCGTTTTTTCTAGTGCATATATGATCTGTAAACACGCTGTAATTTGCCTTCGAATGCCATTATGTGCATTTTCGTAAACCGCATGTATCCTTTTAAATGACTCTTTTTTGTTCTACTCAGGAAGAGTTTCTCGTTGCTGATGGAAAGGCAAAAACAAAAGGCAAAGAGAGGAGGATATTTTTGTTTGAGAAACTGATAATATTCAGTGAACCCATAACGAAAGAAGGAGGACTTCCCGCCTATAGATATGTCCACAGTATGAAGGTAACATTTCTGAACGGTTTTCATCACAGAGTGAAAACTTTGCCGGGTATAATCATGTGGGCGGAAATTTTTCTCTTGGTCATGATTTTCTCATGGTCTATTTTAAAATGCTTTTTATCTTGATGCCGTTGTGTCTCGCGCAGAATTTTGTTAAGCAGACTGATCTAATGCAGATTTGTGACCATATTAGGCCTCTATTTGGCTCTATTTCATAATCGATAGCTGTCTTAGAAGGACAACGGAAACAAAATATCGTGTGCATATAACGCTACAAGAATGCTTTGCCGTAACGGGGATATACTTCATGCCAGTATGCCATATAGTCTCCCGCGCCCATCACAATGGTGTGGGAGTCTATATGGCATAGTGGGAGAGTTTATACTTCATGCCACTATGCCAAATAGTCTCCCGCGCCCATCATAATGGTGTGGGAGACTATATGGCATAGTGGGAGAGTTTATACTTCATGCCAATATGCCAAATAGTCTCCCGCACCATTGTGATTGGCGCGGGAGACTCTATGGCATACTGGTATGAAGTATAAAGCCAGTAACGGGCGGAGGCAATACTGTTTAGTGTAGATCAGTGCCCGCCACAGGGGATCGGTCATGTGTAATTATCAACAGATAATGGTTCGTGGTAGCCTGGCTTGGTGAACACTTGGTACCGACCGGAGTACACTGTTTAACTTTGGCACGATCTGATTTAAGCTTGGTGTACCTGATCGTGAAGCACTTCAGATCCTGTTTAATAGTATCTGTTTCATAGTCTGTACATTGATGTTTTGGTTCCCGGTTCCAATAGATTCTGTAGTACGATTGCAGTGACAGACAAACCACACCGTTGATTGTGGACGGAGAGAAAATAATGCGAGGAGAAGACCTTACACGGAAAAAGAGGAAAATGGAACCCGGTTTATACGGACACCAAGGGGACATGCCATAGTGTTTGTGTTATCCGGATGTCCGTATTAAACAGGCTCTCAGAGAAATCGTCACGTACACACGTTTTATCGATATAAAGACTAAAGCAAGCACTTTTACCAGATAACGGTGTTTAATTTCTTATCTGTACATAACTGTAACAAGTTCATCTTAAGGAAAACTCACGATCATTGAAACACGAAAATGAAACATGTCACGCTATCTTGTTAGTGTTTTTACTAACGAAATCGCGGTAGAAAGGTGTCATATTTTAAACAGGGCACAGTGTCTACAACAAGCACATAACTATGACAATGAGAAAGGACAGTTTGCAGATAACCAGTGTCCGTAAAACGGGGTTGACGATATATGAGACTTTCGTGACTCGGGACACGGAAGATTGTCCATTGTCCGCGAGCTAATTTTAGAGAAAACATATGAGCTATTCGACGGTACAAACGAAACTGTCCGTTATTAACGGGTGTCCGTACTAAGCGGGTGTCCGTAGAGCGGGGTTCCAGTCTACTAATGTCGCCCATTCTTAGTGGATTGTAATGATTCCAAGCTCGTAATGATATGATTTAGTAAACGGGTTCGGTCGTTAGTAGGTAGGATTCGCCTTCGGCAGTGGTCGACCTTGGCTGATAATCTTATATTTGACGATAGTTGATCGTAAAAATAGATTAGAGTTTTCTTTCTAATGTTTACAGACAAAAGGTATTGGTCAAACAGAGTCCGTTGACAGTGATCCCTGTAAGTGGGCAGTTTGGCTGAGAAAACTGGGCGGTGCAGAGATTTTCCTTATCAAGGCGTCCTCTCCTGAGATGAAGGAAACATGGATAAAAGCTATCAAAGAATGTCACGACAGAAAGAGACCAGGATTTCTGAAAGGTTTGGAATGTCAAAAATGACTTCAGATATTTATTTCTTCTTTGTTTGTCGCGTCGTAGCAACGTCCGAATAAGTAAGGTATTTGTTTACTGTGGATAAGCCATCAAATTCTCTCTCTTTTGGATAATTTACATGCTCTGTACCGGAACAAAAAGCTGATAATTCGAACACATTAGCTAGTTTTTGTGACATTGTAGATGTTTAAGAATTTGGACTGAATATTTTGTCAGTACCAGTAATTTTTTATCAAGTCTTTTTACCCCTTAAGGCGTCTCCACTCATATTCAATCAATCAAATCAATCAATCATTATCACCAACCGCAAAAAGTGTTGTATCATCAGCGTACTTAGCCAGTTCACCTTCAGTAACTTCATCTGGAAGATTGATTCCTACCCATTAATTTTTCAGCTTGGTATAAATACAGAGGCCGCAGCACAGAGGAGAAAGAAGAGTACGTCCTATTCATGTTTTACTTTTTAATAAGTTAGGTCAATAAGTTAGGTCAATAAGTTAGGTTGTTCTCCAAAGTCAACCTTATATTTGAGATTTTGCATCATCACAGACTAATATCAAACGGCATTCTAGAGTAGTCGAAGTTTCCCCGCAGAGTTCTGTACCCTCTTACAGCTTTTTCTACAAGCCCCGTACAAACTGAAATTGAATTTTTTTAAAACACTGTGCAGTTCCACTTCTTCAGTTTCCGAGTGGCGATAAAATACCATGATGTTTCTCGACCAAATTGCAAAAAACTATTTCTCGCCTACCCAGGTGTGTTTGGCAGCTGCAATTTCTGACAATTCATGTTTGGTCACCTAAGAACTGAAACGCCGGAAGAGCTCGCAATCAGTCTCTTTTTTACCTGTTTTTTGAGTGCAAGCGCGACGCACAAACTATCCAGTGCCGTAGCAAGGGTAAAATAAGTGGAGGGGGAGGGGCACTTTTATTTAATAGTCATCATGTGAACAAGAGACGAAAATGAAATTATCATCCCTGTATGAAACTCTACCGGGGCGAGTTTTCTCATGTAAACACGCGAGCCGTGTCTTAAGGTACGGTCTCATACTTTCCAGTTCTACAGACGGAGTTCTTCGGATCCGCTCTGCAAGGCAAGGCGGTAACCGTCGCACAACAGTCAAACGCAAAACGTCCAACACGGGTAAAAAGAGAGGACGCGAGCCGAGCGCATCTGAGAGGCTAAAAGAGAACATCAGGAAGTTTCGCATGGAGGAGAGGCTATTAGCAGTGGACCCCTCATCTGTGGAAAATGATGACGATGACGAGGAGGGACTGAGATCAAGAGGCACGTCATTGGATGAATCCTCTGTGCCCCAGTCCCCCAGTACGGAACCCTGTTCAGAGTCCAAAGTTGCAGAGTTGTCAACAACAGAACGCTGGCAGAAACTTGAAACTGAGGTAAATAATGCTGCATTCACGATGGTGTTGGACTAACGTTTGCAGGCTCCACGCCAAATACCACGCGATCTCATTGGTCCTGTTGTAAATGTGGCTATCTTAATATTGTCGTTAAACTGCTCTCTTCCTCCGACTATTGGCCCAAAAGCATTTATAGAATTGACCGTAACAACACAAGAAAACTAAAACAGTTGCGGCATGTAGTCATACTACTGAACAGGAGCCCATTTACTGAACTAAAGTCTAATCTCGCTATGTCGAACTCTCAAGGGAAACGAAAAATAGTTCGAGATAGCTGGGATTCGAGATAATCGAAAGCAAATGACTGAAAAAACAATCCAAGGGAAATAAGTTTGAGATGAGCTCGAGATAGCGAGGTTCGACTGTGTTAGTATACGAATTAGCAGCAACCTTAACCTTGGGTCGCACTTTCAGGGTTCTTCTGGACTCCAGAGCGAATTGGAAATAATTTGGAGGAAGATAAACCGGAGTTTTGTCCAAAACCCTTGCAGCAAAGATTATAACCAACGACAAAATTATTAAGTTATGTTTTCACTTTGCGAGGCTAGTGTTCTCTTCACCCCATCTACTTCCTAATAATTTCACTCAAAATGTCTTATCCACTGCTCTTGTTTGTTTCCTTCCAGGAGGCACAGCTTCATAAAGTACTTCTGCTGACCAGAATGATCGCAGCGCGGCTTTTTCAAATGACAGATCAGGACCGCGCCTTGGAACTTTACTGTGACGTCATCGCCACTACCTTACCGCTAGACGAACTGAAAAAGCTTGAACCGGTGAGATACTTGTCAGGTTTTTTTATCCATTTTTCAATTTAAAGGCGTAATTTGTTTAGATAGACGACTCACAGTTTGAAAGCAAAAGCGACAATTGTAAATTACTCTTGTAAAAACTTGCCTTCCTAACAGTTAACATGTCTGATTATCCCAGATGTTCACTGCTCGGGACGTGCTACTCACCCGGGGACTTGAATTCTACGAGTGTTGGAAAAACGAGCGAAGAAACAGGTGAACAACTGCCAGTCGTACGAACTTAGTGGACAGGTTTCTCCAACTGAGTGTCGAGGGAAAGCATTAGAAGTACAGTTGACCCTCGTGACGTCAGTTGTTTTAGTTCCCGCGCTTGGTGCTGGTAACATGTATCTCATTTGAATTTTGATTGGTTCATCGGACTGAAAGCTTCTGCTGTGATTGGCCAGAATAAATCTTAGAATGGCATATTTCTTACTACAGTCACTTATAAACCACTCTAGAAACAACTCATGCTTTCACTTCGACTAATCCAGTCCAATTAGGCCACAAGAAATTGGGATTATCAAACACGTTGATAAGTAATGGAAATAGTACTGAGTGGAGTCCAATTCGGTCTGTAATCATACGAGTGATAACAAAATTGGACGACCGCTCAGCGGGAGTTCGATTTGTTTATCACGAGTATGATTACAGACCGAATTGGACGACACGAAGTCTTATTACCAGTTAATCATAAAAATTACAATTTCCGAGAAAAGAAGAAGAGCCAAATGCAAGTTAGGAAAACAATATTGTCATTGTTCAAGAAAGAAGAGTTCTCCATTAATTTTTGAAGAAAGCCCCAATTTCGGAGTCCGTACTGTTTCGTACAGTACGGACCTCGAACTCGGTTAGTAAGAGGTAGACAGGTAAAAGTTTCCAACGTGCTGAATGGCTGAAAACACGTCAGGTAATCCCAAACAGCACATAAAGTAGAAATTTATTGCAAAAAGTTGAAATTAAGTTTTTGTCTGTACATTATTAACAAGTAATCAAATGTTTTTAGGCAATTTGGAATAGATAACCACTCATAGATTTTTCAAGTTACGCTCGTGGAAAAGGTTCTTGCAATTTTTTTAGTCCTTGAAAACATTACTTGTGCTTATTTATTCCAAATTGCACTCGAACACATCTGGTTACTTATACAACACTTTAAAAGACTGTTTTAAACAAAGTGACTTCAAACCAGGTTAATGTGCACAGCTAATCCAAGCCATTCTGTGACTGCTGCTGCTGCTGCTACTATTCAAAACCTAGACTCGATTCAGAGTTTCTAATGAATGATAAGGTCTCTAACAATTTACTATTTGAACTCTTGCAATAGTGACTGGGAAGAGTCCTATAACTCCCTTGCTAGCCTTCTGAACGAGACTGCAGGGTAAGACTGACTTCTTGTTAACATTATTAACAATATACATGAAAAACTACTTGATTATGATTGGCTAAGAGAAGTGCAGTTCAAGTGTAACACTAGTGGAAAAAGTGTAACACCAGTGCAAAAAGTGTAACACCAGTGCAAAAAGTGTAAGACCAGTGCAAAAAGTGTAAGACCAGTGCAAACAGTGTAATACCAGTGCAAATTATAATCGAGATTTTTTCATGTATAATTATTAAATAGTAATCACAGAGTTTTCTCATTCAATTTGTGATGTATTTACATTTGTGATTTTTCAAAAAAGCTCAAATTGCACTTGCCGAAGTGACTCGTGTAATTTGAGCTTTTTGAAAAACTTACTCGAAACCGCTTTATTACCATTACAAATAGTAGATGACTAAGATATGTCCTTGCCCCGCTTTGACCGGAATGTTGACGTTAATTATCGTCTAGAAACTAAAAAAAAAGGAAAACTATCTCATCTATAGATAGCGATGAAAACACCCTGATAATAAAGTATTAAAAAGTAGCTAGAACAACCTACCTTTGTTCAGTGGCAGGTTTTAGCCGGCTTCTTCAATGAATCGGCACACTACATAGCTTAGTCTACCGCTGAAATAGTTAAACCCAAGCAGCACAAGAAAACAAAGAGAATTGATCCGTTCATCCCTTTAATTTCGAGACTCTCAATGCCCCCTTTTTCAGTTGTCTCCTTTTTCAGGTTACTATTTCATCTACTTTTCTCATCCGCGAAGACAGTGAATGCTGTTTACCGATCTTCACTGTGTGATAAGGCAATGACGTCTTTCTACTACTCCCTAAAACATATCAAAATATGCGAAAAATGTTTGCAGGAATCGATCGACCGACTGAGCAAAATTTCCTCCAACCACTATAACTCACTCACAGCTTTAGCTATTCACAAGTTAAAAAGTAACCAATACCTGCTCACTGAAAATCAATGAACTTCATGGCATTAATTGCTAATTGGTCAGTTTCGATTCCTTCCGATTTTATTTAAACCGCGGCACCGTTTAAATAACCAGCCAAAAATGTCACTTTCTATCTGACGCAAGTCAAGCACCAATCGGCATTTGAATGACTTGGACTCGTTCCGAACGAACGCAGATAGAGAATTGAGATTTCTTACTGTGTATAGAATTAAATCAAATATTACCACAATACAGAATAGACAGGGAATTTTACTGTCCTCAAGAGAAGGTGTCGGAACCCACTTGACAGCAAGGTCACGTGTTATTAGCTCAACATAATAGTGCTCACGTGACCAGCACTGTCAGTGTCAGGGATGTATCCCCATCTCCCTCCAATGGAATGAAAGAATTGTACGCAGCTACCCAGCTATCAACCCGTATGGGCCCAACAAAAATAAACTATAGTCAAGTTAACTAAGTTGTAAAATCACTGGGGTCGAATTATCGGTGACAAACTATTGTTGTCTGTTTGTAGCTTCGCAAGTGTTCACAAAGGAACCGCTTGGTCTGTTGTGCTGTACTCGCTTACCGCCGCTGCAGCTTGCAGGGAACAGCATTGGCGTGAAGCATCACAAGCATTCTATCGCGTGTCGATGGTGTACAGTAACATGCAGATCACGACGTGTGCAGGTACCACGCCCAAGCTGTAAAATGTGTTTAAAGTAAGGAAAAGGGGTGGGAAATTGATGTAGGGACTTTGCGCTGAATGCTGGCATAACACTTACCATTTCTGTCTTTCATTTTGTGGTTGACAGCTTCCGGTAGCTAAGAAAAAACCTCGGCCAGGAGGCTCCACCCTCAGCTTATCGTTTCTGTTCGCTAAGAAACTAGTTTACTTAGCGGTTGCTTTTTCCCGCCTCTCTTTTCCTACTCTCTATTTGAAGGCAGCTCTTCCTGACGCCTGCGCTTGTTGTTTGGTCCTCAGTCGACAGTTTACTCGATGCTCATTGGATGTGCTGTCAAGCGGAAGACTATGCAACCGCTCTACAGTTTCTGTATAATGCCTTCATACGGGCGTTAGCCGCGAGAGATTTGTTCAGATGTCTTAGGTGAGGATGTATAATGAAATACGAAAAAGGGTGAAGTAAACTTCGTCAGAATTATCAACCTACTAAGATCAACACCCTCTTCTCTTTTATTGCAACAGTTTAATTACTTGTTTGGCATTTGGAAATACGTGGAGAGAGCGATGCAAAGGCTTTTTTTAATACTCAAACCCTTTACTACTACTTACGGAGGCAGGATGGCCGAGTGGTCTAGGGCGCGGTATTTCAATACGGTGACCCGGGTTCAAATCCCGCTCTGGCCACTGCCTGGTGTTGTTCTGGGTAAGTACCTGGTTCAACTCCTCGATCATCCTTGTAAAATAGCCAACTGGTCTGCCTCCCACCAGTTGGGATTGTTAACTATGTTGTATTTACTAAGTGACTCTGAAAAGCCCCCGTGGGGACGAGCCACTATATGTATGTATGTATGTATGTATGTATGTATGTATGTATGTATGTATGTATGTATGTATGAATGTATGTATGTATGTATGTATGTATGTATGTATGTATGTATGTATGTATGTATGTATGTATGTATGTATGTATGTATGTATGTATGTATGTATGTATGTATGTATGTATGTATGTATTTATGTATGTACTTGTACTGAGTAACTTTTGTGGAGGCAGCGTGGCCTAGTGGTTAGGGCGCCAGCCTTGAGATCTTGTCGTCCATGGGTGACCTCCCGTCCCCTCCACTGGCTGAGTTTGTAACACGTCCCAAGTTTCAAATCCTCGACATCCTTGAAAATAGCCAACTGGTCCGTCTCCCGCTAATTGGGATTGTGAACGAAGTTTTTATTGTTCTCCTATTTTTTTATATATTTACAGTGCGCCCAATTAGTACAGCAGTGCTTAATACAATTCATTATTGTTGTTGTTGTCTTTGCGGAAACGACGAGCGAATTGAGCCGACCGTGGGCTGGTTGTCCCCTACACCCCCCCCCCCCCTTCCCCACGGCACCCATTTCCTCCCCGCTCCCTTTTCCCTTTGTTCCTCGGCATCTGCCTTTTGACTTTTTGCCCTCTTCCTTTTTGCCAAGAGCCTGTTCACAAGCTGTCTTTACGGCAGAGGGAAATACGATGATTTCGTTTGTGCCTGCTGCTCGGATTCCCATTATTACACCAGTGTTGCTCGACAAGGTGATTGTTGTTTAAACAGATGATGCATCCTAGAATCGACTGTGATTGTAAATTGTAGTGTTACAAATCACTACCGAAATTCCCTCGGAAAAAAAATCTTTTTAGTCTGGGCAGGAGGTTGGAGGGAGTGGTGGGAGGAAAATGAAACTCACGACCTCCGGAATAGATGTACCGTCGCTGCTCTGTAACTGTTGTGTAAAGTTTGTTACGTTCTAATTCACTTCGTTCAACCGAACGTAAATTATTTTACACTTTATATTCCAGACATCAAACTGCAACAGAGTAGGATGGATACTCTTACAGAGTAGCACGAGTTTATTTATTTGTGACAAACTTTAACCTTATAGATGCACTTGTGTTCCATAACTAAATACATTATCGATTGTAGTATACCAAATGCTTAATCGACTGAAATATGTTAAACTTACTCCGTACAATACTTGATATTGACCATTACAAACCCAAAAAGTTTGTTACTTCTAATCTTTTTTGAATATCCTCATGTACATACATGTCTTTTGAGATGTCGCATTTCCAGCGACCGTGGATTTTAAGAAGCCTGTCTGAAACCTTGTTATTACTGTTCCTTACAACCGATGTTATACCCCCCGACCTAAGGCTATGTAGTCCGTACTCTTTTGGGTTATACCCCAGCCCTTCTAAGCACTCCTTGAACAACTCAAGGCATCTCGCATACGAAAGGCCGATTTTGCAAAGTGAATACGACTTGGACTTTCTATGAAAACTTATACGGCGAAAAATGGGAAGTTCTGACTTTGGTTCTATACCGGCCTTGTCTAAGTACCTCTTTGTTAACTCCACAGGACAATATCTACCCTCAATACGTTTGATATACACAATGTTACCTTCCCGATAAATGTCCGTCTTGGAACGTGGAATCAATATGGCCATGTGATCCCTTTGGAAATCTAAGTGTTTAGCCAGAATGCTTGAGAATTCATCAAACCTCAAAAACCCTGCAAAACCTATTGAACACATTGTTGCTGTTCTCAAATCCTTTAAGCTACAGTTTTGACCAGCGTATTTATCGATAATTTGCTTAATAATATCCTCTGAGACAGGTCTCTTCTTAGTGACTGGCTTACTTTTGCTTCTCTTAGCATATTCCATAATATTCCTACACATTTCATTATCAAGCGGATTGCTAGCTGGTATGAATGTATGGAGCCACCTAAGCGCTGAGAACGCTAACACAACTGACATACCTCCTTTCGCACGATTTGATACATCTGATAGGTAAATTGCAGTGCTTACACTATCGTATGGTAGTTCTATTTGAATGTCATTAATTCTAGACCACTGAAAAACCTTCTTGATTTCACCCAAGTACCTCTTCTTAGTCGAATTCGCTCTAGAGCACAACAGCTGCTTGATCGCGCCTTGTCTGAAGCCTTTCAACTTTTCGGGGACGTTAACCCAACATTCACTCTTTTCCACAACCTGGAATTAAACACATGACTCTCATCGATTTGGACCAGTGTCCAAATCCTCATACTGTAACCACTCCCTGGGCCCGTGCCCTTTCATCATTGCAATGCCTCGTACATTTAAAGCCAGTGCCTTCTAAAAAATACCTAAGCTTACAGCCAGTGCTGTCGCTTACTTTCCATATTACTGACATATCATACTGTCGCTTTTGGGGAAATTGATACGTGTGGCAATTATTCTCCCCTTAAACCGTTCTGATCCTAACAGTGAATTCTTGTTGCGTCCATGCTCCAGTACTTCGCGACCTTCGAAAACTCGATAGTCTACCATGCAACACTCCTGATACCTGATCAATAAAGGCCAAAAACTTGCCGATGGCCAAAAGGGGACAATAAGTGTACCAACAGCTTTTTGCTGCCTCATGTAATGCAACGTTCTTGATATTAGACAAACTGGAGGAACTAACAGGCAGTTTTCATTGCCCACGTTTTGAACGAAAAAATCTTTACCAACGCATCCTGGCGTCCAGAAACGTGAGAAGAATCTTTCGAGCTTGTGATTATAATGGTTTGCAAAACAATCGATAGAGTGTGGCCCCCACAGAAGTTCTATACGCTCGAGTAACGCGGGAGTAATTTGCCAATCATCTATATCGATTAGCCTACTGAGAAAATCTGCTCTTTCCACTTGCGTTCGTGGTACCCATTGTATATCAAGAAGGATTTTTCGTTCAATGCAGATTCTAAAAATTCGTATTGCTATCGCGTGTAAATCTCGTTTCATACTCCCTACTTCCACAATTTTAGCCGCTGCCTGATTGTCGGTAAACCACTTCACATGAGAATTACTTAATGCCACATCAAATGATTTCAATGCAAACTCAATTGTATACAATTCCCTCCATGTTGAGCTCTTCGCTTCTCCTCCTCTGTCCACATGTTGTGACAGATATACTCTTGGTTCAATATCGTGTGACCGCTGCAGCCAGTGCTGCTTGCGTCTGAGGACACGAAGCAATTAGGCGTACTGTGGCAAAACAGTATCTTATATTTGCTCTCTTTATATTCTCTTTCTAGAACCAGATTTCATTGATCGAATATTCGTCGAGCTTAAAGACCGACTCCCAACCTTGGGACGCGGCAATCGACATAGCGCAGTGTCTCGTCATTATTCTGCTGATATTACCCACCACTACCCCGTGGATATGATTTTGCCCGTGAAAGACGCCAGCTGTCTTCCGATATGACATAATTACTGCTCTCAATACTTTCTATGTGCCTGGGTATCTTCTCTACCCTGTTTTGCGTAACACTAATTAACCCCTCTATGGCGTTCCAACATAAACCCAACCATGTAATAATTTGTTGTGGTTCCCATACGCTTTTTTCTTCATTGGTCACGAACTCCGCTAGATCAAGATCATGTCTCAGTTGCAGTGCGAGGTTTTTACATTCCGGGTAACCTCCCTCTACTATGAATCCGTCGTCCAAGTAGATAGCTACCTTAATTCCCTGTAATCTCCAGTACTTTTCGATAGGCCGCACGCACTTAGTGAATATGTATGGGGCTGTCGACAACCCAAAAGGTAATACTGTAAACACAAAGTATCGAAGTTTTTCTGACCTCTGGAGCTTCCAAGCCAGCCCTAGGTAAGTTTGATAATCCCTTTCTATCTCTATGTGATGATACCCACTTTTAAGATCGAACGAGAACATATACGACTCTCTTTCGAAATAACTTAGCCCAACTCTCCAATCTTCATACTTAAAACTATGCTTGTTCAAACATTTGTTGACATGTCTCAGATCCAAAATAAGCCTTTTCTTTCCCTTATGCTGGACTGAAACTGACAGGGGGTTCACCACTGTTGGTGGCGACTCCACCTCACAAATACGATCGGTTTTTATAAACTCTAATAGTGCATCGTCCACGAAATCCTTGTGTTCTATAGCTGACCTGTTGTTTGGTAGTATTTTTGAATGCGGCAGACGCACAAAGGGGAGTTTATACCCATTGCGAATAACCTCGAGAATAAATTTAGAAGCACCGATGTTTTCGAAAAATTGAATGTTCTTTCTTAGCCTGCCCTTTACTTTAGTAATATTATAACTGTCAGAGCACTCGTAATGTTCATTTACCTCGACAAGGTCGTTTACAAAAACATCCTTATTGTTGTTTAAGTGCACTGCTGCTTGTTGACTGTCCTCCTCCTCCTCCTGTTCCTCTAACATAGAACGCTCCTCCCGGATAATTTCCATAACTTCTGCATTCTCTGGCCCAGTGGCCCCACTTGTAGGATTTATAGCAACGTTAACCATACTCTGCACGGCCTTTAACGAATAAATCTTCAATAGTTTAATACCAACACATTCACTGAATTACTGATTGTTAGTCTGGGATAGGGTGGGCGGGCGGGCAATTCAACTAGCGTCGTAGGAATAAACTCGTGAGCTACTTGCGAGAGAGAGATAACTTGAATATTACTCACCTACTCTTAAGTAGACCAGCTGAACAATAGTCAGTCCCTTTGGGAACACCCTTGTTCCCTGTTTACAGATAAGCATTGTTGAGAACAATAGACACTGAAATACCTTCCATACCGATTGAAAATACATTTTTATAGATTGATTTTTGTTTTTATCTGATTCCAGATTAGAGCAGCAAACCTTGCACTTTGTCGACAAACTCAAATCCGTAGGACCTCTCAACAGACAGGTGTCATGTGACGAAGAAAACCTGGAGGGAAGGCAACAAGTGTCCAGTCAACACGTTGAATTCCTGGTCAATATGAGCCGAGCAACTAGACGGAAAGACTGGGCGTGGTTTGAGATCTCTGAACCGGAACTTCTTCAGTTGTATGTATATTGGTTTCCTTATTCGTTTATAGATTAAGAAGTGTGCATTTTTGGAGAATTACCAACTAGTCTTTTCCTTTGTTTCTAAGTTCTCGTAAGCGACCACTCAAAGAGTTTGATTCACATAATACAGCACTTTCAACAAGTTTTCAGTCTCTGTGGATGACGTACTGTACATTTGCAAATCTGTTCTTTGGGAGGCCAAACGAAAGTGACTTTTTTCAATGTTACAGCTACCAGACTGTTAATAGCGGAGCTCCACGCGAGCGCTACGCGCGCGCATGGGCGGAGCCCCATAGCTAAGGTAATCTACCCATCCCAGAAAATTTGGTAATCACGTGACCGTACACCGACCGACCGCCGTCCGTCCGCACCGCAGGCATACCAATGAATTTTGGGTAGTCTGGGTGCATAATAAGTTTAATTTTGGCGCGAAAACGAATGGCCACCCGCGTTTTGTGAAGTAAAAACAACTTAGTCCAGCGAAATCAACTCAGAACAAAAGAAATTTTTCGTATTGGTTGACGGAAATTGTTTTTACATCCGTATTTTCTACATATTGTAATGAGATCGGGAGCTCCGCTTTTAGGCTTGGCTAAATATATATATTAACTACATGTTTTATATTGCGCAAGCCTTATGCTAATTGGATTAAAGCCCTCGTAAGTGACCAGCCCTTATAGTTTTCAGCTCTAGTTACGATCACGGCTTGTGGAATTTTTGCTTTATGAATACCTCCCATGGGCGAGTAAATCGCAAATTAAACTCGGAACCATATGGTTAACCATAACCATTACTTAAGAGTTATGAACAGCTAAGAATTAGATTACCTGGCATTTTCTTCCATCTACCACCCTCTCAGTTGATTTTTGCTTATGTTTTTGCGTCACAATGTCCTTTTTTAAGTAGCTCCAGTGGAGATGGTCACCAGGCCCAAGCAGTCCTTCAAGCTGTGTTCTTTAAAATCAAGAAGTCATTGTGAGGATCAGCAGTGTGTTATTACAAGTGATGCAAGAGTTAATCACGACAAGCCGAAGACCCATATCCTTGAAACAACTTGTGACTGAAAGCTGTGATGAATGCGGTTGACAAAAAATGCTGTGGCAGGAAGCGAGCAAATAAACGTATTTGCGGTAGCTTAATAAGAGTACTTTCTTAAGCTTTGAGGACAAAAGATTATTCGGTGGTTGAGTGAATAACGTCGTCTTCATCTAAGCTTGGACACATGATAGAAAAACATCTTCTAATTGGGTGGAAACACGACATACTTGGTAACCAAACATCTGAAGTTTTACAGCCGTTAAGCAAACTATCGCGCCAAAGTTTGAAAGTTTTCGAATTTGTTGATATGTTATCGATAAATAAGTACGGCCGAAACTTCAAACCAGGTATTCCTCTGTTCAAGGATTTCAGAAATAAGGTGATTCAAGTGGCGCTACGCGCCAATAAATGAAATATGTGAAAGGTATCGTATAAACCGTTCGTGAAATGCCACTGAAATGTCTCTTGAATTAAGACTACTTTTTATCAACCTTTCCTGCTAACTTTATGAAAGTTCAGAAGTACGTATTTTAGTTACGATGTTTACATAGTTACTATGATGTTTAGGATAAACCGACATATGAATTGTCCTTCTGGAACTTCCACTTCTAAGTTTTGGAAATCCTGTTCGCGGTCATCTTTACACTTAAGAACCCACATTTACGAAAAGCGGAAGTATACTTTAGAAGATCTGGATCAATTTTCTCGAAGAAATCTTTGATATCTAGTCTTTCTGCCATTTTGGTAAAACGTGCTTGAACACCCTTCAAATTTCAAATGTTTGGTTACCAAGCATGTCATGTTTGCACCCAACCAGAACATGTTTTTCTGTCACGGGTCCACGCTTAGATGAAACTGAACGACGGTTGACTTGAAAGGATGGTATTAAAATTGAAGATATTTTGTCTCTTTCATCCAGGTTACCTTGTATAATTCTGTTGTTTGTTGCTCTTGAGCTTTTACTAGTACAGCAGCAATGTTCTGTTGTACCAAAGATTGTCGTAATTGTTGCTCTACTTTTAGGTATGGCTTGTCGCTCTCCAGGGTACCACTGTTCGAGACTGCTTGATATGCTTCTGTTCTTGTGTATACTAGTGCACTACTAGTTATCGGTTATTTTGGTATTGTGAGTCTGTTTTTCCCTGACAACGTTACAGTGTGACTGTAGACTTAAACCAACGCCACCAAAACAAATTTTCTTGCAAATAATTCAATCACGATCGAGTATCTAATATTTTATGTTCCGCTTAAAGTGCTTATTATTTACTCCAGAACTACACGAAACATATCAAGATTAGAAAAGAATTATTTTAGTCGGTAGAAACTCGCCAGAAATCTGTTGTTCAGCGTCAAAAACAGACATTCAAAATTTGTATGAACGTTTTTGGGTTGGCCTTGACTCGAGTAATCGCACTGTAACATCGTATCATCCAACACTCACTTCTATTCAGGCTAACTGCAAAAATGTTGTGCATCTGTACTTCCATATTTTGAATACTGAGCCATCTTTATTTCTTGGCGGCTTTCCCGTCCCGATTTCTTTCAGATTTGAATTTAAATTTTAGAGACGTGGAGAGAAATTATGAATGAGTTATTACAATAATTATTACACAAAATACATTTATTTACAGTGGCGGCCCAGGGTCATGCTTGGCCCCAGAAGATAGAGCCTCATTCGCAGCCTTTGTCTGGCTCGTCACGCAAAGCTTCTTCCCACGGAGAAGCATTGCGTGACGAGCTTGACAATGGTTGCGAAGAAACCACATGAGATGGTGTGACTTGTATCCTTTTGGAGTAGCGAATTAAATCAGGTACTCAGGTGGTGCTTTTGTTATTTTGCTATTCATTTTATTACCGAAATTCATGTTTTAAGTAATCGCCCACACAAGATCCTGGGCTTTCCGCCAAGTCAGTTGTTACAATAAGTAGAGATTTTTGTATAATAGCTGCCGTATAGAATTTTTCATTCTAATAATTTATGGCCTCGAGTTGAATACTTCCGCGGGTACAACTGGTAATTTATTCCTACAATTATTCATGGTTATTATAATTTAGCAGAATAATTATTAATAGATAATATGGTTTTATTTCATTGTGGTGAGCTGAGCCGAACGGAAGTCGTGTTGAATCAAAATTATGTAGTCACTTTTAATACTTGTCGAAAGTTTAACTTTGATGCTAGTAATAAAAAGGCTCTCAGTTTTTGCCTGATTAGTACTGCAGTCGCCATGTTTGGAAAATTCAGTGTTGTTTTGCCCTTTGGAGAGTCCAAGATGTCCCAAAATATAACTGACACTTTAGGTAGTAATTTATTATTAAAAAAAAATGCACGTGTCTTGAAATATATTTTTAAAGTAACAACAGTTATTTCGTGCTGCTGATTTCTGTAAGACGTAGAAAAAACTTTGTTATAGCTATAGAGTATATAGTTTTACTAGTGAGCTTTTGCCAGTGCCATCTAAATCTCAAATACAAATAGCTTGCTTTATATTTGTCTGGAAATAAAAGGCTACCAGCTGTACCGTGAATCTGCGTGCACTTTCTTAGGGACGGACCATTAGAAAAGTGATGCGGGGGGGGGGGGGGGGGTGGGGAAAAAAACAAAAAAAAATTCATGCAAGGGAAAATGCAAAAAAAAAAATTCATGCAAAGAAGAAGGTAAAAAAAAATTCATGCACAAGGAAGATCCAATTGTAACTTTTTCACACGTAGTAAAAAAAAAAATTCGTGCAGAGGGGTTCACCTGAAAAAAAATTCCTGCACAGGCAGTGAGCGAAAAAAAAAATTCGTTCAAGCTGAAAATTCCCCACAAGTCGTTTAGTCGGGGGTGAAAAACTGGTCTTTTCATGGTTTGGATAAAAATGCAGGACTAGGATTTGATTTCAGGACAAAGTGAGAGACAAACTGGTATGAGATAAAAACAACAACAACTCTTTATTTACAATAATAATTATGATATGGTAGCCATTCCGCAAGTAGCAGTGCCAATTGAGGCAGGAGGCTGTACGAGAGAAATTTGATATTATATATTTACTCAAAGCTTAAAATTAGCTGCAATTACATTTTATCTTGAATACACTACATAGTATCGTAGAAAGGAAATATGGTTAGAGCCTACTCAAATTGCTGACAAATACGGAAGCTACAAACGAAAGAAAGAAAAAAGGACTAATCGGCAACAGAGTGGGCGAGCAAGTTAACGGTGACCATTACAGCGGAGCTCCACAGCGGCTCGAAGAACCGCAGAGCGGAGCCCCATAACCACCGTGCGAGGATAGAAATTGAGAAAACCATGCGTTTTAGTTTTCATGGTGATCGTGGCTAGCGGCATGGCTCGCGGGCGCATGCCCCTTGCGACGACGACGACGTTGCCCCAACATGGCGGCCATAGTCATCCGGGATATTTAGGTCTTAAACCGAAACGAGGCTTTGTTTTTCGCGCAACGGCTCTTCCGTTGAGTCGCGAGCTGGATGTTTTTTTTTGACGATTTATTTCAGCTATGGAATCTTCTTTAAGTAGTTGCGTACACCAGGCGTATTTAATAACTTTAGTGACAGCATTTTCAATGTGTGAGGGTCTGTGTGAGGAGCTCCGCTTTTAGGCTTGGCTAAATCTATATATTATCGTGTGATAAATTTTGAATTGTCATATGGAGAATCAAACAGTAAATTTGACTTAAGGCAACTTCGCGATAAGTTCAGGTACACCAATATATTCATTTTTCTGATTCTAAAATATTAAGTAGACACACGTAATTCGTTTTTAAACCTACTTTTGTTGACATGACGTAATTTTGGTGGTAAACTGTTCCAAACACAGGTCAGGCACACGAAAACGAATAATTTTGAATTTCAAGTCTAGAAGATTTGGCGTCATAATATCCACTGGTGGCCAATCTTGTGCTGTAACCATGCACATAAGACAAGGTTTAAGGAGGTAAAATTCAAATCTCCGCGTAGAGCACTCCCGTCAGAACAGCACTATTTTGTCAGATGTTTTATTCATGTGATCCAGGAAATTTTCCACGGGGACAACACTTAAAACCAC
The DNA here is from genome assembly GCA_949710005.1 of Ricordea florida. Taxonomy (NCBI): domain Eukaryota; kingdom Metazoa; phylum Cnidaria; class Anthozoa; order Corallimorpharia; family Ricordeidae; genus Ricordea; species Ricordea florida. Next base: position 34,670,416 of record OX453273.1, read on the forward strand.
AGTGCCTAGTAAACCACGAGAACTATCTCGGCCTGGCGCGTGTGCCTCTAGTCACCTAAAAATTTCTCATTCAAACACTAAAAGGTTCTCATAAAGAGGAACTTTTACATACATGCCTAAGGGAAGAGATTACAACAACGACAAACAACAACAACTTTATTTAATTAAGCACTCCTGATTGACATTTTTCCATTAATTCTTGCCAGCAAAATAGCCCAGCTAATCGGGGCGGAAAAGAAAAATGAAAAAAGATGAAAATTACAATAACAGAGTTGAAACATAACAATAAGGGAAGATAATACGCGACCATCGGCATATTGAATTTAAAACAGATTCAGATTCCGTCTGTTTTGTTACGACAAAGGAGAGTTAATTATTGGGCTAGAAAATTTTGGGGTTCTTTCGAGTAAGAAGGTACAAGGTTGACCGAAACAACTTAATTAGTGCTTTCCTAAAAGCGTATGTAGTGCCTTACTTTGCAACACTTATATTTTGCAACTTGAATGCTTTTTATTGCAAATGCAATGCCTTATATTGCAACACCAATATTTTTTATTACAACCGCATTGCTTTATATTGAAATGCCTACTATAGTTATTGCTAGCACAGTGAAAATAAACCTGCTGACCTGTTCTTTCCTTTCCCCGAGCTCCAATGGCGCGCGAGGTAAATGACTGATTTACTGAGTGCCTTTTCCTTCAAAGCCTCAAGCCCTGAACTCCCGAGTGCCCACCGCATTACTTACGATATATTCTGTGCCTATCTTCTCAAGCACCACCTGCGATACCAGGTAAATGCGGGAGCACATTACCCGGTAAATGTTGATAATAATCCAATTGAATTAAGAAAATGATCCGCATTTGAAGTTCTCTGTGCTCATATCTTTATGCCTGCTACAGGTCCCTTCGTGTGCTCTGCTCCATTTTGCGACGACCAGCGAATAGCGCCTCCTTCTCGGAGGTTGCTTGTTCCTCCCATATTGAGAGGCTTACCAGTCGTTTCGTACCCACGACCAGTTCGTACTCAGACGATTCGTACCCAACTCGGACGATTCGTACGCAACAAATTGAGACGTTTCGTACCCGGCCATCCTATTACCAAGTTGTTTTGTGTCAAACAGTATCTTGTTCTTGTCAAGTATTGTGTTTTACTTATTACATTCTACTAACTATGATTTGACGCAGTGCAAAGTTAAGCAACTAATAAACTGGTACTGTTTAGGAAGTCCAGCTTTCTTTACAATTTGTAAATTGGCTTGTCTTGATCACGAGCGACTCAGAATCGAAAAAAAAGCTATTGACTTGTGTTGCGCGCGCTCGGATTTAACCGGAACCTGTTAAATCTAAGTTAAATCTAATCAATCAGTGACTTGACTTCGCTTCGCTTGACTTCGCTTAAATATGCTCTTTTTAAATAAACAAAAGGGGTTTACTTGTATCCTAGCTACTCGTTACATCTTTAACGGCGTGCTTAAGCCGGTTTTCTTTGTCAAAATGCACTTATGAGTCAAGGAGGATAAACAGTCAACATCATTCAAGGTAACTTCGGTTGATCTTGATCTTTAATCATTCGCTAAGATGCTTTTTGTCATGAATTTTGACCATGGTACGAATCGTCCAGAGGGTTGGGTACGAACCATCCGAGATTGGGTACGAATCGTCTGAGTACGAACTGGTCGTGGGTACGAAACGACTGGATACCATTGAGAGAGGGTTGCGTGACGTCACGAAAGCAGGCACTCATTGAGGGCCTATTTTTTATTTATTTTCTTTTTTTCTGCAGCCAACTATCTCCTAGTCCTTCGCAGCCGTAGTATGGCTCGTCACGCAGCGCTTTGCTGTGTAACAAATTAGACAGCCAGTTCATCTCTCTCTTTTCAATTCTGCTTTAAGGAAATTTACCTGTCTCTCTACCCCCTTAAAGAACACAGACGAGAAGTGAAGAGACAATTACATTAACTGAACAAGTTCTTGGCAAAAGAGAAGGACGAATATGTTGTTCGTAACTGCTCGACTTTGTGTCAGTTTCCAGCGTCGATTTATGTCAAAGCTTGCTTCGCTGCAGCAAGCCAAGAACATCGCGTTCTTCTCCTCAAACTCAATTGATCCAGAGGAAAACTCCGTCGTATTTTTTAGAGCGAGAAACGTAGGCAAAAGGACAGCTGTTGTCGACACGAAAAGATCGTACACTTACGATTGTCTACTACAAATGAGTGACATTATCGGCGAAGATATTTTGAAGGGAACTCGTAAAACGGATCTTTCTGGATGCTGCATTAGTTTCTTATGTCCAAATAATGTTTTGTATGTTGCTACTCAGTGGGCTATTTGGAGGAATGGTGGCATTGCAGTACCTCTGTGTTCCTCTCATCCGGATCATATGCTTAGGTATGTGATTGAAGATTGCGGTGCTAATATGGTCGTGTCTTCAAGAGAATATTCGACACAAGTGGAATCGTTAGCCAAGGAAACAGGCGTGGAGTTTATTGTTGTGGATGAGGCAACTATGGACCAGGTTGGTGTACATGAGGTACGCACTGGAAGCAAACTAACAGCGATCGAAGGAACCGAGTATAACTGGGACAAGCGTGATGCTATGATCATCTACACCAGCGGTACAACTGGACCCCCGAAAGGAGTCCTGTCTACTCATGGCAACTTAAGGTAAATTGAATCGTATTTTAGGTTTGCCTGCATTGGGAACTTAGGGCCGGGGGGGGGACCTCTAAATAATTTCACCAGGAAATGTTCAGCTTGGGTTGATACCCTATACTTGGAAAAGGGGGCCCACGATGCTAGCACTATACACACCAAAAATACCAACCCCATCCCATA
>OX453273.1:34678249-34690749 GCA_949710005.1 Ricordea florida
TCCCATTTAACTTCATAACTAAATGTAATGCCACTTTCTCAACCAATGACGCTTAAAATGAAAACTATTTGCAGCCAAGTTGGGAGTTGTCTTGACACTCTAATGGGTTTGTTAGACTGTGCTTTAAGATTGTGATGGGTTTGTTGACTATCAAATGACTTGCTTGTATACTGGTTAAGTGGTTTGGACCAGTATACAAGCAAGTGGCCAGTGTTCAGAGGGGAAACAGAAAGCATTGGTCATGCAAATTGCTGGTATACACTTTCCATGACTATAAAAATGTGGTTAATGCAACTATCAATTGAAACCCTGCGCTGCCCCCCCCCCCCCCCACCCCTTCCCCCACCCCAAGCCAAGGTGGGGATTTGACTTGACATCGTGACAAATCTTAACAAACTCCCACCCTACTGAGGCATGTTGACATTTTGTTCAATTTTTTTAACATTATTTGTATTAAAGATTTAGTTAATGAAAATGGACAATTTCTTTCTTTCCAAGAGTTTCTAAGGAAATATGACTGCATAGAACTAATTTCCTGAATTTTTATTCAGACTTTTTCTCACCTCTTCTATAATTGCAAACAAACCATTAAGAAAATTCAGCTACACCATGTTGTATATGCGCTATTACATGCATGTATATACTAGCAAAATCAATTACTCTCGCTGATTTTGTCAATAAATTAATCACAAAATACAATGTCGAAAATATAGATTAAAATTCAGCTATTAGCTAAAAATCTTTTAAAGTGGATGCACCCTCAAGGACATTCACTCTAGTGTAATCAGATTGTATTATTTATTTAGTGCATTACTGTATTTCCTTAAATAGGTGTTATGATAATGATATTGGAACATTTAAATAGAACTGAACTAGAATGTTATGTTTTTAACTTGTAAGTAATTTGTATGTGTGCTTGACTGTTGTAAATTATGTTTGTATTTTGAAATATAAAAATATCTACATAAAAAATTATTATACCATTACTTTGATAAAATCGTTGGTGTTACATTAATGCCTGTTGTGTAATATTTTGATTAGCCTTTCCATCTTTTCATTGCTTCAAGGTATGGGATATTCTCACTGGCAAAAATCCTCAGCCATCTCTCTTCATGGCTGTACCAACTATCTACAGCAAACTTATTCAACATTTTAATGAGTCAAACTATAATGAAGTTGAAAAAGACACAATAAGAAAGAAATGTCAGGAACTCAGGTGAAGGTGTTATCAATTTATGATATGATTATAATGATGTTACATTTACTCATTTTATTCAGTTGTGTGATAACTTTGAACTTAAATTAATAAATTATGCTGTTCTTCTTTCTTAGTCATCTGTCTCTTATGTATAAATTCTCAACTGAATACAGTACAAATGATATAATAACACAATTTACTATGAATACTCAGGTGATTATATGAAATGACACGCTCTGATTGGTTCGCTATCTCGATAATCACCTCGACGAACAAAATGGCTGCCACTCGCTGTCGTTCGCGCTCTTTTGATGAAATAAAATTTTTTCGTGTTGTACAATGCTTTTTCTTTTCTCTTTTGAAATAATCACCTGTGTATTTATACTAACACAATTATTCTCCTCAGGCTCAGTGATTATCGGTGAATATTCACCTCGACTTCATCTCGGTGAATATTCACCGATAATCACTTTGCCTTCAGTAAATAATTGTTAAATAATAATGATAATAATAATACATAAAAAAGTGATGTCTTTAACTAGCATTGAAAGAATAAAAAATTCTAACTGTTGTACATCTTTCAGTCGATAAATGTCATCAGCAACTGAAATCATACATACAACGATAAACCTTTTGCATTAATTAATTATTGGGCCCACTGCTAAGACCAAGTGCAGATGTAGGCGGCATTCATTTAGGTGGTAATCAGTTGATAGATAAAGTGTATTTATTAAATGGCTTTATAGTTGTAACATTTTGCTAAGTGCATGACTTTTGCAGGTTTTTGTTTTGCAAAGTTCAAAAATTCCTGATTCCACATTTCTGCTGTTAAAGTTACATATGTAGCATTTATGAATTAGAATACATGTTATGCACTCCCATTTCAAAAAGGCACTTACATTATTTAAAGTTGATTGGTTGCATTTCCACTTTTCCACTGTTAGACTGATGGTGTCAGGTTCTTCTGCTTTACCTGAGCCTGTCATGAAGAGGTGGCACGAAATTACAGGTAAGAAGTTGATTATTGTAGCAATTTTATCAAGTTGATGATTATTATGATATGTATATAGTACAACAAGGGATGATGATTTTATGAGTGAAGTTGATATATTATGCACTCTGACTGGTGTTTGCTACTTCTTTCTTCTTTGTACTGTATGCTGTTGCATCATCTCCATAGAAGAACTTGCAGTATGTATGTACAACCAGTATGACTGTTGTGTGAGACATTAGGCTCTCATGTGGGCAGCCTACGTTAGTACAGTAAGTAATGTTTTAGACACGATAAGGTGATATACGTGTAAATACCGAATTTTAGGAAAGTTACAAAGTAGTTAATTGAAATCTTATATAAATCGTCGTCTGTATGCAAGTTTCCTATAAACGTCAGGGGCTGACGTGGTTAGTAATATACTTTTTCATTAGGGCACACATTACTGGAACGATATGGCATGACAGAGATAGGAATGGCGTTATCTAACCCATTGAATGGATCCAGGTTACCAGTAAGATTAACTTCTATAGCATTGTGTTTCTTAACTATGACATTTGCATTATGCCTTTTCTCGTAACGACTTTTCCCAAGATGCGACTGGTAACTTCGTCCTTTCAAATCACTGAATCTGATCACTGAAGATTTCAAAGAAAGGGAGAACAACTTACACTGCAAAATTAATTTTGGTAACATTTATTAGACACGGTAACAAGAGTTCGAACGCGAAAGTGATAACTTATTTGGACGTCTTTTCGTTCTTGTCAGGAAATATATCGTCCACATGTCCTATGGGTGGGGCATTATAGCACCCATGTGGAAGACCGTGACGAATGAAATTTGAAATTTTGCCAGGCATAAGACTATTCATTCAACGTTTGGGTTTGTGCCGAGGCCAGACAGGCATTACACTGTATATGATACCGAAGTAGAACTAACTTAACAGGAACCACAACTTTTCTTGGGAGACGCAGCTGGTTGTTTGTATGTACCTTGTCATGCGGGTTTGCTAACATATTAAACAACTCGTAGAAATATTGATTTGTGTCATTATGTGTCAATGTGGTCATGGAAAAAAAATTCGAGCGTTCTGATTGGTTCAAAAAAGACACTAGTTGACAGGGCTTTTGTTAATGCAGCGCCCAAGGTATGGAACAGAATTCGCTAAAGCCTGGTTCTCACTACGACACAAGCACAAGGATTAGCAGAACACAAAGGAGAACACAAAGGAATGAAGTCAAGCGTATGACATAAGACATCGACATAACCATAAGACATCGACATAAGACCAAGCATAAGCAAAGTAAAGACAAAGGAACAAACAAAGCAAAACACTGTCCTTTTGTCTTGTAAAGCCCCACTGGACACGTTTTTCTTTGTTTTTATTTGCTTATGCTTGCGTCGTAGTGAAAACCAGGCTTTAGAAATAAGACGGTGCGAGTCATTCCGCAATTTAAGAGTTAACTTAAGACACACCTTTTTAAATAAGCTTACTTTTAAGTATTTTTAATATTGATGTCAGGTTTTTTACAGATAGTTCGTATGTTGAGCTTATACTAGTTCTTATGATAACAAGAAGACGCCTGAAGGCGTTTACGCGGGATGTGTTGGTTTAAAATTGCTGACACAGTATGTTTTTTTGCTGATTGTGCGATCATGGATATCCATGGTGCAATCCAACCTGACCTGCACGTGATTCGAAGTTACAGCCAATAAAAATCACACAATTTTTTCGGGACGGGCTCGGGATACGGGAAAGTTAAAAAAACAAGGCAATTTTTGACTCCCAAGACGACGAAAGGAATGCGCTACCGAATTTTATACGCTGGCTGACTTCGTCATCCCGCGTAATAACTGTTTGCATATCCTATTTGATTATTGCTCATATTATTCATTGTAAGTTTGTATTATAGATTCCACCATAAAGCGTAATTAGTATCATTTCAATTAGCTTTTCTTTTAACTTTGTAATGCGCAGTCGATCATATATTAGAATGTTAGATAGCGCAATATTAAAAAATGAACATTATTATTATTTTATTTTCTGATCGTTGCTGTGTGTTTTTTGTCACGAAAGTTGGCAAATTGAATTAAAATATGCAATTCAGTAAACCAGCTTGCTATGGTTGCACAGTATCAGACCTCGGTTATTTTTGTGTGGCCCTCGTGCCAGTAAAATAATTACCCTTCTGTTACTTATTTTCGTGGGAGGTTTTTTGGGATTTTCATATTATCGCGAAATGAAAGAACCACTAAAAAGGTTATCGCGAAAACTAAACCCGCGAAATTTAATACCCTGGTATGCAAGTCTTGAAACAATTTGGGCTCCTACCAGGACCGTTTTTATAAATGGACAATTTCCTTCAGCGGTAAGCACAATTCGACGGTGTCATGCGCGTAGTACTCTTCTATAGCTCTCCTTTGCTGTAATGGAACTTGTCGAACTGTGCACAATTTGTTTTTCTTGTTATGTTGTTTTGTTTAGTGCAGTGTAAACTATTGCTATGGAAATTTAAAATCAGTCGTGCCACTTCCGAGACTTTTTGCTAATGGAGATCAGAATTTTTTTGCGGAATTTAGTTCCCTGATAATTCACTTTTTGGACAAATCTAGAAATTTAAATCTCGCGAAATATGCCCGTTCCATTTCCGGTAAATAAAGTTCCCGCAAAAATAAGTGCATGCAACAATAAGATATGTGCTTCGTTTATTTGTTGCACTTTCCTGCCAGGGTTGCGTGGGAATACCACTGCCAGGAACAGAAGTTCGTATTGTGGCACAGAACGAAGATGGCACGAGTGAGGTAAGTTAGTGATTAGTGTGTGTACTTGCGCTGCCACTGTGATCACGAAATTAACAGTACACTGAAGAACTTTCTCATTAAAGGGTAAATCAAACGAGTTGATTAAGTAAGTTGTACCACCGTAAGGTAAAAAGGAGGTGCTGACGTTTCGAGCGTTAGCCCTTCGTCGGAGCGAATGACGAAGGGCCAACGCTCGAAACGTCAGCACCGACGAAGGGCTAACGCTCGAAACGTCAGCACCTCCCTTTTACCTTACGGTGGTATAACTTACTTAATCAACTCGTTTGATTTACCCATTTTCTTGTGTTTCAACTTCCCACCGACGCAGCACCAGTTTCTTTAGAAACTATCCCCACAATTTCTCATTAAAGGTATTGGTGAAAGGAAACGAGCACGGATCTGAAGTGACTTCCGATAAGCAAGGAAAGGAAGGAGAGCTTCAAGTCCGTGGTCCTTCTGTATTTAAATGGTAAGTAAATAAATTCCGTCAGACTTCTCTAACTCTACCATTTAGGTCAGAAAATGCAAGTATGGATTATTGACTGAGTTATGGCTCAGAGTTGGAAGATGACGTCGCTTAGTATATCCTGAATGTTGCAAATTAATATATGAAAGACCATATATTTGAACTGCGGAGTAATATGTAATGACATTAATTGATCATCGCAGTTATGCACACAACTTAAGGAGCTGTAAAAAACTTGAGCAGTTGGGTTCGAATCCCGTTCAGGCCTGATTTTTTTTTCAGGCTTTAATTTCAAAGCTGCTTAAGTTGTGTACATAACTGCGATGATCAATTAATGTCATTACTTATATCCTGAGTGTTACACACCAACTGAACGCCGCTACAGTTAAAAGGAATATATCGGTGTCACGCTAACGCTCACCAGCTTAGAATGCTGAATATGTTTGAGGGTAGAATAAATAGGGATTAGAGATAATATTTTAAAATAATTTCTCGCTTTCACTTAGTAACAGAGGGCTTGCTACAGAGGTAATAACACTTCACGGGTTTCCTTTGACATTTTGTTTTCTCCAGTTACTGGAATAAACCTGAAGCTACGTCTGAGTCGTTTACAAAAGATGGCTGGTTTAGAACAGGAGATACTGCTGGTAATACGAGCTTACAATGAGATAATAAAGAAAACTGCTGGTAATACGAGATTACAATGAGATAATAAAGAAAACTGCTGGTAATACGAGCTTACAGTGAGATAATAAAGAATACTGCTGGTAATACGAGCTTACAGTGAGATAATAAAGAAAACTGCTGGTAATACGAGCTTACAGTGAGATAATAAAGAAAACTGCTGGTAATACGAGCTTACAGTGAGATAATAAAGAATACTGCTGGTAATACGAGCTTACAGTGAGATAATAAAGAAAACTGCTGGTAATACGAGCTTACAGTGAGATAATAAAGAATACTGCTGGTAATACGAGCTTACAGTGAGATAATAAAGAAAACTGCTGGTAATACGAGCTTACAGTGAGATAATAAAGAAAACTGCTGGTAATACGAGCTTACAATGAGATAATAAAGAAAACTGCTGGTAATACGAGCTTACAGTGAGATGATAAAGAAAACTGCTGGTAATACGAGCTTACAGTGAGATAATAAAGAATACTGCTGGTAATACGAGCTTACAGTGAGATAATAAAGAAAACTGCTGGTAATACGAGCTTACAGTGAGATAATAAGAAAACTGCTGGTAATACGAGCTTACAATGAGATAATAAAGAAAACTGCTGGTAATACGAGCTTACAGTGAGATAATAAAGAATACTGCTGGTAATACGAACCTACAGTGACGTAATAAAGAATACCGCTGGTAATACGAGCTTAAAGTGGGATAATAAAGAATACTGCTGGTAATACGAGATTACAGTGAGGTAATAAAGAATACTGCTGGTAATACGAGCTTACAGTGAGATGATAAAGAAAACTGCTGGTAATACGAGCTTACAATGAGATAATAAAGAAAACTGCTGGTAATACGAGCTTACAGTGAGATGATAAAGAAAACTGCTGGTAATACGAGCTTACAGTGAGATAATAAAGAATACTGCTGGTAATACGAGCTTACAGTGAGATAATAAAGAATACTGCTGGTAATACGAACTTACAGTGACGTAATAAAGAATACCGCTGGTAATACGAGCTTAAAGTGGGATAATAAAGAATACTGCTGGTAATACGAGATTACAGTGAGGTAATAAAGAATACTGCTGGTAATACGAGCTTACAGTGAGATGATAAAGAAAACTGCTGGTAATACGAGCTTACAGTGGGATAATAAAGCATGCTGCTGGTAATACGAGCTTACAGTGAGATAATAAAGAATACTGCTGGTAATACGAGCTTACAATGAGATAATAAAGAAAACTGCTGGTAATACGAGCTTACAGTGAGATAATAAAGAACATTGCTGGTAATACGAGCTTACAGTGAGATAATAAAGAACACTGCTGGTAATACGAGCTTACAGTGAGATAATAAAGAACACTGCTGGTAATACGAGCTTACAGTGAGATAATAAAGAATACTGCTGGTAATACGAGCTTACAGTGAGATAATAAAGAATGCTGCTGGTAATACGAGCTTACAGTGAGATAATAAAGAAAACTGCTGGTAATACGAGCTTACAGTGAGATGATAAAGAATACTGCTGGTAATACGAGCTTACAGTGAGATAATAAAGAACACTGCTGGTAATACGAGCTTACAGTGAGATAATAAAGAATACTGCTGGTAATACGAGCTTACAGTGAGATAATAAAGAACACTGCTGGTAATACGAGCTTACAGTGAGATAATAAAGAATACTGCTGGTAATACGAGCTTACAGTGAGATAATAAAGAATACTGCTGGTAATACGAGCTTACAGTGAGATAATAAAGAATACTGCTGGTAATACGAGCTTACAGTGAGATAATAAAGAATACTGCTGGTAATACGAGCTTACAGTGAGATAATAAAGAAGACTGCTGGTAATACGAGCTTACAGTGAGATGATAAAGAATACTGCTGGTAATACGAGCTTACAGTGAGATGATAAAGAATACTGCTGGTAATACGAGCTTACAGTGACGTAATAAAGAATACCGCTGGTAATACGAGCTTAAAGTGAGATAATAAAGAATACTGCTGGTAATACGAGCTTACAGTGAGATAATAAAGAATACTGCTGGTAATACGAGCTTACAGTGAGATAATAGTGAAGATGACTTTTTGAACGTTAGCCCTTCATTCGTATTCGCTCTGATGAAGTGCTGACGTTCGTAACGTCACTTTCCTTTATCATCTCACCGTGGTGCAAGCTACTTTATCAACGGTATGAGTGTATAATTAGTAAGTATGTGTAGCAGACCTTATTTGCTGGTACATTTTGTTTTCCTAATACAGATCATGGGATGATACTCAGGGGATTTGATCCTTTGTCTTGTTCATTAAAAAGAATGCATGCAAGCATGAATATGTCTGCCTACACTCTTTTTAATGAACGAGACAAAGGACCAAATCTCCTGAGTATCATCACGTGATCTGTATTGGGAAAACAAAATGTACAAGCGAATAAGGTCTATTAAATGGTTACCAGTGAAATAAGGGAATAATTTCACGCGCGTTTTGTCCAAATTCTAATAATTTCCCGAGTCTTTCCTATTAATATAATGGGTGACAAATTACCCCTTAACATTTTCAAACCTAGACGCCATTTTGGCACCGTAGGAGAAGTTGCCATAACAACATTGTAATTTCACCTGTGAAATTTTATATTAACGCTGAAATTTCGCGCCAAAGTTAAGGAGTAATTTGTCACCGACGATATTAATGATATAATTGCACTGCGGGTAGAAACCTCATAGAGGATGTGACCCTCGCTGAATATTATAGCGTAGTCCTGTTCTTTTTTTAGGCTGAATCGCGATTGCTGAAATTACGTTAATACTTACTTTTTCTAATCGCTTGATAACACCAATTGGTTTTTACTACTGTATTAAGCATCTCACCACAGACAGCCAAGTCAATGCCAATCTGTCTCTGTTTCTCTTGATTGACCCCACCTAAGTACTTAATGTGTTTTATGTGTGTCAGCTTATTTTTTTTAGCGTTTATTATGTATGACGCCTACCCGATTCAGTAAAATCTTCAAGTTCTGTTCTTTGTCTCTGTAGCGTTGATGTTTTTTTTTATTATTATAATCATCATTATCATCATCATCATCATCATCATTATTATTATTATTATTATTATTGTATTGTTTGTGGTATTATTATGTGTTTGGCGGGGAGGGGTGGCTTGGGGGTGGTAACACAGTATTTTCTATTATGATTCATTGCTCGAATTTAAGAAAGTTCGTGGTCGTATTTTCGCGACTGGTCACAAAATGTTAGTCTCAAAATTCTGGCTAACGTTCAAGTGAAACTGGAAGTCCCTGGTTCTCAGTGGCTTTGATCTACAATCTTAAGTCGCGTTTTTGCGACTAACTCAATTTTTTTTAGTCGCAAAACAGAAAAATCTAGTCGCTTTTGCGACTGTATCGGTCGCAATCTTGAGCCCTAAGATTCATAACGCTTTAGACGTAATCTCTTCCTGTTCCTTGCAGCCTACAAAGATGGCGTCTATAGTATACTGGGAAGGACCTCCGTCGACATTATCAAGAGCGGAGGGTATAAGATAAGGTTCATATCTCCCCCGTTTAACCTTAGGGAGATATAAATATGCAAGTACTCGTAGCTGATTTGCTATTGCAGAAGTCTACTACTGCTGTTATTATCATAATCATAACTGTAACAAAATTCTCAAATCTGATTGGCTTTCCACTGCGCTGATTTCAGTCTTAATAGGACAGTACGCGTCATGCCTGAGTAATTGGACAGTACTATAAGGCGCCAAATGTACAAAAATTATCTTTGGTTATATCACAATTATTTTAAAATTATTTAGACAAATGTAATTATTTCAGACCATGCTTGTATCTTTTGTATCCTTTGTTTTAAACAATAACTTCCCCTTCAATCATTTCTTTCATACAATCTGAGCTTGCTCTTACATTATTTAAAACCACTGTTTGCCTCTATCACATGTTATTTAATACAATCGACTTCCCCTGTTTATATTCTTTCAAACAATGATTGCCAAGCAAATTCCTTGTTTCAAACAATGCGGCATTACTTGCAAAATTATTTGAAACCATTTATTCTGACACAACTCGTTTCAAACAATGTAAATCATGGTTGATATAATTCATGGTTTGATATAATTCATGGCTTGATATAATTCATGGTTTGATATAATTCATGGTTTGAAATAATTCATGGTTTGATATAATTCATTGTTTGATATAATGCATGGTTTGATATAATTCATGGTTTGAAATAATGCATGGTTGATATAATTCATGGTTTGAAATAATTCTTGGTTTGATATAATTCATGGTTTAATACAGTTCATGGTTTGATATAATTCATGGTTTGATATCATTCATGGTTTGATATCATTCATGGTTTGATATAATTCATGGTTTCATATAAAGTAAATTGTTTGCGCGATTATATGCGCAGTAAACTGAAAATACGCATCAGTCTAGCCTCGTTCTGATGATCATGTGGCATTAAAAACAATTGGAACAAACATTCTCGCCCTCGAACACTGAGATACAGTGCACGGGCAAAAATCAGGCCAGATGCAGAATTTAAATCCGACGTCTATAAGATAAGAAAAGACGCAGAGCAAAAACTGCTAGGAGCGTTAAAGAAATTAAGAGATAAACTGAAACTTAGAGAACTTGAGCGAAAGTCGCGTTCTAGAATTGTACCTAGTACATCGAACGACACTGATGTAAAGCGACACCGCGTTAAGAACAGAGAGATCAATGTGACAGATTTAGACAAAGATCTACACTTGACGTGCTCACTACAAGCCGACAGAAACATTTTAGTACACACATTTCGCTTCCTGCCACTCACCAGGGGTCAGTAAAGGCTTCATCAAAGGCGAAGCACTTAGGCTGCTTCGAACTAACTCTTCAAAAAGTACTTTTGAAAAGAATATTTGTAGCATTCAAATCACGCCTTTACGCGAGAGGGTATCCAGATAATCTGGTAGATAAAGTCCTCTCTGAAGTGAAATTCGAAGAGAGATAGTCGGCTCTTCAACAAAATAAAAGAACGCACTATATAATTCTTCCTTTTGTCACACAATACCATTTTCACAAGAAGCTTTTAAAAATTCCAACACAGTTGACGATGCTTACGACGGTGACAAGTCAGCAAGAAACAGTAACGCGAAAATTCTAAATGCAGCCACGTGATCATCAGAACGAGGCTAGACTGATGCGTATTTTCAGTTTACTGCGCATATAATCGCGCAAACAATTTGCATTAGTATATACTGAAACAGTGGATAGCGTTGAAGGTGCGCTCTGATTGGCTAGTCAAACTCCGAATATCCTGTGCTATTTACCTCCGAGCAACTTGCGAATTTTTCGCTCTGCTGCGCGAACATGGCGGCCCGGTTTGTATGTATGACAAGCGAAGAAATCATCCAAATCAACAACGAAGCAGTCCATGGAAACTCCAAGAAAGCGACTAAATTTGGCTTGGCCGTGTTCAGAGGTAATGGCTTATGTTTTTAACCCGGAGTTTATCGATAAAAACTAACGAGAAAGGTTTTGTTTACAAATGCAAATTCAATCTTGTGTAACCAAATTTGATGTTACTTGTTCACTTGAGAACCAAAATTGAATTATATTTTTTACAGAATGCTTTCAAATACAGAAAGGGTTTGCAATTCCATTTGATGAAATGTCGCCACTAGAACTAAACAAAATTTTTTCTCTCAGCGAGAAAACGAGACGTACGGCAGTAATTACAACAAAAAATCCCTAACGGCGATCGGCGCTGCGTTGGATTGTCATTTGAGAAGTCAGTCATTTTCCAAGCCCTTTTCTCTTTTTTGTGTACACTTATCTCACTCTTTTAGTATATACTAAAACAAAACTCGGTGAATAGTTGTTAATTACTCCAACCGTGCATTACTCCAACCGTGCATTACTCCAAGCGTGCATTACTCCAAGCGTGCACTTCCCCACCCGTGCATTACCCCACCCGTGCATTTCCACACCCGTGCATTACCCAACTCGTGCATTACACAACCCGTGCATTACCCCACCCGTGCATTACCCCACCCGTGCATTACCCCACCCGTGCATTACCCCAACCGTGCATTACCCCACCCGTGCATTACCCCAACCGTGCATTACCCCAACCGTGCATTACCCCAACCGTGCATTACCCAACCCGTGCATTACCCCACCCGTGCATTACCCCAACCGTGCATTACCCCACCGTGCATTACCCCACCCGTGCATTACCCCAACCGTGCATTACCCCACCCGTGCATTACCCCACCCGTGCATTACCCCACCCGTGCATTACCCCACCAGAGCATTACACTAACCGTGCATTACACCAACCGTGCATTACCCCAACCGTGCATTACCCCA
>OX453273.1:34695749-34725749 GCA_949710005.1 Ricordea florida
TTTGTTAAAGTTGTTATCAATTGGTAACAAAAGATCATGTCGTCCAATTAACAAATCGGACTCGTTAATCAATCGTATTACTTGTTTAAAATTATTATTCACTTGTATGATTACAGACTGAATTGGACTCCACTCAGTCCTGTTACCATTACTTATCATTATCATTGTCATTATTAGTGGAACTCGTAGATACAATGCTGTCAAGTGTGTAAGTTCGCCCGTTAGTAACAATAGAACCTTCAGTAACTACGGTAATCGCAACCTTTCGGATGCTCTTCGTTTTCTCCGATTTTTTTCGCCGGGCTTAGATATTTTCCGATTTTTCTTTCTTTCTGCTTTTATAACCGGAAATGCGTAAGACGTACTTTTCTTCAGGTAGCAGAGCAGAGATTGAAACGTCTACTTTGCTAGCTTTGCCAGTTAGCTCAGTTGGTTGAGCACTGGACTATCGTGCGGGAGGTTGTTGGTTCGAACTTCGGCCGGACCATCACTCAGGGTCTTTTAAAAAACTGAGGAGAAAGTGCTGCCTTTGCAATAACATCCATAAATGGTTGGACTTTCTAGTCTTCCCGGATAAGGAAGATAAACCGTAGGTCCCGTGTCACAACCCTTGTTGTAACTTCGTGGGACGTTAAAGAACCCCTACACTGTTCGAGAAGAGTAGGGGAAGTTGATCCCGGTGTTGTGGTCTGGCCTTGACCGCCCGGCAAGTAATCCTCACATGAGGGGTTGCTGTAAAGGAAGACAGTAGATAGATAGATAGAGTCTCACACTGCCTATTTTCATTGAACCTTAAGCTTGGAAAAAGATACTGTTCCATGAAGAAGTGTAAGTGGCTTTAGAAGTTTTGCGCTAGCAGAATATATGACGCTCTTTTCCTCTTCTTTTCTCAGTGCTTTGGACGTTGAACGACATCTCTTATCACATGATTACATCGTGGACTGTGCTGTTGTCGGTAAACCAGATCCCGTGTGGGGTGAGAGAGTGGCGGCTATTGTCGCTGTCCACCAGGGCAAGGTATCGCATAGCATAGCATAGCATAGCATAGCAGCAAGAGATCTCAAGGGACAGAGAGGAACATTCCAAGTCCAGCCCTTGGAATATGAAAACTTCAGAAAAGTTATTTTTGGACACGGAAATCTGTTTTCCGAGAGGTCCGCATGCCTCATTGTGATGCTCATGGCGTTCCGAATAGGACCCTTGTTTGAAAATTCCGCCATTAAATACATATGGCTGGACGGATTGAGTTACAGTGGAGACATGCGGACCTCTCGGAAAACGTACTTACGTTTTTATAAGTAACTTTACTGAAGTTTTCATATCCCAGCCGACGCCCCGAGTGTCCCTCTCTGTCCCTTATGTTCTCTTGATTGCAGCTAAGATCTTGACCTCAACAACAGCATTCCCTTACTTACGTTTCTATAAATAAGTTTACTGAAGTTTTCATATCCCAGCCGACGCCCCGAGTGTCCCTCTCTGTCCCTTGTGTTCTCTTGATTGCAGCTAAGATCTTGACCTCAACAAATGCCTTCCCTTACTTACGTTTCTATAAGTTAACTGAAGTTTTCATATCCCAGCCGACACCCCGAGTGTCCCTCTCTGTCCCTTATGTTCTCTTGATTGCAGCTAAGATCTTGACCTCAACAAATGCCTTCCCTTACGTACGTTTCTACAAATAAGTTTACTGAAGTTTTCATATCCCAGCCGACGCCCCGAGTGTCCCTCTCTGTCCCTTGTGTTCTCTTGATTGCAGCTAAGATCTTGACCTCAACAAATGCTTTCCCTTGCGAGCTAGAGCCTTCGTTGACGGATTTGTTTGTGAAGAATTGATATATAATTCATCTATTTATTTATGTATCCATATTTTCAGACATTGTCGCTCGAAGATTTGAGACATTGGGCTCGCGGTCACATGGCTCCGTACCAGACCCCATCCGTCTTACTTGTGGTGGATGACCTGCCCAGAAATACGATGGGGAAAGTGAACAAGAAAGAGTTGCTCAAACTGTACTTAAATAAATTGTAGTCAGTATTTCGTCTTTTTAGGAATTATTTCAGCATTCATTCGTTGTGGAAACAGCTTGAAAGCTGCCTTACAGGTAAAACTCGGAAGTTACAATATAAGGAAAATTAAAGAGCGCCCCAAAAATCAACGTGTTTTTTCGTCCTTCGGCGCTTGTTTCCATATGTAAAAGTTTGTGCGGAAAAATTGTGCACAATGTCGTTAAGCTGGGATAGATTAGTATCGCATCCAACATCAGACGGAATGCTACAGAACTTGGCTTCATTGGACTCCGCTGATTTACTTGGGAGGATACTATCGGCACAGATCTGCAGGGTCATTGTATATGGAAGTTATGAGAACGCTGTGGGTGGCACAGGTGATCAGGATGTTTTCGAGTGCAAAACCTCGGGCTGTATTTCAGAGCAAAGCCACATCTGCCCATCTAACTTTGCCAGAGGGCTTTCTTATGACTGCTAACAGAACAGATTTGTGGTGTCATTGCCTCATATTTTAACGCTTGACATTTCGAAAAGTCTTCACTTTCGAGAAACGCACGCTGGACCTGCAGACAGAGAGTTAACTTCACTGACAAATCGTGCTTACGAGTTTGCTATGTAAATCTCGGTACCCATGGAATAAATAGAGAATATTTACACGGTGGCGAGAAGATGTGAATCTTATGTTTAAGTGGCAAGATAAATATCTCACGAGTGAGCACAGCGAACGAGTGAGATATTGTTCTTTGCCACGGGAATATAAAATTCATGTCTTCGATCTAACGTGTAGTTTTATTTTTATTACAGAGACAAAAATACAATAAGAGGTTCGTTAGACAGCTTTATACACAAACTGAATCGTGCAGTGAGGATATGGAAAATACTTCACTACTCCACGGCCCTGGATGTAGCTTTCCTATGAATTTTACGAGTGGTGTAATTCCCGGTAAAACACTCACGTCTGTGTAATAAATAAAACGTGGAGACCAGTTTCCAGTATTGACTAGATTTTGAGGTCCACAGACTCCGTTGTTCACAGTCCTAACTCGTCGTTCCTCCTCTGTTTTATTTTCTTTATATTTTCAGGACATTTTTTAAATTTACTTACGCAGTCAGACACAATTAGACAAGAACCTAGCATACTCGGTATCCAGCTGTCTGGTCATTCTTGTTTCCAGAGGTCGCGATTCTTTTGGTCAGCGCCACGAATCCCAGTAACTACTTGGTGTAGGCTGTGGTTTGAGAGGTTCACCCATTGAAAGAGTGGTCTGCGTTATAAATGTAGTCGCCAAGCTTTACCTCGGCTGTACGCTAGCCGTACTCATCCTTAGCGTACTCTTAATCATAAACTCATCCTTAGCCGTGTTCTTAATCATCCCTAGCCCATTCTTACTTTAGAGTCCTTACTGTGTGAGTGCCTGCACCAAGAATCCCGATTCTTGGCGCTGACTTCTGGGAGCAAGAATGCAGACAAAGAAGAGTACCCGCATAAAGACAAGTAAGCACGCATTGTTCTGGGTGTGAAACTGTTTAAACTACGCTGGATAAGATCTGGTTGAAAAAAGTCAAAGTCTTAGAGAAGTTTGAACTGCTCAACTCGAATGTTCAGTATGGAAATGATTCCGGAATGTGACCACATATGTCCTAAAGTTTTAAAGTAATGATCGTCTTTGAATTGGATCATTTTATATCAGCTTCAGTCCTTCCCATGTTATCTTAACCCTTCAAGGCAGGTATAAAAGGAGCTTCAAAACCTAATGAAATCCCTTCTGGAGTCGACACTAGACAGAAGTGTTGAAACGTCGGGTCTGTGAATTGTAACTTTTTACACATTCATTAGTGTCAAACCAGCGTAGCATCAAACTATGTCTGATTGTCCACCTCGTTGCAATGTGCAGTTTTCTTTTAATTATCTTAACCCTTTCATTCTCGGACGTGATAGGAGTGTGACTATATCAACACTTAGTCCAGTGTATAGATTTTGAAGAATATATTATCATGGGCAAGCTGAGGAATATATCTGGTGTTTCAAAAAAAAATTTTTTCCGTTAATATAGACAAAAATTGTTTTGGTTTTCAAAGAAACGTTTTTTTTCTGTCACTTCTTGTTTCGATCACATGGTCAGGTGTGTTTCGGTAACGTGTCAACCGGTAATTCGTTATTCAAGTTCAATATTTTAACTTGGAGTAACATAGAGATGCGAGTTACCATGAGCTGTGAATCCTTTTCTTACTCAATGCAAAGCTCGAGTAAGGCGGATGTAAACGAATTTTCTCGAGGGAATCATTCTTTACTAAGACTAAGTTACTTCTATTCAGTCTCGGTTAATTTTGTACGTTTCACACGGTTGACATTAATTGGTTTCTTACTGTCCTTCAACTTTTTTTTTTTGTTTTTCTCTATAATTTATATGACTGTTTTTTTATTTCTTTTTTTTTTTAGATCTGCACGTTTAGCTGGAATAGAAATCTAAAACCAAATCCAATGTATAAAGCAAGAAACAGGGGAATAGTTTATTATAATAGCCTTTTGAATTGTATAGTTTCGCTTACTTTTTGTTTATTGTTATAAAACTCGATCATGAGCCCAAGAAAACACTGGGTGGTCAAAAGAACAACGTTCCATTCTCGCGTGACTGAACTGACTTAATTGGTGTCAGGTGGACCAGGATGCTCTCAGAGAATTTAAGAACAGTTCCAAGAATGTCAAATTTATCTCAGTTTTTGGTCAAAGTGTACTTCATAAGTGGAAAAAATTTGTCGAGTAAAACAAAAATAATCTGGAACCTAGTTCGGATTTTCATCAAATATTAGTTTGACCCTCGTAAACGAAAATCAAATTTTCAACTACAAAATCCTAATTTCCGTTGGCCTACAGGACTTTGTCTTTTTTGACGTTGGGCTGCTTACCGAGTTGAAGTTTCGTTGAAATTGAAATGTTGGGTCGAAAAGAATTGAGAGCAGTGGTCACCTGTAAAACACGAACTGTCAAAAGGTCTGCCCTGTAAGCTGGTACCAAGAATATGACACTTTCACAAATAAAACCATAAAAAGTATGTCAAACGCAGTTATATAAAAGAAATTCATCCCGTCTAGAAAATTTCTAATTATGATTCTTTGGTGTTACCTGTTGTGCCCCGCAACTTGGGAGTCTCTCACCTAACTCGCTTCACCGCAGATCAGTCGGTGTCGGTATGGCCAATTGTTGCTGGAATAAAAGGTCATTTTTAGTGGAACTGCATTGTCACCTTGCCCTTTATTGGAGTAAAGTGAAATCCTATACTATTTAGGTCATTTTTTATTCACGAAAACAAGTTTGACTCTTTTAAATTATTGGAAGATATATCTCGACAAATCGACCACATTTTAAGCCTATAGCTATATCAGAGGTTCGTTTACTTTGTTCGGAGTTTTGTATTAAGCGTTTCAGTTTTAACGGTTCAGTCAGATAGGTTTCAAGTGTTGGATTGTTTCGTGAAAGCGCTTTCCATCCATCAACAATGTCGCAACAAAATTCAGTTTTCCTCGTTTTGCTTTTGATCTTTCATCTTGAAGGCGGGGGAGGTCTTTCACATTGGTCCAATGTCATGTTCAAACGAGTTCTAAGCAACAGCAAAGCTACCTGTAATGATGGTTCAAGGGCTGTATTCTACGTCGGGCCTCAGGATCCCGGAAAATGGGTCATCTTCCTCGAAAGCGGGAAGTATTGTTCGTCAGAAACCGAATGCCTGGCAAGATTTGCTGACGAGAATACTAAACATTTGATGACTTCTAAACACATGCCAGACAGTATTGAAGGGAGAGATTTATTGTCCGCCGTTAAAAAAGACAATCCACTGTTTTATGACTTTTCCCATGTGTTGATACCTTACTGTAGCAGCGACTTGTGGCTTGGAACAAGTGAAGCACCTCGATCACCATCAAAAGACACATCTCAGAATAACTTTACTTTCAGTGGAAAAACGATTTTCCGTAGCGTGATTTCGGAATTGTTGAACGCAAATCTACGGCAAGCAAGTGAGATTGTTTTAATCGGCAGTAGCGCTGGAGCTGTTGGCGTTCTTAATAACGTGGAACCATTCACGCAGACTTTGATTTCACGTGGTCTGCGTGTCAGGGTCTCGGCAATCATCGACGGAGGCTGGTTTATCAATTTTCGTGAAAGTCTGTCTTCAAAGTTCCATGGATCGATCTACACCGGCATAGTCCCATCTGGGGCATGCGCAGACTTTAGCCATGGATACCCGTGTTGTTTTTCAGCTTGGTGTATGCTCAATGGCGGATACTACCCTTCAAGTGTTGCCACTTTGTTTGTGCTTGGTTTATACGACATTTACAATATAGGAGACGTTTTACGCAGCATGGTTGAAAGGATAGAGATATCAGACGACGGTGCAAGTGATTTACTAACTCTTGTCAGTACGTATGGAGGGGCGATGAACCAATCACTGGGCGCTTTTTCAAGGAACCAATCAAATGTCAGCTACTATGTGCCTGCGTGCTCTCAACACACGTTTTTCAGCATGTCAAGCTTAAGAGACCAAGGTCAGCTGCTGCACTACTCAAAAGTCATCGCTCAAGGGAGCACAATGTTCAAGTGAGTAAATTTAGACTTACGTATAAAGGAAAAGGCTCAGTAGTCCCGAGGCCCTCACTGCCGCAGCTTATCTCAGTTTCTGTGGCATGCCGAGGCCTTGGATTATTGTTAGTCTTCACTGAGGCCCGTTTCTACAAAATCCCGAAACACTGAGGGCCCATTTTTAAGTCAGAGTCTATCGAATATTTGTAAAATTCTTGACGTACAAACCACCCCAACGCACAAGTTGTTGCCCGGCTTAGACTTCAACCAACAAAACTGGCATATTCCTGTTGTACATATTGTGATCATAAAATAGCTTTCCAAGCTCATTAATTTACCTGGACGTTCGAGAAACGGACAGCAGGACGGGTTTCTTCTCCATCAGAGGCTAATTTACCCCAACATTATATCGCCTTAATGTAAAGAGATGACCTCTTTTGTTTGAACTCTTCACTGTTTTAAATCGAACTTATTTTCGTGTTCTATTGAGCAGGCAACTTCTATATTGTCGACCTACGTGTCAGTTCCCATAAAAGGCGTTGCATGTGTATACGAATTGAATCCACTGTACTGACCAATTTGATCAGATCGTTAAAGATGCAAATTTTTCAATAAGATAACCATGAGCTGGATTAATCATTGCAAATATCTTTTTTTACGGATATTTTTTGTAACATTGATTTTTCATCTCTAGTTTAACAAAGCAAAGTGGAGCATGGAGTACCGTCGCAATTCCAGGTGGAACAAAAAATATCACTTTGCAGGCCGCCGTTGAAAAATGGTTCACATCACGTGATCAGCCAGTAAGAATGATTGACAGCTGTCTTGGGGTACTGTGCAATCCCACATGCCCCGACAAACTTACCTTCATTGACTCTGCTGATAACTGGAACGAATTGCTTAACAGTGTTGCCCTCATCGTGTCCCTGGTACCCACAGTGGTTTGTGTTGTGCTCAGGATTATATTTATATTCCAGTTGGCTAGACTACGGGAAGCTCAAAAAGGATATCTTGATATTCTCGGCACAAGACAGGTAAAAATGGTCTTGAATTGAAAATAAAAAAGCGGAGACAAATTAGCCCTTTTGGCAGAGACCTTACCCAGTAAGAGGCATATCGAGGCTCTTGCTTCAGTTTTTGAGACTTAAATGCAGAGTTTTCGTCCGGAAATGCGTGATCTCATTCTTGTCTTGGTTAGTTCCACTGTTCTAAGTCCAGTCGGTCGGGAAAAATCACGGAAAGCACCGTTAATTATTTACGCTTTGAGCGGTTTTCAATTCACTGACGAACTTTGGTTGTGGATTGCCAAGACAAGGAAAAGAATCTGGCGCCAATGCTTTCAGCAACCAATCAGAACTAGGAACTAAAACCAACTGCGACGATTTGGCGTCCGTTTTTCTGAGTTTGGTGCTGGCAACTCAATATGTATTATGAATTTTGCTTTTCGTTCTGATCATGACTGTTTTATCGTACGAGGTGCATTTGTACATTAATACTCTCTGTTATGAAGTCATACACTACAATCCGCTTACATTTTACTGCATCTTTCATTTTTCTCACAGACGCTGGCTTATGAGCCTGTTGAAGCGGTAACTTTAGCTTTCACAACGACTAATAATATTCTTGGAAGCCAGCAAAACGCCGTGATGTCACAAGAGAGAACGAATCGTGCATTTAATGCCGTACATGAAGGGGACAGTACATCTGATGATCCAAAGAGATTCCTTATGGCGGGCTCAAAAGGCAATCTTATGGATTCTTGTTTCAATGAGAAAGACTTAACGGATAAACTTGCGAATGTTTGTTTCAAAGGAGGAGAACTTGTTGCTATTGTTGGACTGAACAGGTCAGGAAAGAGCACATTTCTCAGTCTACTGAGTGGGCGTTTGACGCCTTGGCACAGTGAGGTAATATATTTATCAAAACTTTTTCATATTATTTTTACAAATGGCCAGGTTTCAGGTACTGAGCTTTAAAAGATTAAAGAAATATGTAAGAATATGAGAAGGTAGGGAATTCTATAAGTTACCAATTTAAGAGGGGTCTATCTTTTCACTTGCAGCAGAAATCCATAAGCGGAATTGAAATGTGTAACTCCGTGCGTTCACAGCTTGTCCAGATTCAATATTTCTCAAGTACCATATTTGGTAACTGCTTGCCCCAGTCTTTGAGCTTGTTGTCACTGTGCCGCTTCTATGACGCGTCGTAAACGACTTGCATTTGCAACAACGACGTGTCCGCCATGTTTTGAGCAGAGGTGCGTATTTCCCAGTGCTAAAGCTAGTTTGATTGGTTAATCAGGTTTCTATTGTTTTCGAAATGTGATACTTGGTAGATTGAATGTGGACAAGCTGTGGTTTGAGACATTCAGATGCAGTTACACGTTTCAAGTCTAATGGGTTTCTGATTGCAAACATAACCAATATATTGCCTTTCCTTACAATTCCAGTGGGTGAAGATGTTTGAAATTGAGCAAGTTGACAGTCTCAGTGTTGAACAACTTAACACAAAATTCCCCAGACAAAAACCCCAATCACACCAACAAGACAAGTTTATTTAAACAAAGTTTAATGAAACCATGTTTAATTAAACATGGTTCACTGGTCAACCCGTTCACACCAAACTACAAGAGCACGATTGTTAAACTACCTCGCGAGGTCGGTTTGTTAAACACGGTTTTAGACGTGTTTTATTAAACGCACCCGCAGTGTGAACGAGTAGTCTTATTAAATCTGTTTATCAAAACAAGTTTTAAACATGTTTAAGCTTTGGTGTGAACGGGGTATAAGAGATATTACGTGGAACTGGGTGCGCCTGGTTCTCAGTAAATATACGTTATTGACCAAGCGTAAGGTCAGACGCTGCATATTGGCCGAGTTCTTTGGCTTTGTTGACTCAACTACGTCTTGGTCGCTAAAAATGCAAAAAAAAAAAGAACGAGGCCAATCAATATTCAGCCATCTTGACCGAGCACGCTTGGTTGATAAAGAAGTTATTATATGGCCACTTTGCTTTGCTTTGTTTCGCGGGACAAAGCGGGAAATCCCGAACAAGTAAGATGGACCCATGTTGCCCGCAGGTTGTCAATCTTATCAGGATTCGCCTCATCTTACCCGCTCGCCGAACCAGTCATATATGTATAATAAGGTGACTCACAGTAAAGAGTGTAGGCGTGGACAGGTTAATCAAAGAATTTTGAACAGTGCACCTCATAGCTGTATTATTTCATCTTGTTTTAAAACCATTATATGAAGTATTAACGGAAGTATTCCGATGCTTTATTGGGTTCACTTGGAGGCGATATTTTAATGTATGTGTTGTGGTTCAATTTTACCTTTGGTTTAAATTTTGTTTTCCTTTGTTTCGGACTCATTATCATACGTTACTAGGAGGCCATCAATATTGATGGCCGCCTGGCATTGCCGTAACAAAAAAAAAACAAAGGGAAATAAAAGTTAAACCAAGGAAAAAATTGAGTTGCTACCGTGATGCATATGTTTAAGAAACTACGACTACGACAACCTCACAAAACAATAATATCATTGGTTAAAAGAGTACAAATAATCGTGCTGCACGTGCAGCACGGATTTTGGCAAGTGTATTAGCGGTCCTCTGCAGAACGACGACGTGAAATCACCAAATTTGAGCCTCCCTTGTCACAGAGAATCATTCATTCTCTATTTTCACTTTAAAACCGTTCGTACCAATTTATTTTTAGGATACTTCGCCCATTTTATAGGACGTGAACAAGACTGAGTAATCGCGAAAGACTTATGATAGAGCCAAGTTATATTTTGAGGTGAAGTTTTCATCTACCGTCGCCTTCGGAGATCTTAAACTCCCCATTGTCTCCTGCGATGCAACTACCTTACCCATACCTTAGTTCTTATATATTGATAACACAATCGTAATTAGAAACAGCTAGTGGAAAAACGAGCGAAGTGACCGTAGTTTTGCATTCGCATCTCTGAAATTTCTTTCACGGTCTAGAAAATGTTACTCTTTTCGTTTATTTGTACTCCTATTAATATACACTTAATGTATGGTTCCGAGGGAAACAGTTAGTTTTGTTTCCCGAGAGTCCTGATGTTTCCCGAGACGAAGTCGAGGGAAACATCAGGACTCGAGGGAAAACAAAACTAACTAGTTTCCCGAGGGACCATACATTAAGTGCTTTGTTATATATTTAGACTTTCCCTTAGCAAAAACAAGCAAACAAAGACGGTACAACTGGCGCGCGGGCAACAACTGCGCAATTGTCTCCCGGTCGGGATACATTTGAATTTGTTCAAGGGCACGTGACCAAGAATCAACCAATCACAGTGCTCGTTTTGATGAATGAAAGTCTAGGTATATAACAATAACAAATGGCGTCATAAAATTTTAAAAGGCAGCAAGTGAATCAATGAGCGAAGCGACGTTACATAATTAAACACACTCATAATATCTGAAAAATCTTTTACAGTTTAGAAAATGCTGCAGACAAAAGATGGCCTCGACAGTGGCGTGCGCCATTAGTCTTCTTGAACACGTTTCGATAGCCAATCAAAAACGAGGGCAAGGTCTTGTAAAATACGTAGTTAAGCATTCTATTGTATATGTTTTAGGAAAGCCTTGTTTTGAACGGAGTCACTGTAAAAAGTTCACAAGCCTATGCCAGCAAAGTCGGCTGTGTTAAAAGCAGCACTGAACCTTACTGTGGTGATTTGACTTTGCGGCAGTATGTCTTTCTTATTGCACACATGAGACTGGCGAACAACGTCAGCAACAAAGAAAAGTTTGACAGGGTGGAAGAGGTTATATCTCAGGTAATGTAATTCAATTTGTTTCTTTATTCGCCAAAATTATGAAGTAGGTTAAAAAGGAAGTTTTCCGCTAGTTTTTGTATTTTGTACGAAGCCACGAACCCACTATAAGAACCGATAAGTCATTATGAAATTACAGAAGGATGGGCATGAGCAAAGTTTGGCCAGCTTGTAATTAATGCGCTTGTGATTGGACACCAGTGAAAAGGTCACAGCTTGTGATGAAAGAACTACTTGTAGAAACCCCAGGACAATATTCCAACCTTACTCATCTCTTCAGGAAGATTTACTGTCAACCCTTGCTTTTGTATTTAACGAAGAAAGACTGAGCTACAAAAAAATGATCAATTTGGCCTGAATATTTTTGAGAATATGAGTAATCGGGTCTAAAAAGTGGCTCCTTTTTTTACTGTTCCTTGTGGTCCTGATACCTCTGAGTTCTCCCAAGTAGCTAGGAATCAGATTCCGAGCGAGCCCCTCTGGGGTAGGAGTTCAAAGCTGATGAGAAAGAAATAGTTTCATATGACCACTTGTGGGGAGAAATTTGCGGTAAGCACGGTAAAAAATGTGTGCGCATTTTTCTTTTTCTTTCAGCTCGGTCTAGGTGATCTTGCAGACAGGAAGTTAAATAATTCACTCAACAAGAGCATTACACCAGTTCAGGTATAATGGTTTTTTTATTATTATTTTAATTTACAAACAGTTTACAACATGTAATAAATATGTACTTATTTAACAATGTTCAGTAATAATAGTTCAGGTATAATGGTTGTTCGTTTGTAATGTCTGATGATAGGTTGGTTTCCACTGACCCTAGTCAGAAAGGCGCGAGGTTGAATTGGATTTGGTGGAGTATAAAACAACAACAACAAAAAAAAAAGGATCAGATTGTTCTCCTGGGCATTTCCTTGATTCCTATCTTTCCTGAGCGATCTATTGGGTGTAACAGGGACGGCGGAGCCGGGGGGGCTGGGGAGGCTTTAGCCCCCCCACTTTTGAGGAGGATGACATTTTATTTTGTTTAAGCTACAACTTTATACAAGCCTCGTCGGAAACTTTTGGCGTTTACCTATTTTTAACATTTTCTCAGCGTGTGCTTCCTTCCCACAGACGGGAAGCTTGTGTCCAAAAACCGCAGGTTAGCGTTGGAGACCGGAAGGCTGAGAAATAACCTCCAAAATATTGCTGTAAGCATTAAAAGTACCTTTCATTTTACGCTTTATCCAGGCTAATTATTTCAAGAAGTATGTCGCGGAGAATGTTGTAAATACGATTTCCGAGACTCTAGATTTCAAAATTTTCTGGGGGAGGACCCAGACCCCCCTACCAACTCGCGCCTCCGGCGCTCGTTTTCAGCCCCCCCACTTCAAAGTACGCTCCGCCGTCCCTGTGTAATGAATATAAATGTATAAAAATTTCATATATCTGAACTGCGGAAGAAAGATTTAGTAAGTGAAAAATCGCTGTAGTTATGTGCGCAACTTAAGCTGTTGAGGTAAGATCAGAAAACAATTCAGGATTCAGGCCTGTACCGGGGACTCAAACGCATAACCTTGCGATACCAGTGCAATGTTCTAACCAGCTAAGCCATCGAGGCACTGGGAGCTGGGGATTTGTGAATTTGTAATATACCCGTAGAGGATGAAGAAATGAATGTGATTATATGAAAATTTCTTATATGTAAACTGCGAAAGAAAGATTTAACAAGTGTTTAATAATTGGGTGTTATTAGAAGATAGACAGTTGAAGATTTTATCCATTTACGTGGTAAATGCATTCAATGGGTATTTAAGCAAATGAGGTCACAGCCTGAAGAAAAAAAGACGTGTTTCAGCGGAGGTCGAACCAATGTGCTTACCATTACTGAATAGATTATTTACTATGCCAGCAGAGTTACGAGGCTACTTACCGTTGGGTTTTGAGAACCTGCCAATGATGGATTCATATCTGCGCGTGTGACAAATTCTATCTGACATGGCCATTTCTTTTGGAATGTATTAGATAAATCATATTTGCTCTGTCAGTGGTCGTGAAATTGAGATTTGAACCACTCAACTTACGTGATTTGGTTTGATAACAGAATTTTAGCAAATGTGATTTTAGCGCTCAGAACAGGCTTTTAATGTTATGACCTATGAATCTATGAATTTAGTCATATTTTTATAGCAATAAATGAAACGTTTTCACCTTTTGGCAGATGCGTCTTTTGACATTGGCTCCAGAACTTGTTACCAGACCATTCGCGATATTTATGGACGATCCAATCGCAGGTAAATAGTGATATTTTAGTGGAGGGGAGAGTAAAGGTAATATTTTGCTTAGTTAAAATAGACTGTACATACAAGCGTCATTCATGTTTTTTCGGTAATCCAACCGAGCATTATCTCGATCCTGAAACGGTTCTGTATGTTGAAACCACAGATGTTTGTGCATTAAACAACGGCTTGCGAGAAGACGGTATCTTCTCTATCTCCCATTGTTCTTTTCTACTTGAGAGGGCTTCGAGCAGGTGTCGACATCTTTCAGTTCTACTTCATCTCGGCTGGTTACGTTATTTATTTCAACAAATAGCTTACATAAATTTCTGATTTTGCGGCCGCACAGATTGCAAACACATTCAGACAAACTAGGAGATTTCGTAAATATCACGCCGATGTTTTCACACAGCGAGGCCAAAATTACTTAACATTAAAAAAAAACATTTACACAATCGGCAACGATCGTTCACTCTATTTGTACTTTTGACAAGTTTCTTCGGGGTTTCGCCATCCATGACAAAGCTTTTGCTATCTGCCACGAAAAAATGTGCTATTTACTGTTATCATGCTGTTATGTTTGTTGACATTTTTATTCGTTCCCATTGATCAGTTATCTGATACATGTTAAATACCACTGGACAGCACTTGACGCCCCGAGAGAGACGGAATTTAAAATACACCCCCATCCAAGCAGGCTCCGGTTTTTCTTCTCCCCATTCCTCTCGCCGCGAGGCAACTTGCGCGCCCGATTCACAAGTGATAAAATGAAAGGCTAATAAAATGAGAGAGAGGATATTACAATATAGAAAGTGCAAGCCACCTGTAGTAACATTTAATGAGCTAATATGAACAGGTGGGCACTGAATGAGATACCTGCATGTATTGCCAATAAAAAATGCTATGTATACCGTTGCATACCTAACAGAATGTAAATACCGTAGCATTATACAGTGCTAACGCATTGTGTGTCCGAAAACAGATCAATATAATTATAGTCAAAACTCTCGTATTAAGCATTCTCGTAAGCGACCAGCTCTAGTTTCGACCACCTTTGTTAAATCCCGTTTTAACTGTCACTTGAGCTCTGTACTGAAAACCTGTCGTTAGCGACCCCTCCATTTAGCGAATTCCCGAGGGGGTCGCTTCAGTACGAGTATTTCGACTGTATATTGTGTAAATCTCTCGGTTTCTTAATCCACAGAAAAGTAAAGGATGGCCAGCTCCTGTTATTTTGATTCAATACTCCCCTCGTTGCTCTTTCATGTCCAGTTAACTATTGAATAATTTGGCGGTGACTATCTCAAACTTAACAACGGCGGTTTTTTTTTTTTCTCTCTTTTTTTCTTTTCAGGTCTGGACTTTGCTTGTACTTTGGAATTGTTGAACACCTTAAAGTTACTTTGCAGCAAAAATCTTTTAGTTGTTATGACCTCGCAGCTACCTTCAGAAGAAGTGGCACAGGAATTTAGCCAAATAGTAATACTCTGTGATAAACAGGTAAGCAGGTCTCCCCGACCTTTACACTCAGGCTAACAGAGCTAAGAAGTCTGCAAGATATTTGTTATTCTGCTGGCCCTTTGGTTTGCATCTCTCCCTCGTTGTTAGCCACCTCGTTTAGAACCGTGAGTATTAAGTCTTACTCCGATGCAAACAAATGTTTCTTTATATCTTAATAGTAATAACTTGATATTTGCTAGTTTATATGCAGCCTTTTTCCTTAATCTTCACATTACCCTGTAAGTTTTAAAAATCCTTGCTTATTACTTCTATTATTATTGCCATTATTGTCATTTTGTCCGTCATATTTACTTTTAGATAATTTACAACGGTACACCACCAATGCTATCAAGAGATTTTGGTTGCATCCAAGGAGGAGAGGGAACTAAAAATACTCCGTTGGCAGGTTGTTTTAGTTCAGTGATTTTGTTTTTTAATGTTAGAGCTCGCACAGATGCTTTCAAGGTGGGTGTTACCTAGGGGAAGTAACTTAAAATTTTGCTCTCAGAAGCCTTGAGGACTGATTTGGAGAAAAGTTTTACTTTTATTCAATTTTGACAATATAAATTGTCATTTCCATGTTAATGAATGCTAGGATATTATTTCTGCCTCAGTTTCTTTTTTACGGATCTAACATTGAAGCTTACTGACTGACCATTTATTTGAGAGAATGGCGTTTGAACCATTGCAAAGAACTATGTAAATACCACTTGCATTAGAAAATTAAAAGTTCCTTTGAAACAATGGTTGTGGTCAATCTTGAGAAATTTGAAATGCGCAAATTCCTTCGATGTAATAATTCCAGTCTTTTTTATTCCCCAGACGTTATTTCAGACATCGTGAATTGTGAAAAGACAAGATTACAGATGATGCAATTGTTTCAGAATGAGAGGCAACCCGACGACACCACGAAGGAAATGAACCTTTCTCAAAAGGCGAGCATAGACTCGTCACTGACTTTGGATAATAGGTACTGTGGTCATGCTTAGTATGTACCTTAAGTTCTGCATATCAGCCCTGAACTTAAAACATTAAATTAATCTCCGTATTATTCATTCTGCACATTTTTGCCGTGCCGATGGAAGTTATTCTGTTCATTAACACACAAGCGCGGGATTCGAACATTGTCACGGGTCGGTAGAGCAGATCCAGTCAGTGACTACTATCAGTCAAGGTTGTGTCGTTCTGGGCCTACAGGGAGTGAGGGCCACCGACCGACCAGGGAGGGAGGTTTGCAAGTGTGTGGCTATGGGAAGCAATGGGAGGGGACCGGATTGCACTGGGCCTACAGGGAGCGAGGGGCCAGTGAGCGCCATATCGGGTGTTGAATAGGTTGGCGTCATGCGTATCGAGTGCCTAGTGAGCTTGTAGAACACAATTGTGTCGTGCGATGGGTGTGAATCTACCGCCCACCGACCGGATGGGGTCGCAAGTATACAGCTTTAATATAAATACTCAGGTGATTATACAAAATCGCGCGCACTGATTGGTTTGCTATCTCGGATTATCAGTCGATAATCACCTCGTCGAACAAAATGGCTGCCAGTCGTTCGCGCGCTTTTGAAAAATAAATTTTTTTCGTGTTGTACAATGCTTTTTCTTTTCTTTTTTTTTTTTTGGAAATAATCACCAGTGTATTTATAATAAAACTAGAAATACGACTCCCGCAAAAACCTCGCGAAGCTAGTTTTTGAAGAAGTCACAATGCTTTTATATTTTATTTTATATTTTATTTTTTATATCAGCGTAGTCCCCATTATTTTATATCTTATGCTGTGTTTGGTACATAATTAGTGACACCTGGTGCAAATTACATGATCAGTATACCGGTCAACACAGTGCTTAAAAATTGACCTTCATGTAGCTCTTTCACTGCCACTGAGATTGCACCAGAGGGAATAGAAGTAAAATTATTTATTATCTTGACAGGGAATACAGAGTCGATGAAGTACCACAATAATATTCACTTAACACAAATTGAAAATGATTGTAAATCTTTTGCAGGTGAAATCTTGAAGAGTTAATATGAATGCTTGTGTTTACCATGGTGTAAAAACCTGTTTTTTTTTTAGTTTTATTTTCTTAGTCTCTACTGCTTTGTCTTCTCTGTTGTACATCCCTTTTAAAAAAATATGTTCTTACACCGAGGATGAGTTGAATGCTCCAATTATTTTTTGTTTATGTTTTTTGGTTATAATTGCATGAGATTCATTGTAAGAAGAATCTTCTGATTAGATATTTTATTCTCTACTGCAGTCATTATTTCATTCCTAGGTATCCACAATTGAGAGCATTATGAATAGTGCATGTTTCAATTTGTGTACTCTCTTCAGTTGCTATGGTACCCCCAGTGGTAGATAGAAAAATTCCTCTTCCCTCAAAAGAGATGCCATATCAAGAGAAGTGTGAGATACAATCTCATTACATCCAAAAAAAAAAAAATTGGGGGTAAAACAATTGGATTCTACAAAAGCTTTGAATAAAGAAAATGGGTAAATCTAACGAGTTGATTAAGTAAGTTATACCACCGTAAGGTAAAAAGGAGGTGCTGACGTTTCGAGCGTTAGCCCTTCGTCGGAGCGAAACTATCCCCACAATACTTGCTTTGAATAAAGGTTTGGTAATAGTGAGTGCCAACTGTATAATATGTGGTTGTGCTATTTTTAGGTCATATCATAAAAACAATACATGTAAGAAAGAGTTATTGAAATCTTAATATGTTCAAAAAGATTGCTGCACTACGTACTCCTGTAAGAAAATAATGTGAAATCAACATCAATCAGTCAAAAGTATATACCACATGAAAGTTTAATTGTGCTGTTACAGAAACAGGCAAAATATCCATACCCAACCATAGAATAGTATATTATTTTGAATATATGAAAATTTCTATTATAAAAACTGCAGAAGAAAGATTTAATAATTATAAGGACGGTATTTCATCGAAAAAGTCATGGCAGCCAGAGGTATTGAACTGTAACCAATGACATATAGTAACGAGAAGAACTATCATTATATTATTATCATTATTATTATCATTACTATTATTATTACTGGTATTGATATTATTATTACTGTTATATTTTTTATGTTAAACATAATATATTTTTATGGGGTGGGATTCATGTCCTAATCTTGGTAAAGGTATTGTTACTCTGCTACTAAAAGCAATACAAAATCTTCTTAATAGGCTTTCCATCAGAGGAGGCAGTAATCAAAACAGCTCCAAACAATACCATTTCTTCTTAAAGGCTTAGAATCTAGTGCAGTCATTTGTCTATAAAGTTTGTGTGGAAAATCATTATTGAAGGCATAGGGCATTTAGGAAACTTGAAACACTTGTAACTACATACAGCACACTTGCAATGAATATATGAGAGAGATCATAAACATTTTGGCATTACAAAATTTATTTTCTTCTTTATAAAGTTTTTCCAATGTAAAAGGTTAATTGCATGTTGTGGTTGTTATGAAATATTGATATTTGACATCATAAAAATAAAGTAAACAGCAGAAAGTAACAAAGTTAATATGTTATGTCTAACTTTGCAAATTAAGGCTTGAATTAACATTTCATTTGTGAAAAAAGGGCAGGGGTTCTAGATAGCAATATTATCAGGGGAGGGGGGGTCATTGCACTCCTAGGTAAAACTGACCCATTGTGAAAAGGCTATGAAACTTGTTGTCTCTACGGTTTATTATTGAAACCTTTCAATCAGAGAATACATACATATATATATAGCAAAGAGAAATACTACTCAGAATTCAGTAATCACATTTGCTTTATTTTGAAATGATCGCATTGATCACTGATAATATTGCAGAACCAGTACTTTATAGTGACACAGGGTATATATTCTGTTGAAAATGTTTAACATAATTGCTACATCAAGAAAATTTACAATATTTTCACTGTTGCAATGATATCAGATCACATCGTTATAAATGATTGCTATAACAACTGCAACTCTCTGTGTTGGGAATTACTTCAAACTGGAAACGCTATCGTTTTATTATGATAAAAACCTATTTACATTCTCTTGTAATCTGTTGGTCGTCTTCCGATTCCGTTTTTAAACTAATAGAATTATTTTCCAGAGACATCTCCAATCGTTGAAGTTGTTCTTACTCGGTGTCCCTTCTAAGTCGTTTTTCTAAATGTGGTACGCCAATATATTTTGTTATGTAATCGTTCACTCATGTCCTGTATTTCTATCAATAACACATTCAAATTCAAAACTAACTTGATTGAATTCCTGGTCCTTTTCCCTGCTGTTTCGTTTGCCTTTTTCTGGAGCGAGCAGTTGTTGTATTGGCTGCGATGTCTGTTGTTATTCTCCCTGCTGTCGTTTCTCTATCCCTGCTTTGAGTCGTGCTTTCTTCGTGTTCATTTTCACGGTATTCGAACTTATTCGACGACGATCTCGTGCTAATATTTCTTGAATATCTCGGAGATCACCTTGCTGGGATGTACTTCCAGGACGAGTGAAATCGGTTTCCACAAAATTTACATTACTTTCAAAAAGGCATCACCGAATAATGGCGGAAATTCAGCAGTTCTCAAGTGCGTTAGTATTGCCAGGTAACCTGGCCTGCGAACGGACACCTTTAAAATATAGATATATATATATATACTTATTATATCTGCAACCCTTGTATATGAGCAAACGCGCGCTCTGATTGGTTCCCTACTCATAGTATATCAGCTCATATACCATTGGCACGGAAAACGGCCATCATGGAGGGATGATTTCTTGAATTAGACAGGGAGAAATTCAAGTCAAGCTTAAAAATACTACACCGAAGAAATACTACCGAAGCAAATAATTATGGGATGAAATTATTCGACGGTAAGTGAGCAAATTATATTGCGAAATTGTTTATTACGAACGAAAGTGAAACTCTTACAAACAGCCGCCATTTTGAAAGATCTGTGAAGCCCGTAAACTGAGTTTTATTTTATTTCTGCCTACTTTTTCCACTTTAAAATTCTTAAACTAATTTGCTAACTCGAAAAAAAATTGACAAGTACATTAAAGAGATGTTTAAAAACGAGCCGGACTCGTGTTTCAAACTTTTTTACACATCGGCTCTACAATATGTCGGCTCGACAACTGACATGGTTCTGTTCAAAAACAATAACAAAGTCAATTCTTGTCGTACAAACTAATTCCAGTGTCTCATAAGCGAGGGTTTAGAGATATAATAAAACAATTATTCCACTCAATCTCGTCGTATATGAGCTATAGCCAACTCGCCGCTACGCGCCTCGTTGGCTATTAGCTCATATACGACTCGATTTCGTGGAATAATTGCTAAATATATAAAAACTCTCGGCTCGATTTACGCGGGCTTGCGAGCCACGTGGTCTGACCGGAACCGACACGATTAGTAACCTCGCTACGCTCGGCCTTCGGCCTCGCTTCGCGAGGAATGATTACATAACAGGGCGTGGTAACACATGAAAATGAAAAAATTAACCAATGATAAACAATCGGTGATTACTAAGCGAGAAACTATGACAATGCGATACAAAACTCAAGAAACGCAAACCAAATATGAATAAATAATCGGATATAATACAAAAAGATTAATGTTAAAAAACTATAACATGATTCGTCAAGTCAGCCAAAAGTGTGAAGGGACCCGCATGTA
The DNA here is from genome assembly GCA_949710005.1 of Ricordea florida. Taxonomy (NCBI): domain Eukaryota; kingdom Metazoa; phylum Cnidaria; class Anthozoa; order Corallimorpharia; family Ricordeidae; genus Ricordea; species Ricordea florida. The sequence goes on from OX453273.1 coordinate 34,716,545, forward strand.
AAATATTCACAGTATTCATAAAAGGCCATCCTAGGAAAAACTTGTAATAAAAACCCCAAACAAAGCCCTTGAAGCTATGCCGCGGCAAGGCACAACAGGCGCCCTGAACAGGGCCCTTAAACAACAATAATGTAATAAATTCCCCGATGGGGGCCCCTGAGAAAACCTTGCACTAACAAAGCTAACAAGATCCAAGGTCAGGGCCTTTGAACACCTGAACTAAGATAACCGCCAAATTAGCAAGTTATTTTTACGCTAGTTGTAGTTTATTCTTTTTTTCGAGTGGAATTCCTGACGTTTATTCAAGCCAAAAGGTGCCAGAGAGAACAACTGTGCGCTCCAATATGCCTCATATATAAATATATATATATACATATATAAAAACTCTCGGCTCGATTTACTCGGGCTTGCGAGCCACGTGGTCTGACCGGAAGCGACACGATTAGTAACCTCGCTACGCTCGGCCTTCGGCCTCGCTTCGCGAGGAACAATTATTCGCCACAGGCTCACTGATTATCGGTGAATATTCACCGATAATCACTTCACCTTCGGCGAATAATTGTTAAATATATAGAGAACAATGGGAAAGGGCCGGGACCAATGTGAAGACGATGACATCATTACCGGCCAATAATAGGCCGGTGGTTGAATGCATTACTTAAGCCGTTTTGAATAGACAAAGCTGGAATCTGTTGACTCCATGCGTTGTATTAAACGATTGTGATGTATTTTTTTTCCTTTTCACGGTTTTCAAACAAGAGGAGGATTGATAAAATTTAAGCATTTCGATCTGACTTAGCCTGTCATTTGCTTTAAACATAACAGTAGTTGTACTTGGGCTTAAAAGGAAATAGTAATAGACAAGGAATAAAGCAACGAGTCTTGTCAGTTGCAAAAGGTATCTCTGTGTTGACAACAGGACCGTTTACATTTTAACGATAAGGCATAACCTTTTTGAATGAACTTTGGGAGACAGTTCGCTTTTAATCTCTAACATCGAACTGTGTCGTGGATTTCATTAAGGTCAGTGAACCCATTTAGAGCTGAACGTTTCCAAAAGAGGGACAAAATCAGGCAGTTTCCTTGTACTTGTTACTGTTTCTGTCCACTAAATAAGTAGAAATGCAGCAATGTGATTATATAACACATTGAACGCTAATCATGTTGGACTCGCGTATTGATTTTAGGTGCATTCTTTTCAGTTGAATGCAAAGGTTGTTTCAGTTTGCATGAAAATATACGAACTTTCGTAGCTATCTTTCGATAATTGTGAGGTTAGTTTTTAAAGAAACTGGTGCTGCATTGACGGAAATTGTAACACAAGAAACTGGGATCATCAAACAAATTGATAAAGTAATTTATAACACCGTAAGATAAAAGAAGGATGCTGACGTTTCGAGGGTTAGCCCTTCGTCAGCCTTCGCTCTGACATGTACAGAGAGAGCTAACGCTTCTAAATGGTGGTATAACTTACTTCATCAACTTGTTTGATAATCCCAATTTCTTGAAACTCTCGTCAAGCAACGTTCCCTTTTGATGCGCGGCATTTTGAAAGTCCATATATATTTTTTATTGCTTTCCTGGCTAACTCGAAATGATTTTGTCCCTTTCATAATCCTAATCATGTTCTCAAATAACATGCTTCATTTGTATAGCGGACGAATTCAGTATTCCCAAAACCCGAGTAAATGAGGGTACTGTCTCTCCCAAAGTTCATTCGGAAAGGCTATGATTTTATCTTCCAAGAGTAAACGGTCCAATTAGAAACAGAATGTTTCAATACCCAAAGGAGTGTTGCTTTATCAGAGGGTCCTTGCTTATCATCAGGTTCCTTTCCTCTCGAGCTCAAAACAACTACCCTCATAGTTAAAACATGTGACGGTTTATACGAGTCCAGTTTTATTAAATGGCTTCATTTATAATATTTACGTCAACAAAACAAAAAAGTGCCCTGTACATAAGTAATCTAAAGTATGAACCTTACGGAACTACGCTTTCAGTTCCAAACCGTTCAATTAACGTATTCAAAGACCGCTTGTTTCATTTTGGTTACGCATGATGGTGTCATTGTTTTCTCATAGGTAGAGGTCTTGTCCCATTGTTCTCTATATATTTGCGACCCCACCCGATCGGTCGGCGGCAGATTTACGTCAATCCCCCGATACACTTTTAGAACGCATTTGAGTATTCAACATAATGATATCATACATTACCATACCAAAAAACAAAGCAAAATAAATTTGAACCAAGGAAAATATTGAAGCACAACATATACACCAACTCAGCAACCTTGCCATTTTGAGCAATCTGATTGGCTCTCCACCTCGGGATATTCAACACCAACCACCTCCTAGGAGGTGAATAATGTAGGGACTTCTGGGTAATCCTTGTGCTAGTGAGTTTTTGTTTGCAAAAAAAACAAAATGGCATCCAAGGTACTGAAATATGGCCGCTGTAGATTCTCGCTTTTCAGCTTTTTCGAAGAGGCCTTACTAGAGAAATTAAGTAAAACACTACCACGACGAAACGTTCACCAGGGCAGGACAAACAATAGCGCAAATGAACGACACTATAAAACTGCATGAGCAAAATATAGTCCAGTAAGTCTCTTTGTCGTACGAATTACGCTTCAACAATTAAATGTTTTCATCGGTTGTGTTATCCTCGGCGTCGTCATGGTGTTTTCTTAAGCTCCCTACCAAGGTTACTTCGTTGGTATATACTAAAACAATTAATCTTTTCAGTCTCGGTGAAAAATGGTTTAAGAAATATTTACTGGCTGCTTTGCAGCTCTGTAAATATTCTGTTATTGATTTCTGAGAATAATTGTAAAATATTACGTAAACTAGTGAGCCGTTTAACAAGGCCGAGATATTTTAAAAATTCTGTATCGCAACTTGTGATAGTCCTTAACTTGGTCTTACAACGATTACGTTTTTCGATCTCGTATTAATACTGTTTCTTGTCACGTTTTTAGGATCCTCAGAGCTGGTCTGTTCACCCGTCTGTTTGTCATGGACAGCCTCGTCTCTAAGTCTTTATCCATTCCGGAGACTCTGTACCTGTCAGCCATGTTTACCATATTTGGTCTCACGGCAGGAATCGTGTTTTGGCAAGCCAATAGTATAATAGCCATAATCACCAGCTATTCTGGATCGACTATCCCTAGTCTCCTCTTTATTAGTTCGGTCCTTATAAGCCGTGTCAAAAAAGGCTTGGAGGTGGGTGACCATTCCTCGTGGAATAACATCTGCTAGTTACACAGGTAGCCCAGGCAAACAGCTTCAGTAAATGTGTTGTTTACATTAATAAGGAGTGAATAGAACTGATAGAGAGATCTCATATTCACTGTCGTAGTTAATTCAGCGGTTTTTTAACAATAGAAATTACCAAAATGGAGGTTTGTTATAAGGGTAAACATAAGACGCTAATTTCGTGCTCGCTAAATTAAGGGAGTCGGTTTAACTGTAAAAATTAAACCAATGGTCACGAGATCGTAAAACGGTCGCGCCTGTTACGTAGTTGACATACATAAGTGACAAATACAAGCATACAGTACAGAGATCAAAAAGAGGAGCGATTTAATTCCAATTCACAATCTTAAGACCTAGATCAAAATAACAAAGCCGAAGCAACTTGTACCAGTGAGCCAATCGTGAACGAAGTAAGACCTAAACAGAAGCTTAAGTGACTTGCACATTACTTCAGACAAAGAACCCGTCACTAGCAGTTTGCAATCCCATAATGCCTCTCAGCAATCGTACACGTCATCGCATACTTTGGAGGAGGAGGTCCGCGGTCTTCATAAGGATGGGGGTAGGTACGTGGTGTAAGCATCGTGTATGGCTATGGAGAGCACTGTATGCCATATATTCACTAACGGGGAACCACTATATGATGCTTACACCACGTACCTACCAGGATGGGTGGTTTTCAAAACATCAGTTTGTAAGAAATAATGATAATAATAATCGAAAACTTTTCAGCGCCGTATTCTAAAGCTCTAACGCGCTTTACATTAAAATGTTTTAAGTGAAAACAATGAGTCAGTATCCTAGTAAATAATAAAATTGAAAAATAGGAATGCAGAACTACAAATTATAATAGCGCTTAAAGAGATACGTATTAAGAGTGCTATTAAATGATGTAATATTTAAACAATTTGGAAGATCATTCCAAAGTTTAGGGGCGCAAACTGAAAAAGCGCGATCATCATAAAGTTTTAGACTCGATCTAAGTATCACTAACAAATTCGAGGTGGATGATCGTAAACTCCTAACAGGCTTGTAAATTTGCAGCAAATCACGAATATAGCTAAGACTTAAATCATTTAGAGCTTTAAGAGTCAACAGTAGCATTTTAAAAACAAACCTGTGCTCCACGGGAAGCCAGTGTAGTTCTTTCAGTAAAAAAGGAGTAATGGGGTCATATTTACGACCACATAAGGTCAGACGCGCCGCACAATTCTGAACTAACTGAAGTCTATGAATTAACTTTCTCGGAAGTCCATTTAAGAGAGATTTACAGTTGTCCAATCTACACATTACAAAGGCATGCACTGACATTTTGGTGCTTTCAGCTGACAAAAACTACGTTACACGAAGAATATTATTAATATGAAAAAAGGCTGAACTACAACTGGTAGCCACTGGACGTTTCATGTTCAGCTTGTTGTCAAAAATCGCACCTTTGTTGACAAAACGCGTGGCAGCTAACCATGATGGCGTGCATGACATAATCCTCCCAAGCCAACCTTTTGACCAACCCTTTCCAATAATTTGCAGCAGCAGCATCACAAGACTACAGAAGCTGTTATGAGGCGACGTGTAACTAGGTCTGTCAAAACGGCTGTTCTGACGAAGGGTTAACGCTCGAAACGTCAGCACCTCCCTTTTACCTTACGGTGGTATAACTTACTTAATCAACTCGTTTGATTTATCCAGTTTCTTGTGTTTCAATTTTCCACCGACGCAGCACCAGTTTCTTTAGAAACTATCCCCACAATTCTTGTTCCTAAAAGTAATAGGGACTTTAAAGATCAACAACGGCGACTTCCGTGAAAACGTCTTTTAAAATTGTTGGTTACCGTTTTGCACGGTTTTTCTTGATTATTCCAGTTTGTCCAACTTCTACAAACTATCCGCCCTATCAAGGAACTGAATTGGGAGGAACAGTGTTTAAACGAAGAAAGAAAATCAAAATTCTCCGTCGTGTGCTCGCGTTTTCCTGAAAACTTGCGATTTAGTCATTTGACGTTGTAGATTGGCAAAGAACGGCAAAGAAATGTACCAAAGTTCAAAACGCTGAAAACGCACGTGCAGAGACATCGTTTTGTTCATTTAAGTCTATTGTGTTGTGGCGTTCTCGCTGACGTTGTCGTCGTAGATCTTAAATTCCGTAATAAAGGAAAGTAACGCTCTTAGGTATGGGGTCCTGTTGAGACACATTGTTTCCACTCCATATCATTAACTAAAACTCTGTACAGAGCATTTAGCAAAGTTGACCCTGAATTAATTAGTTGTAGTGAAAAGCGCGAGTAAGGAAAGGGCTGCCAAAACCGACCACCATGTAGTCGTTCTCGTCATTAGTAAAGCTGACACCGAGACTGCCCAATTTCCATTCCTCTTTTTCAGATCCATGAACAAGATTTTCCGCGTAGTGTCGATTCTTGCCATGAACCAGTAATACACACGTTCCTAAACATGTCAGCCGCGTGCGTCATACCCGTAGTCATGTGTTCCCTAATGGCGTTCGTCATGGTGATGACGGTCTATGATTGGTGGAGATTATTTCTTGTGACTGCTATTTCTCTGGTGTTAAATCAGGCTTGGATTGCTATGTATATGTTAATCATTCTGGCCAATCAGAGACATGCTCGTCATGCATGCTTATTTGCAGCTATCTTGGGCAGCTTTGCAGCAGGTTTCATCGTGACTCAGGAACTCATGCCAATAGGGTGAGAGCTTTTATTAATTGTTGGATTATTTTATGGGACAAGCAAAGAATGAAGCTAGTTACCGCCAAGAGAAAATGATGTAAGAGAAAACACCTTCCCTACTGGGTTCTCTTACTATGATAATGGACAGAATCTATTTTTAGATCCGGAAACTATTTTAACTGACCAATGGCTGATATCCTTCTCATGATGTGGTTGTAATTTCAATGTGCCATGGGGATCGTGTTTCGTTTGTTCTCGACTTTCCACTCGCGGTATTGGGAAACCGGGCAGCCATGGAACGAGATATAAATAGATTTCGCGCTAAAAATAGATTCTGTCCCCTTATCATATCAGACAGGGTTATGTTCTCTTTCCTCATTTTCTCTTGGCTTTTATCATTAAATTTTAATGCAAAACGCCCTCCCTGTTTTTATAAGCCGCATACTTACCCTTATATTATTGTCAATCAATATTAATTTATATGAATAAATATATTAATTAATGTTAATATTGATGGTAAGGGGAAGTTTCTTAGTTAATTACAGCTCTGACTGAAGGATTAGGTTATCATCTTCTCTCTTTTCCAAGTCGCATTCCGTGGTCTCTGAAGGTAGAGACATGTGGGAAAAACCGCCATACCTACCGTGTTCAGAAGGAAACGGCTTACCTCCCTAAGATTCATTTGCCCGACTACCATTGCAATAAAAAGAAAAATATATATATAAGAGTCGCGTTTTCTTTTTCTGTTGCGTCTTTGTACATGCATTTTCAAGGCGACAACAAAGGACGCCATTTTTTTATTCCCCAAACTATAAGCTGTACGGTAAACATTATCTCTTGGTGTGTTAATATTAAGTAATCACTTTATTTGGAAACCTAAATGTATGGGAAAACTTGGGTGATTGAACTTCCCATGCCAAATTTGATAACATTCTTGTTTTCTCTTTCTTTTTAGATATAATCTATTATTCTACATAAATCCCCAGTTCTACGGATTTTCCGCCATTATCAAAGTGCTTTTACGTGATGTTCGCCTTCACTGTGAATACGAGTCTCGTTTGAATTGCATCAGTGCTGATGGCAATGCCGTTCTCGCCAGATTTGAATTTTCAGGAGTCAATCCGTTCAGACAATTGTTGGTAAGTCTGCAAGCCTGCAGTGTTAACGGCACAGTAGTTTTATAACTGATTTAAAAAGTTGCATCAACCTAATTTGTCCCTCATTGGTACAGTGATTATATGTCATATTCTTATCAGTAACTGGATGAGGCAGGTTGCCAATCAGAAAGAAAGAAATTTTTTGAATGGGTAATAGATATGGGAAGAAGTCCATAATATATAGGTTTCTGGTATGGGTTAGGGACCGTATCGGTTGAATATTATGATCTAGACGCAGTTGTAGCCGTAATACGTTAAACGGATGATGCAAATATCGAACCATCCTCACTTACAGTAGATGTTCAGGATTGACCGCAAGTGACATTAAAGTGGGTACCTCATGCAAGAAATGTGAGGTTTGTCATTTCCATACAACTTCGCGCAAATAATACGAAAACTAGGGAACGAGTGATTTTATCGATGGGCAACAAGGGAGAAAATGCAAAAAGATTAAGGGAACATGGGAACATGTCCCCCCTCACGCCCCTGGAAGGGGTTCAATCCTAGATATCTCTTGCCAACAAACACGCCAAAATGCAAAACTGCTTTTGCGGAAGGGCGCAAATCACCTCGAGCTGACAAGATCAGTCCATCTTGGCTTGGGTAGTCAGTAATACAGGAGAGTATAGTTCATCTTAATAAATTTGGGTTACTGATCAATCAAATGTGAGCTCAAGTGAAATGCCTTAGTTCTTCAGTTTTTGCTCTTCTAAAGACTGAGGCACAAAGAGTTTCGCTCTCTTTTTCCTGTTTTCTTTTTCTCTTGTATTGGCCACTTCCTACTAAGATACTTTTTACCTCTTTCATATGCAGGTTTTACAGGGCATATGCTATTTGTGCCTTTTTTTCTCCGGGCTCCTCGTACAAGCGACATCAAGGTGTACACACTTTCATGAATCCTGTCTCAGATCAGTTAAAAATTTACTTAACCTGCCTTGGTCAACATCAAGAGAAAGAGGAGAGGTCGAAAGTAAAAGAAAAAACGATATGTGAACGAAGTGATGGAGCCGGACGTTGCCACTTTAAAGAAGCATGATATTTATTTATGGGAAGCAACGATAAACACCGCTCTCAGAAACAGGAATTGATCTGTTTTGAACAGTCCATCGATTTATGCAGAGCTTAAACCTACGATACATGTAGGCCCGTTTATTGCAGTAAATATATATGTTATTTACCGGGCGGGAGGTCCGTATGGGAAAAAACTGTGCCCGAGGTCTTGAGTACGGCCCGAGGCCGAAGGCACAGTTTTTTCCCATACGGACCGACCTAGACCGGTAAATAACTTATTTATTTTTTCTGTTTGTTTGCTTTTTTCTTCAATTTGCCGCGAATAGCGCGGATAAAAATCCGGACCGTGGTCCGTATCGTAAAAAGCTGGACCGGTTACGAGCGCGCGATTAGCCAATCAGATTCGAGGATTTGGGATTCCGGCCCGCTGAGATGCTTCAGAAAAAAATAAAAATTCTTCTTTTGTCACATGTAGCCGGAATCAGTCGACCCCATCGCCTGAAGAAGACCAGTCTTTGAGCTTGTTGGCACAGCCTCGCTTCCATGGCGCGTCGCAAAACTTGCATTTGCAACAATTTGCAATGTTTTGAACAGAGACGCGTATTTCCCAGTAAGTACGTCACATTACTGAAGCCAGTTTGATTGATTAATGAGATTTCTAAACAATTGCTTTCCAAATATGGTACCTTATTGGTACTTATTTTCGCGGGCACCCAATTTCGCGAAAGAAAGGTCGGCATATTTCGCGGGTCTTTATTTTTGCGATTTGGGTGCAAAACTATTTTCTTAGGGAATTAATTTTCGTGAAAATGAAAAAAAAATACACACACATTTTATTTCGAGAATTTTCTCATTATTTTACACTTCGAATTCTTGTTGCTGAAAATCATCAACTCATAACAAAAACCAAACTATAAAAGCCACACCATGTACCATAGGCATGGTCATAGATATTACGCTTATGCTTAATTTATCTTCGTAACGAAAGGAACAATTAAGGCAATACTTGAAAAAGTATTACTGAAAAGATTGTCGTTTCAAAATGTAAAGAACCCGGGATAGATGGCCATTTCGATGATCGTGCAAAAGAGGTGCTGAA
>OX453273.1:34733249-35100749 GCA_949710005.1 Ricordea florida
CCCGCCTAGAATAGCTTCGCTAATTGCGGGTCGCCTAGGACTGTGATGATATTATAATGTTCACAAACAAATAAATTGATTGAAATAAAAATAAACTAGACGCATGACTGCGTGAACTCGGGCTTTCTTTCAACATCTTGCTATGTAGACTATGTAGAAGTCGAACGCTACAAAAGTCGTCTTTAAGCAACGTGAAAATCTCAAAGTTATTTGAGACCAGATTTGTTGGCCCTGAATCAGGTGACGTCAGAAACATATATAACAACATATATAATGTGGCCCTTCCTTTATTTTCTTCTTAAACATTTCAATACATGATTCTACATTTTTATTCTTATTGCCATAGTATTTTTGTTTGTGTTTCTCAAGCATTTCTTGTTTTTTAGCTGCATCCATTGTTTTGTATTTTTCTGCATGTTTGTCTAATAAATCTTGGTTTTTAGCTGTATCCATTGTTTTGTATTTTTCTGCATGTTTGTCTAACAACCTTTGTTTCTTAAATGCATCCATTGTTTTGTATTTTTGTGCTCGGTTCTTTTGCAGTTCTTTTTTATTTGTAGAATCATTTGCTTGTTTTCTTTCCAATATTCTCTTCCTTGATGGTTCCATGCCTTTATAATTCTGTTTCTGCCTTGAATTTTTCATTATCCTTTTTCATTCATTCTTGTTAGCAGATTTGGTTGAACATGACACAAACTGTATTTGGTAATGTTCTGCTGAATGATATGTTTTTTGAACATTTCTAATAGCCTTAACTAGACAAGCAATACCATTTATCTTTTTAGTATATTGAATGGGAGTCATTTGACTTTCATCATAAATCAAGAGGGAATATACATATTTTGATTTTTGTATGGATTTTGAAATACAGCGAACACAAAAAGATGCGAACCATATCAAAAACCCTGTGCATTCACTATTATTCTGTATAATATTTTGGAGAACAGATTTGCTTTGCACTGACTCAAACAATACTCCTTCAGTGATATCACTTTTAAGGTCAAAAATTACTTCAACTCCACAAAAATCAACACTTTTGGGCAAATTTTTATTGGATGGTGAATTCATATCTAAAGATAAACTATCACATAACCTTTTGCCATTATCGACAAATAGAAGATAATGTTTTTGAAGTCCGATAAGCACAGGATTTCATTATAGAATAGCAAAGTGAATAAACAGTCACAGTAGTACTTAACTTAAACTTCATGGTTTCACAAACACAAGTCTGAACAAGTATGTCATTTTCAGCTTCATTAATTTATTAGTCCTTTCACCTCAAACATAATATTGTTCTGTATACTCTGAAAATAATGCACTAAGTCACTAAGAGACAATACTTCAAGCAGCTCACATGTATCTTGGGCATGGCTTCTACCATATGAATCGTTTGCATGAGAATCAAATATTTTAAACCCCACATTACCATTACAATAGATAGCAATAGCATTTCACCCTACTGTCAATACAAAATTAGTGTAGTTTTCAGCCAAAAGTGATTCAAAGGCTCTTAGCAAAGAAGTACAGTATTGATATCCTTCTATGGCAGCTTCTTAATGAATAGTACCAGTGTAGCTTTCACTGTACTGAAGTTGATGGTCAGTTTCGAACACATTTAGCATTGATGGTAATTCTGACTGCATTAAAAAGGATTGCCTGGCAAACTGAGGCAAACCTGAATACAACTGATTTCCAATATTCATTATTTCCATGAGGTTATTAGCTGAATGGATTCCTTGTTTGCTATTGTAAATCAAAGAGCATAAACTCATTGCAACACATTGTTGTCCAGAATTCTGTCCAAATACTAGCTCATTTCCTTGGCTATAAGGGGCTGATATTGTTTTGCTTGGGTCAATATACATTGGAGTAGGACCAGGGTTCTTCTCTATGTCTGTACTCAGTTTAAATTGACAAAAATTTGATATATGGGGCTGCTTTTTGTACCGGCACATCAAATTATTACAGGTAAACAAGATAAATACCGATTTGCTCGAAATTCAAGGTTCATCAACCCTTGATAAACCCTGCTAGCGCAATTAAACAAAAGCTTCTTTTCATGTTGTGTAATTTTATTTAAGCTCGTTATCTTTGTACTACATTCATATTTTATAAGTTTCTAACCTTCACATAACAGCAAAGCTTGGAAGACTTCGGTAAACTCGCACAGATACGTTTGAAGACAAACTCCTTCAGCTTTTGTTTCTCAGGTAACCGGTCAATTCGCTAACGCGTCATTTCGCTAACGTCCAATTCGCTAACGTCTTAGGTCGTTTCGCTAACGTCTTATAAATCGGTAAGTTCGATAAATTGGAAGCATGTGTAGATGGTTTACCTTTTTGTTCAAAATTCGAACTGGCAATCTGCTGGGTTCTCGATCACGTTTACCCATGCGACGATTTCTACGTAAGCTAACAGGAGATAGCTGATTTGATATAGCATGATTTTCGATAGATAGTCCATTTGATAAAGCAGTCATAGCATGGTTCATGATAAAAGGTTCGCTCGTAACTGTATGCGCACCATACAAATTCTACGCATGCGCCGTAAGAGCTCTACGGCGATTTGTGACTGAAGGAAAAAAGAAAAAAATAACGAAGCCGAATTTAAACCTCGGGCGTTTCCTTCGGAAAGCCCGAGTAACAAGTGAAATCACTGAACACATTGCAGACATAATATGCATTCCTCGTACCCCTCCCATCGGAATCGTACTGATGGCCTTACGTGCCCGCAATTTGCTCTGGGAAACAACGTCTGACTTCCACGTCAACATTTTGGCGGCCATCTTGAATGAGGGAAAGTGTATAGCTACGTTTAGGCAGGAGCTCTACATTTTCTCGAAAAATTATTTATCATGGGAGCAGGTTCATCTACTGAAATCCCTGGTGGCGGATCAGAAGGATACCACGTGCTCAGGGTAATTTATAATCCATCGATCTCGGTCACTCGGTTGCTTTCTCTGGCATGAAAACAGTTTGCTTCATTTCACTTGAAATTGAACCGGTATTTCGTGCAAACGTTTTTAAATCTGCGTTAAATGTACGGCTGGCATTCAAGCTTTAAAACTGGTTGTTCCCTGTGGATTTATTTCAGGTTCAGGAAAATTCTCCTGGATATAAGGCTGGACTAGAACCATTCTTTGACTTCATCATATCGATTGAAAACACAAGACTGGTAGGCTATTCATAGTAGGCAATTTTATTTTAAGTCTAAATAAGCCCTACTTTATCTGTTTTTCCTCATATGGCTGGTAGTTCGATCTTACGCATTAAGGACGATTTTACTGAACTATAAACTTAATCACTATGGTATAAGGGGAACCATTCATAATTGGGTTTGCTTATATCTCATTGCTCGTTCACAGGTTACTGAAGTCAACTCTAAACAATCCGCGATTAATAAGATCCCAGGCTCTGTGCTGGGACCCATACTATTCTTGATCAATATCAATGATGTTTTTCATTCCTCATGGAAATTATCTTTCTGTAAGCACCACCCTGTTGTATGCTGACAAGAATCTGAAATCTGTCAAGGCAACAGTGACGAGTCCTGATGTTTCCAGAGATGAAGTTGAGGGAAACATCAGGACTCGAGGGAAAACAAAACTTACTTGTTTCCGAGGGACCATATATTGAGTGCTTTGTTATATATTTAGACTTTTCTTTAAACAATTATATAGCAAGAATAAACAAAGACGGCACAAATGTCGTGTGGGCAACAACTGCGATTGTGTCCCAGCTGGTATTTCCTTGTTGAATACAGTACAAGCAAAAGTAATTGTGAGATGATAATTCGTATTTCTTATGACGGAGTAACTCGTGACATTTCAATTCTGGTAAGATATTCAAGATATTTTTTTTTCTCTTCACGAACCAAGACACCATACTATAATTTTGAGTGGACATAAACAAGTACAAACAACTGAATACTTGCGTGCAAATGGTTATTGTTCTTTCTTCGAGAGATTAATCACTAATTCGAATTTATGAATATTCCAGATAGATTCTCGTTTCTCGATCCTCGATTCTCGATCCTTGATTCTCGCGTCGCGAAACTCGAACGTCTCAACCTTCGCGACGCGAGAATTGAGTTTCGAGGATCGAGTCGAGACTGTCAACTTACCTTTGAGCGGTACTGTATGTGACCAAGAATCAACCAATCACAGTGCTTGTTTTGTTGAGTGAAAGTCTAGGTATATTACTAGTAAAATTGTTGGAGTAGTTGCTCGTCTAAGACACTTTATTCCACTCTCCACTCTTATAACTATCCATCGCTCTCTTATTCTGCCTTACTTGTCCTGTGGTTTGTTTTCTTGGGGCCAAGCCGCTAAAGTTCATTTAAAAAACATGTTCTTCGTCTGATGCATTTCTGTGAACCAAACTCTCACGCAGTCCCCTTTATTTCTTTCCAAATTCTTCTGAATATGCCTTACAGTATGTTACATAAGTCTTGTCTGTCATACATGATACCTCTTCCAAAAATACACCTTCCAACATAACTCATCCTTTCATCAAAGCTAATTATAAACATAATCATGAAAAAAGACTCTCAGCCTCTGTTACGTTTTATATTAGAACCTCAAGACTAAATCAAAATCAGAGGTTTCGGAGCTAAAATATGGAATTGACCCTCTGTTGAGACCCGTAAACTTCCCAAACATGCTTTTGAAAAATGAAGTAAACAAGTGCTACTTTCCATATTAATTTTAAGGTGAAGGGAGATTGTTGAAGCATCTATCTTGATAACACTATTAACAAATGGACCAGGCTAAACTTGTTATTACTGTACTCCATTTCATTCTAGTGTTCACCTAGTTAATTCATTAATTTTTATTCATTTGCCTATTTTGTTGCATAATGCACCTGCTAATTGTTGACACCTGATGGGTATTAATATAATTATTACTGCCTTGGAACTTTCCATTTACTTTCCATAAGTGTCTTATTTATTGTTAAATTAGTTAACTTTTCTGTACCTCTTATAAACAGTGCTTTACTTATTAATTTTACTGAACTGACTGCTGTAACTTAAGAAGTTTGCTATTTGTGGGCAGAACTCATTTGCATGTGTTGAATTTGAATTTGAATTTTTTTTTTTAATTTGCCTGGTGCCCATGCACTTTATTAACTTTGCTGAGTTTACAAGTGTTTGATTAAACGTTTTCTATTCTACTATTCTGTACTGAACTAGCATAATGTAGTACGAGAGTTACATTCTACAGTAGTCTGAAATCCTTGCTGGCTAAGATCAAAATTTATGAACCTGCATTACATTTATTGGGTAAAAATAAATTCTAACCTGCCTCACTTCTTTTCTGGCTAAGGTGAAAATTTAATAAAGGCCACATCAATTACAATTCCTTTTCCACTCATAAATTTGTTTAGAAAGGTTACAGTTACAATGGTTGGACTTGAAAACAAAATTTTTTGACATCTTTGCTGTTATCGTCAATGTGATTGAACCCCCCTTTTCGGAAAAAAATTCCCAACACTGAGTAAAACTTTTTGCAAAAATCGCTTGGCTTATGGGCGAATAAATATGGTATCTTAAATTATTGGTGAATTATGTGTCGTGTTTGGAACTAAACTGCGTTTAAAATTCATACTTTACACTTGAGTTATTAACCAATAATCACAACTGAGTTTAACAAAAGACTTGGGTTGTACGTAAGTGATTTCTAAGGTATGTTTTGTTTAACTTTAGCGTGTTATTCTGTGTCAACTTGCACGCTAAGCGTGTCAACGATCACACTCAACTAAAACACAGGGTTAGCGTGTTAACTACACCGAAACAATACATTGTGTGTCCTTGATTGTTTGATCAATTAATTATGTGAATAAAGTGTGTCTTTGGACACACTAAGCGTGTTGTGTTAGCGTGTTGTGAGCGTGTTATCACCTTTGTCCCTGAAGTCATATGGAGGGTCACATATTATCTTACTCCTCTCCAATTTTTTTCAAGATAATTCTTCATCATCCTTTGTACCTCTAAGAGAATGATTGATACCAAAGAAGGTTCACAAAAAAATACACTCATTGCAAGTGTGATGTATGTAATAACAAGTCTTTTGAGTTTCCTAAATGTTCAATGCACTCAAACATGATTTTCTATACTACCTGTATGAAAGAATGACTGCAGTAGATTCCAAGCGTCAAAGAAGTGGTATTGTTTAGAGCTGTGGTATTATTAAGTGGTATTGTTTAGAGCTGTTTAATTGTTACCACTTCGGATACAAACCCTATTCAGGAGAAAAGTGTATTGCATGTAATAGGAGACGTGCAATCCCTTTCCCCGGCTTATGACATTCACCCCTTTATCCCAATTAAAAATATAATATAAAAACAACAATAAAAATAGTACTAATAATATTTATAATAATAATAGTAATAATAACAATAATAATAATAATAATGATAATAGAAATAATAACAACAGTGAAATGATGTTAAGATGAATACAATAATTGGGGTCTTAGCCCAGATAGGAAAAACCATTTCTAGTTCTTCGAAAGCTGGGCTCTCAAGGTTTTGCAAGAGAATGAGCTCTTGAATTCACTTTGTGTCAACTTTGATTTTAAAAACATATAACACATTTTAAGGAACTGCAAACTAAATAAAGTTGGAAAATGCAAATTTTTAACCAAATCTTCAAGCAACTGGAACATCCTTTTTGTATGTACAATAATTAAGGATTTCTTCTATGAAAGATACATTTATTGTTCGAAATGTACGAGCCCTGACTGGAACATTTTTTTGGTAAAACTTCTTTTGGAAAAAAATGACAATGTTCTGTGATGCCATAAACTATACCTGCACGAGCTACGATTTATTATCTTTGCTGGACTTTGTTACATGGTAACAGCGACATTTGCATGCAAAAATGTACAGCAGATGAAAAAGTTGAAATGACTCGGCTGGTTCTCTCACTTGAAGCACTGCTGCTTGCAAGGTTCTTCCTGATCTCAAGGCCTCTCTTGCTCCTGAGTGCTAGCTAGTCATGAAGGACATTATTTTCTAGTTGCTCCTCAAAAGCAATGGATTTCATATTCTTTCCTTCTGAAAATTGGGAAACGTCTAGATTGTTAACGTTTTCTTGTCTCAACGTTATAATCATTTCAAGTTTCCTACTATACAAAGTAACTAACTGTACAAATGTTGTGGATTATAACCCACCATAATTTATAATATTCCTGCCATCGTATGGGCTATTTTGGGTCACACAGTGTCAAATAGTAGGACAAATAGTAGGCTTCTCTTCTAGGCCAAGTGTTCTTTTTTCAGACTCAGGCATTGTCCTCCGGTATATCAGCTGGCAGAAGGGGTCTATTTGCAAGATATTTGTAATATTTTTGCACGTTATTTGTACAATATTCAATGTTGTTGGATAATTAATAATATTCCACATATTCTTGCAGGACCAAGACAATGAAACATTGAAAGAAATCCTTAAGTCTAGTGCAGAAAAACCTGTGAAGATGCTTGTATTCAGCAGTAAGACTTGCAGTGTCAGAGGTAAGTGATAAGAAATATCAGTTCCTCAAGAGGCATAAAGAACTTTTTACCAATCATGTTATTGCCTTTGTGGTTTTTAATCAGCCACAAATATTGTTAAAAAGCAGCTATAATTATAGTGATTAATGTAATAAACCAATTTTTTCGGCTTTTTAGAAAATGCTACAAATCCAAATAAGTGAAAATAATTATTACCAAGGCAACAAGGACATTATTTTTTCATTAAGTTCTCCAGAAACAAATTCAGATGCACTCCCCTAATCTATGACTAATTTAACCACAATTACTCCATGCTGCACCATTAAGCCATGGGAGCATGCAAGTCAACTCTTTTTGGAAACCTTTATATTATGTACACTCTTGAGAACAATTTTTCCAAACAAAAGTAATAATTGTAACAAGAGGGCACCAAGAAACTGTTAAAGGTTGAAAAAAAAGAACAATTTCCTTGCTACTCAAAACAGAGTTTAGTATTTGCTCATTGGCACTCTATTGATAGATATACAGTCAACTCCCTAAAACTGGAACCCCTTCATAACTTAAACCCTGTGCTGCGTTGAACTGAAATCAATTTTCCCTCGATTTCCATCATACTTTTACGGTTAACTCTAATCCTCGATAACTCAAAACCTCCCATTAACTTGAAGCAATTTTTGTTTCTCTTCAAGTCATTTTCTAGATAATTTTACCTGCAGTAACTCAAGCTATGTCTGTCAGTGCCTGACAAGTCAAAACAGTGTGCTGTAGCCCAAAACATAGAATCCATTTTGAAGCAGCCATGTAAGCTTTGTTACACAAGACATATCAGTCCAGTTAGGTTTCACTGGCTTAGGGTACACTTTGCATTTTATCTTCATAAAGTATTGCTGCCTACAGAAACTCCTCACTTCCGGTCATTTCTTTTCAAATCCCAATAAATAGAACCTTTTTCAATTCCCCTTAAAGGCTGAGCTATTGGGAGTTGAATGTACATAGTTGTAGCAATAGAACTGAAAAATTAGAGTCTAGTTACTTAACAATTATTCTCAGAAATCAAGGTGAATAGTGGCAGAATATTTACAGAGCTGCAAAGCAGTGACGTAAATATTGCTAAAGCGAGTATTCACTGAGATTGAAGAGAATAATTGTGTTGGTATATACCAATGAAGCAACCTTAGTAGAAAGCTTCACCAACATGACAGCGAGATTGAGGACAACACAACCAGGGAAAAAATTTAGTCGCTTACCTAATACATGGCTGGCAGCAGGCTTGTTTCATGATGACTTTGCTTCCTTTTCCCTTCCAAATGGTAAAATATTTCTCCTGGTATGGTTTGAATCCCATCCAGAGGTTTGCAAGGAAAGTTTGCCATTGAACACTAGTTTAGGAGAAAACTTGACATAAATTATTCTCATTTCCCTTTGTTGTTTTGCAAAGGTTGATGGCAAAGAAACTTTCCAGACTGTATTTTGCTTGGTCAGTTTCATTGCATTGTTTATTAGTGCAATTGTTTGTTGTCCTGATTGACCTCTGCACTTTGTCATGGTGTTTAGCTTTTAGTGATATCTCTCAGAAACAGCCATAAAGCAAGACTTGATACCAGCAACATTATTTTTTTTCACCGCTATTTAATTTGATTTTGTCAGCGAACAAAACTCAGGTTGACAAGGATTCCCCAGAAACCCCAGCTTTATTCACCTCCTAGGAGGTGGATATTGTTTTATTAATAACTATTCCGAGAGGGATAGCCAATGAGATTGCTTAAAATGCCAAGGTTGCTGAGTTGGTATGTTATACCAAATTCTGTTACAGTCGAACCTCGATTATCCGGACTTTTCGATTATCCGGACTTTTTCTCTGGTCCCGTTTTTTTCATGAATATTAATGACCTTAGATGTTAAAACCTTGAGGAGGTAAAAAAATTCAGAAATTATGTTAAAAGTCAGGAAAATTGCGTTTAAAACAGCGCATTACACGCGCATTATCTTTATTTCTTTTGTTTACATTGTCTCATTAATATTCATATTTTCCATTATCCGGACTCTCGATTATCCGGACTATTTACCCTAGTCCCACCGAGTCCGGATAATCGAGGTTCGACTGTATTACATGTGACTGTTGTATTAATGGTCCCCTTCCCCAGTTCATTTACTTGTGGCTTTACTTGTTTGTTTATCCTTGGTTCCTTACTTGTTTCAAATGGCCTGCTCAATAAGGATACAAGTGTGGGTTGTTACATAGGCCACAGTGAGCATGTTTGGGTCTTACTTAAAGTATTTTGCCAATTTAAGCAGCATCTGGCTTTTCAAAATAGAAACTTGCATGACACATTGCTTTGCTTACACTACACATCCTGTACTTACAAACTGTAAAGAGATGTTTTAAATAATGAAACCTTTCGCGCACGTGGTGGTGGGAAATCACAGTACATGATTGTACAGTTTGGCAGATTGGTCCCAATGTGTATACTGTATATTAACATTACTCATCATGGATTTTATTATATTATCTTCTTTTGCAGAGGTCAGCATTACTCCAAGTAGCTTGTGGGGCGGGCAAGGTCTTTTAGGTATGTTTATGTTGTCCTGTAGCTGTGCAGATTCTCTCTTACAGTAGCATAGCACTGTACATGTAGCAAGAGTATTAACAATGTGCTCTTCGACATACATGTACATGTACCAGCTTGATTCCAGGAATTTTGATCATGTTTATCAAAACTGCAATGTTACAGTGTTTGTGGTACAGTACTTCACACTGCCTGTTGTCTTAGGCAGTGGCTTACTGTCACTTTTCCTGTTCGAATGATATCACACTATCAATTTATTGTCAGTAGTATTAATGCATTTCTCTCTTTTTTTTTTCTCATCTACACCCACCATATCGTACATCATAATTAGTAAACGTACGGTAGATTTAGGTTATGTAATGGACTGTTTTTGTAGTTTCATCAAAGCATGGCATTGTTTCATTCTCAACATTACTGTACAGTGTACTTTGTCCTGTTCACAGGTGTTAGTATTCGGTTTTGTTCGTTTGAGGGTGCCAATGAAAATGTATGGCATGTACTGGTAGGTACATGAATTTTGTTGTGTGTACATTACCAAAATAACACAAAACTACATAATGACCTTGTTGTTGTGCTACTAGTTTGTTGTTAAGTACATACATTACATGTTACAGTAAGTGTTATTGCTGATTTCCCCTGTAGGAAGTTCAACCCAATTCCCCAGCTGATATTGCTGGATTGCGATCAAACACAGACTATATAATTGGAGCAGATTCAGTGTTACATGAGGTCAGTGACTGTTCATGTTATAGTTTGTATCCTCTGCTTGTAGTTCCCTTTTTCTTTGATTTGTTGAATTACTGATCATTTCTTCGTGTTTACACGATCAATGTGAATATTTTTGTTTGATTTGACTTGTGTTCTTCAAGACAATCTGCAATAGCAAGAAGACTCATTTGTCCTAATCGTGGTGAAGGTTTTTGCCTCACTAAACATACCTTGATACATAACTAGGGTGGACATATACACTGGTTTGACTTATACACTGGAAAATATGGTAGTTAAAAATTACAATGTAATTACCATCCATTCTACTTGTGTTTTGCTGGTTATATCAAGCTAATGCTATATTGTTTTATACAATTTTTATCTGGAACCTGTGCACAAGGTTCATAAGTGTCTTTGATAGTCTGTACTTTAAGGTATTCCTGGAGGCTAAATTGCACATTTTTTCTTGCAAATTAACATCTTTGAAATCTGTCAAAATATTGCTCAAACTTGATCATATTTTCACATCTGAAATCTTATTGAATGTAGATTACTTGAAAAACAATTTTATTGATAAAGATTCAAAGGAAATGCTGAAATTTGATATTTCAATGGGTGTGGTCAAAACCCACTGTTTTCACTTATCCCTATATATCTCGAAGAGAATTCCTTCCATAAAAAAACGCTTTGGCCAGTTGATGTGCACCGATAAGACCTAAAACTGTGTGCGAGTACGTCAAAGAAAAGTGAAAGGAAAACAAAATTTGTCTAGAAATGTAATTATGCAACCTTAAAAAATTGGCAACGACACTACCATTCCCGTATTCGACAAGAAATGGCGTACTCCCACGAAAAAGTTCGTTTACATACTTAGTTTATTTGTGCCAAGTTCCAAGTCCTGTTGATAAATGTACGAAACGAAATTGAAATGATCACACTCCCACCTTTTGAGTAAACATGTATTTTGTCTCACAAAATTGAGCTTCGATCGAAGAAATTGCCTCGAAAAGCCCTTCTCTGCTTGTCTTCGAATGGCAGCCATCTTGCCCATGCCTACAATAATTGTTTGCAGCGGTAAATCGCTCAAAAAGGCCCTATTTTGGACCCTTTCCTCCTTTTATGGAGGGCTATTTTTCCCGCGAAACCAATCAGCAGACGCGATTATAAACATTCACACTTCTGCATAGCAACGGCACCCGCAACGGCACCTCGCTGTTGGTGTTCACAGCGTGAACGTGACAAATCGACAGTGAAATTGTAAGAGCGACTCTGTGGAGCGGTGGTGGAAGCGAAAATATAAAGAGAAACCATCCATGCCGCCAAAAAATAAGCAAAAAATGGCTAGGGAGAAGTCAGTGAAGGGTAATGAGGCGCGGGGTTCTGGTTCTCGATCGAGAATTACACTGGATTTTGAAAAGTTGAGGAATGCTGGCTGGATGGTGACAGAAGAAGAAAAACAATCAACATCCGGAGTAAAAGTTAAAAGCACGAAAGATGTGGAGCGCCAACTGAAGGACGAAGGAACCTTAGAAACGTTCGTAAGAGACCAGACAAAAGAAAAACCTGTGCAAGAACCGAAATCGCAAGCACATGATTCGCTGTCTGAAGACTCTGATTACAAGCCACCGGTAAAGAAACTACAGAAACAAAGTGAACACAAATGGTGAGATCTCTGAGTGGTAGCGGTCTCTGTATTTCAAAACCTTTCTTCAGTATGTTGGTGGCATCGACCTTTGCGATTTTCTCAATGTATTGTTAACAATAAAAATTTGCATGCACGCAAGCGCGTTTAGTTGCCTCTGTAAAAACTGTGTTTGTTCGTTTGTCCAAATGAATTTATTTAAGACGAATGAGGAGGATTTCCGTGGAAACTGTGGGCAAATTTATATTGTAAGCTTATGATAAAATGCATAAAAAGCGACAAGAAACGTCAGAGTTCAAAGGTTTTCTTTTTTATTTACCCGTTTTCTTTGAAGGCCGCTTTGAGAACGCTTGTTGCCTCCTCCGCTGTCATGATCAAAGAGGGCGTCACATTTCAGATTACATGGTTTATTTGAGTGAGCTGTCAACAAGACTTCCTTCGGGAGACCGCAGCGGGACAACAAGTGTATCATGTTCGTATTTTTTTCCGCGAAAACTGCCGTAGAAACGAAACTTTCCAAGGCCATAACTTCGAGCCGTTTGCTTTCCTGGATTTCAAATTTCGCATACACGTTTCTTTACAGATGATCTTCGAATTGGGAAAAAATGATGGCGATCCAAAATGTGCGATTTAGCTTCCAGGAATACCTTAAGCAACTAGTTGTCAAGAAGCTGTTGCAACTTTTGATTGCAGTTTGTTTGCCTGAGTAAGAAACAACTATGCTTATACCTGTTTCTTTGTTTCAGTCTGAGGATCTGTTCCAACTCATAGAATCACATGAGGGAAAACTTCTCAAACTCTATGTTTATAATTCAGAAACAGATGGATGCAGAGAGGTAAGTCAATCAATCAATATTAACGACAAGAAATCATTTTCACAAGGAATTGGCTAGTGTCAGGATAGATTATGACCAAAACACCCATTTCAGATGGTAGTTTGGCTTAGAACTTTGTTTTAAAAAATTGTCAGTGTTCAATTGCTCGATGAAAGTTGAGAAGTCAATAACGCTTTTTTTGTCTGTAAGTACACAGTATGGTTTTGTACCTCCAGGAGAAGAATGCTGTGGGTACAGTTTAACAGTAATAGCAGGGTTCTCAAAAGGGTTAGTGATCAGCAACATTACCAGCTACTTTCACGATTGTAGCAGCTGCACTTCTTCTGGTTTCTTGCTTTTTCAAAAAAAAAATGAATTAAGAAGCAAAGTTCAGTCACCACCGTTATTGCTTTCTGCTCTCGATTATTCAGTTCTCCTGCTATGGAAAATCTTTTTGACAACCTTGTAGAAACTGATTATAGAATTACTCTTCAGTGAAAGCTACTGTGTTTCAGTATTTATTATATAGATGTATGTGTTTTACTGGGAATAAAATTCATACTACCGGTAACCTACCGGTATATCCGGGACTGTAATGGCATATTTTCCATATCCTCACTGGTGAGGATATGGATGATGTTATTTCCTGCCTTGCACGATTCAGTTTGTCTACAAAGCTGTCAAACAACCATCTTTCTCTTTTTTTTTGTCTATGTAATAAAAAGAAAATTACATTTTAGCTCAAAGAAATGAATTTTATGTTCTCATGGCAAGAGAAATATCAAGAAATAGCAAGAGAGATAATATTATTGTTATTGGCACTTAAACATAAAATTCATATCGTCTTGCCACCGTGTAATATTCTCTGTGTACAGTACTGAATATAAACAAGCACAACTATATATTTATGGTGCTGTGTATATATGGTTACAGGTTACCATAACACCAAACAGAAACTGGGGAGGTGATGGAAGGTGAGGGTGATATCCTCATTAGCAGGTCCAATGAATTACATGTTGAACAAATGTACCTGTAACTTATACACTGTCATGATCAGAACTTCAGAAGATGTGTGTTGGACATATGGAAATGAAAAAGACATTACAAAGCACCAGTGCATTAAGCACCCCTGTGCTAATTGGGAGCAGTTTGAACTAAAAGAAGCAAACATTACAAACCGATTTGTAATGTGGCAAGAGGTGATTTCAGCCTACCAGGGTATACAGGGCTCGACGTTGCGACCTGTGGGGTCGCCAATGCGACTAGATTTTATTCACTGGCGACTAAGTTTTCACGCCTGGTCGCCAGGCTTGCCCCAAGATTTTTTGATTTAGTTTTAAAATTTCTTATCAAGTTCAATACTCTGATACTTTCGTGTTCGCGTATGAAGCCGAAGAAATCGTTTGTTGAGGTTTATAAAAAGACCTTTAGTGTATAATATTCTATTTTTTCTTGAAGATAATTTTGGCGACTAGAATACTTGTCCTGCCAACCAAAAAAATAATGAAAACTTGGAGGCCAGGTGGCCCCAAGATTTTTTTCTGAAAGTCGAGCCCTGGTATAGTCAGGAAGCCCACTGTATTATACCTCCATTTCCAATCACAGAGCATGGGAAACTAATAACTGTATTGTGCATCTCCTGCAGTCTGGGCTGTGGAATAGGATACGGCTACTTGCACAGAATACCAATCAAAGATGAACAGGAAGCACCTGCCCCGCCCAAAGTCACCCCAGGCTCAGATGGCTTCTCAGATGTGAGTACGGTATAGTTGTGGTAATGCTTCTTCATTGTCATATTTACTGTTGGTGTTTCATGTGAGACTCCTCTGCTACAGAACATTTGTGACCACCATTTATGACTGCTTTTATTGATTTTTAGCAATAAACTTTTTCTTCCATTCTATTTCAACTTTTCCTCTTCACTTGCATGTTCAGTTTTTCTTTAGTTACGATAAGCTTGTACTGATACATGTGATTTTGCAAGAGTCCGTTTTCTTTTTGTATTTTGTATTTTGTCTTATTGGGTTTTTGGACATTGATAGTGGGAACTTATTCAAGGCTGGACGCTTATTATTATTATAATTTTTTTTTTGTGGCTCAAGGAACTTTGCTGACATTGCATGGACTTTTGCAGTTGAAACAGGGAAATTCGAACATTCTCATAGACTGTCAGACAATGAATATAGAGATTGTAAGCTAGTGGAAAAAATAATAATTAGTACTCCTATTGTGCACATCAGGTTTTGGGGGTGGGGGGTGGGGTGTGTGGGGGGCAGCATTTATTGAAGGATGGATGCTTACTATTTCTCCCTTCAGGGTGGGTGCATAATTTGAGGTGAGTGCTTATTCAATGTTGGGTGCTTATTCGAATACATATGGTAAATGGTAATGCCCTGTAAGTAATATTGTCGATAATATATTGTATTTTCAGGTTCCACTGGTTGGTGGATTGACTCCCTCCACCTCTGTGCCACTTGTTCCAGCTACAGCAGCAGCTGCATCACCTCCCGCAACCACAGGTAGATAAAGTCCCTGAAAATAGTGACATGTGCATTCCCTCAGTGTTTGTGAAAAGACTTCTGTAGGAGCACTTTTACACTGATGCCTAACAACAATCAAAACTGCTTTAAAAAAGACTACAGGTTCAAGTTTCGTGCAAGTCAACAGTAGACAAGAGAGTATCTGGTTCAATGAAATGTGATAAGAGGATAATAGAAGTACATTAATATATTGTCATTGTAGCATATTACCATCCATTTATACAAAGTAGAGCAGACTGGAGTAGTGTCTGTTCACTAAGGATACACTTAAATGTTGTCCATGGAGAGACCTGCACCTTCTCTGTAGCTAAGTCTCCTTTCTTTGCTTTTATTAAGTTGCCACAGTCCGCTGTCTACATTGATTGAACTTTGATGTTCTGTGCAGGTTTAGAATCCGGGATGACAACACTGAATCTCAATTCTACACCACCCCCCACGGTAATGAACCCGTTTAGCAGTACTATTCCAACTACATCTCCTGGAATACCGGGAACATATCCTTTTAATACCCCGGTAGTGGCCCCTGGGGGCTCCGCATCTCAAGTACCGTCAAGCTTTCCACAAGTTCAGGGCTCCCCCCCTATCATAGGAGGGATGGCACCACCCTTGCCAGCCATCGTTCCAGAGACAACGCCCGTCCAGGCCCCAGCAATACCAGGAGGAAGTTCAACAGTCACAGCAACAGCCTCACCGCTACTGACCGATATCACCGCAGGCGCAAGCCCTGCGCCCTTAATACCAGTGACCAGCAGCTCCTCCGTGAGTGAAGACAATCTCGCCCCAGTTTTAACGCCCTCTCCAGTCCCTCAGCCGATTGTAACTTCATAGAACAGAGGGGAGTTGTAGCAGAAAAATATTAACTGCGATTCCCGAACTGGTACACAATATTACAAAGAAACTTGGTACTGCTGCTGCATAATTCATGTATATTGCATTGCGATTTAGCTTCTTTGGAAGGATGTGTTCTACACATAGGGGTTGTCGTAATAACGATTTTACGGTAGTTATGCAGCTGCACTGGTTCGTTTCTTATTTCATAGAATAATGTTCTCTATTCGTTTTGTGATAAGGTCAGTGAGGAGAAAAACGGGAATTTTCGCATAGTATATTAAGAGCTTGTTTCTCGAGAAAATCTAAACTTCTGTGTATCTAGCTATTACATGAGAATAATTATTTGATATCGTGGAAGGTGCGGTATCTTATATCTGATTTCAGGTGGAAAAAGTTTGGCCGGTCCGTTTGCTACTATAAGAGTTAAAACAAAGGTGACAATAACAATAAACACTGACTGAACATAGTGGTATAGTTAAGTCTTTGGGATTTTGTGCTTTTGTTTCCTTCTGCAAGAATAACTGCTAAAACCTACGAGATCGATTACAAATTATAGGTTTGTTAACCTACATTTACATCCAGATAGTCTCTCTACTGCCTGGTACATTGCCCCCAGGGGAATAGAAACAGCTCGCTTGTAGACTGCGAGAAACGTCACGCGCATTTGACGCACCTATGGCACTGGCGAGTGCGCGTTAATTATACCTCATTAACTTCGATCAGTGTGACAAATGGGCTTAGTTATAATGCATAGTGAAGCGCTGGATCATTAGATGGAAGCGAATTGATTTGCCTTCCAAACGACTTTGACACCGGACACAGTGAATGTATTGGCAGCTTGTCACAACAATCTTCATGCGGACAATTATTTTATCGCACGCAAGTTTTGTAGCTTGGTGGCCTTGATTAACCAAAATGTACACTCTCTCTTACAAGAGCACACTTGTTGCCAAAAAAAAAATGGTCGCGTAATGGAGATGGTCTCTTAACCCTTTCACTCCCAAGATCTGAGTGCCAATTCTCCTTAACCAGTCCCATACACCTCCTTGTTTAACAGTTTGGAGAATTTGGTTTTAATAAATTACGTAAGGTCAGGGTTATCACCTGCCTTATTTTCATCATCAGTTTTCTTGGTGATGTATTGATATTGAAAGGAGAAGTTTTATACTGATCACATCGTCGAGTGAAATAGAAAAGTCCAGAAAATAAGTCAAAACCCGCGTGAATCCATTGATTATTACTATTTATTACCTTATGAGTAAAATGAAGTCAATGTGTAAAGCTCCTGTGAGAAAAAGACCAAATCATATTTCAAGAGAACACCAAAACGCTAACAAAGATAACTTTTCAGGGTTTTATTCAATTCCTTTCAACTTTGGAGTGAGAGATCTCTGTATGTTTTTGCATTCAATGTACTACAATCATACATTTTAGTGCAATCCTTGTTTTTCAGTGACCAAAACGGAATTGCTTCTTTTCTCGATTTTTGAAAGTCCGTATAGTTTAAGTAATAATTTTCAATCTATTTGACTGAATGCAGTTTCTGTAGTTCAATGAATGCAGAAGCATATCAAGATCATTTCCTGAAAGTTTAAGCATTTGTACTTAAAACCTTCTAGAGATAGAACTGTTATTGTGTGGACACCCCCAGTGTGCATCAGTTGCTCATACATGGATGCAAAAATAAACTTGTCTCATCGAGTAGCCTTAAGTTGCATGGGTAAAGTTTGGTAAAACACCGTGTGAAAAAATGAAGATTTGATTTTTGAGAGTTGTGCCACCTTATCGAGTGTAGTGAATGTTGATGCACATTTACAGCCCACGTATAAGAACCTGGGTTTATTAGGCTAAAATTTCATTTAAACATACGAACCTATTAAGGCTTAAATTTTAAGTTAGTTCTTATCAGTAGGGTTGCTGTAAAAGTGTATAGGTAGAAACTGCTGGATTAAGATGATCATCTATTTAAAAGTAACTTGACATACATTTTTTTTTTCTTTCAAGCTCAAGTACCATGTTGTATGTCTATTGTGTTTGCCATTCAGATGAAATTCATATGAAAATATAAGAACCTATTTTAAGAACCTTGGTAGCCTAAATCTCCCCCCGGGGGGGGGGGGGGGGGGGGCTAAATTAGTTCTTTTCGCACAATCCAGCTCAAGGTGCAAGTTGACTTAGCATTGCCTGGCTTTAAGTCAAAAATCAACAATACTGCATTTCCCTTTGAAAATGTTGCGACCACTAAATGACCGCTTAAAACTTAGCGCGCCCGGTAGTTAATTACCAGTCATTTCGAGAAACTCGCCCCAAGCCTAGAAAGTGGTCGCGGTCGCTTATTAAGAAATTTGAGAAGTGGTCGAGACTTAATTTGAAACAGTGTTTTACAAGGTGATCTCTTAAGAGAAATGGTCTCTGAATAGAGTGGTCGTCAAGAGAGAGTTGACTATATGTGCAAACCACTGTGGCTATATACTCACCGTTTAAATTGTTTGCATTCCCAGTATACAATAAAAAGCATTAGCATGTAATGTATAAAGGAAATTACCCGAGGGTGAAAAAATATGATTGCTATTTTGACATCTTGTAATCATGATTTTTGTTTTTTTTTATCGTTTGGACAAACTGACTTTGCAAGAGATCCATGAAAATCGAGGGAAGAATTGCGTCATGGAAATCCTGAAACGAGACAATTATATTCTATTTCTATAAGCATCTGACACTTCTGTCAAAGGACCAATCCTTTGATTTTTGAGGATGATTTCAGAAAAGATTTTGGAAACAGGGCCCGCGCCGAGCGAAAACAAAATCGTACATAATAAAAACATTAAAAATTCGATCAATTACTATGGTCTACTTAGAACAAGAAGATTTTTTATTAGAATCATATCAGGCTCAAAACGGCCCTTCTCCCCTCTCCCGAACGGTTGGTCCTTAATCTTAATGTGTTATTCATGTTTTGTAAACACTCAGCTTTCCCTCCACATTTTTTTCTTAGAGTGGTGATAATGGTACACGTATGGAGTACGCATGCGTTCAAACTCTAACCCTATTCCAAACAGCTGGTCTATTAGTTCCCAGTCTTCTCCACCCCATGTTCTTTTGACGTGCGGAAATCCTCCCGACTCTTCCCAGTCTGACTTGTACATTCCAACTAATCCGTAACCGTAGTCGTCCCATTCTCCCGCCAAATTTGATGGACTTCTGCCACAAGCTAGGCTCACTATGATTGGTGTATAGACAATCCTTCCCTCGATGCAGTGCTGTGATTGGATGACAAGAAAATAGAAGGGAGATTAAGATTCAGCTATGCATAGCGTACATGAATCACTGAAATCATTCGCTACATTGGCATAATAATTATAAAAACTCACAATTGACCTACTCGCGTGGACGGCTGGTTAATTTAGCTCAGCTGGAGAGTGTCACACTGGTATTCACGAGGTCGCGAGATAAATAAAACTCCGCTCCAGAATGTTCTTTCATATGTACTCGAACCATTGATGTTCATACTGTTACTCAGTCATATATGACCCGTCTATTGATCATGCTCTCAAAGTAGACGGCTGGTCTAGCTCAGTTGGTAGAGTGTCGCACCGGTATTTGCGAGGTCGCAAGCCCGAATCCCGTTTTAGCATGTTCATTTATCAGGCTAAATCGTAGCGCTAAAATAGCGTTGATAGCCGGACGTACAATTCTTCCTTTAAGATTCGGTGCTTGGTCCTTGATAGATTTTTTTGGTTGCTCGCTGTAGTTGCTGCCTAGTAATCCACAAGAGAAAATGAGGTAAGAGAACCATGCTAGGTTCTCTTACTATGATAAGGGGACAGAATCAAGAGAAAATGAGGTAAGAGAACGTATCTTCCATACTGGGTTCTCTTACTATGATAAGGGGACAGAATCAAGTGAAAATGAGGTTAGAGAATGCATCTTCCATATTGGGTTCTCTTACTATGATGAGGGGACAGATTTAAGAGAAAATGAGGTTAAAGAACGTATCTTCATACTAGGTTCTCTTACTATGATAAGGGGACAGAATCAAGAGAAAATGAGGTTAGAGAACCTATCTTCCATACTGGGTTCTCTTATTATGATAAGGGGACAGAATTTATTTTTAGATCCGGAAACTATTTTAACTGACCAATGGCTGATATCTTTCTCATCACGTGGTTGAAATTTCAATGCGCCATGTGGAAACCGCGCAGCTATGAAACGAGATAAATAGATTCCAAGCTAAAAAGAGATTCTGTCCCCTTATCATATCAGACGGGGTTATGTCTTCTTTCCTCATTTTCTCTTGTCATACACACAAAAATTTTTGAAT
Source organism: Ricordea florida (assembly GCA_949710005.1). Taxonomy (NCBI): domain Eukaryota; kingdom Metazoa; phylum Cnidaria; class Anthozoa; order Corallimorpharia; family Ricordeidae; genus Ricordea; species Ricordea florida. The sequence continues at coordinate 34,754,164 of OX453273.1, forward strand.
ACACTTACTTTCCTGATGCTGTCAATGAAAGAGCTCGCTATATCCAGATGAAGATCCAACATAAACACAATACTGTGAGGGTCTGGGACGAGATTCATTGCTTCGGTAAAGGACTCTGTCCTTGAATAGTTGTCACCAGATCTCTTCATCACCTGGTAACTTGTCAAAGAGCTTTCATTAAGAACTTTCTCCAAATTGATATCAGGACTGTTGTAATCAAATATAACTATATGTAGATGTTTATCGTTGGTTTCACTCAATATCCTTTCCATGTTCTTGATAAAGTGATGTAGCCAGCTTCCTTGGTTCTTGGCTGTGATCAATAGGTAAACATCTGCTGTTTTGTTCCATTGAAAATTTACTGGGTAGCAAAGTTGTTTTTGGTCAGCGGGTAAAAACACATATTCTGATAATACGAGTGTTTGGTCACGCGTTAAGTCTTGAAGTTCAAGCTCTATCAAGTATCGAGATCCTTTTTCATCGTCCTTCTTTCTTTCAACACATTTTACTTCCTTCAAAGCAAATTTCCTACAAGGGAACAAAGATGCCAGCGTTGTAGTGTGCCAAAGCTATTGAAACAGGTAAAAGGCCGAACCTTATTTATTATACAACATAAGAACCGTTGGATCGTTATATTTTAGATATAACTGATGAAAATACTTTTTTTGGGATTCAGGATTTTATTTATTTATTTATTTGTTATTATTAGTAGTATTTAATTTTTTTAAAAAATAATTACAGTTAGAAAAAAACTAAATAGATAAAATAGAAATAAAATTTAAAAAAAGAACAAGAAAAAAGTAAAACGAAAAGAAAATATAAAATAAAACTAAGAAAAAACTAGGTAAGACATCAAAAAAACTATGTGGCTCTCTGAATAGGCCACCATAAACCTGAAATAACACTGAGACAATTCGCACTGTCTAAAATCAAGCCTGCTACAAACAGAGATGTCCAAGCCGTGACTAGCAGTGGGATTCTTAGTCAAATCTATGGAAGTGTATTCACTGCAAAGAGCCACTAAAACAAAACAACCAAGGAGTTGCACCACAATGTTCACAATGGCACTCTTAACCGAACGTTAGTGCATTGAATGAATGGCACTCTGTTCTCAGCTTGGCCACGATCAATAAGAAATTTTCCCTCAATGCAGTTGTCTTTGTCGGTGTAATTCGTCTTCCTGGTTAGTTTGAATGCATTGATCATTCGACTTTTCAGTTGCAAGGATCGCAAGTTTAATTTGGGCGTGACAGAGATGTTCATTAGACCTCTCATATGAACTTGCGATGCTTCCAAATGAATGTGGCAAAAACTCACCCTGGACGAGCTAAATGAAGTGATTCCATGTAAAGGTGCACTATTTCATAGACCTCGGATTTCTTCAGAGGATAGATCCAGTATTTCTCATCTCGAAGTTGTTCATGTTCAGGGAAAGGGTAAATATACGTGTGTACTACATGGTAAATGACTGCCTCGTATTTTCCGACCTTATTGTGAGCTACGTAGCTCGGCTGGTAATTACAACTAGGTAAGACATCCTCAAGTTCGTCGTGTGGTATATATTTTAAATGTCTCACATCAAAATACTCATTTTTTAACCTTCTGGAAAGGCACGCTGGTGAGTCGGGTAGCGATCTATACACTTTCAAATTATTCAAGCTGCTGTCCTCAACGTAATTGGAAAGGAAATCCTTTTGAATCGTCTCAAACGCAGAATTTGTCGGTGTTTGCCACAGAAGGTGTAAGTAGCTTCCTTTTCTGAGACCCAAAGCTAAGATTTCGATGAAATATTTTTTCCCATCCTCTAGGAAAACGCGGTTTGATCGACTTGTTTGGTTAGTTTTATACGCCAGTTGCGAGTTTGTCGCAGCAAGCCGCCGACCGTAGTTCGTATCCTCGTTTGTACTAAGCCATAGTTCCACCAGGTTTGTCGAGACAACTTCAAAGATATACTCTCCAGTTTCTCTGGCTGTAAGGAGACCAAATAACCTGACTGCGTCTGCAGAAGTGGTCAAATTCCATCTAATTGTGGAGTTTTCGGAACACCATATATTGTCAGGGGCCATAGGAAACATCGGAGAGTTACAAAGAACGTCGAAGTCTTTAGCACATATGTCATACCACTCATGCAAGTTTAATTTTCCCGTTGTTACATCCCGAGTGAGGCGATCTATTCTTTTTTCCATAGTTTTGGTTTTCACAAATATCCACAAGTCTTGTTTGAACATCAAGATGTTCACCTTCACATATTTTAAAATTACAACGCACTGGGCCACAATAAGAGCAAACATAAGCTTGTACAAAACGTGTTTTCGCGCCATCAGTAATCGAGCTGGTGTTCAACAGAAGTATGACATCATCTTAGCAGTAAATCAATATGGCTTCACTGGAACTTGAACTTGTCTGGTTGAAACTTTCCACGACGATGGCTTGTTACAGAGGGTTGACAATATTTTCCCTTTAGTATATTATTTTGTCAGGGAGACTATCAAATGCGTGACTTCGTGCTTAGCATTATATTTACCAGATTTCCATTATATATTATCATTCTTTTCGCGATACCGACCGTCTCCACGAGACGCAATCATATCTATTTTACAAGTTTACAACGATTTGCACTTTAAGACAGCGACATCGCTGGATTTAAAAAAAACAATTCAATTGTAAATTGCTCTAATATTAATGTTGAAATGCTTCGACAGACATACAGTTTAGTTTAGGAATGGTTCTGTTGCACCATATAAATTGCAATAGGCATTTCTCGCATGCATCACGGTAACAAACGGCGGGCCAGCATGAATTAGAAATTGAGGCCAAAGTATAAAAGTAAATGAATGAGGATTATCTGAGCAATTTTCAAGATAAAATTAAAGTTATGGTGTAACTGGCCAAGTAGAAAGCAGAGTTTACTTTTAATTTCATTAAAGCTTCTTATAGAGGTGCTCCATTAGCGACTTCTATTTAAGAAATAGAAAACACGTTCTTCGTGTTTCTATTGAGTTTTAGTATAAATCTACTAGCGTTCTATCACAAATGCCGCGCTCTGATTGGCTACGCTACTCACTATCTATTCTGTGATAGATAGCGAGTAGCGTAATGGCGGCCGCTTGTTCACGTTTTCGAAGTGTCCATAAAGAAGATTTAGACAGTTTACTGGTCGAGGCTGTTCCAGAAAAGACAAAGTTTTGAATGACTAGTAGATTTATACTAAAACAATTAGATTATTCGCTCTCGATTTCTATGCGTGATAGTTGACTCGGGCTGCGCCCTCGTCAACTATCACGCGATAGAAATCTCGAGCTCATAATCTAATTGTTTAATAGAAACACTCGTGAAAGTTTGGGAGAACTCGAAAAAGCTGTGGAAACACTCGCCTGCGGCTCGTGTTCCCACAGCATTTCTCGTTCTCCCAAACTTTCACTCGTGTTTCTATAACTCGATAGAAACACGGTACATGTTTTCTATTTCTTAAATAGAAGTCGCTAATGGAGCACCTCTATAAGAAGCTTTAATGAAATTAAAAGTAGATGTAATCTTAGACAAAAGGATTAGAAGCTCCAGTTATGAAATAAATAACATAATTCTCTTTCTTGGCTAAAATGCTATCTCTAGTTTTTTATTAACAAATGTATGGAGGCAAGAGAAAATGAGGAAAGAGAACATAACCCTGTCTGATATGATAAGGGAACAGAATCTATTTTTAGCGCGGAACCTATTTATATCTCGTTTCATGGCTGCGCGGTTTCCACATGGCGCATTGAAATTACAACCACGTGATGAGAAGGACATCACCCATTAGTCACTTAACATAGTTTCCGGATCTAATAAATAGATTCTGTCCCCTTATCATAGTAACAGAACCCAGTATGGAAGATGCGTTCTCTCACATCATTTTCTCTTGATGGAGGTAACTACGGAGGATTAAGTTGTTTATTGATCTCAGAGTGTGAAAAGTTCAGATAGACCCCATATTTTGCACTGAGTCGAAGTGTGAACTTGTCACTTCAAGGCTTGTATGTCCAGGTAGGATGCACCTATTCTTTTAAAATCAGATATTTGAAAATAGGACGATATCTCATCGAGCGAGTAAATTCATGGTGTTAATGCGCATGTTCCTTATGCAACCAGCCGCTGCTTCTTGGACTCTTTCATCGCATGATCCTGTGAGGGTGAGTAATGTCTGTCAAAAAAGAAGATAATTTATTTGCATCAACCTACTTCTAGATCTGAGTATAAATTAAAAAAAAAACATTTGAAAGCCTTCTGGGGGTGTTTCTTAGATTACAAAAATTCTTTGTTTTTAAGTTTATGACGGACATTTAAGCAAGGAAATTGCAATGAATATAACCCGTACAACCTGTTTTCACTGGTAAAAATTCATCGTTGATCGCGCTGCTGATTCGACAAAAGATAGTTTTCAAAGGTGAGATTTAATCGTTGGCATTTCGCCAGAATGGCCAAACACAGCATTCATTCGAGGAGACGTTAGCGAAAAAAATACCAAAGCCATTTTATTTTCACTCTAAGTCGCCTCGTAAAACGTCTTCGTTCTCTGTGCTCTCTTGTCCGTTTTCTGATACTGCGTGCACTAAATTCATGAATGAAAATCGTACGAGCGCATTTTCTATGAAATAACCACTGGTTTAACACAGGCCTGTCGAGCGGGAGGTCGTGAGTTTAAACCTCGGCCGGACCAACACTCAATGTCTTCAAATATATAACTGAGGAGAATGTGCTTCGTTTGTTATGACATCTGCAAATGCACATTCTCGTCTTCTCTGATAAGGACGAAAAACCGTAGGCCTGTCTCACAGCACTGTTCTAGTGGGACGTCGAAAGATCCCATAACACTGTTCGAAATAAGTGGGGACGTTAAATCCCCTGTTGCAATTGTGTGGTCGACCTATGTAAAGTTTGTTCAGCCCATTCGATCATATTCATATGTTAATTTGCCCTATAGAAATGTTAATTTTTTAAATTATTATTGTTTCCTTTGTGCTGTAGTCTGGCATTATTTGGTGTATTCACTCTTTTTTGACATCTTTAGATGACTGAACGCGCCGGCATTGTTAAAACTACCAATACGGAAATCTAGTTAATTGTTTCAGTAAAGTTTAAGTAAATAACCTTGACAAGCAATAAAACACTTTTATTACGCATGTAGAGGGTTAGTTGCTGGGGAAACTGTTGCCGCGTTGGTGGAAAATTCAATTTAAAACATACACAAAATATCGCTTAATTATAACAAACAATTTGATAACGTAAGAGCGCATGCCCTGACAAAGGACAAACTCTCCACACGTCAGCTTCTCTTTAATCTTAGTGCTTCCAAATAATAAATTATGAACTCAATTGATTTGTGCATATGTGTGTACCTCTAGATATTGCCCAGTAATTTTTCTAGAGAACAGATTGGTGGCCTAAGCTAATTATAAGTTTGAGCAGTGTATGGTCTAAGTGCTTATGTGCTCTCTTTTAATATTAAAATCATATTGTAAGCGAGTGCTCTGACGAAAGGCTTACGCTCGAGACGTCAGCTTCCCTTTAATTTTAGGGTGGTAAAGCTCAACAATCTTGGCATTTTGAGAAATGAGTTTACGTTTAAAAACAACAACCTGAAATGAGAATATTTCTCGAAGTTTTCTCGAGGACGCGAACCGGCGTTAAGCGGCAAAATGTTCTGGCAAAATTCTGGATGAAACTCGTACAATGAATGAAATATTTTACCTTTCAAAATGGAGAAGAAATCAAAACGAAACGAGTTGTGTAGTCGTCTCGTTTGCTTAAGCTCCCTACTGAGGTTGCTTCATTCAGGTATATACTAAAACAATCTTTCCCTTCTACCTTGAGGAATAGCGGCTTTAGGAATATTTACCTAGCTGCGAAGAGGCGCGGTAAATATTCTGCCACTATTCACCTCGATTCCAAAGAATAATTACTAATTATTAACTCTTTTGATGAACCATTATAATATTAGTGTACTTTATACATTCCACAGCGTTTTGAAGAAAGTACACTTACTTCCTAGACTGATCTTAAACTAAACGTTCTGTGCGAAACGTGTGTGCTTTCTATGGAAAATCCTTACGAGCTTAATTGATGAACACGTTACTGCGCATGTCTGACAGGTTTTTTTACCTTTAGTGCATCGTGTTGATGGATCAAGTAACAGTTGTACGGGTCACATGACAACTTTTCCAGTGCACACGCAATTGCTCGCTTAACTTCAACGCTGGAGGATCGTTTGAGGCTGTCCGTAAGGGGAACTACCGCTGAGGAGAATGATTTCACGTTCTTTTCTAGCCCACTGCATCTACAAGAGTACAATGTTAAAGCGTACTAAGACAATTTCTTGTTGTTCTCTATCCAATATCTAAATCACAAATTAAAAGCGATTATCGTGATTCTTTTTCGTGTATTGTATAATAATTTGGGAAGCGAGAACTTATGTTTTTATTCTTTTTTGAGAAACTCATAGATCTAGGAAAGGTAAGTCTCGTAAAACAGTAAAACAGCTCTTTCTTACCCATACTTTTTAATACTTTTTATAATGATCTTTTTATAACGATCTCTAAAAAATCAATATCTCAAAGTGGATTGCAACTAGAGTTTATTCACGTCTGCGAAGGGGTTTGGTATGGAAGTTTTCTTTCTGTTTTTTTTTTTATTTATTTATTTATTTTTGCTTTGAAATCGCACAATTGGGATAAAGAAAAACACTGACAAATGAATTTGCCTTTCAACCTTTTCATTTCCAAAAATAATAAATCTTCAACTTCTTATCACTACACTGTTAAGCAAACAGATAACAAGAATCCGTTTAAAGAAAATTATCAACTTAAGGACTGTAAATTGGTCAAACATCCAATTCTCCTAAGTAAAGATGCAAGAAAATATATGGCTGTCAGAAGGAGAAGGGTTACTAGCTAGATCTCGGGAGTGACAGGGTGAAGCTGAATGAGTTTTGAACCTTGTGTGACTTACGTTGCAATGGCTTCGGCTACCCAGCGCTTAAGTTCCTCGTCTTCCTATCAAAAGAAAGAGTTTGTCGTTCCCTGTAAAGTGTGGTTTTTGTCTCATCTGTAGTAGCGTGGAAAGCTACTGAACAGTACTGTACTGCGGTACTGTTTCTTTTACTATGCGTATGGACCCAACTTTTTCATCTGTGGATTAAACCACGCAGTGCGAACATTCTTTAGAAAGCTACTGAACAGTACGTTACTGTGGTACTGTTTGTTTTACTATACAGTGTGGTTCTAACGTTTTCATCTGTGGATCAAACCATGCAGTGTGACCATTCTTTGGAAAGCTACTGAACAGTACTGTACTGTGGTACTGTTTGTTTTACTATACAGTGTGGTTCTAACGTTTTCATCTGTGGATCAAACCATGCAGTGTGACCATTCTTTGGAAAGCTACTGAACAGTACTGTACTGTGGTACTGTTTGTTTCACTGCATGTGATTCTCAATTTTCCATCACTGGATCAAACCATGCAGTGTTGGCATTATATTGAAGGCTATGTACAGCACTGAACAGTGTAGTTTGAACATTCAGAGTTAAAGTTCTATATTTTAAAAAGTGACGACCATCACTGGAGGCTAATAAAACAATGAGTGAGACTGGTGCGGCTCCCGTTGCAGCCATCACAACTGAAAGAGGGTGATTGACAGATTATGAATAATGATAATGATAATGAATTTATATAGCGCACTTTTTCATATGAATATGTTCAAAGGCGCTTTACACTTCTATTGGATGAGATCGGACGTCAGCATGTAAAGGCGCCTCTGGCTGCCGCTATCAATCCATATATAATCTCACCCACCCACCCACTCAACCCATGCATGAATTGTCAGATGCAACCAGACGTAGGGATAGACCACCACACCGGGAACTACGTCCCCTACTCTTTTCGAACAGTGTGTGGGTTCTTTAACGTCCCATAGATCATTAGGAACAAGTGTTGTGAGACGGGTCCTACGGTTTATCGTCCTTATCCGAGAAGACTAGAAAGTCTAACCATTTACAGATGTCATTGCAAAGGCAGCACTTTCTCCTCAGTTATTTTTAAGACCCTGAGTGTTGGTCCGGCCGGGGTTTGAACCCGCAACCTCCCGCACGGTAGTCCGGTTCTCTACCAACTGAGCTAACCGGTCGGCGGTTAGCTCAGTACAGTGAAACGAAAACTGCAAAGAACTGAGGTAGACCATTCTGGTATAGTTTTTTAATTATTATATAAGAATAAGTAGTGTCCCGAGTGGTGGCAAAACGATAAAAATTGTCAGTGATATCACTGGCGGGATAGCGTTTTTTATCGATTTGCCATCACTGGGTACTCGGTACACCACTAAATGTTGTACAACAAATATATGTTATTTACCGGGCGGGAGGTCCGTATGGGAAAATCTCAAGGGCACAGCTTTTTCTATACGGACCGGCCTAGCCCGGTAAATAACCTATTTATTTCTTGGATGTCTTCTTTTAAGAAAAGAGATAGGCAGTTGGTACAGCGGGGAAAACATCCGGCCCGTGGGCCGTGTCTTAAAAAGCTGGACCGGTCACGCGCGCGTGATTAGCCAAGGATTTAGGATTCCGGCCCGCTCATCAGATGTTTGAGAAAAAATAAATAGAGAATACTACACGATACCGGAAAGATATGAATTTTATGTTCGAGAGGCAAGAACAGGAGACGAGATATTGCTCTTGCAAGGAGAACTTAACATTCATATCTTCAAGCTAACGTTTAATATTCTTTTTGTTGTATAGACAAAAACACGTTCGTTTGGCAGCTTTGTACACAAACTGAATCGTGCAAGGCCGGAAATGACGTCATCGATATCCTAACTTGTGAGGATATGGAAAATACGCCATTACGGTCCCGGATGTAGTTTCATGCAGGGGCTCCTGGTTTCGTATGAATTTTACGAGTGGTGTGATTCCCAGTAAAACACTCACGTATATATCGTTAAAAAGAAAATTACATTGTTACTTGGACTGAGATACATAATTTGTCTTCTCATGCCTTCACAAGTGCGCTCGCTGAACGAGTGAAATTTCTTCAACTTGAGAAGAGAAATTTCGTATCTTCGCGAGACCTCGTAACGTACTCTTTCTCGTAATGTCCTCTATTTCTTATTGCTGACAAGTTATGAGCTATATGTTATCAGTGTGTTGTACTTACAGTGTAAATGAGACTGATGAGAAGTGGTACCACGTCATAGTCTGTCATGATTGACAAATTCTCTCTGTCCCGCCCAATGTTAATAATCGCTCGATTAGCGCTGATCAGCACCTGATAAAGGACAAACAGTGACCAGTTGAGGTAAACGGATCTTTTCGGTAATGAGAGGGTAAATAAGCTTGGGCGATGTAGCAGCTGTCGTAAGGTCTTGTACCATTGGTTCGATACCCGATCAAAGAACAAGAAAACGAACAAAACAAACAATGTTCCTAGCCCTGAAGCAATGTATTTTGAACGGTTTAAAGCTGGATAACAAGACAAACGTTTTTTTTTTTTAATCTGAATACTGCTGACCTACTCCTTTGTTTACTTAATGGTTCCATGTAAAAAGGTTTAATTGAGCGTCATATTTCATCTATCTATTGGAACATAGCGTAAGGGCAGCCGCACACTAGCTTATTTTTTTGTCGCAGAGCGGCAGATTTTTTGTCGGGTTCAAATCGGGTTAAAAGTTCTTGGGCCATCAGCTTGCCGCACACTAGCCCGATTTTTTATCGCGACCAACCGCTTTGAGGCTTAAATAATGACTGTAAATAAACTATCTGAAACTATGAAACATCAAACGTTCTAGTTTTGTTTACCGCACATTTTCACTGCAGTGGCAATTTTCTGCCATGATTTTTCAGTCATGCCTCTGTTGCTGTAGTTAGGCAATGTGATGTTAAAAAGACAATCATGGCATTGCCAACTCGCAGCAGCAAACATGTCCTATTTTAGAAATGTCCATTGCTTGATCTCCGCCACGTTGGAAAAGACGCTTGTTCACGTGACTCTCATAACATTTCCTAATTGGTTGAGGAATTGTCTTGATCCACCGCACACCAGCCGACAAGGCTCGACAAGACGTCTTTGAGATCTAGCACTGTCAGATATCACCTGACAAGGCTCGACAAGACGTTTTGAGGTCTAGCACTGTCAGATATCACCTGACAAGACCTGATCATGTCGCAGACTAGTCTAAATTTACCGCACACTAGTCGACAAGCGAAGATTTTTCGTCGGCCGACAAAAAATCGGCTAGTGTGCGGCGGGCTTAAGATTAGTTTCAGGTTCTGATTGACATTTCTATTTTCACTTTTTACAGGAGTCTGTTACCAGAAGGGTTCCCCTGGATCAATGTCAGTATCTGGGCAACTGTGCACCAACCCCTTTCCTGACCCAAAAATTTATGATAAGTTAAGAAGTTAGCGTTAATGTTGGGTTAGGGGAGGGGTAGGTGCGCTGTTGCCCAGAAACTAACATTGATCCGCTCCCCTTCCCTATTGGGTCTCTACCCCAACACAGTAGAAGATGGTGCTATTTTTGACCCCTGTTTCATGCCAATAAAACAAAAACCGAACTAATAAACCAGCCAACCAAACTAAGCATATTATCGTCTTGGAGTTTCGCCCGAATATCCTTACTCTTCGTGTTCGGAAGAGAGTTTGGCGTGAAATATGAATTCTAAAATTAGCCTCATTTGCTACTGTGCTGGGGACTCCATCCAACACATAGAAACGCTTCTGGAAAGGGGCTCCCACTATTTATTATTACCCCAAAACAAAACAATTGGGGCACACCTTCTAATGGCAGTGGTAACAATAGCGCTAACAGTAAGAAGTAATAAGAACCCTAACAACTACGATACCTGTTTGTCATCCGATCGCAAAAGACTAGTAATGAGTTCCAGGCCGCCAACGAATGATCGCACGACGTCCGCTGACTCCTGCCACGTGATAGTGAGAAATTGTAAGTTTGACAATTGTATAACGTAATGAAAAGAGAACATCATGCTATGTTCAAAAAAACCGTACTGATCATACCTCCGCTTGAATGACACATTCACTTATTGCACCTGCTGAACTTGAAACGACCTAAGGATCACAGTTTAGCAAACGTAAGTTGATAGGGAAACGTCAGCTCAAAAAGAGAAAGTCAGAAACGGACTGAGAGGAGAGAGGAAATCCTTCAGCATCCCTTGGTAAATGTCCTCGTTTTCATCCATTTTCTCGCCCGCGCAGCCGGCATTCAAAAGATGAGGTTGCACCCACTCTTTGAACGCCGGCTACACAGGCTATCCATTTCCTTTAAAATCTGCAACCTTTTTGTCTTACTCTGTTACCTAGATTACGGTTTTAATTTTCTCACTGACGAACAAAACTGAGAAGTTGTGTAGTGTTATCATCCCTTTGAAAGACTACTAAACAGCACTGTACTGTGGTACTGTATGTTTTACTACACAGTGCGGTTCTAACTTTTTCATTTGTATGCCGTTACGTGCTGTTTGCTTTCGTATGCAGTATGGCTTATATGCAAAATCACGTTGTGATGTCATCCTTTAGATATCTGAGGCGTACACCTGCAAGGGTACTTTCTGACTAGGCCCGCTGATTGGCGCTTGAACTGGTCAAGTACGGGGGTCAATACAAAACAATGGGTTTCTGACCATAGCTATCTTTCAAGTTTTAAAACAAAGAAGAGCTATGATACAAACCTCTGGGTCTGGGCATTTTAATAAGGACCACAGCAATCTTAGCCCGTCTGTACGAAGGATAACACTATAACAAGAAAACAATAATTCAGAAAGAAGCTTTAACGAAGACTGATATTGAAACCTTTTCCCTTACTTGTCATTGTCATTGTGACCCAACTAAAACCTCAATTTTAGAATTCTTAAGTTCTAGAATTTATATTTGAAAATGCCTTTGATTTTGGGTTAAACACGGGACCACGAGCTACAGGGTTAGACGTAAACCATGCATAAAAAGTATCAAGCGAGTGACTAAGTGAGGGGGTGTGACTATGTGATCAGGAGTGGGTGACTGAGTGAGGGAGTGAGTGACTGAGTGAGGGAGTGACTAAGTGAGGGAGTTAGTGACTATGTGATCAGGAGTGAATGACTGAGTGAGGGAGTAAGTGACTGAGTGAGGGAGTGACTAAGTGAGGGAGTTAGTGACTATGTGATCAGGAGTGAGTGACTGAGTGGGGGAGTGAGTGACTGAGTGAGGGAGTGACTAAGTGAGGGAGTTAGTGACTGTGTGATCAGGAGTGAGTGACTGAGTGAGGGAGTAAGTGACTGAGTGAGGGAGTGACAAAGTGAGGGAGTTAGTGACTATGTGATCAGGAGTGAATGACTGAGTGGGGGAGTGAGTGACTGAGTGACTAAGTGAGGGAGTTAATGACTGTGTGATCAGGAGTGAGTGACTGAGTGAGGGAGTGACTAAGTGAGGTAGTTAGTGACTGTGTGATCAGGAGTGAGTGACTGAGTGAGGGAGTGACTAAGTGAGGGAGTTAGTGACTATGTGATCAGGAGTGAATGACTGAGTGGGGGAGTGAGTGACTGAGTGACTAAGTGAGGGAGTTAATGACTGTGTGATCAGGAGTGAGTGACTGAGTGAGGGAGTGACTAAGTGAGGGAGTTAGTGACTGTGTGATCAGAAGTGAGTGACTGAGTGGGGGAGTGAGTGACTGAGGGAGTGAGTTACTAAGTGATGGAGTGAGTGACTAAGTGAGGGAGTGAGTGACAAAGTGAGGAAGTGAGTGACAGAGCGATGGAGTAAGTGACTGAGTGAGGGCTATCATCAAGCCTTAAGCGGCAAATTTGTAATAAGCCTACGGGAGAAGTAGGCCGTCGCCAACGGGAGGAGGCTAAGGTATAGACGCCAAACTCCCAGGGTTCAATGCGAATTTTCAATTGAACGATATATTACAATTAAACTGCAGTGAAGCTTATTGCCAAAAAAAACTTACGATATGTGCGATGAAAGGCACATAGAATTAATAAACCGTATAAACCGTGAAGAAACGCAAGCTGTAAGTTAAGCGGTCAAAACGTCTGAAGCCGGGGAATGGTCACTTTCTACTTAGTGGCACAAAGGATGGCAACAAACAAACAAACTTTATTGATACCCCCCTCCCTTCAAAGCATTTGACAACCAATCAGTATGCATTTTTGTCTTATCAGATCACTAGATTGTCCACAGCACATGCCACTCGGAGCCCACTATCAGGAGCTTTTCCATATATTGGGTGGTGTCTACAGCATTGTAACAAATGAGGCTATCTTTAAAACCAGGAGCCCATTACCACAAGCTTTCGTTCGTGTTGGGTGGCGTCTCAGCACTGTAGCAGATGAGGTTAGTTTAGAAATCCTATTTCCTGCCAAACTCTCTTTCAGGCAGAGGGTAATCCTCAAGAACTGATAACATGCTTAGTAACATGCTTAGTAACATGCTTAGTAACGATGATATGTGGCTGGTGAAATATTACTTTCGTTGAGGTTAAGGCCCAGTAGGGAAGAGCAACGCTCCTGGTAGTTGGCTTCTAATGTTACTGATCAAAACGTTTAACTTAATACCAACCTTCTACAAGACGTGTCCTTAGCGCACACTGACAACAGTCTTGAAGCGTTAACAAGCACAGCATTCTCAGTGCTGGTTAACAGTCGCACGACAACAGGAATGATTCCTTCTTCCTTCAGGCTCAACAAAGTGCGTTTGCTATGTGAAAACTCATACATCGCACCAAGGGCGTTAGCCAGGATCTGTTGAATAAAACAGGCACACTTGTCTTTAGTAATAATAACGACAGAGGTTTCGCGAGTGACGGAGGAGAAAAACATCGAAGGACAAAGTATAACCATTTGCCATTGACAATTTTGTGCGGCCTTCATTTTGGAGGTGTAAGAGTGACACTCACAAACATTGTCCCAATTGTTTATCGTATATTAAGGACCGTTTATTTTTATGAGGGAGGTGTATTCGTGAAGCACCATTTAAAAATTGCATGACCCCCCTCAGCTTGCCAATTTTTTAAATGACCCCCACCCTCCCAAAAGAAAGAGATAGTCAATTTCGGATTAAAACATTATGACATAATAGTTATATCTTAAATATTTCACGTAACGCCCCATTTTCCCTTTGCATGACCCCCCTCAACCCTTTTCAGAATGAGTAAAAGACACCTAGCACCAAACATCAAGTTACCAAGTTCATTTTTAAAGGATTACAGCCATGTTATATATGGATAGAAAGCTTATGATGTGAGAGTCAATATGACAACAAAAACAAAAACAAATAATTAACTCCAAGTTGCCATGACAACCCATACGCTACACCTAATTTATGCAAATATGCAAATTAAAATGATAATTTCTGGTTGTCTCAAATTTTCTCAAACTGTTTAACTTAACAATTGGAACAAACTACATCATTTGAAAGATCACTTTCCCCACTATTGACATTAAAATATTTAGAACTATCAAGCATTTCATTATGCCTAAAATGAAATTTTTCTTATTCATTTCTGAACTTCCATTTTAACAAATTTTGGCTCAGCGGTTGAAAAAGCAAGATATAATTCAACTCAAAAGAACTTTGTGCATGATAATTTTCGTTTAGAAGCATCAAAGTGCCTGTACTTTTCTTACAAGTAGTATTTTAAGGCTAGAGCTGCCAAAAATTTTAGAATTTTAAGTCTATTTCAGCCTTGAACGAGTGTGCCACTCTTGAAAACATGGATGTTCACAAAGGTGAACATCACATTTTGCACAAAAAAAATTGGTTTTGGTTTGCCTCAGTTGTCCTCCTGCATTCTTTTTGTAGGCACAGACTCTGCACCGTCTCCTCTTATCAGCCCTCTGGCCAAAATGCTTCCCCAGCAGGCGAGCATTAGGGGCTGGGGGACGGCCGGGTCCCCTTACAGCTCTGGCTCCTGGATTCTCTCGTAATGTGAGAAGAGGCTGAACCAGGGAATGGCAAAGCTCAAGCCTGAACTGCTTCTGGCTAACTGATGCATTGCCTGGTTTCAGGTTATACAATAGATAACAATCCACTAGAGCAATGTCAATAAGCCTCCAAAACACTCTTTTCCACCATTTCATAGTCTTCCGTCCAACTGCAAAGTAGACAAGTAGCTGGTCATTATGGTCTATTCCACCCATGAATTTATTGTATTCACAGATGATCTCTGGCTTGTGGGGCAAATCATCTGCCACAGCATTGCCATGAATTGTTGACAATGCAAAGACATTTCTTTTGTCTTTCCAGTGCACTGCAGTTATATAGCCCTCTGTCAGATTTGACTTCAGAAAAGCAGACTCATTACGCTCAAGGTTTTGTCAGAGTGCAACATGAAAACCTTTTCTGTTATCTCTTACTGTGTTACAAGCAAGGGTTCCAGCATCCAATAAATCCTTAAATAATTGAGGGGAAGTGTAAAAGTTGTCAACAAAAAGATGATGACCCAGCCCCTGATAATCATCCATTAGATCTTTTACAACCCTGCTCGCCAAACCTGGCTCTGCATTACCTCCTTCTTTCCCAGTGTAAATTTGGAGGTTACAGCAGTACCCTGTAACTGAGTCTGCCATAACCCAGACCTTAATTCCCCACTCGCGGGTTGGCTTCAATGGCATATATTGCCGGAAGCTAATTCTGCATTTTGTTCTAATCATTTGCTCATCCACTGAAACTTCACAGTTGGGTTTATAGAGCCTCTTGCACTGCTTTACTACATGATCCAGTTTATCATTCTCTGTATCATTGTCATTGTTGTTGACATGAAGGCACTGGAGAATCTGCAGAAACCTATCCCTGTTCATTATAGAAGGAAACCAAGGATGAGAAAGGATAGGATCTGTAGACCAAAAGTCTTTGATGTCTGAGGTATTGACAATTCCCATGGAAGTATATTCAGGGATATAAAGGCCATCATTTCTTCCACAACAACATTTTAAAATCCTCCTACATGATTTTGAACTGCATATCTGTTTGTCTCATCACATAAACGTTAACTGTTCCAATGTCAACAAACAGTTTGAAGTGATCAATAACAGACTGTGCAATCACAGCTTCTCTTGATGGCCCTGTATATCCCACAAAAGCCTTTTGTGAGTTTGGATTTTGCTACAATACAAAAATACACACAGACAAAATTACCAAAAGGAAGAAATTTATTGAAAAATTGAAATAATTCATGATTACAACATGATGAAATTTACCTCAACACCACGAAAATTACTCCAGTCAAAATTGTTATTGACAGGAGGCCTTCTAGCAGCTGGCCTTACAGGAACTGCTAAATTTACTGCTGCTGGCTGAACATGTACAACAGTTCGTGTGCTGCTTTCACTAACAAATGTGAGCTGCACACAAGAGGAACCAGATTCGTCCTAGATGAAGAATAAATAACTTAGCATTTTTCCCGGGAAAATCACCACCTGGTATTTCTGTACTAAAAGCTTCAAAGATCGGACGGGTATTCTGAAGTCTAGCCTTTTTAAACTTTATAATACAATTTGCACTGGGAAAGCAACTTTTCGTCGAAACATATAAAAAGGAAATGAAGACAGAGTTCGTACCGTTTGATCGTTGATTAGCCGCGAAGACCTGTCACATGGTGGTGGAGGTTGAACCAAACCTTCTGTGAAACTATCATTGCCTGATGGAAGCTCATCAAAGTTGCACAATTCACTTTCACTACGATCACTGGGTTCATCTTCACTACCTTCGTCTTCCAGATCACTTCCATTGCCAAAAATCAACTCTAAAACTTCATCGGCATTGAAAAAGTTCCTCGTCATGATTTACACGAGTAATTCTCAACAGTAAACAAACACACGAGCAAAGAAAACCCAAATAATTTGTAGCTTATTCCTCTGGCTGACTGATCGTTTTTCGAGTCAGGAATAACCGCTGAATAATATTCTTATCACTACAGTCTCACATGAACAATTCTTGCCAATCTAGGGGTGGGAAAAAAATTTGTCTCTTGTGGGGTCGATATCGACCCCACTCGTCCGGAAAGGGTTAATCCAACTGGCCCCCTCATCCCTCGTAAAAAATAAACGGTCCTTTGGTAGCGATAGAATCATTCAGTAATGTAGATACTTTGTCAATTTGCTACTGTATGAGCATGATATTGTAAATATTTCGAATGGCATCCTTACCTCATGTGACTGGTTCACATTCTTCAAAAGAAATATTAACGATTTTACTGATCCATAGTGCTCAAGCCTAAAAAAGAAAAGAGATGATCAGAGCTTTTTTATTGCGATTTTAGTTCGATTCTTTGATTGGACTTATGTTTTGATTATCAAAAACCAGGCTTGATAATCAGTACAATAAAATATTGTTTACTGGCTGATAGTCTCAATGCATTTATTCAAAAGTAGAGTGTTTCTAACTGTACTATCATATAGAATAATTACATAGTATTGTTCAATAGCTTTCCATAGAATGGTCACACTGCATGGTTTGATACACACGTGAAAATGTTAGAACCACACTGTATAGTATAGTACAACAAACAGTACCACTGTATAGTACCGTTCTCGCGATTATGTATATCAGCCCTAAGGTAGTTTAACAAGAATGGAGGTCACCTTCTTGCATTGCTTATGTTCAAGGCGCACTTCCATAAGGCGCCGATTGTGGCCGCGATAAGCTCTGTATTTTCCAAGCATCTGGAAGCGATTATTTGTACCAGTAGCTCTAGACCACCGACATGGGAAATAAGCTCTTGTGTTGAACTATCTTCAGCACACTGACGCAATTAAAATGAAAGAAAAGATGGATTTAGGAAGCAAAGGAATAAACCATTCATTATAACATGAGGATGGTGAGAAAGAGACAAAGATATAGAATATCGGGTTTCAAAAAATCCAAAAATACCGATCGAGCATACTGAGAAAACGAAACGTAAAGGAAAAAAAAGATGGGTTCAGAGGAAAGATATTCTCTTTCACTCATTCATTCAACGATTAACTGCCTAAATAAATCAAGAAGTAAAGTGATGATTTGAGCATCCCTCAGGCCTAAGAGGAGATGCTCTCCTGGAAGCCTATTCAAGGCACGACGAGAGCAAGTAGATATGTGCGTTTGATACCGGCATCCCAATCCAAGAAGTTGATTGGTTCACTATCTCGGGATATATTTAACAAGTGGAAGTGGAGGTGGCTAGCGGAGGATACTTACAGAGCCACGAATCGAAGCGGTGAGGTAAATATCCACTACTAGCCACCGACACTGAGGTGGGAAGTTGTTTTGGTATATACTAAAACAGTGAGATAATATACACCACACAAATAAAATGGCTTGGAAAATGGACTTCTAAAGCGACGATTCAACGCAGCTGGGATCGCGCGAAGGGGTTTTTTGTTGTAAAGACTGCCGTCTCGTTTTTTCGCTGACAGATTGAAACTTCTGGTGGCGACAAGCTCTCTCCTAAAAATTTCGCATATGCCCTCGAAGCATCGCTTGTCGGCCAACTGCTCATTTTTTGGACAATCTCTCAGCCGCGGATATCATCCTCCGATAAGCCAGCCGCCGGAAGGGGTTTAATTACTAAGTATTCTCCTACCACGAGGTGACTAGTCCCTAGGCTTCTGGGAAATCCTTCTGCAAGTGAGTTTTTGTCGAAACAAAAAATGACCGTGGTCAATACTCGCTGTAAATTTAAAGTTGTTTTAGCTAAATGAAGTTGCTTCATTGGTATACACTAAAGCAATGATTTTCTTCAATCTCGGCGAATAGTGGTGTAAGAAATACTAACCTCCCTGTTTCTTGGTTCGGTAAATATTCTGCCTTTATTCACCTCGATTTTACAGAATAATTGTGAAATACACTTGTGCGCTCATGTGAAGATTCTAAGCTATGTAATACCGAAATTTATAGGTCCATGTTGCAGGTCCCCAAAGCGACAACCATTGGCTCTTCTGAAAGGCCGATGTAGGCCCAAATGATTGAATGTTTATGTGATCGTCCAACATCGTTAGCCAACGCAAGCTGGACAAAAATACTTAGTTGAGAGCTTAGATTACAACAAAATCTTCAACAGGCAGATTGTACAAAACAAAACAAGGATGTCTGGACCATACCTTAAACAGGGCTTTGGCACAAAGAGTCTTCAGTGCTACGTCACCATGCCGCAAGTGCTTGACAATTCCCTCCACCATCCCCTCCCTTCGGACATCTTCCCGAAACGCACTCTGCAATAACCGAATAAAACTGCACGTGTAACTCAAAACAACCTACAAGCTGTGTTTTTAACATACCGAAACATAATGAAAGTTGCATATTTGGACCAAGAAAACAGCAGAATCACCTGATGAAGAGAAATTACGTTATAAAATGTCCAGTGTATGATAGTTGCTCACGAGTTGAGTATAATCAAAAAATGCCGTTTCCTATTCTATTGGTACTGAGTTTGATTCTAAAACATTGTCTCCAAATAAACGTTGTCTTCACTAAAGCCACTGAGGCAAAGTGCAAAAGAGAAAATCTCACTGGTGAAAAAGACATTGTCCTCTCATTAAAAAGAAATTTTATTTGCGATGAATGATATGACTGGTTCAACTTATTTAAAGTTTCCTGCATACATTTCAGCACTTATGAAACGATAGAAATTATCGGCTGACGATCCAAAAAATGAAAATATACTGACAGCTAAATCATTACATGACGCCGATGAAAATTGCATTTAACTGACACATGCCACTGTCATTTTGCACTTACGTCTCAAAAGACTGACGAGACCCGTTTTGACATACTTACAATAAAACGTGTTTAAAAAGATATGATACCTCAACAGCACATTCTTGGACAATGCCCATGGCGGGTAAAATGACGTCATCATTTCCGCTCTGCAGGAGGGAGCCGAGTATGGGAACCGCGCCTGATATGCGGATGGCCTGGATGTTTTTGGTACTCCTACTACAGCTCCACAATGCCAAGCAGGTATTGCGGACAAGTTCAACATCTATTGAGTCTTTAGGCGAAGTTTTGCGGGTTTTCTTGTTCTCAGATTGAAGAACATTGACCTGTGATGTAGAACAAACATAGTTAAACAATTCAAGGTTTCGCACAGGTGTTTTTCAGGGTCATAACATATGATATTAAAGACTATCAACGGACAAAGGTTTTTTTAGTACTTCTTATCATGGATTAACATTGCTTAGTGTAGAGAATTTCAGACGTTAGACCCAATCGAGATTCATTACGACTTGACTTTAAGTTGGGAAGATCCAGGGTGACCCATTCAGCTCAAAGGGTGTTATCCATGGGGGCTTCCGTCTGAAAAAATACTTTACGTTACTGATTTAATTCTTAAGATTACTTTAACATTTTCAAATTGTTTTCAATTTTTTCAAATTCAAGCTTAACAGTTCCTCCTAGGTATAGTTTATTAGAGCCGATTAACTAGAGCTAGTGAGCATTGTATCTAAAGTTTTGAAATAAAATTTGTTTTACACACCAGCGATTTGATTCCTTCACATCGCCTCACAGCTCCGTAAGCCAGACGAAATGTGACCACGTGACTAAGGGTCTCTGCCGCGAGAGACTGAACCTCTTTGAAGTCTTGATGAAGACATTCGACAAGCTGCTGTACACCTGATGTCACGTGACATGTATAGAAAACATAGATTACAGTTAAATACGTTTTTAAGCAGTGCGGAGTGTGGCAATCAAATTCCAGTCCCTATAAGGGAGTTAAATTGCGAGTAGCTGTATTCAATACTACTTCCTTCTTAGATTGACTTCTGTAACTGACCTCCAAGTCGATAAATTTCCATATTTATCCTCCTCGAATTTGTCATCAACCTTAGCATTTTTAGGGAACCAACCTTTATGGGTAAACATGAAAAATTCTTTAACCATTGGAACTGAAGTGCACATTTTACAGAAACACATGTAAACTACATAGTCAGAATCAAACAGTACCACACTTCACAGAAACACATGTAAACTGCATGGTAAACAAATACTACCACTTACAATATTGCTCAGACAGTTCAAGTACACTGAGTATCTTACCACACAGCGCCAGTGCGCAGTCTTAAGCAGGTTCAGTAAAACATTGATACCACCCAGGTCTAAAATGACCATCTGACATGACTCCTGGTCAAGATTCAGGTCCCGCAAAGCACACAGGGATATTACAGTAGCGGTCGGATTGCCGATCTACGAATGAAGCAAGAAACCGTCTAATCATGAGACTAACTAGAACAAACGTATCTGCCACCACATAATGTTAAGAGGTTCAAAAATGCTTTCCAGCCCCTGTAAACATTAACAATCAATACTTTATCATAAAACGTAGCGTTTGGTTCCAAGCGTTCTCAGCCAATGATTTGGATAAAGAAAAACATCAAGTCGTATGATACTAATAACATTATATAAACTGTCCTAATTTCCAGCACTAAATCAAAACATACTCGTTGTAAATCAGGTTTTCTGCTCGGACAAAACTTCTTTTTCAGGTTTTACAAATAAAATTCGATCATTCATTTTTTAGCTCGGTTTCGTATCCGATCTATTTTTTCAGATTGAATTTTAGACGACCGCTGTCCACCTTCATTGACGAAACCTGAAGTTACATTTTTCCGATTACATCAGAACTTTCGTGGTTTCGTGAGATCCATCGGTACAACCCAGCGGGATCATTGAGGGTCTTGACGGAGTAAAGGCAAATAAATAAATCGTTAGTCATAAAAAAGCCACAATATTATAATTAACAGCTAGTCGTGAAAGCCACCACCCTATTGAGACCCTTAGGCACGGACCATTAGAAAAGTGATGGGGGGGGGGGGTGGGGTGGGGAAAAAAAAACAAAAAAAAAATTCATGCCAAGAAAAAAATTCATGCAAAGAAGAAGGTAAAAAAAAAATTCATGCAGAGGGAAGGTTCAATTGTGACTTTTTCACACGTAGTAAAAAAAATTCGTGCAGAGGGGTTCACCTGAAAAAAAATTCCTGCACAAGCAGTGAGCGAAAAAAAAAATTCGTGCAGGCTGAAAATTCCCCAGCCCCCCATCACTTTTCTAATGGTCCGTCCCTTATCATTGTCAATCAGTTCTTGCTCACTCTTCTTTTTTTATGCTGTAGCACTCCCGCTTCAATGCTTTCGCTTATTCAGACTGACTTGTACCCGGTACGAATTTTCGTGTCACTTCATTTCTTTCCAAAATATTTGTTCCAACACTTTACACGCATCGCAGTGCGACTACTCGAACCCAGGCAACCCAAATGAATTTTCATACAAATTTCCAATGTCTGTCTTTGACGCTGTACAACAGATTTGTGGCGAGTTTCTACCAAGATGAATTTTTTTCAATCCTGATATGTTTTGTACAGCTATAGAGCAAATTATATGCATTTTTAGAGAAATATAAAACATTTTTAGAGATCCTATTGTTTAGACAATCGATCGTAATTGAATAATTTGTATGAAAATTTGTTTGGATGACCTCGCGGGTTCGAGTAGTTGCACTGAAATAATTAAAACTTAAATCCACCAACCTTCAGATATCTAATTAGTTTGTGAATGTCCCAGTACTCTGTTGTAAGTTCAGGCCTAACCTGTAATCAAAAGACAGACTCTTTCCAAACCCTGGCAAATTTTCAGGATCCAAAGACCTAGGGCTCTCTCATTTGTAAACGGAAATTAAACAAACTTTTGTTTTCTCCCCGACCCTCAATGTCTCTCTGTTTCGCTTCCCCTATTGATTTTTCTCGTGCAATTTACAATCGAAGTAAAAAATGTAAGATGATGTAACATAGGCAACGCATAGATATCATTCCAATTAAGACATCCTTCCTCAAATGCTCTGATATGAGAACACTTTGGCTTACTAAAGCTCAGTTGGTTGGGCACCCCCCTGGTAGGGTTCTAATCCCTTTCATGCCTCGTCCTTTTAAAGCTATAAATCGAATTTTGGTAAAATTTCATTAATTCTGTGAGTGTAAAATCTCTTAATTTCAAATAGCACGGATTTAAATATCTCAGGGTGTCAAATGATAAATGTAAAACCATTTTTTCTTTTTTAACTAAGAGGAGCTGGTGCAACTTAGCTTTAGGGACGGACCATTAGAAAAGTGATGGAGGGGGGGGGGGGAATTTTCAGCTTGCTCGAATTTTTTTTTCGCTCACTGCTTGTGCAGGAATTTTTTTTTCAGGTGAGCCCCTCTGCACGAATTTTTTTTACTACGTGTGAAAAAGTCACAATTGGACCTTCCTTCTGCATGAATTTTTTTTTTTACCCTCTTCTTTGCATAAATTTTTTTCTTGGCATTTTCCCTTGCATGAATTTTCTAATGGTCCGTCCCTTAACTACTTAAGACAAACGTTAACGTTTTTTTCATGACTTGGAGTGACCTTCTATATAAGCGAGACTACTTTCTGAAAAGTTGAATTCCCATATAAGATTGGAAACTTCCGCATCTAGTGCCACCAATAGTGATGTGATGAGGAAATAATGAAGTCACCTCTCTATTGATTTCCTCCTCCTCTTCACTCTCATTTTCTGACGACGACGATTCCGCGCTTTGAGACTGTTCAGTGGTGTTCTTATTGAACCGAACGTTTCGAAGACCTCTGGGATTCCTGCTGAGGTTGAAATATCCTTTATGAGTAATTATGATATAAAAGGAGAAGAAGTTAATTTATGAAAATCGTGCTACGTGAATCTGTGCGATAAACTTCCATCCAATTGCTAAATCTTCGACCTCGTTTGGTGCATTTCCATGCATTTGAATTTTCTTACTAAAAAAGCAAAGTAGCTGTGACGCACTGCAGTCAAGCATTTCTAAAGAAACAGTTTGTCTATCAAAATACGGCACATAACTTGATCTACTGTTGGTAAGGAACCCGGAGCATAGACCTGACAATTTTTCTCAAATCCAACGACCGAGGCTTTTATTTATGTTAGCGAAAGGATCTAAGAATCGCTGAACAGAATAATATTCTACCATCGCCTACAATTTATATCTTTTGGTCACTGCTAAGTCACCCTCTTTCGTAAATAGTTTTCATGCCTAATGCTTTATTCTGTTTTATTTGCACAATGCATCTTAAGAAAATCGTGTTATTTCTTTCTAAGCGCTTTCCTTGTTTAGCTATTTGACGATCATTCATTTCTTTTTTAAGAAAGAGAGCTTAACTCATTCCAAAGTAAATACTGTACTGATGGGAACAAGCTGTCCCCTACTAAGTTCTCCTCCAAAGAGATGAAAGCAATGAGGAAGACTAAAAACAGTCCAGTAGAACAAGGGGACAGAACGAAGTCCTTACCTCGGCGAACCTTCTGTTTTCGCTTTGTTGTTTACATTGTTTTTTCGTTGTTTGGCACTTCTAAAAAGAACACAAACGCATCTGTAAGGCTTACTCTGGGACCTTAAGTCTCCCTAAGTCGCCTTTTAAAAGTCGCCATGTTTTTTACTGTCAATTTTGCTTAAAATAAGTCGCCTTAAATCACTTAAAGTCGCCCAAAGTTACAGGCGACTTAAGGTCCCAGAGTAGGCCTTCTGTAATTACTCACAGAACTTTTAATAATAACTTAAAATTTATAATCGTGGTTTTAATAATCTCTTCATTAAGGAGATCACTTGTAGGCTGGCTCTTCCTTCTTACTGAATGCTCTGATAAAGAAGATTATAATGTTTCAATGAGTGAAAAAAAATAACAAATGTGGACGTAGAGGATATGTATGGACGCACCAATATACCAAATTAACAATGTATATTTCTCTTCATGATTTTCACGAGTGGCGCTTATCTTCAAGCGACCGTGCAATTTTCCTTTTATTACATGAAAGATTAAGCTCTATAGCGGCGTGTACCAAGTGGTAGCAAATCGATAAAAATGCTACCCACCACACCAGTGATATCACAAATGTATAATTTTTGTATGTGTAATCGAATTTTGTCGAGTGAAATTAGGAAATAATTTCACGCGCGTTTTGTCAAAATCTAATAATTTTCCGAGTCTTAAGGCGAGGAAAATTATTACATCTTAAACAAAACACAAGTGAAATTATTCCCTAATTTCACAAGTATACCATTTGATTACCTTTTAATATCGTGGGAGACAAATTACCCCTTAACATTTTCAAACCTAGACGTCATTTTACCACCGTTAGAGAAGTTGCCATAACGACATTGTAATTTCACATGTGAAATTATAAATTAACGCTGAAATTTCGTGCGAAAATTAAGGAGTAATTTGCCACTCATAATATTAATCGATTTTACTTACTACCATTCAAAAAATATCACCTTCTGTTATCCTCAAATAGATCAATCTGGTTGGTTTTCCAAAGTGTTTTGTAACTCTTTTCCTTGGGTCTGTATTGTTGCCTTTCCCCTGCGCTTTTTACAGGCGATGCATCTCTTTGAATCCTGTCTTTGTTCCTCTCCTGATTACTAAGTCCAGTCTTTCCTCGGCCAAGTCGCTTGGGAGACTGAGAACCGTTGTTTGAAGTGCTGTTTTCCCCGCTTCGTCTGTGTAAGAGGAAGTCAAGTATTTCAAGAAAAACGTTCAAACACTACATTAAATAATTACAAAAATAAATGATTTTGTTTCGGGAAGCTAAATCTAGGACCATGTAATTAATGCTACCAGAGTTTATCGTGGAACACAGAAAGGTTTATCAGGTATGACACCTTGTCCAGTGAAACCGTCCAACTTTATGTCTCCCGCTTCTTACTTTCCAGGCACAATATTTACATCGGACGAAGCCTCAGGCCGACTATCTTTGAGCCGTAGGAGGGAAGGGGAAACTGCTATAGTGAAAGTATAAAACCATAACAGTCCATCACATGAAAAAGGATGGTGGATCGATAATGAGCGCAATACCTTGAAAACGTGACACAGTCAAGCGTGACACCTGGAAAGTTACATTTCTTTTCCAACAACCGATTTTATGTAAGTTAGGTTTAATGATTCTGTTTGTTTGTTCTGTTTATCTGATATCTTATAAATTATTTGAGAAGTCTGCCAAAATCTGGATAATACACAAATTTTCCCAAGCCGATGTCCTGTCAAAACTAAATCTCTTGCAATATTTTTCTCTAGTCAGTATATTTATACAGATCGTAGAAAAAAAGATCCTGCAATAACTCTCTGCATTTTTGCTGTTGTTTTCTTTTGTCTCGTTTGTACTTTTTAGGACACTGTCATTCGTCTCGTTCTGCTGACCAATTCTAGAAAAAATATCGGACAAAGAGATTTTATTTCATAAATCCGCTTTTTCGAAGGGGGAAAATCAAAATGTTGTACTTCGAGTTTGATTCTAAGGTCCGTCACAAACCGTGATTTATGAATTTTATCATCGTCTTCTTCATTTAAGACTTCGCCATCACTGACAGCCATTTGATGTTCACTGCTTATTTCACCATCATTCTCAGTTCTCTGCTGTAAGACGAGAGAAGAAATACAAACCAGAAGGAAAATCAAACTTTGATTACCTTTATTTTCTAAAAGGCTAATGTGTAAAATTTGGAGTTTCTAAAGTCCAACGTGAGAATTCGTTATGGTAATACGGTTTCGAGTTCAATTTTTGATTTATCTGTACAAGAGATTTTTTCAAGAAGCTCAAATTTAAGCTGTTTGAAAAACTCACGAGTTGAGGAAACTTTTGACCCTAAAAAAGTCGTTAAATTATTGCGACATAGTCCTTTAACCATGCACTCTTTGGCAGCATTGAAGCTGAAAGTTGCCGGAATTTGCCAACCAGGTTCAGTCTTACCACTCCAGCGTCAGAGGTCTCAGTTATATAATCCTCCTGATTGGTCAGGTTTTCCTGAGAAGCATCTGGTGAAGACATGCTGAAAGGACTTGAAGGCGGGAACCAGGGACTAGTTGACCGAGTACATGTAGAGGTCTGTTCCGGCCATGCGCACACGGGATCAGTACCACGATCACAGACGTCTGTCGTACCCCGTCCAGAGGAAGGTGTCTGAGGGACTTCAGTGCCCTTTCGAGAGGAAGGAGAATGAGGCTCTTCTGTACCCCGGCCGGAAGAAGGTGTATAGGGAACTTGAGGGCTGGAGTCAGGAGCTCCACGCGGGCTTACGGAACCTTTTCCTGAGGTCGAGGGGGCTCTTGCCGAGTTAGTATGCTTACGAAGTTCTTCTAATTCTGTTTTTTGCTTTTCGACTAAGTTTTCCAACCTGCAGCCAAACAAAAAAAAAACAAAAACAGAATAAACTATTTAAATGTACATCCTAATGGTTCAAAAAATGCTAAACCTGTCTGTCTGTTACACAAGTTAATTCCTACGAATTTAATTAGCTTGCTTTTAGGTCGGAGTCTATCGAATATTCTTGTAGTTCTGTGCGTACAAAACAGCCTAACGAGTAAGCCAACCGGCTATAATTGTAATGCTAAATCTTGAACACCAACAAAATTGTTATTCCCGCTGTAAACTCTGCGATCATAAAATACCTTCTTAGGTCGGTAAGTTGTGGCTCCTGACTGCAGGGACTTTCGAGAAACGGCCCCCTGGATTCTGAGAAGAATTGGAGTTTTAACTTCTCTTTCGCAATAACAATGCGGCATGTATTTCTGGGACCTTCGTCATAATGTCTTAATTTAATGTGGCTCTATTGGCTTTTTGGTATTGAAAACAGTGAATATTTTCATTATACTTCTTTAATTTGTTAACTTGGTGACGGAATTAAAAATAAAATTAAACTCTCCATCGCTGACCGAGATTAATCCCATTAGAAAAATGTCGCACCAAGGTGAACAAAATTAACCCGTTTCCTTTGCTGGGCACTTTAGTCTTTACCGCATGCAGCTTAAATATTTTATCGAGCATGTCGATTGAGCAGAAACCAATATTAACTTCTGCTTTCATTTAATACCGTAGCTTAAAATAAAGTGCACATTGCAACCAGGTGGACAATCAGGCATAGTTGATGCTACTTACGCTGGTTTGAGGTAATGCACGGAAGCCTGTAGAGCGGACATGCGAGATGCGAGTTTATTTGTAATTTATTATTATTTATTTATTTATTTTTTTCAGTTGTAAATGCCAGATAAAAATGCGAGATGCGAGATAGAAAATGTGAGATGGGAAATAAAATCAGAGATTGAAAATGCTTGATGCGACGAGGAGGTAATTTATGGTGCAGTTTTAATGTTTTATTTTACCTAGGCGGTTATGAAAGAATGAAACTGTTAAGGTATCAGTAAGGGGAAAATTTGCCATTTTACATACTTTTACTTTTTTAAACGGCTGGATAAATCTTAAGGTTATCTTTAAAATTAAAAAAACTCCACGAAAAAATATTATATCCGTCGCTAGTTATTACGCAATAAAGATTTTTTGCACACTAATTACTTAATTGAGAGTTGACAAGTTCTGTCAAATGAATATTAATTGTCGAGGCAAGGTGTCACGTGACACCAATAACATGCTGAGTTTGACACGCGATTTCGCGCGCCATAATCAGTGCACGGATGTCTTCGAGGAAGAACAAGCGATCTTGCCCTTTTTCATCGGCTAAAGGAAGGCCAAAGAAGGCAAAAAACACTTTTGACAAAAAGTGGGCCGCTAAATTAGCGGAAAGCGACAAAGGGTCTTATTACAATCAAGAAAAATTGCTGGATGAACTCGATCGCGATCACGAAGCCAGCGAGCAAGCCGAAATAAGCGCAAGTCGCCGTAAAATACGATTGCAATAAACTGTCGAAGCAGAGGAAATTGAAGAAGAGAAGTTTACGTTTACGACGTCCGCTACAGCGTTTCTCTTTGTGCGCTTGCACTTTCTCGGGGATCTACGGGCCTTTGGCATCTTTACTGACATAGCCATAGTTTTGAAGATTAGTCAAGATACACAAAATTTCATCACCAAACATCAAAAGATGATTTCGTGTTTACTTGCCTTGGAATTCTAACTTCACACATGAAAAAGCGGTTTATTCACAGGAAAATAATTTAACGCGTGTCGTCGAGGGAAATTTGTACCTGTTCCATGTTAACTGTCACACTCCTATTGTTATTTATAGTTCACTACTAAATTTTCTCCGATTCTTATTTGTTTAAATTGATCACGTGACGCGATAGTGTTCGTCCGCGGAGGGACACTATCAGCGCATAGTGCCCTTCCGAGGAAAATACCCGGATGGATAGTGCCCGTCCGTGAAAATATGAATTTTCTGACAGTTATACCGTATTTTTTAGGCAATGTACGTTGCGAATTATTGAAATTTTAGGCTGTGCGTATGGATAAATATTTGATTGATCTGCATTTAGTGGGTTTTGAATGTTTTTCAACTGGCGCGCGAAAGAAAATTTAGTGGTGAACAATAAAGACAATAGAGCGTTTATGTCTCGGAACTATCGGTCCGATAGTTGCCCCTTGGAAATTTGATGTTCTTAAAACTAGCACATTTGCCCTCGAAGCTTCGCTTCTCGGGCAAATATTTGTTTTAAGAACATCAAATTTCCGCGGGGCAACTATCAGCCGATAGTTCCTCGACAGAAACACTCTATTGTTTAAATAGAAAGTTGATTCCTCTGCGGTTTCTCTATTGGTGTGGGTAGGTACGTGGTGTAAGCATCATCTAGTGGTTCCCCGTTAGTGAATATATGGCATACATTGCTCTCCATAGCCATACACTATGCTTACACCACGTACCTACCTTGGTGTGATAATCTCATTACACTTGGATGCCGCCGAATAGGCGAGTTGTACGTGCATTTCGAGTTCCAAGTCGTCAGCCCCTGGACCAAATTGGCTGAAATTTGGAGAGCATGTTGTCAGAACGTTCGCCGACAAAACCGTGTCTGCGAATTCTGATTTTTTTTTTCTCATTAAAAAGTTATGCCTTTTTTTCGCGAGCAGTTCAATTTTTTTCCCTATTCAAACTTTATCCTCTTGTAAATAAATAACAAACGCATGTGCAAAAAATCTGAGACACGGTTTTTGAGGTCAATGTGTGAAGAAACGGATGCCATGTTAATCGTTTTCTCCGACCTAATTTTAGCGGGCGTAGAACTTGATTTATAGGTTCGTCAAGCTTTGCTAACATATTCACATTTTCGAAAACCAGTAGATTTTTTACTGTTTAAACAGATCAGGTTATAATCTGTAGTTATTAAGCTTTCAAAAAATATACGGTTTATATGGGTTTTTGTTAAAACCAAGAGCGCTAGAGCGGACCGCGCGCGAATGGTCAAATGGGTTATACTAATACCTTAAGTTCAGGGATAAAAACACGTGACAACCACATTGCATTTTTTATTTTGCATTTCGCATTTTTTACCTCGCATTTTGCGTTTGCTATCTCGCATTTTTATCTCGGACTTTTATTTCGCATCTTTTATCTCGCATCTCGCACTTTCTATCTCGTATTTTTCATCTCCCATTTCGCATTTTCCATCTCGCATCTCGCATTTTTATCTCGCTTTTGCAACTGACTAAAGAAACAAATAAACTCGCATCTCGCATGTCCACCCTACAGGTAGTCTCCCTCGCAGCCGTTTTTGGGATGTCACGCAACGTTCACCCAAAAGAACGGCCGTTCTTTTGGGTGAACGTTCCGTGACATCCAAAAACGGCTGCGAGGGAGACTACCCTACAGGCTTCCGAAGTAGCGAATGTAACTTAAAGCGTAACAAGTCACTGACCCGAAGTTTCGACACTTCTGTCTAGTCATGGTCTTCTTGAGGGGAGATCATGCTAGGCTACAGTAGTTTATTTAATTAACTAAAACTGTAAGCCGAGGCTTCACTATCCACTATTTGCCGAGTCTCTTTATCCAGACTGCAATTACACTAGACACTCAATCACTGAAGCTATAAAAGGTGATTTCCTACGCAAGCAATAATTACGTACTCAACCTGAAATAAGAGGCAGTCATTAAATGGCAAAACCAAACTGCCAACACAATGTCGACACACTTACCAAACACAAGTGCGCTAGTTGTCGTTGCCATGGGAACAAATGAGTCTTTCCACCATAAATTAACCGGTGAGTATCCTCAATCAAAGATCTTCCGATCAAAACTGTCCATAGTATTTTCCTTTTGTGACAACTCAAAAGTAATTATCCTTTTTAACGAGCGTAATTAGAAATCTTTGTTTGAAGTTATTTCGTTCAGTTTTGAATGTAACTTCCTTTCCCTTCAACTCAATTAAGGTATGGTTCTTTTTCATCAAAATGTCGCGCACAAAGAAGCGTGCAATGAATAAGTAATGATCTCACGGTGAAGACAGATATTGCATGTTTTTTTTTTCTTTTTTCACATGAAAATTTCTGAGAAAATCGCGCGATAAGCTCTCTTTATGCGACAAACATTATAACCAATACTAAAGCAATTTGTGTTCCGTCGCGCAGTTGAAGGAGAAAATCTTCGTGCAAAATCGATTAATTACATTTTGGATCCCTTGCATTTCAACAGCAGGAAAGCACCATAGAGACGCAACGAAAATTTTCAACCTTTTTTTTTCCTTTCCTACAAAGTAACCTTGTTGAATTTATTAGTGTGTTTTAGAAATGGCGTTGTTGCAATAAATTATGAAACTTTAATATACCGATAGCTGGCCGGGCGAACTGCTTCAAAGACCGCAGTAATTCATTAGTTCTGTGGGTTTTACTGCTATAAGCAAGAGAACACTTAAGCCTACCCCTCTCCGTTATATATATTTTATCATCACGATGCAACGTAATGTAAGTAAAGAGCAATGAAAGAAAAGAGAAAATTCGATAAGTAAATCTAGCATGGTCGTTCAAGAGCTTATTTTGCGACTGAGCTCGATACAACACTTACCAAGTCGATGCAAAAGATCACGGGCATAAAGAGGAAGCAAATGAATGTATTTTTGT
The DNA here is from genome assembly GCA_949710005.1 of Ricordea florida. Taxonomy (NCBI): domain Eukaryota; kingdom Metazoa; phylum Cnidaria; class Anthozoa; order Corallimorpharia; family Ricordeidae; genus Ricordea; species Ricordea florida. The sequence continues at coordinate 34,785,998 of OX453273.1, forward strand.
TTCAGCTTACCGGATGCTTTTAAATCTGTAAATTTTGCGAAGGAGCGTGAACAGAAATCTTGTGTAAATTGTTTAGTGTTGTCAAGCGACCTGAACGACACTATAAACAACCGTGCCTCCTCTATGGCGACAGTCTTAAGACACATTGTTTTAGCAGTTTTCGTCTACAGCCACTGTTTATTTGAAGAGAAAAAAGCTTTTATTACTGTTGGACCACTGCCGTAATCGATTGCCCGGGCATGCGTAGTCGGGAAACAGCTGTTTATCTCAATGAAAATCAAACAATGAGCCAAGCTCTAGACTCCCTGTTTTGTTTTTTTTTTTGTAAGCTCTTCTCAGCTGAAATATTGTTCTTATTGTTATTTCACAAAATAAAATGAATAAAAATTCTTCATTTGGAGAGAAATTGGGACGAACAAAAAAATTAATAAAAAAACAAACGTTTCAGCATTCTGCGCAATATGCAATGAATTCAGCAACCGCTGATCCGTAGTCGAGTGAATGCACAGAGTACCTGTTAAGAAAACTCCTAGCTAAGTCGAATGAAAGGTGAATAGATATTTTTTCCGTCACACCGAAAACAAATATTGTCATATGAAAGTGGTTATTAAAAACAGCTTTGGCCTTAATGCATAAGGCATAAACCACCTTGTTGAGTTAAATAAAATAAGGACCAACTGGCAGTGCTCCTAAGGAGCCTTTCAAGAGCTTTCCAAACAATTTTTACACTCATCTGTTCATGGTTTGATCTACAAATATAAAAAAAATTAGACCCACACTGTATAGTACAACAAACACAACCACAGTACAGTACTGTTCAGTAGCTTTACAAAGAATGGTCACACTGCATGGTTTGATCCACAGATGAAAAAGTTAGAACCACACTGTATAGTACAACAAACAGTACCACAGCACAGTACTGTTCAGTAGCTTTACAAGGAATGGTCACACTGCATGGTTTGATCCTCGGATGAAAAAGCTAGAACCACACTGTATAGTAAAACAAACAGTACCACAGTACAGTACTGCTCACTAGCTTTACACCTCATGGTTTGATCCTCGGATGAAAAAGGTAGAACCACACTGTATAGTACAACAAACTGTACCGCAGTACAGTACTGTTCAGTAACTTTTTAAAAGATGGTCACACTGCGTGGTTTGACCACGGCATTTCTCAGAAGGTTTCCAAACTTGATATGGTTTGGATTTATGTAGATTCAGTATCAAACAGTCCTGATTGCTGGATCTATGATAATTCGGTATCATTACAGAAAATCATTTATAAGGATAACAATTATTGAAGTATTATTGCGTTACTGACCAAACTTGTTTACTCAAGATGGCTGCCCAACCTCGTTCCCAGGTCCTTTTCCTTGTGTTTGGGGCTGGGCGGGAAAAGACCGTGGCATCGGCCAGTGGATACTCGATTTTCATTGGCTCGTTTGAATACTGTAAATTATGCTAAATTGCTAAATTATGGCGGAAAGTTAGACGACTCCGTCAAAGATATCCGTGAGAAATCCTACTTGTCAACTATACTGCGAAAATAATGGACTCGACACCAAGAATCAGCCAATGGCAGATCCTATTTAGTTGAGTGAAAGTGTAGGAATATAACAATAGTATTTATAACTGTCGTCTTGGCATTTTGAGTGACATCAGCTGCAACAGGGTTAGAGTTTTAGCTCTGCTATGTTCTTTGATTGTGGCATGGATTAAAAAGTAAAATTGCTGCATTAATTAAAAAAAAATACGCACTCTCTAGTGAGCAAGATTAGCGCAGTGCTAGTCGTTATGTCAAATAAATAACAAATTTCAGTAATCAGATTATTTTTGCATATTTATGAGTCTGGTTGATGCTCTAAAAGCGAAGCAGTTCAACTTGAACGCGGGTGGTAAATTTCGGCATGACTAACATCAAATAAGCAGATGTTTCCACACTTATTCTCTACACGTTTAATTGCTCTTTACTGGAGATGACAGATGTCAAATACTATAGCCAATCACAGTCAACAGCCGCCAAAATCGACGAAATACGTCGAGACGATAATTGATAGAAACTCAGCACATAAGGCGAAAGCTGTCCCACGTATATCTTCTACTTTCTTGGCTGCCTTATCTCTTCACAAGCAGACTGATCTTCTTTTATTTACCCGATCGGCTAACCGAATATACAATGTAGCATATTTAATCTACCGATAAGGGTTATCTAGCTCTCCCTCTCTGTCTCTATCTCTCATCCTCCCTCTTTCTCTGCTTTTCTTTTAAGTGTCCTGCAATCTGTTGCTAACTGAGAAAACCTTTGAAAGCCTTTTGCTTGAGATGACGTAAAAGGGCGCATAAAATTTTTATCGTAGTCTCTTCGAAACAACTGACTAGCATGAAACAATCTTCTTGTGTGCTACATGCTTTCTAGTTTACGTGACCAGAGTGCAAAAAAAAAATCCCACAACATGTTTTTTTCTAGCAAATTATTTAATTCATGTGTGGTCAATTGTAAACGAAATAAAAACCACCTAAACCTTGGTTAACACAAAATTAAGCGTTATTTAAAGGACATGGAATAAGGTTTAAAAACTGCTTCAAATTATGCCTGTTTTTCGAAACAGCAAATCATCGTAAAAAGCGTTTACGAAAAAGCCCCGGTTGCCCTGTTAATAATGAAATATGTGTAAAAGAAAATATAAGAAATAAGCGGGTAACAAAACCACAATAAACCCTCTCTCTGGGAGCTGAAACTCATTGCCTTGTCAGTAGTGCATGCAGTTGCTTTGCCGCATCATGCGGCAAAGCGGCTTACGTACCTTCGTTTAGCGTCCAAAATCCCAGCGATGTCAGTACACAGGTCAATGATCTTCTTCTGTCGTTCTTCTTTGCCTGTAGCCCTGTTAAATTGTCGCACTATTCGCACGGCTTCTTCAGCTACTTGAAGGCGAATTAACTCGTCTTCGTCGGTCGAGGACATCTTGCTAACTGAAACAAAAATACACGATCAAACTGTGTACTCAATAATCTGTAAATTGCATCATGAAATCTACCTACGTTTCCTTAAAAGCAATGTCGTGACGATAGGCAGGTCTAAAGTATTAACTTTTTCTCGACTCTATACAGCGTTAAGGCACAGAAGATGTTACCAAAGTGACTAAGCAATTCGTCCGTTCCTGTAGAAATAATTAGCCAATCTCGTAGCGAACGCTTTTCGTTAAATGCAGTGTTTACCTATTAGAACTACAAAACGAAATCAAGAGTCCTTTGTTGTAATGTCTAATTAAAATGTCACTGAGCCCGCTCTTGCACTTACGCGAAAATTTTGACCACATTCTCGTATTTTAAAAACATATTGGTGTTAAAACGGCAAGGATACAATGAAACCTGAAATTTTTTCGTATCTGTGAGGTTTTGTAACAGGAGCGCGAATGGTTCTTCATTGAATGTAATTGAATTCCATTGATTTATACAAACGTGTTTACAAATCTTGAACAAACTTGATATATTAGATGTAAATTTATCCTGCGAAACTGCCCCTTGTTGGGTTTCTATATTGCTCTCAGTTTTGTTCCTCTGAGATAACGGAGGCAGCTGTTCTTAGCTCAGTGAGATGTGTATCACACGGTCCCCAAACAAAAACCTTATCTAATCGTATATAGGCTCGGCTCAAGACATAAACGACTGAACTTTAAATTTCGAGACATAAAAAGTATAAAATCCTTTAAAAATTGAAACAGAAGATAATATATATTCCTTGTGACATTTTCTTACATCAACGCGCTCTCCGAATAGTTAAACGATTGTTAATAATGCACATAAGCTCTGAATGGTTGGCACCTTAATCTTTATAAATTAAAGATAAAAAAAAATCTATATCTCGATCAACTTTGGATATCAGTGCTAAATTGAAACTCATACCGCATTTGTCTTCACCTCGTATTTGCCGGTTGCCCTTGTAGCGATTATTTATATATATATATATATATATATATAAGCGTTTCTGAGAAAACGTACCTATAAAAATTTCACCTGACATAAAAGATCAAAGCGTTTTCAGCCTTAGCATTTCAGCCCAATTACCTCAATCAGACATAAACCAAAGCCTATTAGGCCCCCCTATTCCCCCACATCCCTGTCCTCCCCCCTTACTGCTTTCCTGTCATATCCCCTGCCGACCCCACCCCACCCCACCCCCCCCCCCCCCCCCCGTGGTATGACTAACTCTCTTTAGGCTTCACATGCAAAATAAAGTACCTTACACAAGCTCTGATTACACACTGAAACAACTGAGATGAGAAATCTAATAAAACAACAGAGATTTTTAGCCTTAAAACCTAAATTTCCTAACCCTACCCCCGACAAAACAATAGCACTAGTCCGATAAGGACAATATGGCAAGGTAGAACGCGATATGATGAATTCGTTGGCACCATCACAACCGTTCTCCCCCAACAAACGAAAAACGCCCGCTTAGCCCAATTCCGGGCATTGCCCGATTTTCGGCAAAAAAGTTACCTTGAATTTTGCAGGTACCTTCTTTGAAAAACACCTAGATATATATATTTATTTATTTATTCTCAACATTATTTGCTGCCCAATTTAAGTTCAGGGTATGACTATACTGTACTTTTCATAATATCGTCGTCTTCTATATGTTTTTCTATTTTTTTTTTACCGAATATTTATTGCATATGTTGATTCAAATATGTGGAGGAGTTGCATGATCACGCGAAGATGCGAAATTTCTTCGAATGTTGACAAAAATGTTCCGAGTGATATTCGATATTAGGAAGACTTCTGGATTGTACCTTTAAAATTTGATTTTCTTATATAGGTGACAACGCGATATATCATATTTATATAAAATATATATCCGGCATTCTCGACGTTTGTCATTTATGTCATCATAATTGCTGAAAGAGAACAAGGCTAGTCTATACTTAAACTTGTTCTAGTTTCTAGTTCTTGGTCACAATAAAGTGTTTCTTCAATTCAATTCCATTGAGAACACAACTTTGGCTCAACAGCTCTGCCTACAATTTTTAAGATGGCGGCTGGTGAATGCCCCCGAGAACGAGGCTCGCATAATTATCAAGCGCGCCAAATGATAAGCATATATTACATCTCCCTTTCTACAAAATGAATAGCATAACAGCTGAACGGTTAATGCTAACTAATCCATAAGCCACACATAACGAAGCGTCACTCATAATTAAGTGTCCGTAAATGTCAAATTATAAAAGGAACAAAGTAACAGTTAACGCAAAGACTGCACTGAAAATATTCATTGCAATCAGTTTACAAGTCGAGTTTCACACGTGGCTTCACGACTCGACCGATTCTGATTCTACCCCACTGATTGTCACATTCACGTCCTTCCGAGGTTGTTGAGGCCTCCAATTCATCATCATCTCCGCTGGTTTCCTCCTTTATGTATTGAGGTATCCTTGATCTCAATAAGTGGCGTCTGTTCCGGTGATACTCACTTTCATCTTTGGTGCGCACGGTGTAGGACCTCGGGGTGTTGTGTTGACCCAGAACTGTGGCGGGCTTCCTGTTCCCCGACTTTGTTTGGATGTGAACTTCTTCCCCGTTTGTGAGTGGTTTCAGCTCTCTAGCTCCTTGATTATAGTAGTGCAATTGGGTGGATTGTTTTTGCTCCATCCTCTCTCTGGCTAATTCTGGATCTACTACATTTGGTCTGAGATGATTACTTGTTGTCGGTAGTATGGAGCGAAGACGTCTGCTCATCAAGAGCTGAGCCGGTGCAGCCAAGTTGTCCAGTGGGGTGTTTCTGTGTTCTAGAAGGTTGAGGTATGGATCTCGATTATCTGACTTTGATTTTTTTGATATCCTTTTTGATTGAGCTGCTTTGCAGTGCAAACAGACTTCTCAACCAAACCATGAATTGCGGGTAAGTGAGACTGCTCGTGACGTGACTGAAATCCCATTCATTGGCGAAACAAGCAAATTCCTGTGCGGAGAATTGGGGGCCGTTGTCAGATACCAATTTCTCCGGAATGCTATGTCTAGCAAAAATGGCTTTCAGCTTGTTGATAACGGCTGAGCCAGTTGTAGTAGACATTCTTTCCAGCTCAAAATATCTGCTGTAGTAGTCAACCACAATCAGATACTGTTCGTTGTCAAGCATGAACAAATCGGTAGCAACATTTTGCCATGGACATTCGGGTAGCTCGTGTGGTATCATTGGCTCCTTGGGGTTAGAGCCCTGGTGTTTTGCGCAGACTGGGCAATGTGAGACAATGTCTTCTATCTGACTGTTCATACTGGGCCAAAACATGACCTATTTTACTCGAATCTTGCACTTCACCATGCCCATATGTCCTATGCGGACTCTCTTTAACATGTCCTTCCTAAGTGCCACAGGAATGACAATCCTTTCTCATTAGTCTTGTTCTGTGAGACTCAAAGATTTTGACCCATAGGCAACAGGCTTTCCTTCCTGCAAGAGCACAGCACCTAGACCATGTTTAGATGCATGAACTTCTAGCTTCACTTCCTTCTTTACATCGTAGTACGCTTGGGTTCCCGCAGAGGTAATCAGCAGCTTCATTTTGTCAAAAGCAGTTTGCTGTGCACAATCCCATACAAACTCTGAATCTTTCTTTAGAAGGCTTCTCATAGGTGCAGTGGTCTCTGCTAGGTTTGGAGTGAATTTAGCCAAATAATTTATCATTCCGTGTAGGGTCTCGAGTTCTTTTCTGTTTCTTGGTGGCTCCATATCTTGGATGGCAGCAATCTTCTTGGGGTCTGGTCGCACTCCTTTGTCAGATAGCACATGACCAAAATAACTCACTTCTGTTGCTCCGAATACGCATTTTTCCGCATTCCACTTGTGCGTTCTAGGACTTTTCTCAGATTCTGGTCATGTTCTTCCTTGGACGATCCCCAGACAAGCATATCATCAATGATGGATTTGCACCCGTTAATGCCTTCAAATGTCATGTCAATGGTCTTCTGGAACACCTCTTGTGCTGAGTGTATGCCGAATGGCATCCTGGTAAAACGGTAACGGCCAAACGGTGTGTTGAAAGTGGTTAATAAGGAACTTTCCTCGTCGAGCTTTATTTGCCGATAACCTGAAGTGGCATCAATGGCACTAAAATACGTAGTATCCGAAAACATAAGTGTCAGCTCTTCCAGGGTCGGCAGAGGATAATGCTCACGCTTTACAGCCTGGTTCAGATCTCTTGGATCTAAGCACACTCGCAAAGCACCTGTGCGTTGCTTTTCAGGAGTTGCGGTTGAGTTGACCCAGTCTGTTGGTTCCGTGACTTTTGCAATAACTTCCAAACTCTCCATTCTCTCCAACTACTTTTCGAGCTTGTCTCGGAGAGCTACAGGGACTTTTCGCGGCGGATGAATTACAGGGTTGACTTCAGGTTTGAGATGGATTTTGTGTAATCCAGGAAATGATCCCAACCCTTCAAACACATCTTTGTACTCAATTAATATGTCTCCTGGGTTCTGGGTTCTGCTGCATTGTCTTTCTTCTATAGAGAGTATTAGCTTGATCAGATTCAGTGATAAACACGATGATAATCCCAGTATTGGAGGTGCTTGCGTAGACACTACATAGAAATGATGCTGCCCCTAAAGTGCACTTCCCTTCTACCTTGAGGGGTTTGCCACCATAGCCAAACAGCCTTTGTGTCGTGCTCTCTACAAGATTCGCAAATCTCTCAAAATACGTCTTGAGCTTCTTTTTATCTTCCTCAGTGACATCGCTCCAAGTGTTGGCAATGTCTCGTCCCTTCTCGCCACACCATATCAGCAAATAACTACACTTTTCTTCCTCTTTCTTTGCAGCGAGCGGACCCAACTGAACATGAGTTCCACGTGTTGTCGGAAGCGTTTCCAGCGTTCTGGTAAATTTTCGGCTTCCCAGTCCATTTGAGGACTCTGTACTCCAGTTAAATCCATTCTTGATGGTTTATCCCGATCCTGACACCATGTAAAGTGTTTCTTCAATTTAATTCCATTGAGAACACAACTTTGGCTAAACAGCTCTGCCTACAATTTTTAAGATGGCGGCTGGTGAATGCCCTCGAGAACGAGGCTCGCATAATTATCAAGCGCGCCAAATGATAAGCATACATTACAGTCACCATTTTATTCTACGGCAGGTGAAGAAAGGAGAGTTTTTATAAGAAACAGTGCACTGTATTAATTTAAAACTGATTCAACTAAACTTACAAGTGTGGGCCATTCGATTCGTAGCCAAGGTAACGCCGGAGACAACGCGAGTGGAGAAAATGGCGGCTGAGAGTCGTCAAATAGAAACCATTGCCTTCCCTTTATTGTTTCGTAAAAACTACTCACCAATTAACGCTTTCGCTTAAAATACGTTCAAGTTCTTACAAAATCCAGCACTTTCCTACTTGTTCTTTCTTTCCTGCTCTCTTCCATTAAATTTAACCGCTTTAATACCTTAGTTAGAGAATATGAGTTGATATGAAAACATATGAGGCCATCACGCAAAAAACAAAAGCAGAAGTTTTGCCGTAAGCAAGAACTAAAAAATGCTCCTTCGAAAATTAAGACGTTAACTTACCGTCATAAACTAGCTCATTGTTGATTTCGGAACGACGGTCAGAACTTTAACTGTCCATAGTATTTCTTCGATGCGTTTGACGACAGTCCGGGAAAATTACATGTTTTCGAAGTCGTAAACGTATGTTCAGGACTTAGGAATTTATTCTAGCGTGTAAATTAAGGAACATTAATTCTTAAAGTTTTCGTAGTGTTGGGAGTTGTTGCCGCGGATTTTATACAGCCTATCTTTCAAGGCTAGCTATGGCAAACGTATACTGTGCAGCTGAAAACTGTGCACTGCAGTTATCACTTCGTTAGTAAATTATTACATTTAATTCAACTTTTTCAACCAATTATTGTTGCGCATTACTTACCACAAACACAGCAATAGTTTCTTTTTCCTCAATCTTTCTTTCCTTTAGCATCAAAGACGATAATTAAAACGGAAAATTGACGTATATGTAAAACATGAAAGAAAAGAAAACAAATTCCAGGTTGAACTGAATTTACCCGTATTTTAATGAACTGCACTATTTGTTTGCTCTGTTTACAAAAGAAAAGGAAATACAAGAATAATTTAGATCAGTTTAGTTGGTGGGAAATACACCGCTTCGTTAATTTCAGTTTAGTTGATAACAAATTAAAGAAAATGGAATAAAAATATGCTGGAAATTAAGTATGATTCGCCATCCACTTATAGATAACTCTTTGTTTGAAAAGCGACAGGAAATCATAAATAGATAGGATGGTATATAATTTCACGAATTATTTTTAAGCGCCCAGAAAAAAATTATATTTTTTACAGAATATTGACGTCCAATGAGAAACTTTTGATGGTACCATCTGCAATACACCGCAAAGACATAACGGGAAACAGACAAAACCAAACGTCTCCTTTTATACAGATGTCTGTGGCACGCCGAAATGAACGAATTTAAATATATTACGTGGTTTCCAGAGCGTTTCTTCATTAATTTAGGCAAACGATTATCTAATATATGGATTTAATTATTTTAAAGTCACTTTCCTAACAAAATACTTATAAAAGGGAACGAAATGACAGAAATCAATCACAACTAGTCGTCATCACTTGATTTTAAGATCGCCATTTCGTTCAGTTTCATATAAATTTCAAGTTCAATGATGCAGTAGTATTTTAATACCAGTGCAAGTTCTTAAAACGACTGCTTTCTAAAGCTTATAAGTTTTTCCAAACCCGAGTCTGAGCCAACCTCGTCCCCAGGGGTCCCTTTTGTCATGCGCGAGTAATCGGGACCCCTGGCCAAGGGGATTTGAACACGAATTTTCATTGGCTGTTGAAAGACAAAAGCACAACAACCGGAAGTTTAGATCACTCGCAGCACAAGCAAAAACATGGTAGAACTCCCGATAACGCCAACAAAAGATGTTACGCGAGTTTGTCGAACCTGCAACGAAAACATAATATTTAAGAATCACCCGCTAGATCTATTTGATGAAAAGGCATCAAAAGAAAAAATTATTTCCTCCCTGGAAAGATTTTTTAGATTAGAAGTTGCCATTAACGATGATTTCCCGCCATATATGTCCATGTCCTGCTACAACAAAGTTCCAGGAGTTTCTTAGGAAAATAGAGTTCGATAGAGTGGTCTAGGCAACAGCAAGAGTCAGTTCGACGTTTGAAAAGAGGAAAGAAAACGACAAAAAGTCCATCCTTTAAATGCCCGCAAACGCGACGTGAGCTAAAAAAGAAGAAAACTTGCGAAGGCGAACCACGAAAAGGGCCCAGCAGATCGCTGTTTCACTGACGCACATGGACAAAGCTTTCAAAACTCGACAACGTCCAGTAATTCATCTTTCACCCTTGGCAAAAGGCGACGGGAAGAAACGAAAACAGTCAACACCATCAAAACAAGACGGAATTCTTTTGGAGTCTGGTTTGTGAAACCCAGTGGTATTTGCCGAAGTTTAAACAATGACACATAATATATAATCTATACTAGAAATACGACTCCCGTAAAACCTCGCGAAGCTAGTTTTTAAAGAACTCGTAATTGTTTTTCCTGAGGGATAAAATCCCAATTTATGTATTTCCTTATTATTATATCATTATAACTTTTTGTATTTTCTCATTTCTTGTATTTATGATTATTATTGTATTATTATTATTATTATTATTATTATTATTATTATTATTATTATTATTATTATTATTATTATTACTGGTATTGATATTATTATTATTATTGTTATTTTTTTGTGTTTAACATAATATACTGTTATGGGGTGGGGGTGTTGTCCTAATCTGGGAAAAGGTTCCTCTGCTACTACAAGCAATACAGTTTTCTTCTGAATAGGATTTGTATCAGAGGTGGTAAAAATTACTCAACTCTGAACAATACCATTTCTTCTTTTAGGCTTAGAATCTAGTCATGGTTGCCACAGCCACAGCATCTTGAAATTCCCTGACTTTCCCTGAAAAATGTAAAATTTCCCTTACCAACTAAATTAGAAAAGTCACAAATTAGTCCTGGTAATGGCCTCCAACCTCTCCTCACAGCCACCTCTCCCCTCATTTATTTAATATGCTTTCAGAAAGTCACATACAGTGTACATGGATTATAGTTTCTTAAGATAACAAAGTCATGGAAAAAGGATTGATTTTCTTGGAAACCCAAAATCAGCTTTTAATCCATCATGTAATTCTACCACTCCAACACATTTTATGTCACATTCTTGATTACACCAAACCATCGCTGAATTGGCAAGAATTAAATTAGTACTCTCAAATTTCACTTTTCCCTGACTTCTGACGGGAATTATTCCGTGATTAGATTCCTGATTCAATTAAGATAGTGTCAGTGTTGACATATGACAGCTTTGGTGGCTCACCATGGAGAAAGATGATCTTACCTTTCAATCATAGTATCGCATATCATAAAGAGTTCTTGTTTTTAGTGCACGCGGGACGCGAGGAGAGTGATTACGCAGTTGTTATGTAGTGAGTTTGTGAGAGAAATATTCGGCGAAATAAACGGGAAATTTAATAAGTTCGGAATATTGCGGTGGATTACTGGCCCATTTCCGAAACAGTGGCACCTCCGACGGGACACAGGTTAAATTAATCGAAGAACCGGCAACAGACATTCGGGAGTTACGAAACAACAATGGAAGCACTCATTAAGGAGATCGATACCAAAGTCAAACTGTTGGAGCTAACCGAAGCTAAAACCAAAGGAATCCTAGCGGGAGGAAACGTCGAGACGATCGACAGACATCTAGATGCCCTTAGAAAGCTGTCTAAGGAAGTGGATGACCTGAAGATTCAGGTGGAACAAGCGAAAATCTCCAAAGGAGACACGCTACAAGAGGTCACCACGTGGAGTAGTGAAGTTGAAATGAAACTCGCAAGCGTCGATGAAGGCGTTGTGCGGGGTGGGAAACGTCTGAACGACATCAGAAGGGAGGCCAGCAAAGCCGGCAAAGAGGTCGAAGAAGCTGCATTACATCAACAAAGGAAGGAGCAATTGGAGTTCGAACGCGCGCGACTCGAGCTCAAATTAGAATATGACAAGAAGATGGCAGATGTAAACAAAGGCAAGAAACCAGATTCTAAAGGAGACACAGCGAAACTACCCAAGTTGACCATAACTAAGTTCAACGGGACTTACGAAGGTTGGTTGTCTTTCTGGAACAAGTTCTGCGCAGAAGTCGACTCGGCAGATATAGCGTCCGTTACCAAGTTTGCTTATCTGAAGGAGCTAGTCGACCCGAAAGTGCGGGCGGAAATCGACGGGCTACCATTCTCGAGCGAAGGTTATCAGCGCGCGAAGAATATCCTACAATCAGAGTATGGAAAAGAGTCAGAGATCGTCAACGCCTATATCAACAATATTATGGGATTGCCAGTGATCGCAAGTTCTAATCCGAAGAGAGTGGACGAGTTTTACAAGAAGCTGTTGTATAACGTGCAGAGCTTGGAAACTCTCGGGAAATTGCGTGACGTGACAGGAAATGTAAGATCGGTATTGGAGAAGTTGAAGGGGATAAAGGCAGATCTAGTGCGTGGTCAAAGTGGTTGGCAAGAGTGGGATTTTGTACAACTGGTTCAAGCCTTAAAGCAATGGAGAGAAATCAACCCGGTGGAGGATGGTGAAAGTCCGAATTCGCACACGCGCGCGAAGTCCTTCCACGCACATGAACGAGTACGTGGGTGTGCCTACTGTGGCAACAGTGACCACAGAGAGAATGATTGCACCAGGTATGCCACACTGGACGAGCGGAAGAGGTTATTGAGTTCCAAGCGCCTCTGTTTCAACTGTGTTGCTGGAAAACACCGGGCTGCTGACTGCAAGAGTCGCTCAACCTGCAAAAATTGTGGTCAGCGGCACCACACATCTATTTGTGACAAGGCAACCCAGCTGTTGACAGCTACGTGCTCTGGTTATAGCGCCGTCGTGTACCCAGTCGTAATCGTTGATGTGGAGGGAGTGAAATGCCGTGCACTATTGGACACCGGGGCGGGGAGCTCTTATGCGTCAGCAGCGCTGCTCGACCGTGTTGGTGCGAGACCTGGAAAACGACAAGTGCGAAGAATCGAAATGATGCTGGGAGTCGCTACTCGGGAGGTGGAGATCACAAGTGTGAGTGTGGCAAATCTCAACGGAGATTTTCAGCTGACAATAGAGGTCACACGTGTGGAAAAACCGACATTGGTGGAACTTGACAACCCAAACTACAGTGACATTCTCGAGCGCTATAGTCATCTGAAGGGAGTGAAGATGGATGATAGTGATACGAAAGCACTGTTACCCGTACACCTAATCCTTGGAGCCAGTGAGTTTGCTCAGATCAAGACAAAGCAAGCACCACGTGTCGGAAGCCCTGGAGAGCCAGTGGCTGAGATGACAAGGTTTGGGTGGACCATCATGCACCCGGGGAAGGAACCAGACCTCTCTAGGATGCTTTTGACGCAGACATCCCAGGTAGACTACGAGAAGCTGTGTCAGCTCGATGTACTGGGGCTTCAAGATCCTCCTCTTGGAGATCAGGAACAAGTGTACCTCGAGTTCAAGGAGCAATTGCAGCGCAGCCCAGAGGGGTGGTACCAAACGGGGCTCCCGTGGAAAGGCAACCATCCAACCCTCCCAAGTAACGAAGGAGGCAGTCTTCGAAGGCTAGATTCGTTACTGCGGAAGCTGGAACGGTCTGACCTCCTGGATCGTTATGACCAGGTGATACGAGAGCAGCTTGAAGAGGGGATAGTGGAGCGAGTATCAGGTCAACCAGTGGGAGTGGAATTCTACATCCCTCACAAAGCTGTAGTGAGAGAGGCAGCGGAGAATACCAAGCTCCGCATTGTGTATGATGCCTCAGCCCGAGCTTCAGAGAGGGCTCCATCGCTCAACGAGTGCCTTCACGCGGGACCTCCGTTGCAGAACAAGCTATGGGCAGTGTTGGTTCGAGCACGTTTCCACCCTGTAGCTTTAACCGGTGACATAAAGCAAGCGTTTTTGCAAGTCCGTATACGCAAGGAAGACAGAGATGCTATGCGATTCCACTGGATTACCGACTTAGAGTCCAGGCGAGTGGAGGTACTGCGGTTTACGAGAGCGCTATTTGGCTTGGCGCCATCGCCGTTTCTTCTGGGGGGAGTAATCAAGCAGCACCTGGAAGCCTGCCGTGTTGAGCTCCCGGATCTGGTGAGACAAATAGAGAAGAGTTTGTATGTAGACGACCTTATCAGTGGTGGACCCTCCGTGCAAGCGGCCCTTGAAGTTAAAGATGGTGCCACCAATTTGTTAGGTCAAGCTTCATTCAAGCTACACAAGTGGCATTCAAATGTACCGGAAGTGGAGTCTCCTTTTGAGTCGCTTAGCGGAGACACTACGTTCGCAAAGAATCAGTTGGGTGCTCCTCAAAAGGGAGGGGGCTCCATTCTCGGGCTCCCATGGAATAGGAAGCAAGGCCTGACCATTCCCCGCCTCGAGTTGGTCTCGGGTCACATGGCGTGCAACCTCATCATGAATGTTAAAGAAGCACTAGAGGGATTTCCGGTTGGAGAGATGTTCTGCTGGTTAGATAGCAGTGTAGCGTTGCATTGGATTAAAGGAGGAGGGAGTTACAAACAGTTCGTGAGCAACCGAATCCACAAGATCAAGCAGCATGAAGAAGTGAAATGGCGTCATGTGGGCACTAAAGACAACCCAGCAGACCTCGGAAGTCGAAGCAGGAGCATCGAAAACGAAGAGTCATGGTGGAGAGGGCCTGAATGGCTACCAGATCGAGAGCGATGGCCAGCCGACATTGAAACAACAGCCACAGCAGAGAGTCAGGCGGAAGCAAAGGTGGTACGAGAAATATTCGCTGTGGCGCAGGTTCAGACAGACATCAGAGATGACCTGCTGGCTAAGTTCAGCTTATGGAAAACCCTGAGAGTGTGCGCTTGGATTGCACGTTTCATTCACAACCTGCGGAGCGTCAAGGCCGGCAGATCCAAGGGACCACTCACGACAGACGAGATCAACAAACAGCAACTCTTGTGGCTTAAGAGAGTACAGGACAGTTCACAGGGAACTGAGTGGTTCGAAGACCATCGTCTACAACTTAACCTTCAGAAGAATGCAGCTGGGTTGCTTGTGTGCCGAGGGCGGATCCAGGGAGACTACCCGATATATGTGCCCGATTCTCACCCGTTTGCAGACAAGATGGTTGCAGAAGCACATCTAACCACACTTCACGGGGGAGTGGGCCTCACAATGGCAAAGATTCGTGACAAATATTGGATCCCAAGGTTGCGACGCCTTGCAAAGAGGGTTGTTAAGGCTTGTAACGATTGCACGCGTTTCCACACCTCAGCCTTCGCCACCCCGCCACCAGGACAGCTACCAAGAGATCGCACCGAAGGGAAAAATGCATTTCAGGTCATAGGAGTGGACTTCGCCGGACCGCTGAAATACAGGAAGCAGAGAAACCAAGAAGGGAAAGCCTACATAACGCTTTACTCTTGCAGCCTGACCAGAGGTGTTTATCTTGAGGTGCTATCCAGTCTAGAGACCGAAGAGTTCCTTCGAAGCCTGAAACGATTTATCGCCCGACGTGGCCGGCCAGAGAAGATTTACTCAGATAACGGGGGTACCTTTGTGGCGGCCGCTAAATGGCTCCGGAGAGTGATGACTGATGAGCGCCTCAACGAATTCCTCTCCCGCAAGGGAATTAAGTGGCAATTTAACCTGAGCAGAGCACCCTGGTGGGGGGGACAATTTGAGCGAATGGTTGGTCTCGTGAAGAGGAGTCTGCATAAAACTATTGGAAACGGATTCCTGACCTGGACGGAGTTGGAGGAGGTCATACTTGACGTAGAAGTCGCCATCAACAACCGACCTCTGAGTTACGTAGAGGACGATGTACAACTGCCAATCTTGACCCCCAACTCCCTGTTATTTGGTCAGCCAAATGCACTACCCGAGTTGGAACCGCATCACTTGGAAGACAGGGATTTACGTAAGCGAGCGAGGTACCTCAGGAGATGCAAGGAGGCCGTCTGGAAGCGATGGACGGGGGAGTACGTCAGGGGTCTCCGTGAACGTCACAGCCAAAAGAATTCCGGGATTCCACACGCCCCAAGTGTTGGCGAGATCGTGCTGATAAATTCGGACGAAAAGAATCGTGCAAAGTGGAAGATCGGAATCGTTGTGGAGCTTATCAAGGGGCGCGATGATGTTGTACGGGCAGCGAAGCTGCGCACAGGCACTTCGCATATAGAGCGGGCAGTGCAACAGTTATACCCATTGGAACTGTCCTGTGACCGACCGGGAAACGGAGGCGGACCAACCGAGCTGCGCATTGAGGCGCCAGAATTTAGGCCTACCCGGGATGCTGCCGCCGCTGCTAATCTACGGATTCGTGACGTAGTGCAGAATGAATCCCAACTGTAGAACGCTAGAAACTCTGTGACAGACAAAGGGCAATGTTCTGCTCTATCGTGAATATCGTTGTTGTTTTTTGTTTCGTTATATCGGTTTCGTATGAACTTTGAACTCTGAACAATTCTTGTGTTTATCTCCTTTGGAGGTAAACAGGGGGAGTGTGACGGGAATTATTCCGTGATTAGATTCCTGATTCAATTAAGATAGTGTCAGTGTTGACATATGACAGCTTTGGTGGCTCACCATGGAGAAAGATGATCTTACCTTTCAATCATAGTATCGCATATCATAAAGAGTTCTTGTTTTTAGTGCACGCGGGACGCGAGGAGAGTGATTACGCAATTGTTATGTAGTGAGTTTGTGAGAGAAATATTCGGCGAAATAAACGGGAAATTTAATAAGTTCGGAATATTGCGGTGGATTACTGGCCCATTTCCGAAAACTTCTTTCAAATACTTAAACTTTCCCTGACTTGATTTGAAATTCCCTGACTTTTCCCTGAACTTGAAGAATTTGTTTTCCCTTACCATTTCTTGACTTGTGGCAATCATGCTAGTGCAGTCATTTGTCCACACAGTTAGTGTTGAAAATCATGATTGAAATCATAGGGCATTTAGGAAACTTCAAAGACGTGTTATTACATACAGCAGCCTTGCAATGAATATATAAGAAGTGTTTCAAGTTTCCTAAATGCCCTATGCTTTCAATCATGATTTTCCACACTAACTTTATGAACAAATGATTGCACTAGATTCTAAGCCTTAAAGAAGAAATGGTATTGTTTAGAGCTAGTTTGATTATTACCACCTCTGATGGAAAGCCTATTAAGAAGATTTTTGCATTGCTTGTAGTAGTAGAGGAACAATACCTTTACCTAGATACATCCCACCCCATAAAAATATATTAAACATAAAAAATATAACAATAACAATAATGATGATTTTTGCAAAATAATAATAATAATAATAAAAATATCAATACCAGTAATAATAATAATGATAATAATAATTGTCCATAAAGTTAGTGTGGAAAATCATGATTGAAAGCATATGGCATTTAGGAAACTTGAAACACTTGCTACTACACACAGCACACTTGCAATGAATATATGATAGATCATAAAAATTTTGGCATTACAAACTTTAATTTCTTCTTAATAGTTTTACCAGTGTAAAAGGTCAACTGTATGTTGTTATCAAATATTGGTATTTGACATCATAAAAATGAAGTAAACAGCAGTAAGTAACAAAGTTAATATGTTATGTCTAATTTTGCAAACTAGGGCTTAAATTAACTTTTCATTTTTGGGAAAAGGGCAGGGGTCCTAGATAGCAATTTTATCACTGGCTCATTAAAAAGGTGAAACTGATCCATTGTGAAAAGGCAATGAAACTTGTCTGTCCCAGTGCACTATTACTGAAACCTTTCAAACAGAGAATATATATAGAGGATATTACACGGTGGCGCGAAGATATGAATTTTATTTTTGAGTGGCAAAACAATATTTTACGAACGAGCGCAGCGAGTGAGTAAAATATTGTTTTTGCCACGAGAAAATAAAATTCATATCTTTAAGCCGCCGTGTAATGTTCTTTTTATTATATAGAAAAAAAGACATTGATACAAATTTCGGAGGGAAATAAGCGAAATTATGTCATCGATAAACTCACGTGTGAGATTATGGAAAATAAACCACTTGGGTCCCGGATGTAGTTTTTATGAATTTTACAAGTGGTATATTTTCCAGTAAAACACTCGTGTCTATATAATAAATATATATATATATATATAGCAAAGAGAAATACTACTCAGAAGTCAAGTAATAACATGTGCTTTTATTTCAAATGATAGCATTGATGACTGATAATATTGCAGAACCAGTACTTTGTGACACTGGGTATATATTCTTTTGAAAATGCTAAACATAATTGCTAGATCAAGAAAATTTACAATATTTTCACTGTTGCAATGATATCAGATCACATAGTTATAAATGATTGCTATCACAACTGCAACTCTCTGTGTTGGGAATGTCTTCAAAATGGAACGGGTATCGTTTTATTACGAAAAATACCTTCATACATTCTCCTGCTATCTGTTGCTCGTCTTCCGATTCCGTTTTTAGACTAATATAACTATTTTCCAGAGAAGATATAATCGTTCAAGTCGTTCCTACTCGGTTTTTCCTTCTAAGTCGTTTTGCTCGGTTTAGTTCACCAGTATATTTTATTTTATTTGTGGGCAACAATATTTAACTTTTTGATATTTAATACCTTGTCAGAATGATACGTATCTTTAAATTTGGTATAATGAATTTAATAGTTTTCAGGTACTCTGAATTCATGAAAGAAACGTCTATCGTTATCGGACTGCCAATATTACTACCTTATAATCAATCCAAGCATGGAGATGTTTGTCGATAGCCTTTTTCTGTGTTTGTCTACGGCCGGACGGAATCCATATCCACAACTGGCGGGTTGAAGTACCTTAATTACCGATTTCCCGTAATATAAAACCCGTCGGGAGAACGACCACAAAATCTTATTGCTCTAACACGATCACATTACAAATCTCTTCTTGCTTCGCTTTAAGCTGGAGGCTTCTCCTAATCCATACCTGATTCTGTCTATAAAATTAATGCCCGTGGAACGCTTATCTCCGCCGTCTTGGTTTAGTACTTTCGATTTTGCGCAGTTTGACCGGAAGTCCGCGATTTGTGGACTTCAAATCCCTTTTGGCCAGAGGTCCGCGTAACAACCAAAGACGAGCGGACTCTGGGGACGAGATTGGAGTCTGAGCCAGCATTAACTATTTTCTTGCGCATGCGCGCCTACAGCTTCCTTTTTCATTGAATAGATATAAAAAAAATAATTCATTATATAGATACTGATGAAATAACAGGATTTTTCCTTTTACTAAAAAATCATACCTTCATCGCGCGCAGTGAAGATATCATTTTTATCTTTCACGTGATGAGGATATTGGTGTCGCCATGGTTACCAACATGATTAGCCAATTAAAAGTAGAGCTTCCCGCTCAGACGCGCGGCCGGTTCTTTTGAAATTTCATTCAAAACATGGCTTCGAGGTGCGAAGGCGGTACGGTTACCAGTGACTCTCTCGATGAGCTGCCAAATTTTCACATCGATATTTTTTCCGAGCTGGTACAACATCCAGGAAGATTTGTCGAAGTTGTTTTATGTGGAAATTTCACCAGTATCTATAAAATAAACAGAACATTACATGGCCGCTTGGAAATACGAAATTTCTCTTCGAGTGTTGAAAAATATTTCACTCGATCGCTGCGCTCACTCGTGAAATATTTTTCAACACTCGAAGAGAAATTTCGTATCTCCGCGCGGCCATGTAATATCCTCTATTTAGGGACGGACCATTAGAAAAGTGATGGGGGGGGGGGTGGGCAATTTTCAGCTTGCACGAATTTTTTTCTCGCTCACTGCTTTTGCAGGAATTTTTTTTTTCAGGTGAACCTCTCTGCACGAATTTTTTTTACTACGTGTGAAAAAGTCACAACTGGACCTTCCTTCTGCGTGAATTTTTTTTTTACCTTCTTCTTTGCATGAATTTTTTTTTTGGCATTTTGCCTTGCATGAATTTTTTTTGGCTTTTTCCCCACCCTCCCCCCCATCACTTTTCTAATGGTCCGTCCCTTATTGATCTACTGCCTGCGTCCAGCTACTTCAATTGCTCCTGATACATGTTTTCATAATAAGAAAATCGTTTAAGAAAATCTTACGAAATTGTGTTTTGATTTTTATTGCTCATTTACATTAATTTATCTGCGTATACTCGTCCCTACCGAAAACGTCGCTCCCGCCGCAATGTTTTTGCTAACACCGAGTCGCGATTCGCAAACTACAAATTTTCCCGTAATGTTACGTTTATTATAAAAACAGAGTAGCGTAAACTATGTCCTCATTGAATTACGTTATTTGCTAAAATATAGTCGACAGTATGGGGTGTTTGTTCAGTGGTGCAACCTCGTTCCCAGGGCTTTTCCCTAGAAAGAAAAATGGCGGACGCCATTTTTCTTTCTAGGGAAAAGCCCTGGGAACGAGGTTGTTCAGTGGTGTTGTGCCAGCCATTGTTTGGTTACCTATCGGAACACGATGTCCATGCTTTGTGCAGCCCTCCGTATTTCTTTTATTTGAACTTAATCGTGACGATCTTAAAAACTCGTGAACTTTGTAATGGTAACTCAAGTAAAAAAATATTCATCAAGAGATCTACACGCAGATCCTGAAGAGTCTCTCCCGCAAAGCAACAACGTTTCTCAGTTTTGAAAGCTCCTATCCCGGAATGGGTTTCGCTTTACAAAGGTAAATAATTGCGCGATTGTAAAGTAGTAAAAAGTTGTGAGTATGTTTAGTAGATTTAGTAGTTTTTCTGTTCTTTAGTGTCCTTGCTCCTTTTCTCTTTTCTCTGTTGTTTCTTATTTGTGGAAATACTGATTTTTTTTTTACTTTTTTTGACTTCTGTGAGTTCTTCAGTCTATTGCTGTAGTATAGTAGTCTTAATATGATTGTTCACGTAGCTTTCAATCTGTTTTGTTCTTTCGTTTTTCATGTTTTAGACCTTTGTAACCGTTTGTAAATAAAATAATAAAATAATAGTAATAATAATAAAAAACCTGCGTTTGGATTAGTTTTGTTAATGGATATTTTGTAAAAGTATTAGACTCGAGGACTCGAGGGTGACGAGGACAGCCTTTGACAGGAAGAGATCTAGAGGTATTCAGAGGACCCTCGTGACATCCTTAGGAGACGGCCTTGACTTTGCCGATGATCCGGCCCTACTGTCGCACAGAATACAGGATATGAGGGATAAGACATGGGCCTTGGAGGTACATACAAGGTGCAAAGGTAGGCCTGAAGATCAATGCCACCAAGACAAAGTTGATGTGTATTGGTGCCAAACGTGGCGATGGTGTGTCGGTTGCAGGGGCGCTGATTTAGGAAGTGGATGAGTTCACAAACCTTGGGAGCATTGTAAACAAGAAGGGATGCACTGACGAGGACATTCAGGCACGAATTGGAAAGGCAAGACAGGCATTTGCGATGCTGAGACCAATATGGCGATCCACAGCACTAACGACCAAGACCAAGCTGAGAATCTTTGGGTCAAATGTGAAGGCGGTGCTCTTATATGGTTCTGAGTCTTGGGGACTTACTAAGGGATTGGAGCAAAAGTTGCAAGTGTTCATCAATAAGAGCCCGATGAACATCTTGCGGATTTGATGGCCTAGGAAAACCAGCACCAAGGAGCTTTGGAGACAAACAGGGCAGCAACCGATAGAGCAAGAGATAAGACAAAGAGGTTGGGGCTGGATCGGCCACACCTTGAGGAGACAAGATGGACATGTACAACTGTAGTCAAGAGGGCACTGGAGTGGAACCCACAGGGGAAGCGGAAGAGAGGGAGACCCCAGCACACCTGGCGACGTACGAGAATGGCAGAGTTGGAGAGAAAACATCTGACGTGGAATGAGGCAAAGAGCACTGAAAAGAATTAGGGTTAGTTGCCCCGCTCTAGTTGAGGACTTATGGTCCCCTAGGAACGAAGAGGATCAAATAATTAGACTCGCACAGATGCCACATTTAGTAATTTAATCTAGTTTGTTGTACTTTTCGTCCTATTTCTTCAGTGTTATTTAATCATTATATGTTACGGGTTAAATTTGATTTCAGGTCAGAATGATTTAACCTAGATTGGCTTGTAATTTTTTTGTCTATATTTATGATAATGAATACCATCTACACCGAGCTCTTCGTAATTAACTAATCTCCTCCTAGTTATTAATAAAAGCCAGCTATGAATTAGCTAGTCTCTTCATCGCCATTTATTACTAATCAATGTGTACAATGATAAGCGAGTTTTGAAAACTTTGTAACTGAGGAGTCAAATTTGCAGATTCCACAACGCAAGTGACCTGATTTAGATCGGCTGAGAAGCTTTAGAACTGATCTCCGGTCCCTGAGGTATGACTGTGAAAGAGCTCGTAAAGCAGAGTATAACGAGACCATCATTTTGCATCATTTCCAATTTGTTCTCTGAACAAATTCTCTCTGCTACACAGGCAAATATTGTCATTGAATTCAACAGTTACTTACAGTTAATTGTATACCCTCAGTTTTAACAGCAAGCAAATATGTTAGTTAATGTAGGTTTTTGAGTCTTCCAAAGAGGTCAACATATGTTCAAGGTTCGTTTTCTATTAACTCCTTACTCATGTTGCTGAGCACAACGAAATCTCAAATAACGACAGTGTTTTATGTTAGCCGTGTCCATTGGTCGTTTCTTTGACATATCTGCACGAAATTGTTCCTCTTGTATTTCACGCAAATCTCTTTCCACGTTTTTGTACAAAGGTGGGAAATACAATGGTGGTCGTGTCAGGTTTGTTTTCTCAACAACAAGTGTCGTATTCCTCGTTAAGTCTCCGTCATCTTTTTTGGCTAGGGTATTTGGCTTACTTCCTCTGGTAACTTTTTCAACCTTTTTCCTTCTTGCGGTCAGCCTGGAAGAAAGCTTTCTCCGCTCTTTTATCACCAGATTTGAGCGAACAAAAGCTCTCTTTTCGAGGGACAAACGAACACTGGCATCTTGTTTTTCTCGCTGAATTTGTCTTTCCAAACTTTCGTGTTTCAGTTGAACCGCGGAACACGACGCGTTAAATCTCTGTTTGGTTGGAATTTCAAGTGTAGGCAACACTGCAGCAAAATCGCTCATTGATAGCATTTCATCGTCTTGTAAAGTCTGTAAATAGCCGCGATCGCTCCTTTCCATTCGAATTACCTACCGGTAATAAAATCAACAGATTAAAAAAAACGCTATATGACAAATTATCTCAACGTTTATCAGTAAATCCAAATTTCTTATGATGACCAGTGTTACTAAATGATCAAACAGATCCAAAAAATAAACAAATTTACCGGCTCAAATTTTAACTCCCGTTGTTGTGTTTCGGGCCTTGTTTACGGATCTCTCGAGGAAACCAATTTATTGCAGTAATATACTGGTGTGTTTTGCATATTAATAGCCTTGCTAATCGACCCAGAGATAGACAACCGCCAGAGACTCAGTTAGTTTAAAATGGTTATCCCTCTAACATTGCCTCTCACCAGGCATTATCAAACTAGATTCACTCCCAACACACTCGAGGCAACCAACCAATTCTAAGGATAAGTTAATCAAAATATTTCCAACTCAAACTCCATAACTTTTTTTCTAAATAAGTTGATGTTGAAATCTCTTTATCTCTTATGTTGTTGCTCACCAGCTGTTTGGCGAGCCATTGCTGTCTTTCGCTGCATTAATCCTCTGTTATTACAAGTGCTGACGTAAAGAAATTGGACTTATTCGTGCTAGCCTTTTAACACTCTCAGTCATTAACATGTTGTTTTATATAAAAATAATTTGGTGGGTTAATTATTCACGGAAGACCTGTCCTGGCGCACTCGGTAACTTTGTTCTCAGATTAATAATATACATGAAAAAATTACTCGATTCTGATTGGTTGATAGCACTGCAGTTCAACTGCAACACCAGTGCAAAAAGTGTAAACACCAGTGCAAATTACACATCGATATTCTAGATTATGATATTCTTTATTTTTAAACGAATCGCTTTGACTTCGTAGCGTTATCAGCTGATCTTCATCAGCCAATCAGT
Source organism: Ricordea florida (assembly GCA_949710005.1). Lineage (NCBI taxonomy): Eukaryota > Metazoa > Cnidaria > Anthozoa > Corallimorpharia > Ricordeidae > Ricordea > Ricordea florida. Next base: position 34,810,140 of record OX453273.1, read on the forward strand.
AAATAAAGTGTCAAATCCGAGTCAAATGCTCACTTCCTGTCCGCAATGAGATCTTCCGGCACTTCCTCCAGGCAAATGTTTTCATGTTTATATTATTAATAAGTAATCATACGGTTTTACCTTTACAAATATCTTAGAACCACGCTGCAAACGGCAAATTTAGCAAACAGTACGACAGTACTGTATTGTTCAACTACTATTTAAAATTAATAAATGATTTAAGTTCATAGTTTTGTCCACTCATGGAAAATGTATGGAGCCAGACTGTTTAGTACGACAAAATCGGCACCAAAATAAGGTACTGTTCTGTAGCTTTCCAAACATTGGTTACACTGTATGAGGGAATGGTTTGATCCACAAATGAAAAAGTTAGAACCACACTGTAAAGTAAACCAAACAGTACTACATAGAGATTACTCCATGGAAAATGCGCGCGTACGATTTTTATTCACGAGTTGAGTTTTCTGATACAACTCAATGAGTGAATAAAAAATCGTGCAAATTATTTTCCATGGTGTAATTTGTTTATTTTATAGATACTGAGATTTTTGAAAAGCCAAATTTTGCCAATCTTACGCGCGAGTTTAGGAAACACATTCAACTGTAATGTATGCGTGTAAAACTAGAATAACTAAAACATCAGTTTCTCTTTCAAAATCAAATATTTAATGAAGTAACACAAGAAATAAAACGTCAGTTTATACCTTCACAACGTTTATAAACATTTTTTAGCTGAAAAAAAAACCTGACTTAGGCTTATAGGTTCAAATTTAATCGAAATCGCGATGCGATGTTGTTCACAAGTGAGTTTTCGTCGTTCGCGTTTGTGATTGGACGAACGACGTTTTTTCACTAGTGAGTTTTCATCGTTCGCGTTTCCTATTGGCTAATGCATTTTACGTATCATTTTTACGTACTCTTTTTTTCGTGAGGAAATCTCAGTATCTATGATATAAAGTACAGTACTGTTCAGTAGCTTTCTAACGAATGGTTATATTGCACGGTTTGATCCACAGATGAAAACGTTAGAACCACACTGTATAGTACAACAAACAGAACTACATTACAGCACAGGACTGTTCAGTAGCTTTCTAAAGATCGGTTACATTGCACGGTTTGATCCACAAATATAAACAATAGGATCACACTTGATGGGAAACCAAACAGCACCACAGTACAGTATACGTACTGTTCAGTACCTTTATGGTCACATTGCATGGTTTGATCCACAGATGAAAACGTTAGAACCACACTGTATAGTAACGACAAACAGTTCCACAGTACAGTACTGTTCAGTAGCTTTCCAAAGATATGAATGGTCATACTGCATGGTTTGATCCACAGATGGAACATCTAAAGCCACATTGTATAGTTAAACAAACAGTACCATAGTACAGGACTGTTCAGTAACTTTCGGCCAAGAATGGTCACACTGCATGGTTTTATTCACAGATTGGGTGGGGCGGAATGGGGTCTAATCTGACGTGGGAAGCATTCTGGGACTGTCTTAGTTCAAGACCCATGAAAGAAGAGATCTAACTTGCTGCGGGCCACGATGTAAAAAGAGCTCAAGAAACTTACCAAATTATTTGACAGCCATAGCCATTTTGGGAGCAGGGTTGGCGCAGTGGTGAGAGCGCTCGCCTTCCACCAATGGGGCCCGGGTTCTATTCCCGGCCCCGGCGTCATATGAGGGCTGAGTTTGTTGGTTCTCTACTCTGCTCCGAGAGGTTTTTCTCCGAGTACTCCGGTTTTCCCCTCTCCACAAAAAACCAACATTTGATTTCATTTAATTTAACTAAATATGATTTGATTTGTGCTTTACAGTGTCCCCAATTAGTACGTCAGTGTTTGATACAGTTGACATTCAAATAAAGTTCATTAATTCATTAATTTAATAGAAGTTGACATTACCACCGCATCCCAACGACGAATAAAAACGCATATCTTCAGAACCTTTTATTGTAAAAAATCAACACAATCTGCCTTTCAATAGGAGCCTTTACATCTCTACAGAACATTTTGTTACCAATCAACCTGCTAATATCTTATTCTGGCGTCGTCTTCTAAAGCATTATTATTACAGATTCAGCCACAACGTTTTTATTTGTAACGCCGGCACCTTGTGGATACAACAGCGACGAATGTTAGCGTTGAACAATAGTAACACAAGGTAAAAACGAGATAAGTATTGTCTGTTGTTCACAAAACATACACAGAAATGTGTCGGTACTGGTATTCGTAAGAGAGAGAGAGAGAGAGAGAGAGAGAGAAAGGAACAGGTCGTATCAGTTACCGAGTTAGCAATTTAAACCTTTCATCCCCAGATCAAAGCAGTGATTCTCCTTTGTAACTTCCACACAGCTTCTTCGAACAAAGTGTGCCGAATTTATGATTAGATCCAGTCAGAATCAGACAGGGTGACGGACAGCCTTCTCAATTCTCATAATCTTCTACTTGACTATGTACTGTCATTGTAAAGAGAAAATGTTTTTTGATCACATGTGGGAATGAAAGGGTTAAGCTGGATTCTAGGACATACATTTGAATTTCCTCCACATGTGTTTAATTAGCGTTTTTAAAAGCTGTGTATTGCACAGCTTAAATATGTTCTCTTGAAGTACGGTTGGTACGACAGCATACGAGTAACACGATTCAATCAAGACTATCACATACAGTAGTAGGACTGAATCACGCGAACCTTTTTTCTCCGAATAACTTTAAGCAAGTTTTCATTCTATATAGGTTTGTTTTCCACACATATATGCTTTGTAAATATTTCATAATTATTTAGATAATATATAGATTACGATATAATTACATTAAAATGTCATTAAGGTATGGAGCAGCTCAAATGGCATGAAAAAGAATCTCAAAAAAGTGCTTTGTACACGGTACTTAAGAAAGATGAAAGGCTCTCACGCCCATTGATTTTTAACAACAATCTGTAGGCTTCTCGGTCTTTTTAACCTGTCTTAGAAAGCAAAGGCAACTCGTGGAGTTGCTTGGCAAAGATTCGTATATTGACTTTGCATATTACAAGGAATTCGTTACTCGTATGCGAAGGGCAGTAGCCAGAAAAAAGTATGACTGAATCAAAGCCCATGGTTAAATTCTCAAACTGGCGTGGTTATGATGACGACATTTAAACTACAAACTCAGATCACGCATTACTTGGCAAATATTCCGTATTATAGTCAGTCTCATAATGCCTGAGGAGAGTACCTCAGTCTGCCTCTTACTGGCTACTGCCTTCTACAGTTAACAAAGACACCTGTTTAGTTTTTCTTGAGACTACTGAACAAAGCTGAGAGTAAGATCGTAACAGAACTGAACCTTACGGCCATACAGTTTCCACAGTAATGTTAATACGCTACTCTGGTTAATCGAAGTTTTGATACTATTGTCTTGTACGGAAGAAACTTTGAGACTGAAGAGGAACTACAATGTACAAGCCCATGGCATTATGCCTGGCCGGCTTCTCCCGAAGAAATATAATTTTCACATTAAAACTACTTAAATAAGAAAAGCAATGCCATGACTACTTTTCGTCAAGAGAATTTTCTACTACAAAGACTATGAAAAACAAGAGTGACAAACAAATCTAAAACTGTTAACTACTTATGGAAGTTCATGATACTGGTCACTTTGCCCCCCAAAATTTACCCCACCCCACTCGCCACTAACTCAGTCAATACTCCCTAACACACAAAGACTCTTTCTGACAAATAAAATTTTTCTATTTGGAATAGTATAATCAAGTTATTATACGATTGCTTCTTTCTCTGAACATGTTACCATTAATCTTATTTCATGTCTGAGAGGAACAAAAGAACTGGTAGCATCAAATGTAAACCGTTCGTGCAAATGGACACACTCAAAAAACGCAATAACCAAGAAATGACTGAAAGACTTGAAACTACACCGCCAACAGGCAATACACTTCAGTTTGGGTTTTTCGTTAAACTCCAAAATTAAACCTTCATCATTAATTTGGCAAGGATTGAAAAAACATCAGGGTCTGAGTTTAAATCTATTATCCTAAACAAGTTTTTAATAACTAGAAGTACTTCTATGTCACAGTTCAGCTATAAAACGCATTGCTTCTCTTACTTTTTCTTGACTCGTTTCAGTTACTTTATTATTTACTTGTACTGTATGGCCGTTTAAGATTTACAAATGCTATTTTCTCAGAACGGCTGTTCAGATAGAGAACTGAAATACATGGAAAAGGAAGACAAAATGAGGGTGAGGAAAAGGTAAAGAAACCACGAAAACAATTGTTGAATGCAATTTCACCACATTCATACACAAAAACTGATGAGATGTCGCACGCATTGTACGTGTATAAAATGCCAACGTATGCACAAATATTTGTAATGTGGCCTGCTTTGGTCAGGGTAATCTCTAAAGCTATTTTCGCTGCCATCTTTCTTCCCCTTCACGGTACTACCCCGGTTAGTTTAGTAGTTACCTTGTTCTCAGTACCCTCTCGGGCGGTTTACGTCGTGAAGTCTTCAGACCTAGAGGACAGTCTCACATGTACACTTCAGACACTAGAGCGTATCGTTTATATTTTTAACTTATTTATATCTGAATAACAAAGCAAGACATTTGTCCTTTGTAGCTGAGCACCTTTCATTCATGGTGTCGTCTCCCCGTTTCTTTTGTTTTTCTCGTACTTCAAAAGATGTCCCATGAAATTCAGGTTGGGTGATATCACAGGTCTCAGCTCTTTCACAAACTTGTACGCGTCACCAAGGGAAAGCCCCATCTGCTTCATGACGTAAGCCACTGTCACGGTAGCCGAGCGTGACACACCGGCGTGACAGTGCACCAGGACTTTACTGCCTCTATCTCGCGCTTCATCTAGGAACAACAGATGGCATCAAAGATTACCCCTGATTGTCCAATATGCACGAATTTACTCTAATGGAGTCGAAGCTTTTCTATTTGTGAGAGACTTGAATTACATGTGTAGTGAGCGAGGTACGTTATATGTCTAGCGTACTTGTCTCGGCCATGGCTTCGAGAAAGTGGTATTTCACGACTAGACTTCCGGAAGCCCCAGTGGACTCGATGCGCGTCCAGCTCCTCCTATGGATTCCACTGGAATCAAGCACAGTTCCCTGTAAGCTCCGGCGGCCGGCGAAATTCGCCGTGTAGTCGTCCTTGGCGCGTCGGCTACTCAAAGTAAATAATAATAATAATAATAATAATAATAATAATAATAATAATATTAAATTAATAACTACACCACGTCTTTCTATCGGCATTGTCCGCCGCCTCCTCAAAGTTATTCTCCCTCTTCTTCAAATTTTCGGGAGAACCCTGATCAAGTGGAACACTACATTGGACATGGTAAGGTTACCAACCCTGCTGGTACCAAAAGATTTATTTTTCAGCATGTCACAGGCAAAGTCCAAAAAAATGAAATCCAGGTTTTCCCAGTAACAGGCTTGCCACTCATTAGAATCCAAAAAAGCCCCTGACTTTTTACTGACCTCAGAACAATTCTTACTGACATAAAAATGGCCAAAGGAAAACACCGGTTCCCAAGCTTCCTTAAATTTCTCTTTCTTATTTGGAAGAAGGCATTCACAACAAAAACCACTGACCAAAAACTCTGCATTTGAAAGCATAACTCATCACACATCGACGACTTCAAAACGTTGTGGAAGCCAGAAAACAAAATTCCCTGACTTTTCACTGACCGTGGCAACCCTGAATAATAGTAAAACCTACGACATTCCGATTACTAGTTCGGACGCTCTACCACTGAGCTATAGGAGACTCGTAGGAGGTAAGGTAAAGGCGAACACGAGCCAAAGACCCACACGGCCGGAGATTATCCCGGTTTCTGTAGCATGAAGCATCTGGGAGTATTATTATTTCCCCCCCCCCCCCTGGATGGGATGCTAGTCCATCGCAGGGACACCCCCAGCATTATATCGCTGGTACCCATTTATACACCTGGGTGGAGACTCGTAGGAGCAAGGCCATTAAACTAGATTCACACAGTGGGGCAAGGATTCTGCACACGGCTGGGATTTGAATGTCGACGTGAACAGCTTCAGAAATAAGTGAAATTTCACATTCTTGTAGTATTTGAGTTTGCTAGTACATGTACGGGCTCTTGGATTGGTGTCATGTCGATGATTAGCACGATGTAAGAACACGCGTGCAGAACGCTAGCTTCCAACTTTGTCTTCAGTAGATTTTCAAGAAGCTTGCAAAGATAGCAGTTCAAGTTGCATTCCACGATGATTCCAAAATTTCGTTCCGCAATACAGTACATGAGGAGAGTTCACAAAAAATGGGCTTACCTATAAACTGAATAGCCTCGTCAAAATACTGTCCGATATCCTCCTGGTTAGAATCATTGATTTTGATCTGTTTGTAGTGCATGTCTGACCTTTGGCTGAAAAAGTTGGGGCATCTGGGAGTCAGATTGAGGATGTACTTAATTGACAACCTGTCAATCAATGCTTCATCCGCCGCGCCTTCCTCGTTACCAAGAAACAAGAAAGGTAGAATGGCCGTGACAGGCGTTCCTTGCGGGCGACCTGGACACGAGTCGCACATTGTTGGCGATGGCGGAAAATCAGTGACGTCACATATGTTAACCGGAGCATTTTCACAAAGGTTTTCGTAGTCTCTACAGAATTCTTTTAGTCCGCCTGCGAAGAAAAAAGCAAATATGTAAATGGCTGTCAGTTAACAACACGGACAGAGCTACCATTATTAACTTAAAGATGTCTGCAACTTCACACTGTAAAAGTTGTTGGTAATACCTTCTCCACGGCGAACACTTTGACTGGAAATTCGTTTTCCATTTACAATTTTGCGCCTTTTGCACTAAATTGAATCCCTACAACATTTATGACAATTCAATGCCTTGATGAGTTTTACGGAAAATGTCTCAAGTCCACCGGAAACAATTACAAAGCGTGACCAGCCCAGAGAAACTTACGGTAAGCTCAAAGCCCACGATTCTTTGGGTCAGCACCAACTAACAAAAAGTTACGATTGCTCCGTTTCAAAACGCAAAAATTGACAGTACTACAGACGGAGGAGTGGTTAGGGCGTGAGCTAAATATTGCTGTCATTACGGGTTATCGTAACACAAAGCGATGCAACAAAACCAACAAAGCTCAGAACTTGACTTCACAAGTGGACAGTGGTTCAACCAAACAAGAGTAAATGTTTGATCGAATCATATCCGTGAGATTGCAAGATCCTCAGAGATCTTAAAGAAACCAAGGATTAAGGAGAATAAGAGGTCGATTACAACAGCCGAAAGATCTTTGACTTTCTTCCGCTGGGAAAGAAACATTTCCATTTCCAATAAGCGAACGCATCTCAACAAACACTATTTTTGGCCACGAAAGAACAAAGCCCAACCTACCAACGAAGAAAATGCTCCTCACTTTGTAGACCTCTCGACAAACAATTACCAAACAAAATGAACACCTTCACAGTCGAATGTCAAACTTCACACAGACAGCGGGTACCAACCAAAACAACCGGAAGTGGACGCAACGCGCAAACCGGAAAACAGTGCTCCCGTTTCAAAAGCGTTCAAGAATCCTGAGCAAAACAGCTTGTCAAGTCAATACGACATCTTATTTAACGCACAACCAATTTACAGACCAACTGCTTGGAAGCTAATGCTGACATCTGGTGAAACCGAAAGTTTCCATGACACACCACAAAACAAAAAAGAAATGAAGGAAAAGGGCAGCTTGTTTATGACTGAAGAGTGAAGCTGGACAACGCGCTGTTCAAAAGTCCATGTACTGGAAAAGTTGCATTGAAAGGGTCGCCGACCTAGAAGTACTGCTAACTCTGACAAAAGCCACCGGCGCTAAGTGGAGTGTAGCACAACTGATCCTTGTTACAATTACACAGTTACCCGTTATCCGTGACCGGCGTCTCTGCAAAAGACCACTTCGTTTGCCACAAAATCTTGCATCCATATTCGCATACAATTTTGCAGCGCTTGTGTTATTCAACCTCTCGAGGGCTGAAATTACAGTCGCGAAACATACGTAAGGAGAAAGCTTTCATTAGGTCATTGACAAGATCCACGGGCAGGTATTACTTAATTATGACTTCACAATTACAGACTCCTTGGCTTTGCTAATTATTTTCCGTTGTTCCGCGCGAGTGCTCTATTGTCATAACACCAGTTGGTGTTTTTCCAGTTATCTGTGTAATCAGTGAAGCAAACTTCACAAACTTTCTCGCTTCCTCTTCTGGAGATTTAACAACCTCTAAGAGCATACGTTTTCAGCGAGAGTCTGAAAAAAAACTATGAATAACAGATGCGGCGAAACCCGCGAACACAGAGAAGTCTAACAGAAATACTTGAACACTACTTTCCTCAAGGATGTACTTGCAGCGCGAACCAAGAATAGCATTTTTAGAATGCAAAAACCCGTGACGTTTGGAAAAACTGTTCTACTAACTCTCCGAAACGCAAAGATGTGGGGTCCTCTTGACCTCGGCTTGGGCTACCAAATCAGATTAACAGCGCAAAAACAAGGCCTCGAGTCAAAACAATACAGTAAACAACGGCCGTTTTACTAAATGCCATAAATTTCCTGGAACCGAACTATGATGAACTCAAATGGCGGCGAGAAAACCCTAGCCGACTATCACGACATGTTCAAGTACGATTGCGAATATCCTTGAACCTGAGGCGAAGTGCAAATTAAGCCCCATGACAACTTCAAAGGCCAAGGAATCGGGAAAGATGGACGGGTGCAGACAGGCTTGCTGCTCAAGAAAAGCGTAAAAATGCGAAACACACGGGAAGAAAAACTTTTCAAACAAAACAGCAAAATTTACATCGTTGGAAAATTATAAGAACTATTAAAACTTCTATGAAAACGTAATTCAAGACAATTTCAAATAGAGTTCCCCCTGCAGAACCCTGAGTTTGCAATAAAAAGCTACTCTTCAGTCAAGAAAATTACAGAGAAATCTTGCAAACAGTTGCCATTTTCAGAATACAACCTTTAACATACACCTTTCATCCCTATTAGTTGTGAAAATGTTACATTCTTGATTCTTATCTCTCTCAAGATTAAAGTTTGTTTTCTTATTACTTAAAAATAAGTACTGTGGGCAAACAAGACTAGTCCATCCCGATTTTAACAAAATAATCAAGGCCATGGTTTCAAAAAAGGGTTATAGGCTTTTCTTAGAACACAACACCAAAAGCAGCATCAAAAGTGCTTAGTTTGTGAGCAGTGAATAAATAAGGTACTGGTCTGTAATTTAATGTATACACAACAACTAATCACTCACAAAAATTCACAACTGTGAAACGATGAAGAAATAAGACTATAACTGATACTGACGCAAGTTCTGATTATAGCATATACAAAGCACATACCTACTAAGAACTTAACAAATTAGACAAAAGTGTTCTAAAACAGGTACTAATTAACTTCCAATTAGCACTAAAAGGGAAATAATCTACTTTTTCTGATAGAAAGTGTGACGGACTTAGAAAACAAAATAGAAAATTTTGCCAAATAACATATCCAGCACTATGAAAACAAAGTTTCCTTGCTAAGCTTCAGGTTTTGGCATGTGAATGCATTATAATATAAATAGTTTTAAGTACTGCACTGAAACTTACCAAAGGATTTTTGAAGGGACAGCTGTAAAGGAGGCAAAGACACAACCCTACAAGGCATCACAGAAGTCTTCTTTGCCTTGTGATGTATCTTGTATAAGTGATTTAGCTAGTGAACCTATAACTAGTGACTAACACATCAAGTGAACCACATAAATTCACTTAGTGGCACAGACAAATATTAAAGAGGTGAAGTCAATGCTGTAATGTCCTTCCCTTCAGTGATCTGTATCAACTGGGAGTGACACAGGGGTTATTAACCACTCAGGCTTAACAGCAAGTCAGATAATCCACATATTGACCTTTTAGATTAAAAGATTATTTCTCTGTTTCCATCATGACATACTGTGTAATACACTTTTAAGAGAACAACTCATTACAATTTCTTTAAGGAAATTCTTAACAGTAAAGTATCTAAAAAAAGTCAACAATACAAAGTTAGTACCAGTAAATTTTCTGGTTCATCTGCTTTTTGAGAATAAATGAACAAATTAAGTGACCCCTCAATCAATTACATGAGCTTAACAACATTCACAAACTTCACTAGAAATGTAAGTAGGCAGGAACTAACTTTGAAACTATACACCATCAATGACAGCATTGTGAGCCTATGCCTTTAAAATCCTGAATACAACAAGTTCTTGATTAATATGGAATGAGGAAGTAATGTTCTAATTACACTTTTGACACTGACAAAACTAGTACTCCTAGGGGTGGGTTGAGGCAACCTTGTCAGTCACCCAAAGCTGAAATGGTTATAGTTCAATGACCACAGAAAACAATGAAGACATTTTCCAGATCACTAGTTTAAATGATCAGTTCTCTGATAAAATGACTAGTAATAGTATTCACCTCCGATTAGAAAAACGTTTGGCAATTGTATCCGATGTTGGCTTGAGTAAATATAAGTTATATTCTATCAGTGTAGCCCCACGATCAAGGTAGCAACTCTTGAAGTGACAGCCATACAATTTTATATATGTTCCTTTGGGAGAATGTGGTGTGAGCTGAATTCAATATCAGTGAGTTCAAAACTGTCTCAATTCTCTTTATCTATATGCTTTGTGCTCTATTGATATTAAAAGAAAGAGTTATGCACTAATCAAATGTGGGAGTAAAAGAAACAGATAAAAAGCTGGCAAAAAACCACAATGATACAGCATATCCAAACAAGGAAAAGAGGAAGTTTGACTTATCAGATGTAACGATACAGTTCATCAGCACTTAACGCAAGACAAACTTCTAAACCTGGTCATGTTTTTTATCTTGTTCACTTTGTGAACCTGGAAATTGACTTTAACTCTTGAATGGTTAGCAAGAAATCTGCAGGTGAATGTTGTTCTTTATTTTTTTTTTTTTAATTATTGCATGTTTACCAACTCACAGAAAGTAAACTATATGTATGGCCAAACCCAATGGGGCACTACTGCACCCAATAAATACAATCTCAATGACATGTTCTGTCTGTAGAAATGTCTAGCTCAGTCCATATAACCTTTAAATAATGTATGCAAATACAACTGTTCAAAATGGGGTTCAAAGAAGCATGGCATTTAAGTGCAACAACACCGGTTTTTTACCACTGTTGAGAGTTCCAGTTTTTCAACCAACGGCAAATAATATTTGAAAAGAATATATATTCTTTCATTTACTTTGGAAGAAAAAAATTTGTTATATAACTACTGTATGTTGCATAATACCTGAAGCAAATAAATTTAACCGATGACCTATAGACACCAAATATGCTCAAATTCAGTACCTCGTGGAATGTGTTATCACTTTCATTTAGACCACTTTGAAATTTTATGTATTCAAAATGCTTCAGCTTGTAAATGGATGATTTGAATTCACAGGCTGTCACTGCTATTTTTATAAATGAATGAAGCACTCTATGAAATTAAAATTAATTCTACAAGGAATACTGTAGATTTATTAGTGAATTGATCACACAGCCATATAACTTGGAAGAGCACACTTCAAAACGTAGAATTGTCTCATATCACAAGCTATTAAACTTGCAATCATGATGAAATCAAACTAAAAATGAAACAGTGGAACCAAGAACAATGCTGGTCATGAAGCTCTGCAAAAGCAAGGAAGTGTATTTCTGAGGTGGTATATAAACAAATAGTAGGAGGGTAAATATTAAAACATAACCTGAAAAAAATTCAGTTTAAAAAGCATTTTAGCTTAAGATTCTACATTTTTCTTAGAACAGGAACAAACACAAATTGCCTAAAGTTATTTCTTCATGCCAACTAACAAAAGTTTGAAATTGCTGGCATTCACATTACTCTTTTCCATATGGTAAGAATATCAAATTAAACTTGCATAGTGTTCAAGGAATTTGGAGGTGTTCACATAGAGAGAGGGCCAAAATGTGAAACTCTATAAACCTAAAGAACAAATTTACAGAGACAACCCCTCCCTTTGCTCTTTTCCATAATTACTGCAAAATTTGCGTTATTTTTTTTACCAGCTTCTACCACTTAATTCAACGGTCGCATTTGCCGGGTTTTCCCTCGCAAAACTGATTGCAAGTTTTGCCTCTGGAATACCCTGCTTTTTGCGTTGTAAAGCAATTTACAGAACTTTATTCGCACAAACACCACACAACAGCGCAGATTCTTGCCCAAACCCACCAACACGACAAGGAATTTCCAACGCCATAACATTTCCTGTCCAAGAGAACAACAAACCAGGCAAACCAGCCATTAGACAAAAAATTGCAGAGTCAGTGCTCCACGGATTTGCGTCAAAAGTAGAGTTTTACAGTAAACACTTGGTTTGCATATTGTCTCAACGGTGGACCATCTCGCCCATGTAGTTCAACTCGAATCGATAAAATAATTATAAAACGATCAGTGGAGGGTTCTGACAAAGGTATAAGTGACTATCGAGAAAAAAGCTAAAGAAAAAAATTAGGCCAACATTATATAGGAAGTAAGGGTCATGGAAGACCTCGCCAACCAAGCACAACGAGTGTAAATTGTAAACACTTTCCATTGCCTAGCGTTTTACTTAAATAACATCTGACACCAGAATTAAACCACTTACCTTTCAAAACGAATATATTTTTGCCTTCTTTGACGAGGGTTTGAGTAACTAAGCATATAGGTCGACAAGGGTTGCAGTCGTCCGAGCCGGTCGTTCGTTCGTCGTACACTACACACGTTGTCCCCACTCCGCCTCTGATAAATTTCTCTTTTCCTTCAGCTGACGAAATTAAGTCTTTGAGCTTTGCTTTCCCCTGAGATAGTCTCTTTCTTCCTATTCCCGTACAATTGACATGAATAGCTCCTCGAATGTGGAGTCCATTGAACGCTACTAAAGATCTACAGTCAACAATAAGAATCTCGCTTGAATTTGCTGATCCAACCTCGTTCAGCTTTTGAGCAAGTTCGCTAGAAGAAAAACATTTCCATTTACCACAGCTCATATCCAAGGCACGCTTACTTCCGATTTTTGACTCCAATGGTCTTTGTTGCAAAGAAAGTGGAGGCATTAAGATGAGCTAAAGAAGCGAAGCAGCTGGTTGTTTGGTTCAGAGAGAAAAACTGGTGAGACGTCGCTCCCCACACGTGTTGCCGCAAAATTCCAAAAGAAAGAGTTCTTGAAAATCAGTGTGAAGCTTCCTGTCCCTACACAGCCTTTCCAGCAAACGGGCTAACAGAACATTTCACTTTCGTAAGATATCACAGCAGTTCTACAAACTACACCTTTTGCATAGCTGGTTGAGAAACATAGAGTCAGAAAATAGTCTGCTAAAAAATAGCCTGTGATGTCATAATCAGCCAATGAAATAAGGCTTGTAAATAGAAGCAAGATGTGCCGACGACTGATTACGGTGCTTTCCATATAGGGGAGGAAACAATTGACGGGGTGCCCGAAGATCTCCGAACACCTACGAGTATGAAAAATAAGCCGTGCGGAAACAAACGTTTGGGTGGCTAAAAATAATTATTACCCGCGCATAGTGTTGTGTTTCCGCGTCTCTGTCACGTATACCACTTGGGCCATAAAAACAGTTGCAATGGACCTTTTGTGAAATATCTTCAGCAAAACGTGTCTGTTTTTGCTCACTACATGGCGCTTGAGTCGAAGTTGATCTTTACCGCCTTTATCTGCCTCAGCCGGTTCTATTCGCCTTTATCGTACAGCAGCCATCTTGGATTGACGTCATGTATTTTTGTCACCAATGCGAGGCCACGCGTGTAAAGGTCAACTTCCGGCGATCGAAGATTTGCCATCATGCCGAACAGAGATCACTGTTGCGTGCCGCAATGTCAAAATAATCGCTCAAAAATTATTCCAGGTCTTACCTTTCACCAATTTCCGAGTGATCAATCCCTTCGAAAGCAGTGGGTTGTCAAAATACGGCGAGACGTGGGCAAAAGCTTCAAGGTAAGTTGGTGACGTTATCGATGTCATTTTTGCGCACATGTATTTAAGCTTACATATTATCTGGCCCATCTCCAGATAACCAACAGCACAAGAGTCTGCTCTGTACACTTTAAGGAAGGGGATTTTAAGACCACTTTAACAGGGAAGCGTCTTCTGGAGAAGCATGCAGTTCCGAGTGTATTTTGCTGGTCAAATTCACCCAGAAAAAGAAAATCTCCAAAGAAGCGAGAAGCACCGCGTGCACGAGTGCGATTATTCGATGTAAGCGTGTCATCGCCTGCTACTGCCACTGCCACAGGTAAATTCATGTTGTCATTATTGTTTTAAACATTTATTGGTTAAAATGGTACTTATATGTTTTCATTTTAATCCATAGCATCAACTTCCAGCGACCAAGTTTCTGATGAGGAAATTCCAATGGAGGGCCAACCGGAACTGTCACACTGTGCATCCTCTTCTGTTCTTGTCGACTCCCCCGAGCCCATATACACACCTACCTTGAACTGCCACGATTACATTTTTTCTGGTGAGCCTCCCAAGACCACAGAGGAGCTGCTTGAAGCAGCTCATCAGAGAATTGGGGAGCTGGAGGCAGCACTGGAGAAGCAAACAATATATGTACAACTAAAAATGAAACCCAACAGCAGTATTAAGTTTTACACAGGTTTTCCTTCCTTTGATGTTCTTGTTGCAACGTTTAGAGCTCTGAGTCCCACTGCACAGAATATGTATTCTTGGTCCCAAATGCAGCGCCTTAGAAATAAAGGGATTAGGGATGTTGAAGGCCTAAGGCAAACTATGCGAGGCTGCAAACTAAGTTTATTTGACCAGTTCTATTTAGTTCTTCAAAAGTTGAGGGTTGGTACTTTAAACCAAGTATTAGCTGATAATTTTAATATTTCCCAAACAACTGTAAGTAGGGTTTTTATTTCTTGGATAAATTTTCTTTATTTCATGCATGGGAGTATTTGTATCTGGCCATCTCGGGCAAAAATCCAGAAGTACATGCCTAGTTGTTTCAAGTCTCTGTACCCAGACTGCAGGGGTATTATTGATGCATCCGAGATAAAGGTTCAGGCACCATCAAGTTTAGTGTTAAATAGTGAAATGTATTCATCCTACAAAAGCCACACCACCTACAAGGGTAATGTTGTTATTTCACCATCAGGGGAAATAATTCACATAAGTTCTTTGTTTGAGGGGTCAATATCAGATAAAGAGCTGGTCAAGCAATCTGGTCTCTTGCCATTGTTCCAGCCTGGAGATCAGATTATGGCTGATAAGGGCTTTGTAATACAGGATCTACTCACACCTCTTGGTTGCAGTGTAGTGATGCCATCATTTTTAAGCAGCAAGCAACAGTTTTCGAAAGGTGAACTCCAGGAGAGCAAAAAAATTCACAACCTTCGAGTGCATGTTGAAAGGGCCATTAGAAGAGTCAAGGAGTTTCATTTTTTTGATAGGGTCATCCCACTAACCATGGCTGGCAGCATCAATCAGATATGGACAGTGTCATGTCTTATTACAAACTTTCAGGGACCTTTATTTTATGAATGACTTCCTAAACTAATGCATGATAAATACACCACAAATCCTTGCTTACTTGATTTTAAGGGTAGGTGCCTAAGCACACATGTTCAAAAATGTTATCATTTGTTACATTCCTTTTTCTCACCTGTAGCTGCTCATCTTGGAGGGAGCAAGAGGTCAAAATGTAGAATTTCACAGTCTATAATAACATGTATATGTTAAAATTACCATTAGAGTTGAGTCATATTCTTTCGCTTTGTTATTGCAATCAAGTAAGCAAGGTCTAAGGCACAGATACAGAAAATTATAGTAATTTTATATGTAATTGTTATTGATAATTTCAAAAGCTTTTTGTGTAAAAGGCACAGGAGTCTTAATGAAAATAACTGTCTAACAAGGCTCACAAGATGAGGAATGCTCATTGAGACTATGATATGACACAATAAAGTCTTGAAAATTGTTCACAGTAAACATACTATGTGAATTTCTTTGATACAATACAAAACCATCCTTTTGTCATTAACTTGCTTCAAAAGCATACATTCATTGAACACAAGCATTACGATGGATGTCAAAATAGAACTGATTAAGCTTTTCAAGCATCTCTGAGAAAAAGGTAGGATTAAAATAAACTCTTTCACAGTGGAACTCACTGCGGCAAGAGACAAAAAAATCCTCCCAAGCACTACCCGTCAAACCGATACAGCCCATGGTTTGATAATAATACCCATGAGTCCTTCTTAGACTGTATGCACCAGTCCTGCCATTGTGTTTTAAGTAACTTAAATCAGACAAAAAGTCTGATGGTGAGGATTTAATTTCTAATAATCCCCATGGCTCATTTTCAGAAGGGTCATAAACCCTTCTGTCAGGACTACAACCAAGGTGGGGTAAGGAAGGGTTGATAACAAAACCAACCGGATAAACATCCCTTCCAAAGTGACTTGCATATTGATTTGCCGCCTCATCCTCATGTTGAATGCCATATCTCATGGCAGCTGTTTGCACTACTTTTCCGAATGACTCCACTGCGACTTCATCTTGACGCTTGAACACCACATGAAGTCTGTGTGGCTCTTCATTCTTCTTCATGCTTCTGAAGAATTTTCCCCGGACCGTAATTCCCTCATCTTCCTTAGCAAGCTTAACTGTAAAAAAAACAAATATTTTACGTTTGCTTCGACCAGACTCAAACGTTCGATTGCTAAAGAAGGCACGAGTAAGAATCATCGAGCAATGACGCTCAAGGCAGCTACATACAGCTGGAAGCTTACCTTCAATATCGTGGATATATGATTCGTGGAAGAATTTATATCCTCTTGTCAAAGTCACCTTCACTGGAAGGTTTTCACTGGCCATTTTTTCAATAAAGGCGTTTGTGAATGACGTTATGTCCACCAGATTGCGGTGCCAAAACTCTGAAGAAATCGGAGTACTCGTCGAGTCAGCCATGATTGTTTTAACACGCGTGGCCTCACTTTCGTGCGAAAATGATGACGTTGCATCCCATCATGGCGGACTGTGATTAAGGCGAATTGTTCACGGAATTCAGTTTTGTCATCTAGAAAATTCTTTATCTATTTCCATAATAACGATGATCTATAATAGTTTAAGCAAACACAGAATGATGGCTTGATTATAAAATTTCCTGTCTGGATTTTTTGTATGGGATCTGCCCTTTAAGTGGAACTTTAATACGACCTTTTCTAGAAAGCCTCCTGACACGCATACATTTTATTTAAACGGAAGCAACCGACAACTTGTTGAGCGTTGTTTTAGACTCATGACGCCGGTATGTAAGTGAGATAGTACCTAAATTAGTACTGAAACGATCCTGAAAAAAATATTTGCGTAAGTAATGTTGCTCGGACTTAAACGAGAGTTACTAGCATAAAAGTACTCGAATTCGAAGTTGCCGGTTTATGTGGGTAATTAATCTGCCACTCAGATTCTACCAAAGGGCACAATGCTTCCCCACCCCGGGTTCCAGATCAAGTGACTAACAAAACACTCCGACCACGATTGGAAAAGAGCCCTTGAATATCAGTAGTATCAGTCCCTCCTGTCAATTTGGACATGAGCGTTGCCAGCCAGTGAAGTTTAAGGAGAGATGGGGGTGGGTGGTCCGGGGGGGGGAGTGGGGGGCTTGTTCCTGTATAAACTACAGGATCAAAGTTTGTGAAGTTGTGCACAAGACACTATATCGGCTGCTCTAATAAAAATACAGTGTGAGGGAGAAGAAAGCGGTTAAAAGTTACTCTGGAAATTTACGGTCTGTCCAGTAGTGATGGGCTCCTGGTCTGTCCTACTTCATTTTCGAAAGATTAACAGTTATTTTCAGACCATGTTTACATAACTGCGTAACATCGCGTGCCCGGTAAACACATTCTAAAATTTCAGTTTATGTATGCTACAGTTCTTTCTTGCGCATCCACAATTCTATTCAATTCATGACTGTACTCCTTTCTCAATCCCATGGACTATCTTTTTATGCTGCACTTTGAGGCCAAGCAACCGTTGGTTCTAAAGAAATTTCGATAGCCTAAAGTTTCGCGGCATATAGTGTCTGAGCATACCAGTGTTTGGAATTGAGTAACTGTGTTTATATGAAATAGATCGTGTATTTGCACTGCGACTGAATATACGGAATTGAACATGTTGAAGATTTGACATTAAGCAAATTTTACCATTGGCAATTTAGCTTGGAAGAAGAGGCTGGAGGAGGAATGGAACTCGCGACTAGCTCGCTAATACCGGTGCTAGCTATGCTCTACGTATGTATCACAAGAAATTGGGTAAATCAAACGAGTTGATTAAGTAAGTTATACCACCGTAAGGTAAAAGGGAGGTGCTGACGTTTCGAGCGTTAGCCCTTCGTCGGAGTATCAGTCGAGCAAAAACAGCTGCTTACGCTGAGAACAGGTCCGGTTACCAGGTTGCATCATCATATGCATGATGCAAGGTAACCAAGGAACATGCTAGTCCGGTTTACCGGCGTTTATTAAAATTCGTTTGAAGATGTTTTAAAAATTCACACGGTTTCCACTCACAGGCTGATATTTAGGGACGGACCATTAGAAAAGTGATGGAGGGGGAGGGGTGGGGTGGGGAAAAAAACAAAAAAAAATCATGCAAGGGAAAATGCCAAGAAAAAAAATTCATGCAAAGAAGAAGGTAAAAAAAAATTCATGCAGAAGGAAGGCCCAATTGTGACTTTTTTGCACGTAGTAAAAAAAATTCGTGCAGAGGGGTTCACCTGAAAAAAAAAATTCCCGCACAAGCAGTGAGCGAAAAAAAAATTCGTGCAAGCTGAAATTCCCCACCCACCCCCCCCCCCCCATCACTTTTCTAATGGTCCGTCCCTTAAGCTCAATATTCATAACACCCCATACACCGGATGTTTTAATTTTGGACTTCCCGTTTTAATTAAAACAAGCGTTCTAAAGAAGACGATGACCTAATAATAATAAAAAAACAACACTCAGTTAAAATTTTCAGTTTGATAAAATTAAAGCTACCCTATTGATACAAGCAGCGTGACGAAATTGTTCTATTGAAGAGACGCCTACAAATCCTGTACAGGCCCGCTGCAGGTTCTAATCGTTTCCCTTAATTCCCATGACTATCTTATTTTTGTGTATTCTTTTTTTTTTCACGCATGGCAAACATTTTGGTACATGAGGGGACGCACAGGGCTTCTACTGCAAGTGCCGCAGAGAAATGCTAGGAAATAAAGTATTCTTCGGCTTAACTCTAATGTCCGTTGGTGTGTCCTGGTTGGTTTAAAGGCCATTTTGTCGATTTTTTTCCCCTTCTTTTATTGTGGATAGTACCTCTGGTGCATCATATGGTGCAAATTTTCCTGCAGTCTTTGTCAGTTGCCAAAAATAACTTATCAGGCCTTATTTAGGGACGGACCATTAATTAGAAAAGTGATGGGGGGGTTGGGGTGGGGAATTTTCAGGTTGCACGAATTTTTTTTTTCGCTCACTGCTTTTGCAGGAATTTTTTTTTTCAGGTGAACCTCTCTGCACGAATTTTTTTTACTACGTGTGAAAAAGTCACAATTGGACCTTCCTTCTGCATGAATTTTTTTTTTACCTTCTTCTTTGCATGAATTTTTTGGATGTTTTAACTCTTTCACTCCCAAGGGGCCTCCATTATATCTGACGAGTAAACTCGTCTGGCGTTAGACAGAGCAAAATCTGTGAAGTCACTCTTGGGAGTGTTAAGGGAGATAGTTTTTAAAGGAATCTACGTCCGGGAGACTGAATGACATATTTTCCATGTTCTCACAATTGCAAGTAACGATAACGATGACGTCATGGTCTAGGTTTTCCCGCTCAATTATGAAATTGCGACCGCCGACGAAAGGTTTGTCGAAGCCTGCGATAAGTGTATTAGCTACGTGTAGCCGCACCCTCCCCCGAAGGAAAAAACGCGAGGAGGGAAGGCGCGGCTACACGTACGCTATATATAAGTGTAGTTTCGTAAGTGGTGTACGTATTTTTCAGTTAAAAACATTCATGACTATACCAATATATGATACTTTTTCACGCCCAAACACATTCACAATCATGATCAGGAACGATGTGAGGTCGGCTAGGTAGGAATCCTCTCTCCTGGAGTTTGACCACATATTGAACCAGAGTGTGCGAAAATCTGTCCTCATCCATTGATGTGGTACCCACAAAATAATTTGGCAATTACAACATTATCCAAAAGTACCAGAGTGATTCGCTCCTGATAGCACTAATTGATAAATAAATTGTTAGCGTAATAAACTGGCACAACAGCAAAAACGTGTGGTTGTTTTGCGCTGGTATTTTCAAGAAACACGTCCCCGAAACAGAACAAAGCCAGAAGACGTAAAATTTATTTCGAAATGGTTATGCCAGTTTATTTGTATTCTTTGACACTCGAGGTAATGATTGTTTAATAACAACACGGAATCAAATGACTATCAAGCCAAGCAAGAGAAAATGAGGAAAGAGAGCATAACCCCGTCTGATATGATAAGGGGACAGAATCTATTTTAGCGCGGAATCTATTTATATCTCGTTCCATGGCTGCGCGGTTTCCCCATGGCGCATTGAAATTACAAGCACGTGATGAGAAGGACATCAACCATTGGTCAGTTTAGAATAGTTTCCGGATCTTAAAATAGATACTGTCCTCTTATCATAGTAAGAGAACCTAGTACAGAAGATGTGTTCTCTTACCTCATTTTCTTTTAGTACAAGTAAATATGGTTTGTTCTAGCTGAGTTACGATGTAATTGGGTGGATTGTGATGAAATTAAAAATGCTTGACTTTATTCCAGAATTAAACAAGTTATCAAGAACTCGGCGGACGAGAATTTTACTAGTGGACTTGCCAACAAAACTGTCAACTGACACGCTTGCATTAAACCGCGCCAAAGTTACTGTACAGACAATAAATTCTATCAGAGGGTTACATTGATGCGATACTTAAGTTTTGGAGTTTCAAGCAGTTTCGTTACAAACTATAGTTTGAGCAATAACTCAGCACTTTTTACTACAGAGTGACAATGTTGATAGAAGTATCATAGAGGTCAGCGGTATTCCGCATAGGTCGTAGGATGTGTGTTTAATCATAGTCTCTCGAGGGACTATATGGTAAAATGAACATGGCTGCATGTCAGCTGTGAATAAAGTGTACGTGTTGTGTCCTCGAAAGCTGTTGCTCCTTCGATGGAAGCTTTCCGAGCCGGTCAACAACGAAATAGAAAGTCACTGTGGAAGTTAGACTCGTGTTTAGCTACTCCGGCTCTAGTTAACTGCTAAGTACTTGTACTGGGAAAATAAAGAAACCGATAAATGTTTATCAACAGCACCTCCAATTTACACTGGTTGTTGTCTGACCCAACCAATCAGAAAGCGTTTTGGATATTTACCTTACAGGTGGTTAATAACCGTTGCTTTGTCCGCGATGCTGTATGAGGTAGACAACACAAATAACCCCAAAGCAACAGTGTTCATAAATGCTGTGTACATCCCTTGTTTTTCTTTACCAGTTTGTTAAGATTTCGTTGAGACTATCTTACATCGGTGTGACCGTTTCGTTATACATAATGGCGTGGATTTTAAGCACATTATTCAAATATTCACTCTATGGACCTGCAGCGTCCGGAATTGCCAAAGATAAAGGTGAGCAGATTTATTAATAGTTTTATACCGGCATAGGAATCTACAGAGCCTAGGAGCTTCAAGAAATCTTCTTCAAATGCTGTCAGTAATTCATATGGAGATGTCGATATTTCAGTCGAGTATGTGAACGAAAACGCTGAACGAATTGCGGGAACCCATTTTATCAGCTATGATACTGTTTTACAAGTATACAGCCGGATGCAGCTTCTCCAAGCATCATTTAACCCAGACTGAAGTTTTGTACAGCAACAAATTCAACTGATCGAATATGTCAGAGCCAGTGGTCATTTAATTTAATTTCGCCTGAACATAGGAAAAGAACTAAAAACTGAAATTGGTTCAGTCGGGTTTCTTGATTTATATTTTTCTCATCGTCATTAACCAGGAACCGCGGAGACCACTTTAAAGTGGTAGGGCTATAAAGTCTGACCTATGTAAGCAAACGTTAACGTCAACGTTTCTCATTTTATCTTGCCCCAGTGAAAAATTCAAGCAAAAAAGTAGTGGGGCAAAAGCCCTACAAGCCCCTCCCTCTCCGCAGTGACTGTTAACAGCGTATATCTCTGACAATACCTGAATATTAAGCGCAGGTTACTTTCCTTTTCCACCTTGCAATAACTAAAATGAGAATTTTATATTTAAAAAAACTTCGTTTTAACTTTCTATTTTAAGAACATGATTTTAAACGCTACACTGTTCTAAAGAACACACGCGTGCGTGAGTGAGCGCCATTTGCTTTATTATCAAGATACATCAAATATAAGAGGAAAACGTTTATTTTCTGAGAACAGAGAACTGAAACAAGTGTTCCATACAGTACCGTAAACTGATCAGTTCACCTTTAAACCCTAGCTTTCCACAGACCCAAGCCTGAAATATTATTTTCAATGCTGCTGAACAATATATGGCGCGGCACTCTTTCATTGTTTAGTATAGAGTTTGTGTGGTCCTAACTTTTCATCCTGGATGAAACATGCTTTGTGCCTATTTTTTGGAACCCTACTGTCCTGTACTGTTATGTGGTACTGTTTACCGAATTGTTTTGCTGTCTACGGTGTGATTTTTACGTTTTCATCCATGCCTTAAATCATGCAGTTTTACCATTTCGACGCCATTGCAACTGTGCTATGGCAGTGACAGGCGATTTAGTGACATCCGCCAAATTGCAAAACTTTTTTTTATTTTCTGACGCAGGAAAATACGGAACACATTTTATAACTCGGTCTTCCCCAGATGGGTAGCCCGAGTAAAACGTAGTGCGACCACTCTCTTTGGGAAGCTACTACTCCCAAAGATCAGTGCTGTGTACTGCTTGTTGGCCGTGTGATTCTAACCTTTTCATCTGTGTATCAAACGTTGGAATGTGACCATTCTTTGTAAACCTACTGAACAGTACTGTACTGTGGTACTATTTGTTTTACTATACAGTGTGGTTCTAACTTTTTCATCTGTGTATCAAACCTTGCAATGTGACCATTCTTTGTAAAGCTACTGAACAGTACTGCACTGTGGTACTGTTTGTTTTATCAGATACAGTGTTGTTCTAACTTTTTCATCTGTGGATCAAACCATGCAATGTAACCGTTCTTTAGAAAGCTACTGAACAGACTGTACTATGGTACTATTTGATTAATTATACAGTATGGTTCTAACTTTTTCATCTGTGGATCAAATCTTGCAATGTGACAATTCTTTGGAAAGCTACTAAACAGTAGTGTACTTCGATGCTGTTTGTTTAATTGCATAGTGCGGTTCTACTTTTCTTATCTAGGGGTCAAATCATACAGCGCCACTGTCACTGACGGGCCATTCTTTTTACTGCTACGAAACAGTTCTGTACCTTGGTGCTCGGCTTTTTCTATTTGCAAAATATTTCTTAAATTTTTCATCTGTGCTGGAAACCGTGCAGTGCTTCTTAATTGCAAAGCTACTGAACGGCAGTGTCTGCTCAGTTTCGCTTACGTTGTATAGTTATAACTCTCTCACCTCCAGTCAATCTGTGCAATACAGCCATTCTGTGTAAAGAACTATTCAATTATGCTTCAAGTTGCGGCATGTTAATCCCCCCATGAGTTGTCGTATATTATTTCGGCATCAAACAAAACAGGTCACCGAGTAGTTGAAGTGTAACCATATAAACAGTAACGATGATCGCCCAAATTAAACCCCCGCCAATGAGAATCTTGCACTGGCTTGGCTTTGATAGAAAAGAAAATGAACTTGAGTAGGCTTGCATAAAAGTTTCCAGTGATTAGTGCCAACTGATAAAGTTTCGGTCAAAACGTTTCGATCGTTTTTTTTTTTATTTCGTTCTAATTGTTCAAATTTTAATATCCGTTCAGTTTTGATCCCAGAGTATAGTTTTATTTTTGATCCAGTATATCGTACACGGTCACCTGGTCACAGGAACAGTACTAGTTTTTATACGTGTAAACCAATTTGTTGGATGCGTGTACAATCAGGCAGAGAATTGTTCAAGTACTTGGCCACAAGTTGAGGAAATGACATCAGAATGCATCTGTGGATTTTAAACTCTGATTTAAGTGTACAACAGTAGCCACAGAAAATTCAGTAAAGTAAGAAACCGATAGAAGATCAATAATAAACCTGCATAATTGTGTTTTTTCTTTTTTGTTATAATATTGCTAACTCAAAATAAGCCAGAGTAATCAATGACCACATAGACTGCACATTTTGTTCCCTGCTAAAAATTCAGGTCAGCAAAGAAGTCACCAAGGACGACAATGCTACTAACGATAGCGCGAATTAACCCGCGGTCGCCGACACGATATATCTCGATCAAGGCTTATCGCAGTTTGAAAATCAATCACAGGAAATACCTGATAAACTGTGTTGAGAACTTGAGGTGGTGATGATATTTCAGTTTACATACTTGATAAACGAAATTGTGCTTACTAGATGAATTAAAAGTAGACAACATAAGGAAATATCATGTTTTGACAACTGCAATAAAAATGCGACGTAAAAAAACGTAATTGAGTGGTGAAACTGCTACTTGTGTAGATTAGGAATTGGTGGAGAACATTTTGCGGTGATGTCTTCGTTTTTGATTCAGTTTCTTTTGTGGATAATCTCAATACTTCCACGTGGTGTTTTGCATACGCACGACCTGCCAAAACAGAATATATTGAATGACGTCATAACAAAACCTTATCTCTTTATATTCTGGTTTTCGCCTTTGTCGTATCCATCGCTGGTGAAAACTAGTGGCTGACAGGAAAGTCACAAGTAACAACAAATGGCGCATCATAAACGATGGTCATATCCACGAAATGTTCGCTTCACAGGTAAGCCGATACATACCACGTTGTAGCATCATAGGGGTTCAACCGAAGAAGAAACCCCATTGTGCTGTTTCGTATCGCAGTCGATTTCAAAACAGCAATTTCGTAAGCGGTAGTGCTTTCAACATTCGAGAATCCATAATCTGACCCAAATGTCAGGAGACACGCGACTGAATGGCGTCCATCACAGCGTTAATCGAATATCTGTCACTGCTTATTTTTTTTCATAGCAAGTTAATTTGGCTAGAAGTTCAACTCGAAGTGAGAGATCTATTTTGTTACCGTTAGCGACCGTTGATTTAAGAAAGCAGTGGTATACAATTAAATATTAATATCTACACCCACAAAAAACAGATCTTAAAGTATAATACAAATTGATCTCCAAAAAACAGAATATGGGCAGGATTTTTTTTTAAGAATTCCCATATGCGACACACTGTTTTAAAGTCGACGGAAAACTTTTTTTATGAAATAAGTGTCGATTTACATGAAAAGGGATATCATTTAGAATCATATTTTGTTTTGTCTTATACTCAGAGAGGCAAACATGTCAAACAAATGAACACAAGAGCTCGAATTGCCCACCATGTACACTCGCACAAAACTTGGTTTTTCTGCAGGTGTGAAGGCCGGTTTGCATGTTCAATTTATAATTATCGCGAGACTTGTTTTGCAGTAAATTGAAAACGGCAGTTTTAAATCACCCGTGTTAACGGCCTGTTACTTTTTCCTTGATTTCAGGGCGATTCAGGCGCAGTTTGTTTGTGAGTTTAGAAATTTGTCTTTGAGCAGGTCATTAACTTCACGTGCCTGTGTGCCGTGTTGTGTGACACCTTGAAACAAAGTCACACAACACGACTTTAATTCTCTGGTAGTGTATCGGAAAAATAATAAAATCAGTCTTAAAGGACAAATAAGAGACAAGTTGAGACATTGGGACATTTCCGCATCAGTTTCAGCAGACTGCGTGCAGACGGTCTTCAAGCGAGCTAGCATTTCATGTCGAGGCCCGCCATGCACAGGCCCCGCTCTCTCTGTATTCTTTTGTAGAACGTACTTCATTGTTGTCGTTATTTCTTTGTGAGCAATGTGTAAATCAAAAGAACTCTGGAAGAAACAATGAATGTAAATTAAAAAGTTTCAATTCACCGACCCCACGTTTAGAAACTCTTGTCTAGTGTCTTTTTATTGGATGATTGGGTTTGGTCATGGACTCCTTGTTTGGCTGGGGCGGTTGGTTGTCTTTAATACCGTCCACCTAGTGGTCATGTGCACTTTTTGACTCTGGAGAAGTCCCCTTCTTTAAGGAGGAAAGGAAAAAATTACCTGAATTCATTGGAAGAAAACCTTGATCGAGCATTCCACTCATATTTTCCAGCGAATATATTGAGTGGGCTAGCTGTGAGCAAGCATTTGCATGCTGGGTAATGAACAGAGCTGGTCTTGTCACGTGACACAGTGGCTTGTCTGCTGCGAACGTAAACAGAGTTGGTGAACGTTTGCCTCGCCCACTGGATGCCAAAAAATTCATTATTTTCTTGCAGAACCCTTGCTGCAATCCCGACCAAAAAGCATGGCAGAACCACCTGAGTCTTCCCTGCCACCTTCTGTCCTTGAGAAACTTCGAGAGTTAAATGCTGAGTTGACCGAAGGTGAGTCGATCGAATGGCGGTGAGGCGGATTTCCATGGGACGAGAAGTATTTGACATTTATTTAAGACTGAAGTTTGGGTCTATGTAGACTAGTACATTCGTAGTAAAGATACCTTGTTCTCTTGTTACTGACTTGCATAGTTGATAAAAGCTGTTTCTAAAAAGCCTCGACGGAGGAGTAGCGCCGCATGGAGAAATTTATTTTTTGCGGGATCACTCACTCTGGCCAAATTCTAAATTAAGATTAAGAAACTATTTCATGAATAAAGTCATGAACGCGAACTCTGTTTTTTAAAATACGCTTCGCTGAATAAGTTCGTCAACATTCTTTATGATTTGATTTGAAAAGAGAGATGTTTGACAGCTCTCGCGTCTCGGTTTTACGGCTATGTTTCAAAATGTGCAAGCTTTCCTGTAGACTACTGACTCGTGATTCACTGGCAGGAATTCGACATTTACAAAATAGATGGGTGCATCTTGGTGAGATCGCTGCATGAAAACCATTCACCTTCGTATTTAATCACTCGTGTTAAAGAAGACTTCTAACTTCACACAAATATAAGCGTAATTTAAACGATTATGATTCATATTATTTTGGCAAACTTCAAGTGTCAAGGAGGACGGCGTGTTTTTGTTTAATTTGAACAAGAACGCGTTACTAGAGAAATATTTTCCATTTTACCATCAGACATTATTGGAGGAAGATCTGTCAGCTAGATTGAAATAACGATTTTGTTCAAGGGACGTAAAATTATTTGGTGATCGGTTTATCAGTAATTTACTTTTTTCAAGATCACAACATTTCTCTAAAGTAAACATCGGAGCGGACAGAGCTTCGATGGCTTCTTTAAATTTACCATAAGGTCAGGCATGAAATTCCATCTTGTAAAGACAAACCGTTTCTTGATCGATTGAGGAGTAAGTATTAATGCCCGATTTGCTTTTTCGCCGTCATTGTTGCCACTTTGATGTAAATTTTATTTATCGAGAACTGCAGTGTGCTAGTTCATCTACAATATCTAGTGTCTGTATAATGCAACGTTCTGTTGACTTCGGTGGAATTTCTTAGCCTGTCTTTATTAAGGTCTAGTTTAAGGGCATCTCGAAATGCTTGTCGTTTGTCTGTGTGATAATCGTATTTGTATGTTAATTACAAATGTTTAAAAGTCACATTTCTATTAATTAAAGTGATTTTTAATTTACAAGCAAATGGAGGTGGTCCATGGAGAAGAGTGCTTATTTCTCATGATATCATACATACATGTTTGTGTATAAAGTTATGCTACAAACATGGAAGATTTTGCATATCTCAGGGATCATAAGTGTTGTCTTTTGTAGAAAATACCGAGTTTAAATGCAAGTTATACTTTATATTTTTCTGCATCTCATTGACTCTAAACGATATTACTGGTACATCAGTCATCATAATGAAGTGAATTTTGTTTGGAATTTGATAAGAAATATGAAATCAGATGCATAAGAAACAGTATTTAAGCAAAACAGTACTGTTTAGCAGCTTTCAGATCCTTGAGGTGCTGCATGATTTAATCCACACGTGATGAAGTCAGTCCCACAGGTGATCAGTCACCCATTTGTTAGTTGTTGTTTGATTACAATACATGCATAAAGACAGGGCAACACAGTATAGTAAAGCAAACAGTATGGTACCACTATAGAGTGTTCAGTACCTTTCCAAAGCAATTGCTGACATTGCATAGTTTACATTAGTGGTAAAAAAATTTAGAACCACTCTTTGGTAACTGAAACAATACCACAGTAAAGTGCTTCTTTGTAGCTTTCAAAGAATAGTCACACTGGCATTGTATAATTAAAGGAACAGTACCACAGTACAGTACTAGCTGCTCAGTAGACTTCCAATTACAGTGTAATGGTTGTCACATTTATAGATGAACTTTACTGTAAAAAACAAGTAATGCAATGATATAGTTGGGAGACTAACCCAGCAGTTGTCAAAATGTGGATTATGCCAAAAAGTATGGTACCAACAGGGATTAGGAAGAAAAACAGGCAAATGAGCCTATAGCCCCTGTCATTGGAAAGTTATGGGCCATTTATAAAAAGTTTGGGCCATTAGGGCAATTAAATGGGCCAGGAAAAATTTCAACAAAGGTTACATAATTCATCATTAAACTGAAAATTCTACAAGTTAAAATCCTTTTTACAAAGTGGTGTATATTTTACTAGCTGTATCACAGCTTGGGCGCGTCACAGGCCTGGTAAGTCTTTTTTGATGCACCATGGCGCACGGCCTTCGTAATTCCTGTACCGGGGAATACATACTCAATGATATTGACATAAACAGTCATGGTGAACCAATTTTTTGCTCACAATCAATTTTCATGCAAAGCTAAAGTATCTTGATAGCATTAAGGTTGCATTTCTTTTAAATTTGATAGTTTTAATATTTTGTAAGTGGGATGAATTTGTTCAAAGACAGGTGTCTCCTGGTTGACCACATTTCAAATTGCTTTCAGGTGACATTACACAGAAAGGCTATGAAAAGAAAAGGGCAAAACTGTTGGGTCCCTATCTGTCAAGAGGTACAGTATATTTAAACAATAAACCACAGTTTTTACAGGTTTACCAGCATAATAAACCACTTGGGATGTTGAGAGAACATGAGAAGAGCTTGTAAATCACGAGGTGCAGGCAAGGGATTTTACAAGTCCTTCAAGTGTTCTCTCAACATCCCAAGTGGTTTATCGTGCCGGTTAACCCATAGAAACTGCAGTTTATTTTTTTTATAAATTAACTTTAAATAGAAACAGAAAATGTTTCTCTTTTTGGTGGGTTTACGAGCACAATAACCCATAGGTTTTTGACCAATCAGTGCGTGCATAGTATCTGCGTTATTTTATATATGCATATAAAGAATATTATTAAGCAGTCTCTGTGTTACTAGTGGCCTTGATTTTATTAATGTGTTAGCTATCAGAGTGTTAGCATCCACTGTGTTGGTGACCTTGATTTGAGAAGGTATGCTAGCAGTCAATGTGTAAATATTCAATGTTAGAGACCTTGATATGAGTACCTGTGGATTTGCCAATTGTCAGTGTGTTAGCAGTCTGTGTTAAAGACCTTGATATTAGTTGATATACATGTATACTACTAGTCAGTGTTGTTACGATTCCTGTTGTAATAGCTACTCACAAAGGTAGTTGGAATCCAAGACTTTTAATAAGCGAAGCGAATAACAGCTTCCACACTTACAAGAGAGGTCTATCTCCAGAGCACAAGGAATTAAACAAACATGATTGGCTAACACAAGTCACATGATATAAAGCGATTATGTGATGTAATGGCGTTACAAGTGTGTTACAAATGTGTACTACGGTGGTCTCTGACAGTATGTTAATGACCTTGATATGTGAGGATATTTTGCAACAGAGTCAGTGTGTCTGAGTCAGTAGCAAATGTGTTGGCAGTCACTGTGTTACTAGTGGCATTAATTTTTTCGTGCACTAGCAGTCAGCAAGTTACTGAAGGCCTTGATTTTTTTGATTTGCTCACAGACTAACAATCAGTCCAAGTAAGATAGAAGCATTACAGTACTCCACTCCAAATATCACTGCACATCAATTATTCTTCTTCCTCTGGTTCTTTACATAAGTGAAACCCAGTTAAGCCAGTTTGATACATGTAATTAAATGGTGTTTATCACGTTGAATCTACCGTACATATATATTATATATAAACATGTAATTCATTCATAGTCTCTTCCATGAATGGCATCAACTGCTGTACATGTATTTTACACTGTACCAGTGCTCGAAATTAGAAAAAAATCCAGGTTGTCCTTATGGCAAATGCCGGACAACCTGGCCCCTGACTTTGGTTGTCCTGATAAGGACTTAGTTGCCCTTAACATGTTCTATGATTTTTGCCTAGTTATGGGGTTTGACCAGAGAAATAATACCCCTATCAGAAAAGACTAAATACGCGTGTGCCAAAATATTTCGAGGAGGTCTGGGTTTGAAGACAACACGAAAAGTTTATCGTGGCTTATTGAATCGAACGAACGGCGTTCAATCAACGGTTACAACCTTCCATTTCCTTTGTTTACAAATTGTCATGGATCCTCATCCACCTATCAGTATCAGGAGATAAACCTCGCATTTAGAGCTGTTTTCGTGTCTCACGTTTATAGCTTCTGTTCTTTATGCTGTTACGCATCACCGTAATATAAGTACTTCAATTTTTTCCTGGGTTGTCCGACGAATTCTTCTCGGGCAACTAGCCCTTTATTTTGCCTATAAAATGGTTGCCCGAACGAAGTTTTAGTTGTCTTGGGCAACCGGGCAACCGCTAATTTCGAGCACTGCTGTACGTATGTCTACAAACTTAAGATCTCTGAGCACTTAAAGATGCTTTAATAACCTAAATATAATTGATCACCAGAAAGTTTAGTTATACTTACCAATAAGTCCTTGATTATATTTTTGGTTTCTGACATCTTACTGTTTTACTACTAACAGTAAAAGATTGCAACCTTTTTGGTTTGACCTCCCATTTCACGAGATTTTCTTGTGTAAGCTTTTTATCCATACAGGGACACGTAATGAATGCAACTTGTAAACTTGTTATTTTTGATATTCTACTGTAATATTCAACGCATTTGATGAGATGAAACAATATTGTATAATTACTTATATTGCTCTTTAATTGTGGAATATACTTCCCTTCTCTTTGTATTATATTAGTCATCTATTTTGCTCCTTCATGCAATGAAGGAATATGTTGAAATTTTTCGTTTTGGAAAACTTATCCCTTACTCTTTTGGAGACAAAAGTGTGAGCAAGGCACTGAATACAAAACTGTCTTGGTCCACAAGTGCGACAGTTATGGATTTTTAAGGTATATTTGATAAAAGAGTGCATTTATTTTAAAGAATTTCAGATTTTTTTCAGGAGTTCAAGGGTTGTATGAACAGTTGATGCTAGATCTTTAAGATCTAAAACAAATTACAGACTGAAGTTACTAGATAGAGCATTCATCCAGTTTTGTTACTGATTGTTACACAACTAATAACCACTCTGTAGGCTGAAAAATGCACCTGGTACAAGGTAGATACTATTGGTGCGCAGCTTAAAAAATCCTTAGTGAAAGTTAGCATACTAGTTGTATAATTATGTAGCTTAGTTGGACTGTTTCGGTAACATGTGAAACATCTCCAAATGTAGTATAATTATTATTCATATTGCCTTTTGTTCAGCGCCAAAGAGTATCTTTATTTTGATACAGCAATTGAATCCTTTTGTTGAAGTAGTTGTGCATTGTTGTTATTAGTGAATGTAGTTTAACTAGGTAACGTTATGACAATAGTTTTAAATGATTATTGTTTATGAACCTGTTTTGCTCTGCTTTTTTTATGTACTGTACACATGTACATAATTGTAATAAAACTGTGTGATCACTGAGAAAAACTTGAGATTAGCTTGTTTAAGCACAAGCTTGTAGGTGTTCTACAGGCTTTTCAAGTGTTTTCCTAACACACTTTGTTGCTTTAATTGTGTGCTATAAAGTATAGTAAAAACTGGATTCTGTTGCTTTTGTGGCATTTGATATTTTAACAAATGAGAGAAAATTTGAAAACATTGTGTCTTAAATTCATGTGGGTAATAATTGCTTATGACAAAACATAGACTTGAAAAACAGAATCTGTGGGTGTTTTTTTTAAATGGCTTTGGGTAGTAGTTGGGCAGTGCTTACGTGTGTATTCTGGTTCTTTTGTCAGAATCCAATGTGGCATCTCCTGCCAGCCCTAACATGAGTGATCATTACAGTGGTAGTAAGTGAAGTATACGTAGTTCTGTTCTGCAGATTATGCTGAGTTCTTTTAACCCTTTCTGCCCCAATATCAGTATTCAATTTCTCTTAACTGTTCTCGTATATTTGTTACAGTACTATTGAGGAGAATTTCTTTAAATATCAACACAACTCTTTTTTGGTGATCATTTTTTATATTCTCAACTTGAATGGTTGATAAACAGTAAATGTGGTAATGAGAAATTGGATGCTGGTCACTACTGGGGCTTAAAAAGTTAAAGATATACTGTTACAGTAATAACAATAATTCGCTGAAATTGGTTGGTACTGTATTAAGAATTTCAGCCTGATTACTTACTTTACTCATGGTTCTGCTAAGAGAAAATGTACATAGTTCAAACTTGTGGTCAGAAGAATTCTAAAAAGAAATTGTAGTTATACTTTACCAAACACTGTAAAACTAGGCTTAAACTGTACATTAACCAAAAAATTGATGTAAAGCAAACTTCTTACTTGTATTTCACTTATGTTCTGGACTTTACTTAGTGTACAGTATACACATACAGTGTACATGCATGTCACTGCTTAATTATAAATATGTTGAACTTGTATTAGAAATGGTAGCCATTCTTTGTGAATCTGGTAGTGATAAACATACCAATTCTGGTACCATGGCCTTCTGTACTGGGATTTTGCACCTGTCAAATGGCAGTTTCACTTATCCTCTGTTGAATGCAATGTACATGTTATGCATTGCCAAATGGCTGAGTTATTTGATAAAGGAAGTCTGCATTCATTTACTACTGAGATGCCAAACAGTGGCTTATGGTATTTGTTTAACTTTCTTGTAACACAATTCATTTATTAATTTGTCTAAAGCATACCGGCCAGGATTAGCCTTTTCTACCTGCTGGTCTGTTTAAATTTATTGTAATTTATAATTTATTTACTGATTGTAAATAACTGTGTTGATGATGATGATGTTAATGAATGTTTTACCACTTTCTTTTGACTTTAATCATACTGGCTCAACCTTATTTTCTAGCATACTAAATTTTCGTACTGACAACTTGCACATGTAACTAACTGGTATTTACTTCAAATTTTGATTGATTCATTGGAATCAGTGCATCTGTTATGATTGGCCAATTACATTGTAAGATCACCTTAAGTACTGTTTAAGATTGTTTTAGTTTTGCAATAGTAAGTTTTAAATCTCTCTGAAATGACAAACCTAAGGCAATTTTTAGCATCATTGATAGCAAATTAGTGTATGATGTAAAGCAAGTTTTTTATCTTTCTCGTGGTCAGTTCAAAGATCAGAGGCTTTTCAGGCTGCCTTGGCCAAAAGGCTGACATCATCTGAGTCTGAGATGCCAGCACCTTTCAAAAGACAGTCACTCGTGAAACATAGGAAAGCTGTGGAAAATGGGACACAATCTACACAAGTTCAAAGAGGTACAGACAATTCATTCAATTTAACAATAATAAAGTACAGTTGATTTCATTTTGAAAAAAAAAAATTGTTATCTACATGTATGTTGTACTGTTTAAGAAATCTAGAAGTTCCTTAAAAGACTGTTCAGTTTTTAATAATTTTTTTTTGTATGTCCATCTTCTTTCATTTTAAGTCAGCACTGCATTACAGATTCACATCTATTTGTCATGTGGTATTTTTTGTTATTAGTGTGTCACTATGTAATTGATGTGAAATACATTTAAATATACATTCAGGGTTCTCGAGAAGCCCCAGTGACCGGCACAAATGGCCAGCTAGTCAACACCAACGTGCCAGCTATGCAAAGAAATGAGGGATATTAAAAATAAATCAGCTGTAGTTTTGTTCAATGAAAACAAAAAATTTAGTAAAATAAAAATATACGGATATCTTTGGGCCATGAAATTCGCTTTAATAATTTCTGCTAGTGGTATGTTTATTTAGTGCCCCAAATTAAAATTTTCTCGGGGGAGCCCCTCACCACCCTCACCACCCCCCCCCCCCCACCCAGTGGGAAGGGGCAAGCTCCCCCTTCCTGCACCGAGTGAAAGGTGCTCTGCACCTTTTAAATAAATTCACTGCTGTCTACTTTCCTTTTCTATCCTTCTACTTCAAATTTTCTGGAGAACCCTGACAAAGAAACATGCTTGAAACATTTAATGTCCTCAGAAGAAAACAGTGACCAATAATTATGCATTCAAGCTGCTTTACCTCAAATTTTATACTTACTGTACTTGAACTGAACGATTTTCCAGAGCTTGGTATTGTGCTACTATATTCAAAGTACCTCTTTTCCTGGCCTTCTTGGGCAATAAGATAATTTTTTAAATGCAGGTCATTGTTCATAGTTTAAACTTGTACTGATGATCTGTCAAAGACCCATTTTTCGGCACTGCTAAAGGCAAACTCGGAAAAAGTAAATCCGTGGTCTCACAGGAGAGTCAACCAACATTTACAGCTTTCTGATTATTAGTTTGGGTGCTCTACCACTGAGCTATAAGAGGCTTGTGGGAGAAAGGCCATTTTAACCAGTATAAAACTAGTTCATGGGAGAAACATCCTGCTTACTGCTGGGATTGGACTGATGACCTGTTCTACATTCGTTAACTTATTTGTTATTAATTTTGTAGGTTCTTTGTCTTCACAAGATTCGTTAGGAAACATTCCGCAGTCAGACTACACGCCTCCTGGCTCCACCAGCTCACGTAACTCTCTTCCACGGGTTGACTCTGAAGAATTTCCCCCTCCTCCACCAGATAATATCTTGCATCGGCACAGTAGTACCGGCAGTTTTACCAATATCATCCCTCCCCCAGACTTAACAAGGCAGGCACCAGCAGAGAGGTATGGTGATACCCGAGGATCAAAGAATGGGAGTCGAGTGATGCATGTGTCCTCAGTGCGTACTTTAGAACAGGATGATGGTCAAGTGTCTGGTAAAAAATTTTTCATTATAAAATGTGATTTTTTGATCTGTTGTTTAAAAGAGTAATTACTGGCAGCTATTTGGATACATGTATAAGGCTAGCTAACATTTATTTACAATAGCACAGGTCACACATGCATGTATTTTTATTGTCACAACTTTAGTGTTCTTTTTCAGTCACCAGCAGCAGAGTATCCACAAAAATCCAACAACTTCTCAATACACTGAAGGTTTGTACATTATTTAATATTGTATACTACAGTAGTTGATTGACCTGTTATGGTTACAAGACAGAATTGACTTAAATGTTAATAGCATGCAGCTGGGATTTTCATCAACTAGAATTCTCTTAAAATTTATAGAGACCAAAGAGAAAACCACTGGAACAGTATTACACTGAAGATGATGATGAACTCATTGAAGGTAAGAATTCCATTTTCGAGACACACGACTGAAATATTTTATTAATACATGACTGTAATACATAGAGGATATTACACGGTGGTGTGAAGATATGAATTTTATTTTCGAGTGGCAAAACAATATTTTGCGAACGAGCGCATGTATAATGTGGTGTATTTTTCGCAGCATGCTATTTTGGGCTCTGATAAATTGTTGTTGGTTCTCATCTCACCCCCACAGTCTTCTCATCTTATCTCACCCCTGAAGTCTTCTCATCTCATCTCATCTACCACATACAGTCATACATACAGTTTTCTCTGGTATGAACTTCAATTATCCAGATTTGTTGAATTGGGCCTTGTGAAAAATATCTGGATGATCGAGATTCCAGACAATCAAAAATTGAATAAATCTAAACAGCAAAGGTAAAAGGAATTGACTCTAATAGTGAATAGATCATGCTTGTGTTTTTCTGTGATTTTTTTGAACTTGTCTAACCAACCGGGTGATGTATCTTAGCTTTCATGATCATCCAACTTGACAATGCTAAAGAGTGCTTGCCTTACCTATATCAAATCTTATTAATATTTATGACAAGAATGGGACCAGAGCAACAAGTCCAGATAATGAAGGTTCGACACCACTTGCACTAAGTTATTTCTCCCCTTTGTAGAAGTCTTTACTTCTCACTCTGGATTTGAAACTAAATGCTATTGCAGATTCCTACTTATCATGTTAGACTGTAATATTGATAATAATGTTCTTTAATAGTCTACTAATTACTGGTTAATAAGAAAATAGCCTCTGCTATTAAGATAAGATAAGCAACTTTATTTCAAGAGGGTGGCACTACATAGTGTAAAACTCTAATAAACTTTTAGCCCTCCAATATTATTCAATCAACATATTAACACAGTAAATGCAAATATTTCCTAAATATTTTAGGGCTAAAATGATATAAAAATTGTTGATCCTTCAGAAAATTATGTCTTAAGGCTGTCTTAATAAGATTTTAGAGATACTTGTTTTTTAAAAGAGGACGGTAACTTATTCTAATTAAGATTTGCATTAACTAAAAATGTTCTACCTCCTTCTGTGTTTCTATTATACTTTGATGTTAAAAAGTTCAAATAACTAAATCTAGAATTTCTTATATGTACAGAGTTGTTAAATTTTAAACTGTCTGTGAGGTGTTCGGGTACCTAGCTCTGAATCCTTTTAAAAAGTAGGGAACACATATTTACATAGGTTTCATTATAAAAAAGCAACTATTCTAATTTGTTGAAAAGAGGAACCAAAGGAGCTCTGTGCTCAGTGTTTGTTATAACTCTGGCTGTCCTTTTCTGCAAGCAAAGTATGCTTGACAGATAGTCTTTTGCACAGGCAGATTGCCAGGCAATACCAGTGTAATTAATGACAGGCGTTAGAAACAATTGAATCATTGGTCATTCTTAGCAACAAAGCCTGATCCAAATGCTCCAAGGCCAGAAGGACAAACACTAAGACCTGTTACTGGAGAAGCCGTACAGGTACAGTGCAACTGACACTTCCTTTTACTGCCTTATTATGGTAAATGCCTCTTACTAACCGAGTTAGAGGTCCATACTGTTACGGACCAAGTTTTTTCCACTCTGATTTATGGCCCAAGTGCGAAGCACTGGCTCCATATATCTGAGCTGCAAAATGAGGATCCGTAACTTAGCATACGGACCAAGAAAACAAGGTTTGTAAGATATTTATTATATCTCTGGAGATTTTTAGGCGATCAAAACAAACTTTTGAATTTAGCGGGCCGTACAGTGAAGTATGGCCTGCTGAATTGACCTATCACAGCACGCATACCAACTGAGAGGTATAATAATGACAATTAGGGCTTTGTTACTGTAAGTAGTTCAGGTTTAGTGGTGAAGCCCCTCTTTGAAAGCAGAAGAGGAAATAACATCACTTTTAAGCATTCAATGTAACAAAACAATATTTTTCATGTATTGTGGGGTAGTTTCTAAAGAAACTCATTCGCTCCGACGAAGGGCTAACGCTCGAAACGTCAGCACCTCCCTTTTACCTTACCGTGGTATAACTTACTTAGTCAACTCGTTTGATTTACCCAATTTCTAATATTTTTCATGGTTTTGATTGGCTAATTATACCAAAGCAATTCCATCAACCGTAGACAGGCACAATGCTACCAAGGTCACCTCTTGGTTGTAATATGTTCAACCCTGTGTAAGGTTTTCCCTATACTGTCAGTTCATAATTTGTCAAGCATACACATAATTTAAAATACTGATTTGATCTACTGTAATACGGTCCATATTCATGAACACATGAATACATGTATAACATGATTTATAGGGAAACTACATGGAACTCACTAGGAGACTTGCTACTCAGATCTGAAGTCATTTCAGTGATGAATTAATGATGATAAATTGATTGCATTGAGATTACTTTTGACAGATTCCTGAAGGGATTCCAAAAAGCCTGGAAGAAGCAGTAAGCAAATTTGCAACAAAATCTCCAAAACAGTCTTGTTTTTCTGTTGTGGATAACCATGGAAAGACCAGTGTCACCCTGACATATGGTATGCTTAAGTGCTTTTTCAATTCCCTTAACATGTATCTTGTACTGCACATGTGCAGTACTCTTTTAGAATCACTTGTTTGGCATTGTGACACATTTTGCCCACTCAAATAAATCAATGAATAGTGAGAATCAGCACACACTAATAAATCTTTATTGAACTTTCCTTTCATGTCTTTTACAATTTTGGGAACTCAAAAGTTTGTTATTTATTGCTTGGTTTGAGCTTGATGTTGTATTTTCATTGAGAAAAAGGAAAAGCTGTGTAACTTGTTAACACGAACATTTTAGCGACCTTAAACTTGCATTCATTTTTTTCTAATTTTCTTGATGCCCTTCAAAATGATAATAATAGTAATATCGTATTTACCCATGTATAATATGGGCTTTTTTAACGAGAAATTACAGTTCGAATTTGCATTGCATATTATACATGGAACTGAGAAGATGGACAACTTAAAATCAGTGATGATCTTTAACCAACCAGCGCTGTTCAAACCAGATCGTTGATCAGCCACCATCTTGGATAAGATTAAGTTGAGTAGATTGGGATGAGCACTATTTGCGGCATTTCTAACATGGCACAAGTATTCATACACCACAGAATGCTTGCTCTACAGACTAAGACCAAATAACAAAACAAGGATATTGTGGTGATTCCTGTTGGATCTACTTCTACAGCCATTTTTCTTTCAATACATGATTTCACAAAGATCAACTACTGGTTTTGTTTGTGCAAATCCTGTTTTTTTTTTCCAAATTATGGTCAAAAATATAGGGTGCGTATTATACATGGGTAAATACGGTATTAACAGTCTACGTACTTGGGTATAAATGTGTTTTGAGCCCTTTTCAGAGCTCATGTTAACACCTCCCCCTCCTCCTTTTAGTGGCTTCAGCTAAAATGAGTCTGGGTTAGGCCCAAAACACATTAATATGCCCACAATTCTGTTTTATTACAGTGTGTTATTCAGTAATTTACCGTAATGAAGTAAACTGGATGAAATCAGATCTCCAGTTGCCTTGAAAAACTACAATCAGGGACATGTGTTAGTACCAGTGGAAGAGCCTGCTATTTTGTTTAATCTCTTATTATAGGTAAGCTGTTTTCTCGGTCGATGAAATTAGCTTATGCATTGCTGAATAAAGTTGGAAGCCACAAAGAAGGAACCTCAATCATGACAGGCGACAGAGTAAGTTATTAGACCATGTAAACATTTTTTGCATTTTAGAGTATAGTAGGTTTCAACCAACCTCGATGTAATAACAGATACATGTAAATACACTAGTCCAGCAAGCGAACAAGAACTTACATCAAAATTAAATATGTGATTCTGGCACCAATAAAAATTAATGTAAGAGTTAAAGCATGTGCAAGTTAGCTATTACTATAAATCCTCTATTAAGCAACCCCCTCCCCTGATCCTCTCAAATAAACCACCTCCTTCTAATACATCTATAAGCTGCTTGTTCTGATAAGCCACCCCTCCCTAGAAGAAAATTATTTATTTATGAACAGTCCATTTTGTAAATATTTAAGCAAAAACTGGGAAATGGTCAACAACTATAAAATGTTCCATTGTAATGAAACTTAAAAATGCTGTGATTACCATGGTTCAATGTCATTCACTGAGATTGTAATTAATTTTTTGAATAAAGTTATCACCTTGCATTTTCCAATGATGCTGCATTTAGCTAAATCAATAAGCCACCCCCTCTAAAAAGCCACGCACCGCTCTGTTAGTCCACCTCCCTGTGATAAGCCACTGCCCATCCCCCCCCCCCCCAATCAGCCCTATGGTACCTTAAATAATTAAGCCATCCGTGTGGCTGAATAGAGAATTTATGGTATTCCTGATTGGTTTTAATTATTAGCTCTGATTGGCTGAGTAAGTAGCATGTGACTCTTCATGAGCCACCTGCAATGCTGGCCAAAATCTTTGGGACACCTTGTGAAAAGAGATATTAACCCAAAGGCACCATCTGCCCTCTTTCCCACATTCAATGTTGATTTGTTGCCATGTATGATAATAGTGGCTATTGACATTGTTAGGGAAACGGGGGTGGTTATAATAACAGAAAAAAATGGCAAACTATGTTTTCCAGGCTTATGATTTTAATACACTTCACATATCTGCATTGGAGGAAGGTCATTCCTCTAGTGTCCCAGATAACTTGGGCCAGGATTATAGCTTTTATCACAGTTTATGTCAAAGATGTTAGAAATTACTGTCATTACTTTCCTGCACTTGCCTTTGTTTACTTTCCATAAAAAAGTAACAAAAACTACTTAATTCTATTTTCAAAGATTTTTTGAAAGCCATTCTACCATTTAAAACAGTTTCATACTTGGGTTACTGTAAAACTGTTGGTCATGGACTTTGATCATGCCTAGGTGAATTAAATTAGCAGTTCTTGTATGTATGTATGTATGTATTAGCAGTTCTTGTATGTATTGTACATTTAACAGTCAGTTACGGTATGTGCTCACATTCTTAAGAGTACATATGCTTTATTTTTTGTAGGTTGCTCTGATTTATCAAGTAGATGATCCAATTAATTTCATCACCAGTTTCTATGGCTGTTTGATTGCTGGAGTTATTCCCGTCCCGGTAGAACAACCGACAGACAAAGATGTAAGAAATTGATGGGTTTTCTTCTCTGGAAAATAGAAATGAAAAAGAGAAAAATAGTTGCAGAACCAAAGGAAATTAACATTAGGTTACATCAAGACCAGGCTTATGCAGTAAAAATTATCATGACTTGTCAAGAAGCTTTATTGTATAGTTGGTTCCACAATCAAGGAGGATGAGGCAATTCATGAGTTCTGATTAGCAATGCAAGTGGGCAAGATTGGCTTATTTTTTGTGCTTGAGATTTCCCAATTTGTGCTTCAAAACAAGGTGGAACAAAATGGTGTTCGGTCAAAGTAACTAGATGTTGGTCTTGTTCTTTTGTGTTTCATTGTTGACCTAGCTTACATCTCAGTCTTGAATAATGCAAACAAAGAACTTGGCCAATTTGCAGTTAACTTGACCTCATGCTTGGTCAATAACATATGTTTACCATAGCTAATTTCGTGTTTTTGAACATGTGTCGCAGTGCTTTTCACTATTGATAGCTAACACATTAACTTATTCTCTGGTTATTTATGTCTCAGAGAACAGCTTCAATTTCTCCTTTGTATAACCATGAATTTCTTTGTTCCTTAGTACCCTGGTTGCCAACAGATTGGCTTCCTTCTTGGCAGTTGTGGAGTGTCTTGGGCCCTTACTTCAGAGGCTTGTCTCAAGAGTCTTCCAAAGGATGAGTCTGGACACACATGTACATTTAAAGGTAAAACATGACTTGTTCAGTAAGTTAGTATCTCTTCCCACTACAGAAAACATTGTTCTTTTGTGATTTCTCTTTGTAAAACAAGAGTGAAAATTAATGTGAATATATGAAAATTTCACATGCTGTAATTATGTGAACTGCAGAATAAAGATTCAGTAAATGAAAGGTAATCAAAGTTATGTAAGCAACTTAAGCAGTTGCAAAGATAAGATCTGAAAAAATTCAGGTTTGAATGGAGTGCAAAATTATGACCTTGCGATACTGGTGCAACACTCTAACCAACTGATCTATCAAGCAACTGGGAGGTGGTCATTTTATGAGTAAAATTAAAATTGTTGCAAAATGTTTAGTGTCAGTGGTGGTGTATGTTTAGGAAACTTGGTTTTGTGGTCAATGAATACTATATCTTGACTTGATTCCCAACTCAGTTCTTATCATTTTTTACTTTGCTCTAAATTGGTATTGTGAGCAGAAGTTGTACAGGGAGCACATTGAAAATAATGAATGGCTTGAGGACGGCAGCAGTGTAACTTCTAGAATTACCAAGCTTCAATGTTACCAATGGAATCAACAGCCACAGTACTTAACTATTACTAATGTAATTGGCGCAATATTGCTATTCTAGGTTGGCCAAAACTACAATGGTTTACAACAGAGAATCTCAACAGGCATCCAAAAGATTGGCAACCTCCATCAAACCTGGACAGAAGCTCCCCTGCATATGTTGAGGTGCTGTACACCAAACAAAAATATTATTTTACTCAGACAGTACTAGCTTCCTACCTATGGGTAAAATATACTCTACCCTTGGTTCTGTTGGCTACAGTTTGTTTACTGTTTCTTTACTTTTTATTGCTTCTTGAAGCTGTGATTTCAGCATGAAAAAAGGACTCTTGATCCTAATAGGCTGGGATACACATTGCATGCCCTTGTGTAAAAACCATTGCTATGAAGAACAGGTGGTCAAAGAAATTGTGTGACCTGTTTAGGTATTCTGGTTAGACTTGATACCCAAACACTCACCTCTTTGAAGTTGTTGTTCATATTAATTTATGTATGGAGTGTTTAACCCATTCACTCCTGGGACTTTAAAGCGCGACAACCCCCCAATTCCCTGGGAGTTTTGGCCTAAAAATTTGCGTTCGCGAACGCGTGAAGTAAACCATATGCGCAGTAAACCCAAAGACAAGATCAAGTTTTCAAACAAACTCCCTTTTGAAGTGGAATAAATAAGCGACAAGAAAATGTAAAATAAATGCTGTTTAACCAAAGGAATTGATAAAAATGGTCAACAGGACTATGGAAATCGAATAATTTCTTTACCGCGCGACAAAAGGCACAAAAATAAATATTTCACGGGTCGCACAAAACACATGAGAAAACAATGATCAAAGCCAAAATGGGCAAAAACACGATTTCTAAATACTGTTCCTTAGTTTAGCTAAAGTTTATTGAAGTTTTCTTTCAGATAAATCCAGTTACAAAGAGAGGCGCATCAATAATTTCAATGTAAACAAGCCACAAGCGCTACACATATAAGACACACAAATGAGTCTCCAAATCAAGTTAATTCAAAACATGAAAGATAAATGGTAGCCACATTTTGAAATGGGTCAATCATGAAAGAACTGAAGCCAAAAAAACTGGCAAAAGGAAAACCCAAATGCGTAAATGCGTAAGA
Organism: Ricordea florida; assembly: GCA_949710005.1. NCBI lineage: Eukaryota > Metazoa > Cnidaria > Anthozoa > Corallimorpharia > Ricordeidae > Ricordea > Ricordea florida. The sequence continues at coordinate 34,853,560 of OX453273.1, forward strand.
ACACGCAAATCGAATTATCTCATCAAATGAAATTAACCACAGCCAAAGGGTCAAAAAGGTCAAGCAAACAACAATCATTTTCAAGAAATAAATACTCTCCGAATCCATTAAAGTTGTCTTCGCTCTCTGAGTCCCCAAAAATTAACGCGACCTTGGAGTCAATTTCAGAAGCCGCCGCCATTGTTTTCGCAAAACGTGTTGGCTTGCGCTCATCGGAAAATCCCGACCTCGTGTTGTTCTCATCAGCTGTCAAAATATGCGCAAAGCACGGCAAATGATTGGTTTATTACCTGTCAAAGTCTCTATGAGGACAAAAGAGCAAATAACACTCAGTAAGAGTGGGGAGAGGGTCAAGACCAGCGGCCATTTTTACGGACGGTTACGGGCGGTTCAGGGAATTCGTGGGTTGTCATACACGGGCGGTTACGGGCGGTTCAGGGGCGAATGGGTTAAAGAAAGAATGTTATTGTTAGCACTCATTTTTGGAGATATTTTTTCCTAGTTCAGTTTGTAATACGTGTAATCATAACTTCTGTTTGGATGAAACTTTGGTAAAGAAGTGGTTAGTTCAGCTAAAAATGTAGTTCTGTCAAAGACTATAGTATAAGAACCTATTTAATTACAATAATGTAAAGCAATTGTAGTGGATAAATGAAACATAATGTTATGCTGGCTAGATACTTGCCAAAATACTCTAAGTACCTGTTGGTGCAAGAGATACCTCTCACTAACCGACTTTAAGGTCCGTACTGTAAGCTACAGACCAAGTTTTTTCCGCTTGGATTTATGGCCCAAGTGTGAAGTGAGCAGGCCATAAATTTGAGTGGAAAAAAACAAGGATCCGTAGCTTACAGTATGGACCGAGGAAAATAGGTTTGTAAGGTTTGGAGTCATTTTGGCAACCAAAACAAACTTTAGCGGGCTGTACAGTGAAGAGAGGTCGAGTGAAGAGATGCCCTAAATTGACCTATCACAGCACGCGTACTAACTGAGAGATATAATAAATTTAGACATTGCTGTGTTTGTTTCTTTATGAATGCTAGTCAACAGTAGGAAAGGATGGAGCTGTAATGGGAGTTACTGTGACAAGAATGAGTATGAATCTTCATGCGCAAGTTCTGAGTCAAGCTTGTAGCTATGCTGAAGGTGAGATATTCTTCAACTGTGTTTCCATCCATAGGACAAATAGGTGATTTATGTTTCATTTGACTGTGATTTTCTTTTTAAATTAGGTGAAATAATGGTCAGTGTTCTTGATCCCAAGAGGGAAGTGGGATTGTGGCATTCTGTCATGACTGTAAGTAACATTAAAAACTCCCTGAAAGACCACATAAGAGAACCTAGAATTTAAGAACTGTTGAGCTAAATTTTTTGTGTTAGATCCCCTTTACATACGACTTGGTTAAACTAGACTTTAAAAGCAGCATCTGCTTTTAACAAGGGATGAATTATGAAATGAAATATGTACTCTACCGATGATGACTTTGTATATATATATAGTTGTATAGTCACTCATTCATTCTTGTATTTATTAGTCATTCACTGTAGTTTAAGGTGCTTGTAGAGTTTGCATGTTTGTATTGTAATTTACATCGATGATCCACTGTACCACACCTACTGAAAATGAGTTAAAGAAAATAAGAACCCAGTTAAGAACCAGTTTAGCCTGATTTTCTGGTAAGCACCATTTACATAAGAAACTGTTGAGGCTGACTTGGGAAAATCAAGGCTCTTTTATGCAAGGTTTTCACGTGTACCATTTTGGATACTGTGTCAGTTTCCAAAAGGATAATCCAGGAAGGAACTGTCAAACTTAGATTTTCTGTTGTGATAGTTACTTGGATTGACTATTTTGTTCGAATGATGGTGGGAAATTAAAAATGTATGAGCTAGAGACAATATCTTTAAATGTACACATTAATACCTTGCAATTCATTTTCTTTCTTTTAGAGTGTCATGAGTGGAATGCATGTTGTTTATGTTCCACCATCAGTTCTTAAGAGTTCTCCAGCAATGTGGCTTCAGATGGTGACTAAACACAGAGGTAATTACATTAAAATTACATTAATTAAAAAATTGTTTATAAACACATGTAGCTGGTGTTCATGACTGTTCTTGAATTCCAAACATTGCTTAAATATTACAGGTTCTGAGTATGCCTGTTTATTATAATTATAAAGTATAGTTGTATACAGCATATCATCACATGATCTGTATTGGGAAAGCAAAATGTACAAGTAAATAAGTTCTGTTGTTGTCTGCATTCAAAGAGGATTTTTTTTATTTCTGTACTGCAATGAAGTACCAATTCAGGGCAGCTGCAAGCAATATTTTTTTTTCTTGAAAGGACATATGTCTGACTGTGTGACCATTTTGTTCAGACAAAACAATGTAGTCGGACATCACCAAAAAAGGTTGAATTTTATTCATCTTTATCACCATTAAACAATACATGATAAAAATTGTCTGGACACCATATCCGACCACAGTTTGGATTTTGTTGGACATGAGCTAATTGTGGTCAGTCAGTGACCGATGACTGACTGTTATTTGCAGCCCTGTAATTATTATTCCCTGTTATTGATACAAACAGTCATGAAAATTTCATTCATTCATAAATTTGCGGTTTGTTGCTCAGCTATACTGTGAATTATCTTATTTGTTAGCTGTCTTTTTTTATTTGTAGCCACTTGTGCACTGGTTAGTTCAAGAGACCTCCACTGGTCACTTCATGCTAGCAAGGATTTAAAGGACATCAATTTGATTTCTATTAGGATGTTATTACTGGCTGATAGAGCTAATCCATGTAAGTTTTATAAACTGGCTTGAGTTCATCGTTACAGTAAGGTTACAAATTAGTGAATGTTGAGAGTAGCCACTACCAAACTTTGTTCGGACAGAGTTGATTGTTGGTTTATGAGAGGACATTAGGAAAAGCTTAACTCTTCTTGAAGAAAAGCATTTACAATGTAATAATAATAATAATAATAATAATAATAATAATAATATACTCCATTTATATTGCGCATACTCTATATTAATAATCACATGCGCATTACAATCAGACCAATAGACCATGACACCGGGAACATGCCCTACTCTTTTCGAACAGTGCCATGGATTCTTTTACGTCCCACATTACAGGTAGAGGTTTGAGACGGGGCCTACGGTTTATCGTCCTTATCCGAGAAGACTAGAAAGTCTAACCATTTGCAGATGCCATCACAAAGGCAGCACTTTCTACTCAATTATTTTAAGACCATGAGTGTTGGTCCGGCCGGAGTTTTGAACCCGCGACCTCCCGCACGGTAGACCAGTGCTCTACCAACTGAGCTAACTGGTCGGCGGTAGACAATAGACTTAATATCAAATGGAATTTCACATCGATATTTGTCCAAGGATGTTCTTTGTTTTCAGAAGCAAACAGGTGTTTGAGGGTGAAGCTTGATGAAAACTGAGAGCTCATTACTGTATATGAACAAAACAGAGTTTTCAAATAGTAGGGTTACCTTGGAGTTGGAAAGGCATAGATCCATGTAAACTCATTTTCTCTTGATAATACTGTAGACATGCAAACATACAAAAGATGTATTTCTGCGAAAGATGTATTTTTGGCTCTGTCACAGGCCAACTTGGGAAAAGAAAATCCAGGTTCTTTCAATTGGAGTTGAAACTGCAACCTTTCTATTTCTACATGTAGTTTAGAGGGATGAAGAGGGATAATGGAGTAAGAATAACCGACATTTTTTTTGTTGGAATAATGGAATAATGCCATTTTGTGGTGCAGAATAACGACTTCCTTTGGAATAATCGATTTGTTGAAATGGAATAACAAGTGACAGTTGTACAGAGTAATGAGATCTTTTTTTCGTAGAATAATGGAATAACAAAAATTTTGGAGCAGGAATAATAGAATAATGAACACCCGATTATTCCTCTTCACCCCTTCCACCTTCTCCTTCCCCTCCCGCCTCCCTCCTCCCTCCTCCCTCCTCCTGCCTTCCTCCTTCCACCTCCCTCCTTCCTCCTCCCTCCCTCCTGCCTCCCTCCTCCTGCCTTCCTCCTTTCGCCTTCCTCCTCCCCCTCCCCATCCCTCCCGGGCCCGACACTAGTTCACATTCTGTTTCAATGAATATATTGTATTCCCAAAACCTTTTGTAGGGTCGCTGTCTGCATGTGATTCTTTTCTGAGCGCTTTTGAGGCAAAAGGTTTAACACCAGAAGCTCTCTGCCCCTGTGCAAGTTCAACAGAAACAATGACTGTTGCTCTAAGACGGTATGTTATTTTCAACTTATTTGACAGTGCTTCTTTGTTATCATCTACATCTGGATTTGTGATCCGAGATCACACGGATCATGGCGCATCAAAGAGTACCTTTGATACGTTTGGCTGTCAATAAACTGTTGATTACTCCAATATTCGCACGATTATCATTCACGCAAAGAGTTTACCTGATTCCTATTACAGGATAGCGAAACCATTGAATGTTAATGGTTAACAACCATTGCATAACTTTCTACAAACCCTTACTAAACGGACACCCTCTATTAAGCGGACACTTGAGACGGTCTCAAGGATGTCAACGAAACAGGTTTGTTTGATTAGAAATTTAAGTTGAAAATAACAATTTTGTTTTCAGACCAGGAAAACCAGGTACAACAGCAATTGGCCGTGGAGTGTTATCGTTGTCTGGTCTCAGTCATGGGGTGGTAAGAGTTGATAAGGAGGGTTCCCTTACATCGCTTACATTACAGGACTGTGGCACAGTATTACCAGGAGGTATGACTGCACCCATTTATGAGCTGCTTATCAAGGTCTAATGATTATCGAAAAAAAGTTTTTGGAATATGTTATGCCACATACCACCATCACCACCACCATCATCACCATCACAATCATCACCACCACCATCATCATCTCATCATCATCACCATTACTATCAGCACCACGACCGCCACCACCTCCATCACAATCGTTACCATCATTATCATCACCATCATCACCATCACCAGCACCATCACCACCACCACCACCACCAGCACCATCATCACCACCATCGCAATCATTACCATCATCACCACCAGCATCACCATCATCATCATCACCACCACCACCATCATCATAATCATTTAGACAGACAGCATGTTCCGACGAGTTTGGTGTACCTACCTAATTGAGAGTATTCTCTTATTTATTTCATTTGCATTTTCCTTCTGCAGCCAAAATAGCAGTCATTAAACTAGATGGGCAACCTTTCTTGTGTAAGAGCGATGAGGTCGGTGAACTGTGTATTTCAAGTGGTGCAACAGGGAGTGCATACTGGGGACTTGCCGGCAAGACTAACCAAACATTTAAGGTATAGTGTTATCTTATATCTCACGACTTTCTCACTTTTAGGCGGTTCAAATTTAAGATAGAATTTACTTTAACAATCTTGTGGGTAGGTCGTGGCAACCCATAGATTTTAATATTTTATTTCAGGCGCGGAAATATCGCATGATTGGGGCCCCGAAAAACGATCGTTCAAGTTTTAGTGGTCGAAAAGTGAAGTTTTTGGAAACTTAGGGCTGATCATTCAAAGTAAAGTTTTGAAGTAATGAAGATGGCATCTGTTGATCTTGGAGAATTTGTGAAAGATGTATTTTTCAGCACTGTCACAGGCAAACTCAGCAAAATAATCAATTAGGCATGCTTGAGCCAAAAACAAAATTATGCTTAAGTCACAAATTAAAATGACTTGTTTAAGCAATTTGAGCTTCAAAATGTGATCGATGGTCACTGTCATGTAGAAGTGCATACAAATTTAGCTTGCAGTGCAACCCACTCAGCGTTATGTTCATTGGTTATCCAGAGGCTCATTTGAAAGTGTGACACAGCAAAACAACAGCACAGCTGTAGGTCCATGGAAAATTGGATTCATATTTTTTTTGCTAATAATCTCTGTGACTCGTGAAATACTGAAGATGGCATAAACTGAACTTGGAGAATTTGTGAAAGATATATTTTTAGCGCCGTCGAAGGCAAACTTTGAAACGGCAAATCCGAGTTCCCCCATTAGGGACCGGTCACTATTTATGTGGGGGGGGGGGGGGTGGATTGTTTTTGTTTTAGCATGAAAGAAAAAGCGTGACCCACCCCTTTAAGCCCATTAGTTAATTCTTGACCCACCCCCATATAACTTTATTTAAGAGGTGACCCACCCCCAGCCCCCTTCAATCTATTCCTCTATAAGGAGTTTCTGTTCACTGAACGAAATCAGGGAAAAACAAAATTTAATGGCAACCTCGTAATCACACATGTACAATGTATATGTTGTGGTTCAATTTTATCCTTGGTTTAAATGTTATTTTTCTTTGTTTCAAACTCTTTATCATACATTATCATACATTACCATACCAGAAAACAAAGGAAAATAAAATTTGAACCAAGGAAAAAATTGAACTACTACATATATGTACACAAAACACGCAGAAAGGTCACGTGTGACACTTGGATCAGTTTTGTGGTTTTGTTCTCTAGGTTCAGCCAACTTTGGATGATGGTGCACCATTTGAGCAGTACCCCCTCAGTGAATTTGTCAGAACTGGATTATTGGGATTCGTAGGACCGGTAATAATCATAATAATACTACTACATGAGAAATTTCTGTAATTTTGATTGGCTAAGAGCAGTGGTATTTCTGCTTAATTTGAAATACCTACATGTGAAAATTACAAACCTTTTGCGGGTAGTAGTATAAGCAAATAATAGCATGATTTGTACGTGATATTTGGCATAAATACCACTCGAGATATTTCAAAATTGTCTCAAATTTCACTCGCCTAACGGCTCTTGAAATTACTTACAACAATTTTGAAATATCCCTCGTGGTATTTATACCAAATATCACTACAAACCGTGCTATTACCTATACTAATATCATAGGTGACGAATTACTCCTTAATTTTGGCGCGAAATTTCAGCGTTAATTTGTAATTTCACATGTGAAATTACAAAATTGACGTAGCAACCTTTCCGTACGTCTCAGTGTCAAGATGGCGACGAAAGTTTTAAAATGCCGTGAATGAAGATGTCAGGGCAAAAAAAGACGTTTTAGAAAACCTGAACGCACAAGAGAACATCTAGAAGAATTCTAACAGGTATTTGGCCGAAAAAGTCTGAAAAAGTCTGAACTTTAAAAGCCAAATTTAAGGTCTAAACATTTGAGAGAGTAGAGTTCTCGATCGATACGATCCAGGATAAACATGTCAAAAATCCACGATTGCTAACGTAATTCGTCACCCTTGATATTAGTAGGTAATCAAATGGTGAACTCGTGAAATTAGGGAATAATTTCACGCGCGTGAAATTATTCCCAAATTTCACGAGTTCACCATTTGATTACACATACTAATAATTTACAATTTACCTGTCAGTTGGTACGCGCTTTGATTGGTCAATTTAGCCTGTCGTCCTCTACTGTTCTACACTCCCTGGCTTAGTCTGGCTTAGCTTAAAGTTTGCTTTGGTCAGCAAAATGCCGCTTAGTAACTACCCCATATAAGCGTATTGTAAGGGTGTGAATAATGTGTTTGACGACTCCACTCCCAAATTGAGAAGTGAATAAAATCTCCTCGTCAACTCGCCTTCTTAAAATTCATCAACGTCCGGTTCACTTCTCTGGAATTTTCCCTAGAGATAAAGTTACAATAAGTTACATGAAAACCTCGGGGTATTTTGTCCTAGCTGTAACTTATAGAATCTTGGACTGTAACTTATGGAATCTTGGACTGTAACTTATGGAATCTTGGACTGTAACTTATGGAATCTTGGACTGTAACTTATGGAATCTTGGACTGTAACTTATGGAATCTTGGACTGTAACTTATGGAATCTTGGACTGTAACTTATGGAATCTTGGACTGTAACTTATGGAATCTTGGACTGTAACTTATGGAATCTTGGACTGTAACTTATGGAATCTTGGATCTTGGACTTAAGGCTGGCGGCTTTTTAGTATTCAAGATTATTTCTCATTGGTAGCAACATTAATTGAAATTAGGTAGCAACAGTGGTAGAAAAAATATATTTTTTTTAGTTACACGTAGCTTTACTGGAGCAATCTTTGTGTCCCCCTCTTTACTCATTAGGGTGGACTGGTGTTTGTTTGTGGTACGGTGGATGGACTCATCAAAGTGAGTGGCCGAAGACACAACTGTGATGATCTGAAAGCAACAATACTAGCTGTTGATCCCATCAAGTTTGTCTACAGAGGAAGGTTTGTATTTAACAATAATTCGCCAAAGGCGAAGTGATTATCGGTGAATATTGATTGAGACGAAGTCGAGGTGAATATTCACCGATAGTCACTGAGCGTGAGGCGAATAATTGTTTTAGTATAAATATGCAGGTGATTATTTCAAAAAACGAAAAGAAAAAGCATTGTACAACACAAAAAAGTTTTATTTCATTAAAAGCGCGCGAACGAGTGGCAGCCATTTTGTTCGTCGAGGTGATTATCGGCTGATAATCCGAGATAGCGAACCAATCAGAGCGCACGATTTTATATAATCACCTGTATATTTATACTAACTGAAGATAATCTCTACTTGTACAGAAGTTAAACTAAGGCATTTTTATTTTTGTTCCTCTAGCATTTAAACCACAAGTGTACCATTGGCCCAGTTAGATTTCAAGCTGTTTCTGCCCTAATTTCAATAGCAACATGGTTTTGACTCACTTTTAAAGCGTAACTTGAATTTCAATTATTATTCAGTGTAAAAGAAAGAAAAATCATCTAGTGTGTCTCTACAATCTTATACAAAGTGGGCTGCGTTTAGAAAAGTTCTCGAGCGCTTACAAACAGTCCGCTCCCTTCGGTCTCGTGTTTGCACGATCTGACCTCGAATTCTCTCAAACACTCCTTGCTTTTTGAATCCTGTTATAGCGTAATGGATGAGGTATATTTTAGGCAAAGTCACCTTTAATATCGCTTTCCTTTAAAACCACAACACAAAGGATTTTACTGGGCAGTGGCCTATTGTCTCCTTCTGATTGTTTCGAAATGTTGAGCAACTCATAAGAGAGCATTTAATTACCATATAAAGCATCTGGTCATGAACACTCTGCCTTAGTACGCATTCTGCGTTTGTAATAGGTACCAAATTGGCCTTTTGTGTACTCTGAAATGACTTGCGTTCAAAAGTAACAAAATCGCGGTGCCATTTTGGCTAAGCCTGTTGATATCAGCCACAATACATCATCCACGTACATTTTTATCATTAAGCTTTCTGCTTTTAATTCCAGAATTGCAATTTTCTCCTGTAACGTGCTGAAGGATGACAGAATTGTTGTTGTTGCTGAACAAAGACCACAGTGTTCTGAGGAAGAAGTAAGCTTTTCTGCTGCAATACATCTCTAGAAAATGTTCTGTTTCAATTCGTGTGAATTTAATTCCAGCTGTATTTAATTCAATCTCCATTTACTTTCTCTGAGAATGAATTTCACAATTGCTTCTGAGAATGGTTTTTCCGTTGCCGACTTTTCGTCAACACTTTTAATACTTACGTTGTCAAAAATATGAACATTTTTTTGTGTAATATTGTTTGCGAAGGTGTAATCATGTATACTCTTAATCTTTTCAGAGTTTTCAGTGGATGAGTCATGTTTTGCCGGCTGTTGATAATATCCACGATGTAAGTGAACCGATTTTACATTTGTGAACATAAGTCAGCCACGTTTTCAGAATACTGGGAATTGATGAAATGGTCAACTCAAGCACACTGAATTGACGAAACAATATATTCTCCAAACTAGGATGAAAGGGAAAGGATGGCACTCAGTAAGGAGAATCAATTTTCAAATGTTGGCAGTTAAAGAGTTAACCTTTTAAGTCCCAGTAGCAAGATACAACTTGTCCTTAAAAGGGGTGGTGCCGTACGTGTCATTAACCTCCGCCTGGTTTGCTCAGTTGGTAGAGCGCCGGCCTGTCGAGCGGGAGGTCGTGAGTTCAAACCTCGGCCGGACCAACACTCAAGGTCTTATAATAACTGAGGAGAATGTGCTGCCTTTGTTATGACATCTGCAAAATGGTTAGACATTCTAGTCTTCTCGGATAAGGTCGAAAAACCATAGGCCCCGTCTCACCGCACTGTTCTTGTGGGACGTCAAAAGATCCCACAATTGTGTTCGATAAGAGTAGGGGACGTAGACCCCGGTGTTGTGGTCGAACTTGGAATTAGTTGATTTAATCAGGGCCACAAGTTTATCAGCCTATGTATAAATAAAGTGTTTATTATTATTATTATCATTATATTGTCATACAGTACTATCAGTGAGACTAATTGATAATTATATTTAAATCTCAGTTCATTGTTTGTGAAAATTTTCGTATATCTTTTTTATCTTTATTCATTACCATTTACTGATATCACCAGGGTGGAGCGAATGCTTACCACTATAGGAAATTAATTTAACTTGAAATCGACAGTGGCACATAGCACGGAGATGCTTTAAATGTACCACGTCATCTAGATTAGAGGCTCTTTATGCAAAAAAAGCTTCTGTGTAGATGATGTCGATCAATTTAACAACTGTTCTTATTTTTTAACAGGTTGGTATTTACTGCCTTTGTTTAGTAACACCAGGAGGCTTACCCAAGGTAAAAAACAAAACCTTAAACTGACCAGTAGAATATGAAAAATATGTGAGATAAGATACATCGAGTTTGATTGAAGACTCGACGATATTGTCACAGGAAGATTTTATATAGCTGATCAATGAATTTCCCTTCGCTCGCTCCTGTAGACCTGTCCCTAAATGAGCAACTGTGCACACTCTTAACGAAAATTCATGTGCTACTGATGGTGGTGTCTCGGGAACCTGCTGTTACCTCTACCCACCCATTTAAATCTCATTCTTTGGTACAACCTTCTCTGAGGCTCCTTTGAGACCGTTAGGTGTAGTTCGCGAGAACGATAACTGCCCTGTCGGGCCTCTTTCGTAGTAAATTATATTATAGCTTTGAGCAAGGAAAACAAGAAAGACCTCTGACATCCGGGGCATCTCTGGATCTGTAAACTGTAAAACATTGCATCACTTTGGTGGAGGATTTCTTAGAAAAAATCTGTACCTTTTCTTAGCTTTATGTTGGTGGAATGAAACAATGTTGGTTTTTCCTGCAGACAAGCAGTGGTGCTGTTCACATACACGAGACAAAACAGAAGTTCCTGGAGGGCTCGCTCCACCCTGCGAACATTCTCATGTGTCCTCATACCTGCGTTACAAACCTCCCACAACCGAGACAAAAACACCCAGGTTAGTCGCTGTTGCGAATTACTTTATACCTCTTACTAACCGAGTTCGAGGCGCGAAGCGCGCGGGCCATGAATCCAAGCGGACAAAACGAGGATCCCTAACTTACAGTACGGACCGAGAAAACGAGGTTTGTAAGATATTTATTATATCTCAAAACAAAGTTTTGAATTTAGCGGGCCGTACAGTAAAGTACGGCCCGCTAAATTGACCAATCACAGCGCGCGTACTAACTGGGAGATACAGTAAATCCTTTTATTGTTTTTGTATTATTAAGGGAAACAAGTTTGGCCTCGTACAAGGGTTGCAAGTTTTGCATTAGTTACATCGTGTTCAATAAAAATGCACAGACACATGCGATAGATTGGTTACATACAATAACAGCACTAACTCTTTGATAATTCTGAAGCCACTGCGATCCATTGTTTTAATTAAGAAATAGAAAACATGTACCGTGTTTCTATCGAGTTATAGAAACACGAGTGAAAGTTTGGGAGAACGAGAAATGCTGTGGGAACACGAGCCGCAGGCGAGTGTTTCCACAGCTTTTTCGAGTTCTCCCAAACTTTCACGAGTGTTTCTATAACTCAATAGAAACACGAAGAACATGTTTTCTATTTCTTTTAGAAAACACCGCGACGAAAAAAAGAAAAGCAACTTGTTAGCTTTGATTATCAAAATGTAAATTCTCTTTGCTCGCATCATCATTACGTCAACAGCTCGTGCTAGTTCTGTGTTTCTACCGAGTTATAGAAACACGATTTCTAACCAATCAGCGCGCGTACTTTCTTAGGACTGTTTTCTAAAATGGATTGGAGAAGAAAAGGCCGAGGATTCACCTGACAGTGCAGCTTGTATCACACTCCCCTCTCCATTGCACGGTCCATTTATCCACAGTTTTTTTTTTCTTTTTTTTTTTTGTTGTCTTAAACAAGTTTTGACTATTACTTTCTTTAAATCTGTAATGTATGCACTTGATGTTTTGACTGAGAATTCGAGATGTGGTTGTGTTTCAGAGCCTGGTCCTGCGGCTACCATGGTAGGAAACATTGTGATGGGAACAAGGATAGGAGGAGCTGCAGGCAGAGAGATAGCAGATATCGAAGAAGACAGTGACATGGCTCGAAAGGTGATTACCACTGTAGAATCAGTGGTAAAAGATAATGTACATTAGTGTCAGCTATATATTCAATATTATTATCAGCTGTATAATCAATATGCCAGCGTCTCTTCTAACAAACGATACAGAACTTCTAGAAGACCTGTGCACGCCCCGCTTCATGTTTTTTTTTTGTGCATTTCAAGTGTGTGGGTTGTCAACTTGGCGGTGTTTTTATATGGCTTGCCTTCCGCGTTGTTTTCTACTTAATCCCTCTGGAACTTTTAGCAAGGAGATGGGGTGCGCCGGGATATGTCTGCGACAAAATCACCAAATACTGCTAAGCAGGTTTGTTGTTGATCGTGTCATCTAACTTTGTTTCCATTTCAGTACCAATTTCTTGGTGAAATTCTAAAGTGGAGAGCGCAGTCCATGCCTGAGTATGTTATATTCACCTTAGTAAACTCCAAGGTATGTAACGTTCATGTAAGGATATCTTTTTGTCATTTGAGTGCAGGAGCTTATTCCTGAAGCCTGCGGGAATTCCCTGTATGGACCGCGGTTTACACCTTGAAATCGTCATAGATTCGTCATAGATCGTCAATGTATTTCGTTTTTCAGTGGTTTGGCAGAAAACCATTCTACATCTTGTAATGATCTTGATACTTAGAAAGTGTGCTTTATACATTTCGCAGTGTCGCTCATCCCAAGTTAGTCATAACAGTCCCAAAAGCAATGTTGTCCAAGTTGGTTTAATCACCTGTACCTTGTACCCTCAGAGATAATTTACTGTGATGGTTGTTTTAGGGAACTCCTACAACTTCACTCACCATTAGTCAGCTTCACAAGCGAGCTGAACGTGTTGCACAGATGGCGGTGGAGCAGGGCCGACTAAGTTCAGGGGATAATGTGGCGCTTCTCTTCTCACCTGGTAAGTGACATTTTTTCGTTGCATTTGTTCTACCGGTAAACCCTTGGCTTTGATGAGCTTCCAGTGGGAAGCCGGCTTCAACCCGTTATTTAAACAGAGAGATCGTGAGATCGGTTAGCACCCAGGTTCTCCAACAAAAGAGCTTTAAGGAATACATGATCGCTAGTATACATCCAGACCATAGACTTTGTAATTCAGTTGACACGGATCGACTCGCCTTCGAGGATCATGTAACTTCATTAATCTAATACAAAAGCGTAAAAAAGTGTATTTTTCCCAGATTTTTTCAGTGTATTTAGTTCCATACTAGTAGTTGTTTTGCACCGTAATATATTGGACTCGTAAATAAGATTGCCTTCCCACCCAACCCCCATGCACTTGATTTGAATCTGTTTTTCTTTGTTTCCCAGGTGTTGACTTAATAGTAGCAGTATATGCATGTCTGTATGCGGGTAAGTATTATTTCAACATTCCATTTCAAAACTCGGCTTGCCTCCCACTCCCTGCATTAGTATTCTTCACATTTGTGTCATCTAATAACATAGGTACTATACCCAAGTTCCTTGCACGTGGCGCCGTAGAATCTCCTTTACGGGGTGGGTTGGAATTTCATCAAAACTTGATTCTCCTTTAAAACTTTTGTGGGCTCAAGGAATTATTATGGACTTGATGAACGACAGCCTTGCAGTGTATGGGTTAAAGACATTTAGCTAGTTTACAAAATGGAAGATATTTTGCCTTGAATGCTCGTAGGTCTCATCCCTGTACCTGTTCGGCCACCTCACGTCAACAACATAAGCTCCACCCTCCCCACTGTCAAAATGGTGATTGACGTCAGCAAGTCGCGTGCGGTTCTGACCACTCATAACATCGCTAAGGCGCTCAAGTCCAAAGAGGCTGCTGGGGTTGTGGACATCAAGTCCTGGCCTTCGCTGGTCGAAATCGATGATCCGTCGAAGAAAAAACTGACGAACCCTTACAGGGCTCCTACACCGGAAATGATCGCATATCTTGATTTCAGTGTGTCGACTACAGGGGTGCTGTCAGGGGTGAAGGTTAGTTCCTGCTGTGATTAGAATGAGCATTAATGCTTAACTTGCTAGCCAGCGTTCGAAGGGGAGGGAGAAGAGGGGGTCCGTGTGTGAAGAATTGGAGCGCCAAGTGTAAGGGAGGGGAGGGCGAGAGGAAGGGAACGTGATCATTTTTCCCCGTCTTCGCGCTCTGCGGTCAAAGTCCCTTCCCCTCTCCCCTTAGAATGCTGGTCTCGCTGGCTTTAAACTTACCATACTTGCAAACTGAAGAGAATTGAAGTACTTAAAAGGTGACTCGCGGCACGTGAAAGTACTGATTAGTAGCAGTTGCCCGTTACCCTGCCAGCGGCGATCACATTTATCAGCAGGAATTTCACTTTTTTCCCGCACAGATGTCTCACTCAGCTGTTACTGCATTGTGTCGTTCCATGAAGTTGGCCTGTGAACTGTATCCATCACGTGACATTGCGGTTTGTCTCGACCCCTATTGTGGGCTCGGATTCTTACTGTGGTGTTTGACAGGGTGAGAAACAATGTTGTCATGGTGACGAGTGTTTTACATAGCAGTAATTACTGGCCTCAAGGGAAACCACGGGCTTTAATTTTCCAAGCTAGAAAACAAATCGCCCCATTTCCCTTCGGGTCTCACTTATTAAGTTCGTCATTATATCTGCCAAATCACGAAACCTGATCAAATGAATTTGATAGTTGGTTAGTTTTCAAACTCTGGCAGTGGCATATAACGTTTTCGTCCAATCTTATATACGCGCATGATTTTGTAGCTTTCTGTTTTGTGTTCACCCATTTTTCCATCTTTTAACTCTCTCGTTCGAAAGCCAGAGAAACACTGAGCAACAGTCATTATTCCGCACGTCCATTTTGTCAAGTATTGAAAATTCAACCAGTAGTTTGAAACAGTTGCATTCAGTAGCTTTTAGAGTTGAGACAGGGCATGTTTCACGCAAACATGGAAAACTAGCTTTTGAGATTGAAACGCTAAGTAAATAGATTTGATTTTAAACTCTCGAAAAAACCATCTGTTATTTCCATATTTTTACCTTATCGTAAATGAAATCCTTCTTATCACCCCGACAACAGAGCCTGAAAACACCACATACAGTAGTGACGTGTTACTCTACCAGTTCGTGCGCTTGTATGCCGGATTTCGTCTCAGTAATTTCAACCCGCGTCTAAGTGTTTTAAACGTGTATTCCTTGAAAAGAGACACATGAATTAAGACACTTTGTCTGCAAGCTCCACCTGTGACGTTCTGAGTTCAACCTTCTATGAGAGCTATGCTATGTTCCTGTGTCAACGAAGCGTCAATTAGCCGTGATGTGATTTGATTTCTTTTTCAGAGTTTACTCCGGACACCATACAATTCTTATTCCCCCGGGAGATCTGGAATCAAATCCTGCTCTTTGGTTATCAGTAGTTAGTCAAAACAAAGGTAAATATATTTCCACTTTGCATCACGTCAATAAGTAGCTGTAAGTATAAATTTTAGTGAAAAAAAAAACACTCCCTGAGATTACTGTTGAACTTTAGTAATGGTAACGACTGAGTGTAGTATAATTCAGGGAGTAGACGGGTGAGGGATTTACGCGCGAGACTAGGGAGCTTAAGCACGCGCGTTTTTGAGACGCGGACGGCAACCGGAAGAGAACATTACGCGTGCCAGGACAGTGGTGTCTCCCAGATTTTTATAGTGATCATCTCTAATGGAGAAAAGATACTAATCAATGTAAATGTGGTTGTGTGAAGAATAGTATTAGAAACAAGCGCTTAACATTGTCCATTAGAGAAGCTAGAGAAGTTGAACGCTCTAAAGGATTAAAGCCGTGCTCTATTCAGGTCAAGTAGGAGTCCCAAATGGTACATGCGGCATACTTTATCGAACATTGTCATTGCACGACACTGACTAAGTCACGCTACTGACTTGGGCCTTTTTCGTTTTACTCAGTGCGTGACACTTTCTGTTCGTATCCTGTTATGGATTTGTGTACGAAAGGCCTTGGACAATCCATCCCTGCACTCAAGGTAGGACAGTTAGATAGTGGCTTGATTGATTTGAGCTCACAAGAGGAACAGTGTTTCATCACTGCTTCAGATCAGCGGAAAACGCTTTTTGTCATAAACTTTAACTGCAACGAAACAAAGCTACAAAAACAGTCTGTCTTTTGGAGTAGCGATCTCATATTTAGATCTAATGAAAATGCATTTCTATATGTGATTTCTTTTGGATGTTGCATTGAAAGAGTAGTGGGACCTTATCATGTTGTCTATGGATATTATGGTTCATTATACCATGTATACCTGTTCCTATAGTTACCCTGGGGTTTTGGTAACGTTTGAAGTTACTGGATTAATAGTTTCAACGAGCGAACGTATCTGTCGAACAGACGAACTTCTATGTAGATCCGGGGACATGTTTGCCTGGTAAAAATTGAAATTGGACGCTCTGATCTGCCATTTCCTGGACGGGAATATGGTTAACCGGGAAGGTCTTTTAAGACAATAAAAATACGCACAAAAAATAATATTTCGTTTTGAGCAAACGTGTTGTTTTTGTTGATAGTCTAAAGGAGTAAACCTGACGTGTGTGCGAAACTGCGTAGTTGTGGCTGAAGAGCGTCCCAGAATAAACTTGACAATGGCGTTTTCTACGCTGTTCTCCGGACTAGGCCTGTCTCCTCGCGCAGTCAGCACGTCCTTCGGTTGCAGGGTGAACGTCGCTATTTGTACTCAGGTGAGAATAAACACGCATTTCTCTTCCCTTATTACTACATCACTACTGCTCCTCCCCAACCCCGCCCCCCCCCCCTTCGTTCCTCCCCAACCCCGCCCCCCCCCCCCTTCGCTGTTTCTCCTTTCTCCCCCCTTGGCCCTACAAATTGTGTTTAGGGTTGGCTGCTTGCAAGACACGATTGGTTTGTTAAGCTGATGTTGTGGGCAGCTTGTCCATACAAACACAGTGTTGGATGTTTCAGTAATTTGAAAACTCTAGTTCTGTCAGTGTCGTTTCCTCTCAGGATATCTTTCCCCGGTTTTTAAACTAGAATTGATGCAACATTTGGGATCGGTGCATACGGTTTTGTGCATTCTTTCAGTGATTTCATTCGATTTGTTTTGATTCTCAGGGAGCGTCAACACCGGAAGCTTCCAGTGTGTACGTGGACACACGGGCGCTTAGAAATGACAGGTAACACGGTGACTATTTGTGTCTGGGTGTGGTACCAAGGGGTGCAGCATGTCATCCCTGTGCCTTTTAACGTTCGACTTCTGTCTGTGAATTGAACCATGCAGTGTGACCATTCTTTGGAAAGCTACTGAACAGTACTGTACTGTGGTACTGTTTGTTTTACTATACAGTGTGGTTCTAACTTTTTCATCTGTGGATCAAACCATGCAGTGTGACCATTCTTTGTAAAGCTACTGCACAATACTATACTGTGGTACTGTTTGTTTTACTATATAGTGTGGTTCTATCGTTTTCATCTGTAGATAAAACCATGCAGTGTAACCATTCTTTGTAAAGCTACTGCACAGTACTATACTGTGGTACTGTCTGTTTTACTATATAGTGTGGTTCTATCGTTTTCATCTGTAGATAAAACCATGCAGTGTGACCATTCTTTGGAACGCTACTGAACAGCACTGTACTGTGGTACTGTTTGTTTTACTATACAGAGTGGTGCTAACTTTTTCATCTGTGGATCAAACCATGCAGTGTGACCATTTTTTGTAAAGCTACTGAACAGTACTGTACTGTGGTACTGTTTGTTTTACTATACAGTGTGGTTCGTACTTTTTCATCTGTCGATCAAACTATGCAGTGTGATATTCTTCGGAGACCTACTGAGTAGGGGTAGTATTTGTTAGTTCTTGATTTAAACATCAAAAGTGTTTTGAAGGTCCTTCGTTTAAGTCACTCAAAATCCGATCTGCATTGTGTTAATGAAGTATAGGTAAAATGCACAATTAGTAACCTGTTTAAACAAATTTCGTTTTCAGGGTAACACTCGTTGAGAGAGGAAGTCCGCATAGTTTATGTCTTCTTGAGTCTGGCAAGGTAAGCCTTCATCCACCATTTCCCGTTTATTTCTCTACTGCATGGTAGTCAATCATTTTCTATCCTTCCCAACCCTACCAACTCAACTAACCATAAATGGGCGATTCCCAAGAAAATTTTAGTACTCGGTCTTCACCCTGAAAACACGCACACAAGTTTTGATACGGCATCCAAGAGGAGTGGCCATATCATATGCCTGCTTCACGCTGCGGAACCTGGGTCCAGGGGTTGTCCCCAGTAAACTTTGTCCTATACTCTTTCGCACAGAAAAAGATGGTGACCATGCATGGTCCCATCATTCCTTGCGCGCGAAACCCAGGAACGCTTTCCGAAACCCGGAAAGGAGTTCCTTAAACTTGAAATCTTAGCTTCTGCATGCCTGTTGGTTCTTTTAAGTTTATAAGTTATTATGGGAAAATGTATTTTCGTTGTAGCCCTTATTAACCATCTCTTTTCTTTTTAGATTCTGCCTGGTGTCAAAGTGGTCATTGCTAATCCAGAAACAAAGGGAATGTGCGCAGACTCGCATCTTGGCGAGGTATGAGGCATTATTATTATTGTTATTATTATTATTATTATTATTATTATTATTATTGTTATTATTATTACTCACGGCGGATTTGTTCCCGTTTCCTTTGTGCCGCATGCAACAAAGAAAATAGGAGACTTCTGATCGCAGGCGCATATTCAAAGTGCCATTTTATGACTGTTAAATTGTGCCGTTGTTCATTCCGTACATGCTGTGTTGATTTGATCGTAGATCTGGGTGAATAGCCCGCACAATGGCAGCGGTTATTTTGTGACAGGCGAGAACCTGGAAACTGACGATCGCTTCAACGCGAGACTAACTACCGGCAACGTAGCAGAGACTTTGGTAGAGTACGCACGGACTGGATACCAGGGATTTATTAAAAGAACGGATTTCACTCAAACCGACGGAGGTGAGCTGGGAATAGACTTGTCCTTACTGCTCAGCGTCATCTCTGAATTTAGTGGAAATGATGACATGCAATGAGAACACACAATATACACTACAGTAATGGCTGTAGGGTACAAACGGAGATAAAAGGGCACCTGTAGGCCGTTCACTCTCAAAAGGGAATGAACTAGACGCTTATCTGCGTTAACTCGGGCTTCCTTTGTAGTAAATGCCGAGTTTTCCCTCTGCATATCGTCCCTGTAAACGGTTTTGTCCCCGTGTACCGGTATACAAGAGCCGATACAAAAGACCAAACAATACATCAGAGACAAACAATAACTCCTAAACAAAGAAAATACAATGGTTATTCCCTTGTGTACCGGTATACGAGGACAGAACCCCTGTAAACCTCGACTTAAAGCACGTGCATTAGGACTACGCGGGCGCATTAGGACCTCTACGGTCATTATGACTGAACGTAGAAAACGAAGCCCAAGTTTCAACGCGGGCGTTCCATTTTGGAAAGCCAGCCTGAGTAATAATGCGTCATTGTTGAAAAGAAAAAATGGGATTTGCTTTGAGGAATGATTCCTGGAATGATTACGCGAGATACAGTGTTTCATCACATATGAAACACCGAGAAGAAAGTTGAAAATACGACGCGCAGCGAAGTATTTTTGACAAAATTCAAGGGGTTTGGTAGGTGATGAAACACATGTGTCGAGTGTTTGATATAGCTTCTCGAATGAAATTATTTAGAAGGAGAAATTAACGATGCTAAAACGAGCCGTATTTCATCAGATATCCAAACACGTCATGATACTTGGATTTCTTTTGTCTTTCTTTAATGCATTATTGATGAGTTTGAGAAGGGTTAGGCTAGCAGGCTCCTCAGAAGTTGAATTGTGTTTCTTGGAAGTGATACTCGTGTACCCGTTCCCTCACACTTTAATGCAGAGGCTGCCAATCGCGTTGCGAGAGTAAAACACCTTGGTTTGCTGTAACATTAAGTTCTGTGGGCTTTTATGCAATGATGAATGCGTAAGTGATAAAATAAGTAAAGGAAATTTAACGTATGCAATTCAAACCATGTGTTTTGGTCGTTTTGTTTGTTCTACTTCAGCGCGTCACGATGCTTTATTCGTGGTTGGCCCACTAGACGAGACCTTGATGTTACGTGGTATGCGGTATCACCCCACCGACATAGAAAACACGGTGACGCGGTGTCACAGATCTATTTGTGAGAGGTAAGTCGCTCTTTCTTCTGATGTTGTTTTTGTTTCGTTTGTTGTTGTTGTTGTTGTTGTAGTCTTCTGATAATATCGTATGCGTAGCTAGGATTTTTCAAGGAGAGGGGGGGCATCACGGGGGGG
This sequence comes from Ricordea florida, assembly GCA_949710005.1. Taxonomy (NCBI): domain Eukaryota; kingdom Metazoa; phylum Cnidaria; class Anthozoa; order Corallimorpharia; family Ricordeidae; genus Ricordea; species Ricordea florida. The sequence continues at coordinate 34,874,278 of OX453273.1, forward strand.
GGGGGGTTATCTGCATGCTTCCTGTGAATCCTTGTAAATACTGTGCTATCAGGTTTGTTAGTCCGTCCGTAAGTAAAAGTAGAACCTTTCGTAAAACATTGCGATTTCTAGGATGCTCTTCGTTTTCTTCGATTCTCTTTTCCCTGGCTCCGATAACTTCCGATTTCTCGCCGATTTCGTCTTCCGAATAGCGAGTCTTCCATGTGTGTTAGCTCTGCTTCGCGTGTGGTCTGAAGGAAAGTTTGCAGTCGCTGCTATGTTTTCATTCTTTTTGCTCAATAACCAAAGACAGTCTCTTCAGAAATGCGTGAAATAATTGTTCTTAAGGTAGCAAAGCACAGCATGAAACATTCCCTTTGCTAGCAGGCCCATCCCGTACCGGTACCGGTGTCTTTAGAAACTAATCCCTTTAAACTTATTTTTAATCCCTACCCTAGTGCGGTCTTCCGTTGGACGCACCTCTTGGTGGTGGTTGTGGAACTCGACGCGCACGAAAGCGCCGCCCTCGACGTAGTTCCTCTTGTGACGTCAGCCGTATTGGAGGAGCAACAGTTAATCGTGGGGGTAGTGGTAGTGGTTGATCCTGGTGTAGTGCCGATCAATTCTCGAGGGGAGAAACAGCGCATGCATCTCAGGGACGGGTTCTTGGCTGACCAATTGGACCCAATATATGTAGCGTATAATATGTAGATGCTTAAGCAGGCCCGTCCTTCCCCTCCCTCCGCACACCTCACCTTCAATTTTGAGTCTGAGAAACTAAGGGATTTGACGTTAGTCGATTTGGCTCGCCACTGTGGCCATTCTGACTTCGATTGTTGTATGGACGTAGATTTCCGCTTCTTTTGACGTGGATCAATCGCAGAAAATGTAAACTTTGAGTTAAGGTCGAAAACCATCTCAATATTTTGCTCAAGGGATGAAAAGAAGATATGAATGAATTGTGTGTAAGTTTCATTGCATTTGGCGTTGCCGAAAATATTCTTTCCTTTTGTTTCTCACTGCTTTATTGCTACCAGTGTTGCCTAAGTACTGAGTTGTTAATGCCGGTCCAAAAATTTATTTTTCAGCTCCTTTAACATTGAAATGCCACATTAGCCAACCCCTAGCAGTAAATTTTCATTGGTCATAGTGTGTTAAATAGTAACGCAACGATGCCAGCGCGCAGTGTGGTCAGAAATTTCAGTGACAGCAGAAAGACGCTAAAGGAAAGTCAATTTATATTAATTCCTTGCAGAGCAGTAACTAAGAGAGATATGTGTATAGAATCCTACACATATCGTATCCTTCGCTCTCCGCGAACAGTTAGTCTTAAGAGAAAATACTTGTTTTATTTGCCCATCTCCCTATTAAAAGAGGTAAGTGGTTCAGGAAAGCACAAACGACCGCGCGGCACTGGCCCCTGGCAATTGCAAAACCGACGCTGCTTGGATATCCAATCAGATCTCGTGCAAGGCACAACCCAGGCACGAGGCAGTTTTAGATGAACGTTTAAAGTAGCTTCTTTTCCCCCACACGAGGTCAACTGTTGGGATTTAACATGCCAGTCCGGGTTCCTAGAAAGGCTATTAGTGGTAACCCAGGGTTACCTGTCAAGCTTTAGTTATTTTTTAAACCTGGCAGTGCGCTAAACTAGGCCTGCGACTATGATCGGAAATCTGTACCATTGAGTTGTCTGTATGTATATAAACGCATTTGATAGGCACTTAAAATGAGAGCGGGTACATGTCAATGGACTGATGAACTTAGAAAAAACCGCGGTGAAATTCTGTGCATTTCAAAGTACAGCAGATGTGTGTTGACGAAGCCCGTTAACCCTTTATGTCCCAGTAGTGACCAGCATCCAATTTCTCATTACAGTATTCACTGTTCATCGACCATTCAGGTTATGAGAATAAGAATTTTATTGATATTTAAACAAATTCTCCTAACTAGCGCTATAACAAATATACGAGAACAGTTAGGAGAAACGAAATATTGATATTGGGGATTAAAGGGTTAAGAAACAACTTGAAGATGTTTTTATTTTAACGTCGGATGCGTGCACGGTGTGATACTGCTGTTTCGATTTATTTGAATCCTTGTATGTGAATGGCCAGACTGGTTTGTTAGTGTTCACAAACTACAAAGTAAGAATTCCATATTTTAACTTGGAATGAAGGGTGACTTACCGTTTACAAAAAGGTTCCAGAAATTCCGTTTGGAACGTAAATGGAACATGAGTTTCCTGGACGTTCCGGTGGAAATGTTCAGGAACGTCTGAAAAGGTTGTCTTGTTTTTCCTATTGGAAATTTCGTGTTCGTTTCCTTTGAAGTCATCTACAATACTTCTTGATGTCAGTTCTATTGTAGATTCTCCCTTCAAACGGAAATGGGTTTTACAAATGGTAAACGGCAATCTTTAACAGAAATTCCCCATTTTGAATTTTCTTTATGTGGAATGAGCATACATATTCTCGTAACCTACGTTGCTTCGTATGAAATGAGAAGATGTATACCAATCCCTTTGAAGCTCCAGTTGGAGAACCTCTAAAGAATGTCTTGGAATGTTTTAATGGCTCCGTCACGCAACGCTCTTCCCACGCCACTGCGTTACTCGCAGGACAGCGGCTACGCCGGAGACTAGTGGCCTTCCAATCTTACCGTCTTTTGTTAGTTAGTATTAAATAAAATTAGCCACGGAGTTCAATATTTCTGAAGTAACTTAGCAGTACGAAGTAATCGTTACTTTTAACATATAGGTGAGAATTAATGTATCGAAATATAGGAGTCCAGACTATCACTGTGTGTGATGCTGGTTAATTTTGTAAGATGTAGTGTTAAGTTTATAAACTGGTATTTTATATTGTGTCCAATTTCTCCACGTAATGAATTATTTTTACCATCGCTGAGGAGACTGACAGGTTATGAACCATAATGCAGCAAACGGAAATTGTAAATAAAAACTGCGATTTAAGAGTCGGACCTCGCCGGCTTATTCTATGTAGAGGTGTGATTTCATGCAGGTTGCAGCGAGAGAACCCGTGTAAGTTCCCCTTTTTTTTTCCCTTGGAATAAAATGTCCAAAAGCCTCATATGACTCATATTGTGACCCTGTTGGCGTATTTCTAGTTTATATTATTTTTTGTCTTTTTTGTTATTATTTCATTGTTTTGTTTTATTTATTTTTTCTAATGGGAGGGGTGTGGCTAGCCACTCAATCCACCCCCCCCCCCCCCTTATCCACCCCTGAACCATTACTGCAATTTAATTTAATTTGAGTTTAAACGATTGTCCGATTCTACTATTCTGCAACTGTAACATGCAATTTTCCGAAAGGTAAAGATTTTTCGATTTTTTCAAAAATTAAAACTGCCTAATGAAAGCTAAAGCTGCAGAGTTAAAACTAAAACTGCGGAGTGAAAACTAAAACTGAAGAGTGAAAACTAAAACTGTCGAGTGAAAACAAAAACTGCAGAGTGAAACTAAAATTGCGGAGTGAAAACTTAAACTGCAGGGTGATATCTAAAACTGCGGAGTGAAAACCAAAACTGAGAAGTGAAAACGAAAACTGCAGAATGAAACTAAAACGGCGGAGTGAAAACAAACTGACGAGGCAAAAATAAAACTGGACTGTGAAAAATAAAACTGCTCTGTCATAAAAACTGCACTGTCAAAAAAATAAAACTGCACTGTAAAACAAAAAAAAAACTGGACTGTCAAAAAAATAAAACTGCTCTGTCAAAAAAAAATTAAAACTGGACTGTGACCCTCCTGGGCCATCGTAGGTTAACAGTGCCTGTAACTAGAAGCGTTGCCTGACTCGTGACCGGGCAAAGGCTCCTTTGACATGCGAAAATAGGAGTTTCAAAATAATTAACGAAAATTTCATGGTTGAGCAATCTTCACTATTCATTATTCCTTCAGATCTGAATACAATAATTCATTATTCCGAACCATTTTACAGCCATAATTCATAATTCATTATTCATCTTCCACCCCAGAAAAAAGGTAATCAATTGGCAGCCACTAGCTTTTGAAAATTATCAAAAGATCGAGCATCCCAAGGACTGTCCAAAATTATTCGAGCGCAGCGTTTTTGAAGTTTAAACAGTTCGTCTAGGTTGGATTGGCTACGGTTACTCCAGACAGTAAGGGAACTGCAAGAACTCAAGGGGAAAAATGTTTAGTCTATGTGGTATTAAATTGTTTTGCGAGACGCTTCGTTTATTTTCACCTTATTTTTGCACGGAGCACGATGCGTGAACTTAATTGTACGTTTCGAGCAGGGCGTGAAAAATGCGGGCCTGGGGCTGATTCCATTCCCTGCTCGTAGTTTCGGCTCGTTGGCAAAATCATTTCTCTAACGTCGGCGCAGAGGTCTAAGACAAAAAGACAAGTTGCTCGCGGTCAAGTATCAAATTGACCATTTATCTGTGGACTAAGATTGGTGATAATTTTTCTACGGTTGGTGACAAATTTGAACGGATCGGAGAGTGTCAACCCACTGCCGAACACAATGAATGAATGAATGAATGGACTGCGCCGTCGTTTCCGTCGCACCTCACTCCCTTTACTTGTGCTTCGCCCTTTGAGGCATATAATTCATGGTAGGCCACCATATAGAGTGTTTACAGGGGTATACAAGGGTTTACAAGGATATACCTTTGTAAACCCGTGTATACCCCTGTAAACACTATATTTGGTGACTATATGGTGGCCTACCATTAATTATATGCCCCCTTTGATGGCTGAGCAGCCCTATTCTGGAGCCGCACTCCCGTTGGCATTCCGTGCACAACAACAACAACAATACAACAACAACAATCTTTATTTACTTAACATATATATTTGAACAATAGTGCTGACCCGCAAGTAGCCGCAACACTAATCGAGGCGGGTCAGACAAAGATAAAATATTAATTTATATTATTTACATATAGTATATACCAAAACTAAGAGAGGGTTGCAAAAAAAAAAAAAAATTGAAGTAGGAAAAAAAAAAGTATAATTTTATATTAAACGTATTAAATAATATCACAGACTCCAAAGCTGTTTAATCCTAGACGTAATAGTAAACGTATCAACATAATCATCCTCAAACAATAGAATATCTAAGAGTTGTCGATGAATTGCTTCTTTAAATTTATGTTTTGATAATGAACGAATATTAAAAGGAATACAGTTCCATGTCTTAGCACCAAAACAAGAAAACGATCTAATCCTTTGCTGTTTTCTCGAATTTTGTATGGCATCTCAGGGCTTGTTGTTTGTCTTCTGTATGACCCGCCTTTCGCAGCACGCGTAGCTGTCTCACCTTCTCAATACGTCGACTTTCAAATTCTTGAACACCAAAATGGCAGATGGCGCGCGAACACAATAAGGCCTGGCAGATTCACTATACACGGTGTCCAACTTAAGCCGCTGCTGAAGTAAAACTCATTCTGAGTGAGCAGGTATTGGCTACATATTCTGGTGTGATGTAAACGAGATTGAAAGGTCAAGTTGGAGCAGCTGAAATTCAATTACGACAACGACTTTGGTTTACTCGGTTTAAATAACAGGCCCAAAGCCTTTGACATTCTTACTGGTAAGTTAAAGCCAGGTACCACAAATCGCACTAGTAATCATATGTCACTCTCTGGAGTTCTATTTATTTGAATCACCTTGAGTAAAGCTCTGCCGACAAACGTAAAATAAGGGACTTGAGTGGAAAACAGGGGAGGGTCAGTTTTTTGAGCCCTTCAAAAGGAAGGGTTATGAAAAGAGGGAAGGTCTCAAGAAATTAAGCCATAATACTCGTCACAGGTTTTAATTCATGATTTATTAAAAGTACTGCATCATTTTCCTCTATCATCGTATGTAGAATTCGGACGTTTTATTCATCCTGGTAGGGGAGGATCATGGCATTTTTGGACGAGATCCAAGGCAGGGTCGGGACACATTTTAATCCCCTCCATTGATAGGTTTATTTATTTTCATTGCTTTGCTGAAAATCTTAACCCCCCCTCCCTAACCCCTGCTGATTTCTGCCAAGTCCCTTGGTTCCCGCAATAAAAAAAAAATCGTTTATATTTTTCTATTCATAACCATGCACATTCAAATAACCGGATGAGCTCACAAAGTAAAACGCCGGGCAAGAGGTTTTGGTAGTTTCCTTTCCTTTACTGTTTGATTCATCAAGTAACGCTCCGCACATCTTCATGAGAGGAGGGCGAAGCGTTGCGTGACGATCCACCGTGTGGTGGTTGCTAACGGGGCGAGAGAAGGTTAGCCCTCACCCTGAACGTAATTTTCAAGCCCATTCCTGGCTTCATATATTATTCTTATTGAATTGATACAATCATGTCTTCCTTATTTATACAACGGCACTTATGAGAGTGAATATACACCAAAATGAGTGCAATATGAGGGTATATACTTCATGGTATCACAAAGTTATCCTTTGTAAACATATTTACAAAATACTTAATACTCTGTTGTGTTTTATATTTTTACATTTTTGTTACCATATTTGGAGGTGCTCTATATCAGGCGCGGATCCCACACCGGTTTCCACCGTTTTACGGGAATCGGTCAGATTTTGCATGATGAATAATATATTTTTAATAAAAAGAAAAACTTTCGAAGTTGAAATCCAAGAATGGAACTGGCCAATATCCTGTCTGAATGACTCAGAGACCAAGGAAACGGGACTTACGGGAGTTAAATTCAAAAAACTCCCCGGGTGAGCATGCCCCCGGACCCTCCTAGAAACTTGCGCCTTCGGCGCTCGTTTAGCAAATCGGTCACCATTTATTCTAGATCCGTGCCTGTATATCTTGTGCTCCCATGAAGCAAATACCAGTACTGCACTAATTTTCAGGGCTTTCACTTCAGTCACTAAAACGACAAAAATAAAATAGCGTCTGATACCAACATTCGTTTCTTTCGGATGTCGTATAAAAAACGGCAGAGTCCATTGATTAGGAGGCTTCCCCTACCCAGATAAAATTCAATCTCATTGTACCATTTTTGTTTCCATATTTCATTCTTTCTGGCTTGGGTTTTGAATCACGATCAAAGAATAGTTGCTCTCTGGTGCCACCATGATTTCGTACTTTCGTGAGCGAACGCGAAGAAATTTTAAGTCATTCAAAGGATCCAGATCTCGCACACAACTTCTCGCCAAGTCGGTCAGATGCTGAAAGTTGCTCGCATACATCTGCGTTGTAGAGTTGTCCAAGGTCGACTTGATCGCAATGCCTTGCGGGTTGAGTACTATCAGGCCGACAACGCCTGGGTGCGAGTTTATACGCTTCAAAGTTTCGTCGATTTCTCCTGTTGCCATGGTATCCATTATAGACGGTAGGTATTTGTGGCCGATTAACTTCCTATAAAGAAGGTTAACGAGCAAAAAATTACTTGGAGCAACGTGCAATCCACAATCTTCTTTAAATAGCAATGCTGAGACCAAAAAAGCAGTGACATCAACAAGAAAAATAAGGGGGGATGCCGCGCACAAGGAATTCATTTTCGCGTCAAAAGAACACTGTCCTTGTGGTTGTGATCTGTTTTCTTTTCACGCATTTCATTTATGGGAATGTCGGGTTGAAAATAATGAGTACAACACAAGTTTACAAGTAACGGGTATGTCGCATCATATCCAACATTTTTTGAAAAACCAAGCATGAAAATAACCCAGCCACCGCGGTGACCCATAAGCACAATTACTTTTTTTACTGCAAATGGGAATCTTGGAAGATAGCAAACTGCTGTTAATTTTGACACAGTAAAGTAGTCTTTCTATAACAGTTCAGAAGAGAAGGGCGACTAAAATGATATATAAAGATATATATATACCGCTGAAAGAGTTAAGTTTTTTTGGATCACACAAATGTGTGACAAATATGTTGATCACCTCAGGGGTCTCGGCGTTGAGACTAAAAGGGCCGTTTGTTCGATCGGATTCCCACATTTGAAAACCCAAAAATCATGCATTACACCAGTCATTTAGCTTGATTCAACTTATCAGAAATCAAAATTTATCAGATAGGAAACTGAAACAACTATATATGAAGACGCAAATATTAAGAGGAAATGTACTGTGCGGGTTCTATTTTACATTCCAAGGAATTTGAACACACTCGATCGCGAATGTTGACCGAAAGCCGAAATGATATTTAGATTAATCGAAAGGCCAATATCGCGCTGCATTACACGACCCTTTAAGCAATTAAATATTTGTTAGTTTCATTCCTTCCTTGCCATTTTGGAGTCGAATCAGATCCTTCATCAAATATTTACGACAAATTTTTGAAAATAAGAATTGCGAAATTGCTGGCAAAGGTTATAATGTTACTGAAAGTAATTAAGGGTTTACGGAGAACTTTGATTTCACTTGCGAATAACCCAATATGAGGAAAGTGAAAAGAAAGATACGGCACTGTACACAGAAACTAGAAAACTTATACGCGATGCAGCCCGTAACCGACATCGCGCTTCGGCGCTTTCTACTAATTCATAACGAATCGCAATACTTGCCTCGATGGTTTACCAGACGCTCTTGACAACAAATCAACGGCTAGTCAAACAACTCCTTCAAAAGCGAAAAACGAGTGAAGATCTCTGAACGGAAAACCAACTACGCCACTTACTTCGCCATGAGTCAACTACGCGATGGTATTTGTGCCAATTATGGCTATGATTGTTGTTCCTATTGTGTCAGTTCTAGACAATGAACGCATCAGGGTTATTGGCTGACAAACAACAAAGGATTTATGTTAGTGACGCTTTAAAGTATTAACTCAATAAAGCGTCCATTCGTAATCAAATCATGAAAATATACCATCAGTCTTTTTGGGATTCTCACAAGTAAATATTTATGCTCAAGGAATTTATCGACCGAATGTTCTCGCTTCCGTTTGCCAGCGGTCGGACTGTCCATCAAAATAGTTTCAATGGGTGACGTGACAAGTGTCACGCTATTGACTTCCAAACATCAGAAGAATGAACGAAGACTGTACGGTTTCAGGAGCCCATTTTGGTGTTTTTAGTTTTTGGTGTTTTTTTTTAAACTTAAACAGCTTCTAATCGTTATAAGTGATCTCAGAATCAAACGTGAATAGAGTGAGCGTACCTCCGATTCCTTAGCAGCGCTAAAAAATGGGCCGATATATATATACATATATATTTAGTATAAATCTACTAGCGCTCTATCATAAATGCCGCGCTCTGATTGGCTACGCTACCCACTATCTATTTAAACAATAGAGTGTTTCTGTTGAGGAACTATCGGCTGATAGTTGCCCCGCGGAAATTTGATATGTTCTTAAAAAAAATATTTGCCCGAGATTCGAGGGCAAATATGCTAGTTTTAAGAACATCAAATTTCTAAGGGGCAACTATCAGACCAATAGTTCCGAAACATAAACACTCTATTGTCTTTATTGTTCGCCACTAAATTTTCTTCCGCGCGCCAGTTAAAAAACTACAATCAAAACCCATGAAAAGCAGATCAATCAAATATTTATTCATGCGTAATAGCCTGTCACAAATGTCAATTCGCAAAGTACATTGGCTAAAAAACACGGTATAACTGTCACAAAATTCACAGTGTTTTTCCGATCTGCCTAACCTCGTGTTAGAGTGTTTTACAAAAGACTTCGGAAGACTACTTTTCAGACGTCTTTTTAGGCAGACTGTCCATAAAAATTAAAAGTACAGTTTTGAAAAGTACCCGATGAAAAGTTCTGGGCCGCGTTGGTTTGTTGAGGGCCGACATTGGACTGTTGATTGATGCAATGAATTTCGTCCTGGCTCTGGTTTTGCTGCAGTGATCCAAGAGGACTTCGTAACGGAGCATTGACTCTGAGCGGTGCAATAGCTTGACTCGCTGTCAACGGAGCCACAAAATTGCTAACTATTGCCGAGGACTGCACCTGTTGTTGAATTGTCGGTCTTTCGTGGTATGACTCGATTGAGGCATCACTTTTGTGGCCAGTAACACTTCTTACTCTTGAATTCTCAAGGCCGGCTGCTTTGAGGATGGTTACTGATGTAGCCCGAATACAGTGGGATGTGAAGTGAGTAGACAGACCAGCTTTCTTACTCATGCGGCCCAGTAAATTATCCAAGGTGTTTTTCCCTAAGGGACATTGCAGTACCACACCGCGTCGCTTTCATTAAACTTGCCGGTGCTGTAATTTCTTGGCTTTTGCCACAAGGCTGGGCAGTTGGGGTTTCGCTTCTGCAAATACTTCTTTATACATCTGACTGGACATCTTTCCGGATTATCTGGCCACTCACACATTATGGCTTGCGAGTTATCTTCGTTGTCACGGAGGCCGCCAGCATGATTTTTTGTAGCTCGCTCTCTAAGAGCAATATATTCCATGCCGTTTGCCGTTTTTCCGAAAACAATATCTTCCTGTACCATATTTCTCTGGTTTTCTCGGCCTCGCCTGCCAAAGTAGAGCATTAGATAGAACCAAGCAGTCTGAACAAGACTTTCAGGAGTGTCGTTTCCCAACTGCTTCGCTGCAAACAACTGCTCCACATCTTCGCGCTCAAGGGCTTGCTTGTGTTTTGTTGATGACAACACCCCCGTCTACGCCAAACACTTCAGGTGGGAATTTAAGGCCTCGTTGGATGGCACAAAAACTTTGTCACGTATGATGGAAAATGCTTTCCTGTGTGGAGCTTGAGTTAGATACCGTTCAATACCCGCTCGAATGGCTTTCATGGAGTTTCGCGAATAGTGTTGTCCACTAACTGTGCGTGCCTCCACGTAAAATTTGCGAAGAACTTCAGCAAGTCTTTCTGGCGAAAACTCTTCGATGTTTTCCGTTATTCCTTTCTCTCTAGACCATGCTTAAAGGTAAAAACAATATTATTGAATTTAACTTTTATTATGTTTTCTTGGTGAGTGTTTTTTTTAAATTCGCCAAATCCATCGTAACTTTCAACTGAAACAAATATTTCCTGTTAAAAGTTTCCTTACCTTCAAAAACTTTAACCGGATACGAAGTCGCCTCCTTCGTTTTTTGGGGTACTCCCTCATTCACAAGTATGGTTACATCTTCTTCGCTGACTTCGGCGAAGCGAGTAGCCATAATTATTTAAAATTTCGCGGACGGGCACTATCCATCCGGGTATTTTCCTCGGAAGGGCTCTATGCGCTGATAGTGGGCGTTTTCCATTTACCGAAAAATTCCGGAAATTTCATTGGGAAATTTCCATCGGTGATGAACGTGTTCCATTTGACACAAGTTCCATTCATTCCCAGGGGGCTGTAGAAGAAGCTGTCATTTCTCTTTACCGAAGATGTGGTCGTGAAGAATCACCCGCGTGAAAGGTCTGGAACTGGTGAAACCTCATGAAACTCGTAAATGGAACACGCATTTTCCATCGGAAGGTTTCCAACGGGAAAACGGGACTACCTTTTCAGACGCTCCGTTTATTCCGGAAATTTTCCAGTGGAACGTACCAAAAAAGTGCGTTCCATTTACATCCCAACCGGAATTTCCGGAATCTCTTGGTAAATGGAAAACGCCTAGTGTGTCTCCGCGGACAAACACTATCGCGTCACGTGATCAATTTAAACCAATAAGAATCGGAGAAAATTTAGTGGTGAACTATAATCTGTGATAGATATTGAGTAGCGTAATGGCGGCCACTTCTTCAAGTTTTCGAAGTGTCCGTGAAGAAGATTTAGACAGTTTACTGGTCGAGGCTGTTCTAGAAAAGACAAAGTTTTGAACGACTAGTAGACTTATACTAAAAAAATTAGATTATTCGCTCTCGATTTCTATGCGTGATAGTTGACTCGGCCCTCGTCAACCATCACGCGATAGAAATCTCGAGCTCATAATCTAATTGTTTTTAAAATATATTTTTCATATACTCACTTTGGCTCATCCACGGTGTAAAAACCTGTTACGGTTCACAAGTGACGTAGAACAAACAAAACAAAGGAGACAAACCAATAGAGACTAGGAAAATAATAGTTAAAAATATAAATAAATAAGGAAGAAACATTTAGCAGGTTTTCACACGGAGATAAACCCCAATCATCGATATCGTGTCTTGAATACGGTTCTATTATAACTCACTATTGACCTGCCCCCAGCATGATGTAGCTATTTAAGTTGTAGGGGAATTGTACTGGTATTGGCGAGGTCGCGGGCTGGAATGCTGTTCAAGCCGGTTCTTTTCTTATAAAAGTTGTTGCAGCGATTCACATTGTTTCTTTCAGTTTGTTAAGAGCGAGGCTTATTAACGCCTGTAATCGCTACTCATACCATAGTGCCTAATATACATTCCTTCCGGTTTTTTGTACAACCAGGGCGCAGCGCCCTGGACAATCTTACATCGGCCACAGGCAAATTCCCGGGAGGTTTGTACATTACTATTCACCACGCTTTGGGTTAAGACTATATTTTCTACACTTTTCGCGGTAAGATTTCCGCACAGTTCCCTACTTCATTATGCATGCTGAAGCTGTCTTGTCTGGTGTAATACAGATGCAAATATTCAGTTGTGTTCGAAGAACGAAATAGTAAAGTTACAGAATACATAATGAGTAGGGACCTGTGCGGAAATCTTACCCTTTTCGCTCTAGGCAAGCTCGTCGTAGTTCGTTCATCCAGAACAAGTTCGGTGTTTGTTCCTTCTTTTCGACCTCGTAAGCTTCGTTTTTAATTTGTTTTTATTCATTGCCTTTGCTTAAAATACTTGCAACGCATTCGCACTGTGTCAAGTTATTTGATCACCGGCTACTTGTGGGTGAACAAAATCGGGTGGACTTTCATTTACCGGACTAGAATGGCGGAGGACAAAAGAACCATTGTTACTCCGATTACGCGATGCTAATTAGGTATTGCTGTGTTCGCTTTGTTCCTTTGTTATTTCGGATCCTGTATATGTGAAATACAAGCCACAAAATCTGATAAACACAGTTGTAGTTGTGTTCTCGATAACTTAAACTCAGGTTAAACTGCGAAGGTCAAGCGTTTCAAATGGCGCAAAAGAAAGAGGAGTAGCAATAACAAAATGTTTGGTGAGATTTCCACACAGGTCCCTACTTCATTATGCATTCTGTTACTATATTATTTCGTTCTTCGAACACAAGAAATATTTGCACGTGCATTACACCAGACAAGACAGCCTCAGCATGCATAATGAAATAGGTGCGAAAATCTTACCAAATGTTTTTATCCTTAACAGTGAAGCGGAGCCTTCTTTTAGGCTCTTAACGCTTTAGTCAGTATTGGCATTCTGTCTCCTTGGGAGCAGGGTTGGCGCAGTGGAGAGGGTCTCCCAGGGGAGATCCTTGTCCCCTTGTTCCCTTCCAAAATTGCTCTATGTTCACATGTTCCCACACATTTTCGTAAATTGTTCCCCTTTGAAATTTTTCGAATTTTGTTCCCCTGTTCCCAAAAATTGGCTAATGTTCCCTTGTTCCCCTCGATATTTTGCCAGTGTTCCCTTATTCCCCAAACCCCTGGGAGACCCTCAGTGGAGAGAGCGCTCGCCTTGGGATAGAGCCATTTGACTTTTGATGGGGGTGAGGGGGGGAAGACTTCTCAGTGGCAAGAAGTTTTTTTTCTAACTGACCAACATGGCAGATATTTTTTTTTTCAGTCGAAAAGCAGGGAAATAATTTTTTTGAAGGGAGATTATCTTCTGTGGGATTACTTTTTTTTACTCCATTCGGGAGTGGGATACACCTCAAAGGCAATATTTTAAACAAAGAGCATCCTGGTTTCTTTTTGTAAAATGTTTACTATTGTACAGTGTATTTTCAGCACTAGCAGGCAACAGTAAATCCACAATAATTGTTGAAGTTAAAGGTTGAGTGTTCGTGTCTGTGTGGCGCTGTATGCTGACCTTTTCAGACAGTGTGCAGGTGTGCAGGGCGTGAGACAAGCACCTGGGTAGCTAGGAGCGATTCGCTGCAGAGCTGCATGGGCTATTCCTTTCCTTGAGGCCATCATAGAAAAGATTGTCGTGCCAGAAAAAGGAATGGATAACTAAAATAAGACTCTATAAACTCAATGAACTCCTATTTTTGAGAAAACCTGGCTTTATTTAATAAAAGAGAATAGCTTGTATCTAAACGACTCAGATTTGGTAAACTACATGTAGGGATGGGCCTTCTATGATTTGTAACACTTTTTCTTTTGGCTGCACAACGCATGCATGATTTTTTTTTCTAAGACCTGGCCAAGCATGAATTTTTTTCTTTGCTTGGGAGGCTGCAGTAATTTTTTTCTGCGTTTGTTGGTTCTCTACTCTGCTCCGAGTGATTTTTCTCTGGGTACTCTCGTTTTCCCCTCGACAAAAACCAACATTTGATTTGATTTGATTTGATTTACTTTAATATGATTTGATTTGATTTCGATTGTGCTTTTACATTGCCCCCAATTAGTACGTCAGTTCTAGATACAGTTGACACTTAAATAGTTCATTATTATTATTGTTACTTCGTACCCACGAAAGGAAAATGTTTCACTAATTAATTCTGTAGGAAAACGTGAGGTCAGTTCCCTCCTTCCACGGAATGCTGCCCGGCGCGCTAGTTGAACGAAACCTTCTGGAAATATGCAATAAAAGTTTTGATTGAAACGATTTCTATAGAAACAGAAAATAATTCATAGAAAGTATATATACAACTAGTAACGTTTCTGCTCCCAGGCTGTTGTCAATTTTTTCCCCCGAACTATATTTGATACTGAGTTTTCAAGGATGGAAATTGCCTTCACTTGGTAGACTGCCATAAACCGCGCAGCAAACGAAAGAGCAGTAATGGACTCCTGAAGCCGCGACTTGCCAACTGCTCGTAACCTTAAAACCGAAATTTGCATGCGAATAAGCGTCTCAGCTTCGCCACAAAACCTCAGGTCACGAACAGAATTTTAAAACCAAAGAGAAAAACAGCATGACCGCTTTGCCTAGTGCCAACACTACTAACTTATGCAATCTCATTCGACCGAAACTTATTGTGTGCAAACACTGATGAGGCGTGATAAAGAAAATGACACACCACCATCACGCCACCTACACGCCCCACTCACGCCTACAGTTATTGTTCTGACAACCAATTGGAAAGAAGAACAATATAACCAATAGTGCATTGAAGCCTTGGCATTTGAACTTGAGAGAAAGCGCGTTTTGTTTACTTCATTTACCAAACATAGTTTGATGCTACACTGGTTTGAAATAAGGAATGTAACTTGAAAAGTTTCCCGACGTTTTGACACTCTTGCTAGTGTCTTCTTCGGGGGTGATTGGGCAAAGAGAGTGAAGCTTCTTTTTTTTGTTAATCACCCTCGAAGAAGACACAGGTATTGTTGAATCGTCGGGTAAGCCAATTGTAACTTTTTACACGTTCTTTATCAATTTCTTTAACTAAATCAATCGGAGAAGACCACTTATGTAAACAATGCATGGAAAAGACATTAATCGACTAGTAATGTCGAAGTCGAATAAATTTTAGTACGGTAGTCGGAAGTCGAAATAAACATACACATGTTCACTGCATGTGTCTGGCACGTGAACATGTAGATGACACAACAATAACACCATTGTCATCCCACCAATCTGTCACTCGGTTGGAAGATGAAAGAAGCGGTTTAAAAAGCAGGGAGGGAGGATATTGCTTAAAATAAGTGCTATAAATGCTGTTGAACCTACTGAGAGAGCTTAGAATCATCTTAAAGTTCATTCTGAGCGGAGTAAAGCAGTTTTGCCCAGCGCCTGTCCAATTCAAGTCACGCCATTAAGAGTTTTGCTAGTCAGTTTAAAACTCGGTTGTAAGCGGTTTGAGAATTATTATGGAGGTTTTAAGACGTTCGAGTTTAAATTCAATCGATGAATCTTTCGTCGGAGTTGTTGAGCGGTTCGTGGAAACGGTTGATCAGATGGACAACACAGTTCTTTTCCCGACGAAATTGGTAGATTTACCTGTCAAAGACATCATGCCAGCAACTTCGACCGACTCGTATTTGGAAAACAACATGAGTATGAGGGCTTTCTATTTCATGGTGAAAGGGCTGCGTATTAAACTCTCCGTCACTAGCAACCAGTATGACGACAAAGAAGGCCAAAACTTTCCCTTGGAGAAGGAAATCCAAGATTCAACCACACGCCTGAATCAGCTTGCTTTGGTGGCGAAGTATTTGAAGACGTGCTCAGTGAGCACCGGACCAAATCTTGAGCTTCCGACCTTCTCAGAATTCATGGCTTGGAAGTTTCTCGATGACCGCTATGAAAAAAGTCTGCTTGGCGCTCTGAAGAAATTTGTTGATGAAGTGGAATTCATGGAGAGATCCGTTCTGTTCCCTTGCCTGCTTCGTGATCATAGAGTCTGCGACGAGATGCCTCAGTTCAACGAACAAACCATTACCTTGTACGATGTTTTTGTGCTGTTGAAAACTCTGAAAGCCGAACTTTTGTCCGCCTCGCGGAAGTTTGAGCCGCTCGATGACAATTTGCAGCCAAAACTGTTGTGTTTAACAAGGTCTTTTCTTGAATATACCGCCATGGCGCGAAACCTTACTGCACGTTACAAAGAGGAGGTACAGTGTTTTTGAGTTTGTAATTGCGAGAACAATTTCGCATGGCAGTTGTTTGTAAAAAATTTACTGTAAGAAGAAACTGTTGCAATATGTTGTAAATGCCTGCAAAGTAGGCTTTGGTGTTGAGCCTTATCACTTGTAATGACCAAGAAAGAAATAGTTCAAGTGTACCAGCGTGCAAATTGCTGTGATTGTCATAAACGCAGCGATGATACATTGAGATAGTTATTCGCGAGCTTGAAAATAAAGGGAAGCATTGCAATAATTCCAATTTTCTTGTCCTATTCGAACGTGCTAGTGAACAAATATTGGTGTATCATATTTTCTGAATAAACTAGTTGAACCGATCCATTTCTTGTTTTATTTTGGTCTATTATTTCATTTCAGTATACAATTAGTTTACTTCGCAATTCGCAACGAGACAAATGACACTCGGACACACCCGAAACTTTTACTTGACATACACAACAGGTGCGAGTTCGTGTTGTAAAAACAACTGGACGGCAATTTGCAAATTTAGGGAAACCCAATTTGTAGAGGAAGTGATTCATCGTTGATTAGAGCGAATAGGCAATTAGCAGTTTGGGAGAGAATCCTGTTTATTTCAAAATATCATACAGGGAAACTTTGGTGTAAATACCATGATTTGCGAAACGAAAATGTTTTGATATCAGAACTGAAAACATACTTATCAGCCCTGAAAGGTGTTTGCGCTGTGTGCATATTCATGGCTGGTTTCGCTTCGAGGAGCTATTTTTTCCGTTGACTGAACCTCTTCGTCCTGGTTCACTGGAGAAACATCCATTTAATTAATATATTTGTTTAGGCCAACCACGACCCAAAATCGGGCGGCTCGAAAAATACGCTACGTGCTCGAAGGAGTCGAAGTTGGGTGGCGTGCGTGCTACCTAACAGGGTGGAGGTCAGATTTGTTTTAACAAGAGGTTGCGGTTGGGTTGAATATGCAAAGGACGTGGGTTTATTAGAATTCTACGTGCTTGGAACTGTTTCTGCGGCTTATTGTGATACAGATGCCTTTGTCACAGAGCTGCCAATGCGGACTCCCAGTTCAGTATGTTTTTACTCGCACAACGATTATGATTGGTCCAAATCAAAAAGTGTACCACCTTCGATTTTATTTTTTGATATTGTTGATTTTACCTTTTCATGCATATATTTTGTTTTGAACGCGATTCCCTAGTGAGTTTGTGTGCTAGGATTCGAGATCGTATGCGAGTCAGTACACGAGACACAACTTACGCGTTAGACAATACCCTATTACGTAATGTTGTGTTATGTTTTACCAGAGACTGACTCAGATGCTTGCATTGTTACGTAACGTGACCTGTTACCTTGTTGATAGACTTTAATTACCGGTTAATCGAAAAGGCTGTGTTGAGACGGGAAAAGAGAGACCCTTGAAACGACGATAGTTGAAACTGTAGTACCACAAAGGGTGACAGGGTATCAAACAGTCTAAAGTTTACCGTAAGACAGACCTCCAACAGTGCACCCCCAAAAAAACGTCAGCCTTTTTATGGTTGTTAAATCCAATCTATAATGGTCAAACAGGTTTGAAAACCAACGTTAACGATCCCTAATTTAATTTTGTTTCAGTGACAATGATTTCCAAGCTTTTACTTCAGATCAACACAGCAAACTGAATTAGGCCGGCGTTTTTGCTAGTATCCCGAGCCAAAATAGGCGATTTTAAACCATAGGAGAGAATCGATATCTTAACCATTAGAACTTTTGTCCTTTTAAAAACAAAACCAAAAATCGATTTACCATGGTCTTGATGTTAAAAATACTGATTGCAAAAAATCGATGATAAGTTATATAAGAGGATCTTTGTCCTTCGAATCAACAATATTTTAAAAAAAGGCGCAAAATCTTTTTGCCATGGACTTGATGTTACGTAATTTCTTGCCTCTAGGTATTTAGTTTAGGACCATACCCCATGGCAATAGCCCTCTATGAACTACAGATGGAAACCATTACCTTTGAATTTGCCCTTTAAAACATAAATAGCTAAAATCCACTTAACGCGGGGGTTCGCGTATAAATAGGGTCCCCCCAGTTCAATCAAATTGATAAATTCATGTTATGTAATATCTTGTCTCGACAGTGTTTAGGAACTTACCCCTGGGGCAATTTTTAATCGATATTGTCTGACTTTAGGAAAGAACCTTTATTCTTTGAAATTTTGTCCTTTTAACAATGAAGTACAAAAATTTATTTCCTATGATCATGATGATATAAGTAATATCTTGCTTCAAGAACAGTTGGAACCAGAAAGGTGGGAGTATCAGAGGTTACAGCTAGATTTTGATCTGAATCCTAAGTTTACGGTTTGAAAGACTGCGAAAAATATAGACATAACGCAGTGCTCGAAATTAGCGGTTGCCCGGTTGCCCGAGACAACTAAAACTTCGTTCGGGCAACCATTTTTTAGGAAAAATAAAGGGCTAGTTGCCCGAGAAGAATTCGTCGGACAACCCAGGAAAACAGAATAAAGAACAGAAGCTATAAACTTGAGACACGAAAACAGCTCTAAATGCGAGGTTTATCTCCTGATACTGATAGATGGATGAGGATCCATGACAAGTTGTAAACAAAGGAAATGGAATATTAAGGTTGTAACCGTTAATTGAACGCCGTTCGTTCGATTCAATAAGCCACGATAAACTTTTTGTGTTGTCTTCAAACCCAGACCTCCTCGAAATATTTTGGCGCACGCGTATTTAGTCTTTTCTGGGGCATTGTGGGATCAGTGCTTACAGATCTTTCAAGCGACGATTTTGAGGTAATGCAGGGGCATACTGATAGGGGTATTATTTCTCTGGTCAAACCCCATAACTAGGCAAAAATCATAGAACATGTTTAGGGCAACCAAGTCCTTATCAGGGCAACCAAGTCCTTATCAGGGCAACCAAAGTCAGGGGCCAGGTTGTCCGGCATTTGCCATAAGGACAACCTGGATTTTTTTCTAATTTCGAGCACTGATAACGTCTGTTAATTTACCTGCTTTTCCATTATAGAACTGATAAGGTCCAACAGACTCACAGCCTGAGACTGGAATTCACGTATTGCCAACCGGCCAAAGAGTCAAAGAAAACAACAAACAGTATAAACCTACTTTTTTCTTCTATCAGGGGCGTAGACAGCTGTACGCACGGACGCACGTGCGTCCGGAAAAATGCCGCAAAAAGAAAAAAAAGTGATTATTGAATAAAACAAAATTAAAAAAAATTAGTTATAGAAAGAAAACAAAAGAGTTACGAAAAATGTTCGTCGATCCATCTGAAAAAATCATGGCTACGCCCCATGTCTGTAATCACTTTGCAATCAGAGGCAAGCATCGATGATGCATATTACAAGTCTTATCAGTTCAATAGTGTTCCCTGTTTAGTAATACTTAATTGTCTTGAAAAATTGTCAGAGTCGAGATGGTCAGGCCTGGGATATTTAGGCTGTGTCTACACTGCACCGGATAGCATTTGTGTCGGCTCATAAATCATATCGGTGCATGCCCTCTTGTTTATGACGCAACACTAGTTTCGGAGGGATTTTTGTTTTGGCGCGCCGTTCTTGTTCCATGCAGTTCTGAGCCATTTTCGTTCCGCACACCAGGCAGGCACATTAACATGTCGACGCGAAAGGCTATCCGGTAAAGTGCAGACATACAGGTTACTGTCTCGGAAGTAAGTACTAACGACTAACGAAGTTAAAAGGGGCAAGTCCAACATTCAGAGGTTGCAAAATAATACGCACGTTTCTACTAAACTGAAAACTAGTCTTTTCGTCAGAGGTGATTAGTACGGTGTCATCAAATGGTATACTCGTGAAATTAGGGAATCATTAATTTCACTTGCGTTTTGTCCAAAATCCACCTCATCCTCTCTTGCCAAAATCTAATAATTTGTCGAGCTTGGAAATTATTAGATGTTGGACAAAACGTATACCATTTGATTACTGAAGGAGCCGTGATGGGCTCCTGATTACTGTTAATATCTGGGGTGACAAATTACTCTGGCTTAATTTTCAAACCTAAACGCTATTTTGGCACCGTAGGGGAAGTTGCCATAACAACATTGTAATTTCACATGTGAAATTATAAATTAACGCTGAAATTTCGCGCCAAAATTAGTTATTTGTCATCCATGATATTAGTAATGGTAATACATACGGTTTTGAGTTCAATTTGGAATTAATTTGCACGAGTGAGTTTTTCAAAAAGCTGTTGATAGCGATTTTAGTTTCTTTAGAAAGTTAACTATCAAGAATTAGTAAAAATCTACTAGTATACCAATGCAAATACCGCAATTTGATTGGCTGAGCTACTGCACACATCAGCCATTAGAGTGCAGCACTTGGTTGAAGATCGTTTTCAAAATGACGACGTCTTCGCTCTTTAGCGAAGTTTCGCAAGGAAGATTTAGTATCTTGTTTTTTCGTTTTGTTTTTTTTTTCACCAACACATGATTCGTTTGTTATGATTTTTACTAACACAATGAGATTATTCGCTTTAGATTTCTATGAGGTGATAGTTGATGAGTCATTCGACCCTGTCAACCCATAGAAATCTCTACCTAATAATCTAATTATTGTTCTGAAATTGTGAAAACAGGGCGAATGGGAACATGGTTAAAGATTTTACCCTCGCACTAACAGCGACAAAAATTGTTTTTGTTTGAGACCGAATCGCGTTACCACTGCAATGATCAAATCTTAGATTTCAAAAACATCGAATTTACTGCATAACCGTTTCACACGTGCGTTCCGGTAGAAAGCATTCATAGCCAGATATCATATATCTAATTGTCGAGCGTTTCGATATGAAGGCCCGTTCTGGTCAAAATTGCATGATTAATTTTTCCCTCTTGATGAATTAATTTGATGAGTACCTGCTATTAATATTTTGTCTGTTTGTAATTATTTTTTCCTATGCCTGTAATTATTTTCGTGTTCTTTTTAACTTTTCCATGCGTCACAATTATTTTTTCCTCACCAGGAATTAATTTTTTTATGTGCCGTCTTTATTATTATGCTTCTTTGAAATTATTTTTGTCCTTTACACAAATTATTTTACGGTTGCGGATTAGTTTTTTGTGTGCTATAATAATTTTTTTGGATAATTAATTGATTTTGTCCAACGCAACTCATAATATAATGATAATTTAATTTTTTTTCCATTCGAGAATTATTTTTTTGTTAGTCATAATTATTTTTTCGTAGTTTTAGCAAATGTCCCATAAGCCTCTGCGGCGAAGTTCTTGCCATGTGCTTTCTGAAACAAACATGGCGTCTTCAAACTATTCCAACAACGATCCCGCTTCTATTCAGTCCATTGCTAGCACTGGAATCAGCCACATCCAACAGCTTGTTCCGCTAGTGGAACAAAGGCCAACAGCGGCATCAAGGTCTTCAAACGAGCTGCAAGTAGCGACTCCACGAGCTGGTACTGCTTTGGAGGAATTTCAATTACGAAGGCGATTCCCAACAGTTTCAGCAAGGTCAAGCAGGAATGCTGTAACAGGAAGGTATGAAAGATCCAATACTCTAGACCAGAAGCATCCAGAAAAACGAGGGATCAAACGAAAATATGTCGACCAACACTCCATAGCGACAAGAATCGCAAAAACAGAGGATTCAATCCTTAAACTGGAAAGACATTTGAACAATCGGACTTGTCCGAAATCATTGCAGTACTCTGCTCGGGCCAACATCGCGCCTGATACTACTTTCCAGAAGGAAATCAAAGACATTAAACAAACTGCCGAACAGGTATTTGTTAACGCCCTCACGCGCTTCCACAAACGAAGGCTTGAAAGCCTTAGAAACAAATTAAGGACTAAGCCTTTACTTTCGTCCAGAAGACGTACTGATGTAAATAGGCAGAGTCCTTTTGAGTCGCAATCGGCGTCAAACATTGTAAACAACGACAATGTAAAACTAGCCGAATTGGAGAAAAGGCTCCTGGAACTTACGAATATTGTGTCAACACCTGTAAGCAACACAAATAAACGTGTGGAAAGTTACAACAGTGTATTCTCTGAACCATCAGAGAGGGAAATCACTTTCCTCGACACAATAGTATATAAAGGGGATAGATTTCAAACTGACTCTATCCTAGATATCAGGACCCAATACAAGCCGACAAAAACCTTCCAATACACGCATTTCACCTCATGTCACCCTCCGGGTGTAAAACGAGGTTTTGTCAAAGGCGAAGCAACACGACTCCTCAAAAAACTCTTCACAGACTACATTTGAAGAGTGCCTCTCAAACTTCAAACTACGCCTCAAAACACGAGGATACCCTAATAAATTCATTGAGAGGTCCCTAACAGGAGTCTGCTTCGAAGACAGAAGGTTGGCACTCCAACAAAGAAAAAAGACTCAAACGAGAGTCTTACCATTTGTCACGACATATCACCCAGCAGTGCTTGACCTAAAGAAAATTTTAATGGAAAACTGGGTTGTCATACAAAACCAGCCGTTGCTGAAAAGCATCTATACAAAGCCTCCCATTATATCATACAGGAGAGGCAAATCTCTTAAAGATACGCTCGTTAGAACGAAGATTTGACTGAAGGCTAAAATGCATCGCTACCAGAACTCACGAGGGGAGTCCGTGTAGACTTGTCATTATCTTTTGTTTTTCAAAAGAATTCTTCAGGTGCTGCACAGGAACTTGAATCGCATTTGACGGAATACCAGTAGCACTTGTGAGACCATTCGACATGTCATTCAGCAGAAATGACAACGTGCCCGAAGCATCCACTAATCGACTCTTCGTTTGAATCAGAACGTCTGTCTCTAACTCATCAACACTAGGCAACAGATTAAGAACGCTTTTTAGATTCTGTAAGAAAAGCGCGAACCCACGTTCATTTCTCTCTCGTAACACCACTGGGCGTGACCGACGAGTACGAGCCGCCATGTTTGTTTTACATGCATTACCGCAGAGGCTTATGGGACATTTGCTAAAACTACGAAAAAATAATTATGACTAAGAAAAAAGTAATTCTCGAATGGAAAAAATTAAATTATCATTATATTATGAGTTGCGTAGGACAAAATCAATTAATTATCCAAAAAAATTATTATAGCACTCCTGAGCACACAAAAAACTAATCCGCAACCGTAAAATAATCTGTGTAAAGGACAAAAATAATTTCCAAGAAGCATAATAATAAAGACGGCACATAAAAAAAATAATTCCTGGTGAGGAAAAAATAATTGTGACGCATGGAAAAGTTAAAAAGAACACGAAAATAATTACAGGCATAGGAAAAAATAATTACAAACAGACAAAATATTAATAGCAGGTACTCATCAAATTAATTCATCAAGAGGGAAAAATTAATCATGCAATTTTGACCAGAACGGGCCTTCATATTTCGAGGGAGTGGCAGAGCGGAAGTTCGTTTTATTCTCGAATAATGATCACTCAATTAGGCGAGCCATGGGGTATTGCCAAAAAGTCAAACAAGGGCTATTAAGAACTCAACTCATGTTTTCGCCAGCCGCTTTTTACTTGAGGCCGTTTACCTATTACAAGACTTTATTCAGTGGAACATGATTCCGGTTCAAAAGCAAAAGGAATGCAGCCCTTCAAGTAGTTCCTGTGAGACGTGTAAAACACCTCCTTTTTAATAAGGAACGGAGAACATCTAAAAAGGAAGTCCTGTTTTCTCCGGTCAGAATGCGGCTCTATTCTCATAGTAAACGGAAGTAACCAACTCCCTCAATATAACGATTTTTGCCTGACTCTAAACGAGTATATTCATTCTGGGGTTTTGCTCGCCATTTGCCCACGCCGTTGAAGGACATGTTGATAAGCAGCCTTGACAATGCAACAAACAATCCAGAAATTACAATGTACGCATGTGCATTTCTAGTACGCCCTGATGATGACATAGAATTGGCACGAACTGTTCTTCCTGTATAACTAAGACCGGAGTTTGTCAAAATGCGCCACTAGTGTCGTGTAAAGAATTCATTGCCTCACAAAATGCATTTGATACAAAAGAAAAAAGTCCCGCAGTTTATGTTGATTTTGTGGCAATGTTTGTTTTTAAAATTAACCAAAGCTACCAAAGAGAACACCCCATAATAGTAACTACGGTTCCACTAATATATACATGCACGCACATTTTACTTTTCACAATTACCAAATGTGAAACCGCCCAATATCCGGTTAAAAGTTCAAATGCATCAAGTTGGACGGATACAAGGAAGTGTAAGTCCTTCACCAGTAAAGGGTAAACTGTCTTTTTCATACATCAGTCCAGTTGCGTGACTATATCATTTTTCAGTCTGCTCAGCGATACACGTTGACAAAGGAAACGAGCCAACCATTTCAGACTATTTGCTGGAGGGAATTCAGTCATTTGACTAACGCTAAATGGTAACTGACCGACTGGAGCCCCGGAGACGGGAGCATTATTAAGTCTTCGTACGCTATTTCGTTTGTGCTTTCCTGAAAATCCAGAGGTAACAAAAATGGACGTGATTTTAATGTATCACTAAACGGAAACCTAGAAAGCAAGAATCAGCACAGACGCAGTTTGGTCGAGCAATTTCATATTAAATCAGTATTTTAGTACGGTTGTGCACGTAGACTTGACCAGCGCTCCTGTTTGATAGCAATTATTTGTGTGAAGGCACAGTAAACAGACAGTGTCACGAAATACATTTTCAGCGAATTTCTCAACGATTGAATCATACTCTCATGAAGAGTAAAATTACTAATATACGGAAGACATAAACACTTAAGTCAAATTTGAAAGTAAGATTTATTCTGACGCATTCAACTTGTCAAGGAAGCTGTATCACAGTACAGCCAACCAATCACGACGCATGATCTATAAGCATCTAGACACGGTTGATAAACTCGTTCAAGGAAAATCATCGCTGCTTTACTGCTTTACAGCGTAACAGACAGTAAGCGCTGAACCTTCGTGATTAATTCAAGCAGTCGTCAGGAGTATTTCGTCAGTAGTTTTTGGACAAGAATTTAAACTTAAACACCAGCAAGCAGAAATCGCCTGCTGAGCATGGAAAATTATCAGCTAATGTATGAAAGACTTCATCCAGAAGCGAAAGATTTTTCCTTCATGACTGTTTTGGAGGATTTTGTCCACACAGTTGAAGTCATGGAGGAAACCGTTTTGATTCCCAGCCTACTGATGAATCTTGGTCTAGATTCCATAGCTCCGCGCTTGGATAATTTTCCAAAACTGTTCTTGGAAGAAGAAACCGATTTGAAGAGTTTTTACTTGACGGCGAGGTCACTCAAGATGCACCTTGTGCAGGAATGCAAGTTTTTCGTAAAAGAGGAGGAACAAAACGTGGAAACAAGGAAGAAGATGTCGGAGCTTTGCGCAAGTTTTACACCACTTATTTACCTGGCTCGATTCATTGTACATGCCGGCCAAGAAATAGCTCTGTCAGGCAATGTCACTACCACTTTCCAGGCCTTTCAGCGGTCCCATGACATCAATATACCTATCTCACTGCTTGGAACTCTGCAGGCATTTGTCAGGGAAGTGAAAGAGATGGAAAATGAAGTGTTATTTCAATGCCTTCTGTTTTCTTACAAGGCAAGTGATCTTGGATGGTGTTCTGATTCTGTTGGAGATGTCGATGGTAGTGGCGATTATAGTTTGCATGATTGGTTTGTGCATCTCTCGAAGTTAAGGCAGATTTTACTGGATTCTCACGCACCAAATGAAGCATGTTCAACTCTGCACACGAAATTGGAAGAACTGAGGGGCATTTTCTATTGTTTGACCGCCATGATTGACAAACTTGTTGATATTTACAAAGATGAGGTCCATGAAAGTTGCTAGTTTTCTTTTAATGTGGCTGATGATTCAAAATACATATACCTTTGTCAATTAACGTCGAGTTAGAGTTTATAGTTCAAGCCATAAACTCAACACAACAGTAGCCGAGCATTCCATTATATGTAATAAAATGGCGTGACTGTAATTCATTTTTTAAAATCTTCAAAGGAACATCATTTCAATCACTGTAGACAATATCATTGTATCAATTTTTGGTAATTACTTGCACGTTAATAACCTTTACATCTGTGGTATGTAAATAGTTGGACACTGGAATGATATTTTAATTACTCCTAAGCCATTCTTATAAAGTTTATATTCTATAAATTGACTGTATGGTTTTAATTTTTGGTTATTTTACCTTAGGGGTATTCATAAAATTTTCACCCATGTTATATAAATGGTTCGATTCTGTAACATTATTCTAATTACTATCATGTTTCATTGGTCAAATTACGTGGCAATATTGCTTAAATTTCAGTTAATGAATGAACCCTTAGGGGTGTTAGGCATAGGGTAAAATATCGACTGGACCATTGGACCCTTGGACCATTTGACTATTTTTTGGACTATTTTTTGGACCATTTTTTGGACTATTTCATGGACTAAATTTTTAACAAGGCGTTGACGATCCAGTTTAACCCAGTTGACCATCCTCAACAATTCATCGGTATTACGATCGTAATTTGAAAAAGTTATGACGCGTGCTGCCCGATTTTGTAATTTCTGTAACTTTTGAGAAAGAGTTTTAGAACAGGATCCCCAGACCGAACTGCAGTAATCGAGATGAGGTTGGACTAATGAATTGTAAACGGAAAGTATAGTCTTATATGGGACCGAATACCTAATACGTTTAATGGCACTAATGCCAGAAGCAATCTTTTTGGAAAGCTCATTGATATGACACTCCCAAGTAAGATTTTCATCAACGTGTACACCTAAGGATTTAACAGTCGAGAACCGTTTTATCGGAAACTGGTTGATATTAGCAGTAGGATTCACTGTAAAATTTGAAAGCCTTTGCTTGGAACCAATCAGAAGGAATTCTGTCTTTGTCATATTTAAAGTTAGTTTGTTGGCTGCAAGCCACACACGAATTCTCTCCAAATCAAGATTAATACAACTACTTATTTCATCAACGTCACTACCAGCAAAAGTAATACTAGTGTCATCGGCGTACATCCTTGGTTTGGAATGCTGGAGGCAATTAGGCAAGTCATTTATATACAATAGAAATAAAAGGGATCCAAGAATCATTCCATGTGGAACACCACAGCGAAGGAACATTTTGGACGATTTATTCCAGTTTACAAGACACGTTTGGGTTCGGTCTTTTAAATAAGAGCAGAACCATTGGTTTGTGGAACCCTGAATACCATAAGCTTGTAATTTTGAGAGAAGAATAGAGTGATCCACAGTATCGAAAGCCTTCTTAAGATCTAAAAATACAACGGCATTAACAAAGCCACGATCGATGTTTAAAGACCAATTATCAGTCGCTTCAATCAATGCAGTAACTGTAGAATGCAGCCAGCGAAAACCGGATTGGTGTCTACTAAGAAGATTATTTTCATTTAGGTAACGCTACAACTGATCATAAATAATTCGCTCGAAAACCTTGGCCACAACCGGGATAATCGAGATCGGTCGATAATTAGAAGGATCACTCCTACTTCCTGCTTTCTTAAAAAGAGGCGTGATTCTTGCATTTTTCCATTCATCAGGAAAAATACCAGTATCGATCGATTGATTGAATATCAAAGCGAGTGACCAGGAGATTAAATCCGGACATTCTTTTAGAAGTCTTGCTGACACAGAATCGAGACCTGTAGCCTTTCTCTTGCATAATTTATTTAGGTGGGACAAAACGAGCGATTGAGTCAAACGCTGGAAACTAAAACAATTGCTGGTTTGGTAAATATACTCATCGATAAACCACCCCCTGACAAAACTAGGTACCCACCCCTTACCAAAGATTCAAAAAATAGTTCAAAATTTAGTCCATGAAATAGTCTAAAAAATGGTCCAAAAAATAGTCCAAAAAATAGTCCAATGGTCCAAGGGTCCAATGGTCCAATGGTCCAGTCGATATTTTACCCTATGCCCCTCGCTCATAAATATGGACACATCTTGTAATCTCGTTTTCACTTCGGAGTAGTCGGTGCTGCTAACGTCTTCACAGAGCAAAACTTGTCATGGACCAAACAGAGTCGCAGGCCAGTGGAAACCTGTCCACTCGCGCAAACGCTTTTCGGGTTGAATCACTTATCTCCTCTGAGCAGACAAACCAACAGATGTCAACAGCAAAGCACGCAAGTTCTACGGATCACAATGCTCATAATCCAGGTTGGTTCAATTTCTGTTTAAGCGATTTAGTTGTCTGAAGGTCGGGTGGTCGAGCTCACACGCATTTTGAGCGAGAGAGTTTGTTGTTTCGTAATGCTTCTTTAAAAACCTCCCACAGATGTGGCAATCCATGCTTTAGGCTCTATGCAGGCCATGCAAAGCCGCGTTGAGTCTTCCCCGGACAGTGTGGAAGGGGAAAACATCACAATGGAACTACAAATGCGTGATTTATGGCAGCGATTCTTTGAACTCGGAACAGAAATGATCATCACTAAGGCAGGCAGGTAGGAACCGACGTGACTTGCAAATACTCCCAGTTTTCTCGCTGGTAAAATGGATTACAAATCAGTTAAATCCTGCATATATTAATCGGTTGCGTAACGTCCAAAGACTCCAGAACCACAAACAAAAGCTAAGAAAATCTTGGGTTTTCAACACAAGGGCGCTCATTTCGCTCTATGGCGCTCGCAGATTCACTCCTTCAGGTAGCAAAGCTCGACAAACGCTCGACAATTCACAGTTTAAACAGCGGTGAGAGTTTTGTGGTTTTACTTTATTGGGACCGGAAAAAGCTGATCTTAATAAAGACGGTAAGCGGCTGATAAGTAGTGTTTTCAAATCTTCCGTTTGCTCTTAGGCCTCTTTTCTGTCTCTCTACTAGAGTTATAACAATAGATTCCCAGCGCGAGATGGTTGGAACAATGGCGGAACAGGGAAGCCATCCAAACCAAACGAAAACATAGAAGTGCCGTTCAGGGTGCGTTTCTTTGGTATGATCCGTATTTGGATTTGTGATCCGAGATCACACAGATCATAGCACATCAAAGGAGCCGATGAAACCTTGTCCAGAGTAGATTCGTCGGTTACTTTGATGTGCCATGATCCGTGTGATCTCGGATCACAAATCCAAATACGGATCATACCAAAGAAACGCACCCTCAGTTAATTATCTGTCTATGTTTTGCACTCCGTTGACAGCTATAATTAATTTTGAGTCACGGTATCCCTTTTGATTGTTTTTATTAGCGATAAAACCGGACACGCAAGATTATTATTCTTTCTTAGAATTTAGCCAATCAGTTTTCAGCTCGCTTGTGGGACTAGCGTGATCAGAGAAATCGAGTGATCAGTGAGAGAGAATCTTGTTATCGAAAACAGTGTCTTACACCTTCTCTTCAAGTAAGATAGGAAAATAGCCGTGTCATCACGGGATAACGCCTTACAGAATTGTAAGTATGTTCACGTTTGTTTTTTTTTTTTTTTTTTTCTCCAAAACCTTTATTCAAACAAAATCACAATACATTTAAGGAAAAAGAGAAAGACAAAGAAAAATAGAAATAAGTAAATAAAAAAACCTAAATAAATAGATAAAAAGATTGCTGATTAATCACGCTGTATTACAATTTTTTTTTTTCCTTTCCCTTCCCCCCCTTCTTCCCTCTCCTTTCCCCCTACGATAACGAATAGCATTAGTTTATTCTACTACTAGGAGAAGGCAAAAAAGAAGCGAAAAAGAAAGTAAGATAACAAGTAAAATAAGTTTATAAAGAGAAAAAAAAAAAAAGTCAAACAAAAATAATAAAAAAGACGAGCAAATAGTGGCACAACCTCTGGGGCGAATATTTGATGGGAGCTCATGTGCAAAGTGTTGTACAGAGAGGTCACGAGAGTGTCATGGCGGACGGCAGCAAATTTCAGTAGTCTGCCACCTTGTTCCCCGCAGTTATATGTAATGGAGGATAAGGATAAAGGAAAAGAGGGGCAAATTACATACTATTTCCCAGGTAAACGTGGCGAAAGAAGTAGTGACAGCAGCTCGCCTGGCTCTGAGAAACCGCCCGCGAAGTCCGTGAAGTTTACGGAATCCAACATGGTCGAACAGGCAGATATTTGGAAAGTTCTCAACACCATTCAAGACAACTCGAACAAACTTCTCGAAGAAAACAAGGCTTTACGCGACCAGTACTCTGAGCTTCAGAAGTCGCTGGAATTCCATATAGTTAAAATAGAAACTTTGGCGACGGAGAACGAATCATTAAAGAAAGAAATGAAATCGCTGAAGAGGTCTTTAAATAAAGCCAATGAAGAACGCGAAGTAATGTATGAAGATTTGGGGACTGCAATCAATAAACTCGATGATCTAGAGCAGTACACCCGCAAGCACAACTTAGAAATTCATGGAATTCCACAAACGCCTGATGAAAACATCGCAGAGCGAATCATCACACTTGGAAATGTGCTCAACGTTACGATCCGCAACGACGATATAGACATATATGTCATAGACTTCAAACAAGCAAGAACCCCAGTAAGCACAAGCCAATTATGGTCAGGTTCAAATCTTATAGAGCAAAGAAAGAACTTTATGGAGCTCGTAAGCAGTTAAAAGGTCAGAACCTGAATCAAATTTTCAACGGTGGCGACTTTGTCTATATAAACGAAAATCTAACAAGAATGCGACGCCAATTATTTGCCGAAGTGTGGAAAAGAAAGAAGCTAGAGCATTGGCACAGTGCCTGGACTATAGACGGTAAAATCTTTGTTAAATTAGAAGCAGCTGATTATCCTATAAGAATTTACAATAATGAAGACTTAGATAAGATTAACTGATTGATGTTAATTTTTCTCAATCACTTAGCATTTACCCCGGGTCTGACCGCTGATGCTCGGTTCAATTGTTACACTTTCCTTATGCCATACAATTAATTTTCAATTCGTCATCCAGTAGTATTATTATGCGGGGAATCGTAGAGGGGACTCCTTCCAATCAATGAAATTTTTCCATTTACTAAAACTATCCCCTCTATACATGAAGTCGCTTAACGGCTTAATAAGTTTTTGTAATGTTCTGTGTTTTGTAATATTTCTGTTTGGTGGCATCACATCTGGGGACAACTTTTTTTGGCTGGGGCTCTGGTGCAGGTGTTGAGCCTTAATTACATTTGCAATGGGTTTAAAATGTGTTTCCCTAAATATCAGAGGCATAAATAAGTCGATCAAACGTAGAAATTTATTTAGGTGGCTTCATAATGGCAAATATGACCTAATTTTTTTGCAGGAAACCTACAGTGACAAAACAATCGAAAATGTTTGGCGTGCAGAATGGGGCGGTGACATTTGCTATTCCCATGGCTCAAAACATAGCAGAGGCGTGATGATTCTTTTTCGCCCAACTTTAAAAGCGGAGAATATTAGCATTACTAATGATAAGAACGGAAGAATTCTTATTGTTCGCCTCACACTTCAAGATGAAGAATTTTGTTTAGTCAATGTTTACGCTCCCAACGAACAAAATCAACAAATAAATTTCTATAACGAATTAACAAGCAAGTTACGTCCCTATGCAAATGAAAATCTCATAATGGGAGGTGACTATAATTGCCCACTCGAAAATATGGATAAAATAGGTGGAAAAGACATCAGTAACAAGAAAAATGTAATTCACAGCATAAAGGAAATGAGCGACAATTTAAGTCTCAACGATATATGGAGACTTCACCACCCGAGTGATAAGCGCTTTACCTGGCAGAACAGCTCAGGAAAAATAAGATGTCGATTAGATTATTGGCTTATTTCAAAACATTTAGTTCCTCGTACTAGTAAAACGGATGTGTTGTCATATTACGATTCAGACCATTCCCCAATTTACGCCGAAATCGCATATAAAAATAACCAAAAAACAGCCGGTCCAGGGTTTTGGAAATTTAATAACTCTCTTCTTAATAATGAAGAATTTGTAACAAACCTAAAATTCTTTTTACTACAAGCCAAGGAAAAACATAGTGGAACAAACGATAAAAGACTTTATTGGGAAATGATTAAAATGGAGATTAGAGACTTTTGTATCCGTTTCTCTAAACGTCTTGCTAAAAGTAAAAAGTCGAGAGAAATAAATTTACTCTGCAAGTTAAAACATTTAAATATGCGTCTTGATCAAAATCCGCAAGAAGCCAATTTAGTAACAGAAATTGAACGTGTCAAGCTTGATCTTCAAAGGATCGCTGAGCACAAAACAAAAGGCGCGATTATAAGAAGCAGAGCACGGTGGTACGAACATGGCGAAAGAAATACGAAATATTTCTTGAATCTAGAGAAGCGCTCACATGAAAGGAAGCATATTGTTAAATTAAAAACCGATCAAAACGAGTATGTCGAGGAACCAAAAAGGATCTTGTGCGAGATGGAAACATTTTATAAAGCTTTATATGCCTCGCGAATAACAGATAACACATTTGATGCTTCAGCCTCATCCTTCTTAAACCCTGACAATGTACAGAGACTTGATAACGAGCAGCAAAAATCTTGCGAGGGCCTCATTACCGAAGAAGAAAGCTTATCCTCTCTCAAAACGTTCGAAAAAAATAAAACCCCAGGTACAGATGGACTGACTGCAGAATTTTATTTGTGCTTTTGGGAATTCGTAGTAACTCCTTTAATAGACTGTTTAAATGACGCCTATTGCAGAGGTGAAATGTCGATCTCGCAAAGGGATGTTCACGTTTGTTGAAGAAAGTTTGCTGATTTCATTTTCAGTTATAGTCGATTCACAAGTAAGCAATGCAATGTATGCCTTTATTTTCAGTTGACTACGCATATACACATGTAGCTAGCTGTCGCGAGATTGAAAATTGTGACATTAAAGTAGTACAAAAACAACTGGTAGATCCCGTTGACATTATTTTCCTGGTGAGTCTTCAACCCGAGTAGCACCCAAAACCGAGGTGCGAAACAGTCAAAATTCTACGACGCACGAGGACATACACCAAAGGTCAACTAGTCATCGAGAAGATCATCTTGGCGACAGGAAAACGAGGACGACCGACAGCAAAAGGAGCGACCGACTGTCTTTGGAAACCTACGCCACAAGGTCAAGACTTCTTAAACAAAGGTACAAATCTCTGATTCTTCGGTTCTTTGGTTAGATATCGTGATCGCGTGAGGACCGCACGCCCAATTCTCTGCATGAAAACGAGGCTAAGGGCGTAAACGTTGAAAGAACGACAACGATTTTTTAGATCGCAACACGATGCCTCCAAAGATCGATTTAAAGACCCTCTCTGGGAAAAGAGATAACGCTATCTATGCACTTAATGAATTATTCGTGGAATTTGAAACTCTCTATTCGGTGAAACCCAAACTAAACTTATTGGCAGCTGTATTTAATGAGATCGAATCAAAGTACAGAGCTGTCAAGAAACAGATGGAGATCATTGCTGACAGACTAGTTGAAGAAGGAGTCACGTCAGAAGACGAAAGAATAACCGAAAATCTAAATTCAGGAGACGAAATTAAACCGCACTATTTAGAAACTTTGCGAAAATATGCGAGCTACCAAAAAGAGTTTAGTACCCTCCAATCAACATCGCAAAACACCTCTGAAAACACTGCAATCCTCGAAGCAGTCGCTGACGCAGTAAAAACAATGGCAGAAAATATGGCATCAAAACCGCACGTAAGTAGTAGAAAGGCTACCGGCTCCATCGTGGGATGGGTCACGCAAGGCGTACTTAACCTGGAAAAAGGAATTTCAACATTGGATGACAAAACATGGCCAGGATAAGGATGAGCAACTTCAGAGGTTTCGTAAAGCCATGCCCAAGGGTTCTTGGTGGACAGAACAGTTGAAGACTTGCAAAAACATCGATAGAGCATGGGAGATTCTAGACATAGAATTTGCAGATAAAAGGAAGTTAATGGACGAGCTGCTGGCGGAAATTGACAACTACGGCACTGTAAAAGGCGACTCGAAGAGTCTGGGACGTTTTGCCACCTCAGTATTAGTGTTTGTAAGTGACATGGAGGACAATGGCTGTCCTGTTCAGGAAGTAAGTGAAGCGCCATTCTTTATGTCGAAACTTCTGTCGAAACTTGAACCAAAGGACAACGCGGACTTTGGAAGAGAGATGCAACGACAAAAGAAAGAAGAAAACGTGGCAAATTTAGTCAATTGGCTCCACCAAGAGGCAGCCTTTCGATCCAGGGGAAAGAAAGAAATTGAGGGAAGCATCAGCTCTAAAGAGCGCGGAGGCAGAAGGACCGATCATCACGCCAATGACGCTAACAGTGCAAAAGATGATGAATCTTGTCCCCTCGGCTGCAAGTCTAAACATCTGCTCACTTCCTGTCCGGTATACCAAGGATTAACAGTCAATGAAAAGTGGGAAGTCGTTAAGGAGAATAAAAGATGTCGAAAATGCTTAAGAGTGTCTCATCACACGAATGACTGTACGAAGGCCGACGGAACTACTTGTGACAAGTGCAAGAGGAATCATCACCGTTCTCTTCATAACGAGAAGAAAGTGGACCCATCAAAGTCAAACTTGGATCCCGACGCACCTGCCTTTAACCAAAGAAGTCCAGATCAGGCCGAGTCTAAAAACAACAGTGTCCAAGCAAGAGACAACGAGGGCGCTAACGATGTCAAGAACGTTCCTGGAGTTTGTCCAGTTCAGAAAATCAAAGTCAGAGATAGCGAAGGAAACTTCAAAACCCTAGTTGCCATGTTGGACACCGGTTCAAATACAAGTCTTTTATCTAAGAGGGCTGCAAAACTACTAGGTCTGTCTGGTCCTCAGACACACCTTACTATGAACTTAGCTGGAGGACAACAAAGGGGAGAGGTGTCTGAAGTCTTGGAGATTGTGATTGAATCACCCGTCGATGAAGACATCCGAAAGAACCTCCAAGTACGAACCGTTCGTAAGCCTTGTAGCAGTGCTAAGACCGTGTCAAGAAAAACTGTTGAAGCTTATCCTCACCTCAAGACGATAGCAGATAAATTACATCTGTCTGGTGGTACGGTCGATCTTCTGATTGGAACTGACTTCGTCGATGCCTTTGTTGACATCCATACAAACAGCGGTAATCCAGGAGAACCAGTGGCGAAAAGGAATTGTTTTGGCTGGTATATCTTGGGACAACTGGACTCGGATGCTGAAGCTATACCACGTGTTCACTCAGTGGACATTGGAACTGTGAGCGCCGCAGAGGAAATAAGGAATCTTGTTTATCAAGATTTCTTAGGAGTCAGACCGACGGAACTTTGTACCTGCAGTGAAAATGCTCTGCGCAAGAACAAGTTCGTAAAAGCCCTCTCAGCCTCGACCACGTTGGTGAGCGGAAGAGTGCAAGTCAGAATGCCCTGGAAGGAAACCGGGCCTCCGAAACAAAGTAGTTATGACATTGCCTTGAAAAGAATGTATTCAGCCGAGAAATCGTTCAAAGAGAAAGATTGCCTTGGGATCGTGGATGAAGAAGTCCCAAAGCTAGTAGATCAAAGCTTCGTCATCAAAGTACCACCTGAAAACGTGGATCACAGTCAGCAAGAATGGTACATGCCACTACAAGCGGTGCTTACTCCAGAAAAGAGCACAAAAGCCAGACTTGTGTTTGATTCATCATGTAAAGGGCACAATGGTCTCTCCCTTAGTGATCACCTGGAGAAGGGACCAAATTACATCAACAGCCTAC
Organism: Ricordea florida; assembly: GCA_949710005.1. NCBI lineage: Eukaryota > Metazoa > Cnidaria > Anthozoa > Corallimorpharia > Ricordeidae > Ricordea > Ricordea florida. The sequence continues at coordinate 34,910,486 of OX453273.1, forward strand.
CCAATGTTCTATCAGCATGGCGCTGGGATGAGTTTGCGTATGCCGGAGATATTCGCAAGATGTTTAACCAAGTGTTGGTGCATCCGGATGATCACGTTTTTCATCGATTCCTGTGGAGAAAGAATCAGAGTGATCCTCCCACCGTATACCAGTGGCTCAGACTCAATTTCGGTGACAAGCCAGCTCCTGATATCGGTTCAAATGTCACAACTACAATTGACGAAGTGCTTGGAAAGGGTCAGTTCCAGATAAAGGCGTGGCAATCAAACAGCCAGGAAGTCGACCAAACCAGCGATGAACAATATACAGATTTGCTTGGTCACAAGTGGGACAAGCAAGAAGACACATTCGTCCTAAAGAAAGACTCAGTTGTGAGAAAGAAAGAAGATTTCACAGAGAGCTCGTGCCTCGCCCTGTTGGCCCAAGTATGGGACCCTATTAGACTCGTCGCGCCTGTGACGATTAAGTACCGAATTGACCTCCAAGAACTGTGGAGTACCGGGTATGGTTTGGACGACATCCTCCCAGAAGCAATCCAACAAGATTGGAAGGAAAACGAAGAAGCAATAAACCAACTTCTATCCTTCAAATTTGACCGGAAGCTAAAACCAGATCATGCAATAGGTCCACCTCAAGTACATGGGTTTGAGGACGGAGGAGAACTGGGGTATGGAGCCGCCATTGTTCTCCGTTGGAGGCTGCAGGATGGAAGTCAGCAACGCGTTCCAGTTATTGTCAAGCCCTTTGTCGCCCCGCTGAAACGGAAACCTATTACCCCGAACGACATCCTAATTGGTCGTCACAGCTGTCCTCTTCAGCCCGAGCAAGAAGCCAGAGTTAATCCGAAGCATTTACTTAGGAGTGTCCAAAACAGAGTTGCCGAATTTTGGACTTGCTGGTTGAAGTACTTTGCTCCATCGTTGCTGCCGCGGAACAAGTGGTGTCGTAAAAGAGAGAACGTCAAAATCGGTGATTTGGTCCTCGAGCTCAACCCACATCGGAAGAGACTACAGTGGGAGATGGCGCTGACTGTAGACACCTACCCAGGGGAAGACGGATTAGTCAGGAAGGTGCGCATCAGGACCCAGAATGGCGAGTACGATCGCCCCATACACAAGTTATGCGTTATTGCTACAAAGCAAGAGCTTTGTGGAGAATAAGAACAATAATAGAAACATTTATTACTCCAGAACACTGAACTTATAAAATATAGCTGAGTTTAACTTCGTGCTAATTTGATCGTTGCTCAATTAGGTCCCCAATTTCCGCACTGGGGCCGAGTGTTTTGCACTCCGTTGACAGCTATAATTAATTTTGAGTCACGGTATCCCTTTTGATTGTTTTTATTAGCGATAAAACCGGACACGCAAGATTATTATTCTTTCTTAGAATTTAGCCAATCAGTTTTCAGCTCGCTTGTGGGACTAGCGTGATCAGAGAAATCGAGTGATCAGTGAGAGAGAATCTTGTTATCGAAAACAGTGTCTTACACCTTCTCTTCAAGTAAGATAGGAAAATAGCCGTGTCATCACGGGATAACGCCTTACAGAATTGTAAGTATGTTCACGTTTGTTGAAGAAAGTTTGCTGATTTCATTTTCAGTTATAGTCGATTCACAAGTAAGCAATGCAATGTATGCCTTTATTTTCAGTTGACTACGCATATACACATGTAGCTAGCTGTCGCGAGATTGAAAATTGTGACATTAAAGTAGTACAAAAACAACTGGTAGATCCCGTTGACATTATTTTCCTGGTGAGTCTTCAACCCGAGTAGCACCCAAAACCGAGTTGCGAAACAGTCTAATTACTCCGCGACTTAGCAAAAAATGAGCTATAACGAGAGTTTATATTATGAAAATCCCAAGCAAAATCTTGCGGAACTCATGCAAGGCCTCGAGGAATAATCAAACTTCAGAAGACTGAAAATTATCGGCCGTTCTACGCCGTCAAGACATTCCGTCGGTAATTTCGGCAAGTCATAAATCTGGAGAGTTTTGTGCAAAGCTATGGAGTATAGAAGCCAAATAAAACAGAACAAATATCCATTCTTGCACAACATTGCGACAGTTTGTTTTTATTTGTAATGGGGTTAAGTTCCAATTTCTCAGGAAAGCCTAAGTATTATTTTCTTGTATCAATTGGTAGGGCGAGATTTTTTGATGAGCGTGACAAAAAATATATGTATACCCCTCTAAACATACGCTCAGTATCGTGGTAAGCCTTACTAGTCATAATTCAGGGCAACGCTATAACGATTGTTCAAAGAAATTGTGCGTCTGTTCTGTGCGCCTATTTTTAACTCAACGTCATTAACGGAAACTATCACCTGATTTGAATAGTTTCCACTTAAAGACTCTGGCTTCACAATGATCAAATACAATGGTGATAACGTTAACCAGCATCCAATGCAATCCAGATGTGACAGAGAAACTATCATGTCAGTCGAATGTGACATTTTGAACCCTTTGCAACACCGAGTAGGAAATAATTAACAAAATCGTTTTGCCGGGCGGTTATATATGACTGCAATGCTTCTGTGAATTGCTTCGAATTCACAGAAGCATTGCAGTCATAAGTATAAGCGCCCGGCAAAACGATTTTGTTCGAATTCACAGAACCGAAGATAGAACCGAATGGACGGATTATTCTGCAAAAGAAACGTTGAATAATGCGGAATGTTCTCAAAATTTAGGAATAAGGTAGTCTATTGACAGCTCTCAAGTGTTTTTACGTGTGGCCATCAACAAAATCTCCAAGATTTAATCATTAAGTTTACTCGGGGTATTCGCTTTCGCAACGTTGCAACTGCCTCAGTTGATAGTCGGTTTGCCTTGTATTTTTCTCCACTATCATTGTCATCTTCTCAATCAAAACAATCGATGGTACAGAGAGACGTCTTCTGCATTGCCAATATAGATGGTCTTTCATTGAGAATTTTTCGTCTATTTTTTTTTTCAGCCTTTCTAAGTCTCAACCTACTCGCATTCTTCACTCGTGCTTAAAATTCTCCTTCGGAAGCAGTTTTTATCCAATTTCACCTTGTCTTGTTACTTCTTTTCATTCTGTGGAGTAGCCTTAACATTCACATAAATTTTGAAACTTCAGTGTTTCATCGCCTGGACACAAAAAGACAAGAACCATTTGCCACTTGATGTCTTGTTATTCCGATGACTAAAATAACCCACAATATGACGTATAGTGTAAAGGACTTTAGGAATTGATATCCAATGATTATATCTTCTATGGACTATGGAAACTAGTTTTCTCCAGTTTGCGCCTGAACTTGTATCGGCATCCATGCTTAATATGGGGTTTGCTTAACAGTTTGATTGTAATGTCGTCACTCTTCAAAATGCAACGGTGCGCGACAAGACCTCTCCGCTGAAGATATATTTTTGACTGACCTTGCAGTGTTCGCTCATTTGAGTTTTTCAAAATTAGACTTTTTCGTTAGATCCCGCTTTTTCTTTGTAGTTTTAAAGAGTTTCCCATTTTTTAGTTGGTAGTTAGGGGAGTGACGTGCTACACAGGGTCGTTTGCGCAGTCAGACGTTTCAAGATAAGGATCAAATGTCATTGCGGGTCACTGACTAGGATCGAAGCCAAGAGTTGTTTCAGCCTTGCATATTATTTTTCTCTTGTCCTGCGTGAGACAGAATAACAGGTGTTAGTCATAGGTCGTACAATCCTCTTATCAGGCATTAATGATGCTTACGGTACCGTTGCCTTCAAGAAAGAACTCATGATATTCCTAATTTCGGCCTTTGTTTTAACTAATCATTTCTAATTTCTTTTGTACAGACGTATGTTCCCCGCCATACGTGTTAAAGTCTCGGGACTGGACCCTAAGAGTCATTATTTGCTAATGATGGATGTTGTACCGCTGGATAACAAACGATATAGGTGAGTGCAGTCAATCAGCCAATTTTTTTTTTCATTTTCAATTGCAACGATTCCGATGCGTGGTGTTGATGTTGTGCATGTTCAATAAATAATTCTTCATTATTTCACATCCCATTCATTTCGGCTTGCAAATCCTAGCAGTATGCAGGATTGATGAAAGACATATGTTTCATAAACCTATTTTAACGGTTTTGTTCCAACGAGTCTGCTATAGCTCAGTAATAGAACATCCGAGCTCGTAATAGGGGGTTCCTAGGTTCAAATGCTATTGGCAGAACTCGGATTTTCCGTTTTTCAAGTTTGCTTGTGGAATGATGATCGACGAAAAATACACCTTTCACAAATTCACAAGGCTTAACATAATATCATTGTACTATTCTCACTACTTCACAATCCATTCACTTTGGCATTCAAATCCTAGCAGTCTGTAGGATGTTTGTCCCGTGAACCTAGTTTAATGGCCTTGCTTCCATGATTCTCAGTCATGAAGGACCCTACCTAGTTCTCGGAAGGTCATGGGTTTCACTGTTGTCGGACGAATTCTTGTTTCTGTTCATTGTTTATATATCAGTTTCGTTCTTTTTGGAACGGGTGAGTAGTCAGCCTTCAACTTTGTTGTTTATCCTGTTCCGAGTTGCGCACCATAGAATCATGATCTCTTTCCCGAGCACCTAATGTCAAGGTCTGTATGTAAGTGTCTTATAGTTCCACCCGTATGAGGTTCCTTTTCACAAATTTGACTTTCAAACCTCTTGAGGTTGTGTTTTTCATGTTGTAGGGAAATGTAGAAGAGGGCATGGCTTAGTCCCGAAATAGGAACAATGTCAGACCTGTAGTCAGCAAATCCCATTGGTTTAAAAATTTAAGCAGTATCGCTTGAGCTGTTGTTGAACCGTACTCCATTCATATATTGAACGTATCATACCAGAGAAAAAAAACTGCTGAATATTCTCAATTGGCAGAGTCAGGAGGGCTCCTGGCAGAGTATATCAGCTGTGTTTGCACGGCCACGACTTTGAATCGCTTTCTTAGCTTCAATATGACTAATCGCATTTGTTTAAAATTACATTATTACCGTCAAGATCAAATCTTCAACAAGGTCTCCATCCGTCGGGTAAATATATTTAGTTAAAATCTACTAGCATACTACTGCAAATGCCGCAATCTGATTGGCTGAGCTACTGCAGACTATCAGCCATTAGACTGCAGCACTTGCTTGAAGATCGTTTTCAAAATGGCGACGTCTTTGCACTTTAGCGAAGTTTCGCAAGAAGATGTAGTATGATTTTAGTATTTTTTTTTTACACTGATACACGATTCGTTTATTATGATTCTTATTAAAACAATTAGATTATTCGCTCTCGATTTCTATGAGGTGATATTTCTTTCGGCCCTCGGCCTCATCATCAACTATCACTCCATGGAATTCTCGCCGCTCATAATCTAATTGTTAATTATTATATCTACAACACCTGGATATGAGCAAACGCGCCCTCTGATTGGTTATAGGCCTGTGATAAATATGGGATTAATTTATTCGACGGTAAGTGAGCAAATTATATCAGTGAAATTGACACGATATTTGAATTGTTTATTACGAACTTAAGTGAAACTCTCACAAACTGCCGCCATTTTGAAACATCCATGGAGCCCGTAAACTGAGTTTTTTTTCTCAATTCCGGCCACTATTTCCCCTTTTAATTATAAGAATGTTTCGCTAACGTAAAGAAATTTCACAAGTAAATAAAAGAGATGTTCAAGAACGAGCTGGACTCATGCGTTTGAAGTTTTTTTACACATTGGCTCGATAACAACATGGTTCTGTTTACAAAACAATAGCAAAGTCAATTCTTGTCATGCAAACTAGTTTCAATTTCTCATAATCGAAATATAATAAAACAATTATTACACTCAATCTCGACTTGATTTCGTGGAATAATTGCTAAATATCCCTATGTCTTTACTGATCTATATATCATCTATGTCTAATCTATATCTTTATGTCTAGAAAAGACATTATCCAAATATTTACCACTTATCCAATCGTTTTTCTTAAATGGAAGATTTTGTTTTAAGCTTTTCTTAATAAAACGCAAGAAGAGTTGTCTACACTTTTACTTTGTTGTCTGCACCATGTACAAATAGAAAAATTCAATTGATTAATACAGGTACCCATTTACTTTGTATTTCTTATTATGTATGGTACAGGTACGCGTATCACAGCTCCAAGTGGGTAGTGGCGGGAAACGCTGACGCGCCAATGCCTGGCCGCGTCTATATCCACCCAGATTCTCCTGCGCTTGGTGAAAAATGGATGAGACAAGTTGTGTCATTTGACAAGGTCAAACTGACCAATAATAACGAACTAGATCAGCTGGGTCATGTGAGTATTCAAACTGGCTTATGTAGCTTGTGTTTGTATAAGCTGCTGTCTGAGTTTTTTAGAGTTAGGAATTTTTTCCTTGCATTCATAACGAATAGTATTAATGCCACAGGCCTAGATATTTTGAAATAGCTTATTCAAACGAGTGCATTTTTAGCCCTGGTGCCATACTTGGAGTCGTTGTTAGGTTTCTTTTCAGCTGATTCTTTTTGAGTTGTTTATGAGTTTGCTATCGTTTATCGGCAAACCAGGTGACTTTCCAGTTGTAGTTTTCTAAAATTCTAATTTTATACCGGTGAAGGTACGCTTCTTTGCTGTACCTACCGATCCTCACCAGCTCTAGACCGCGAACAGTTTGTCTTTTAACATGTTTAGTCACAGATCTTCATCGCGAACGTTAACGAAATGATTATTCAAACGAGTTGAAAAAAGGGGCTGCGAATGGGAAGAGGGTGGGAAAAGACCCTTTTTCCCTTCCGCGCGCCCACGTTTTCATGTGCCTTAAAGATATCGGATCAATATCAGTTTCTGGGCAACTGTGCACCTACCCCTCCCCTAATCCAACAAGTTATAATGAGTTAAAAAGTTAGCGTTAATGTTGGATTAGGGGAGGGGTAGGTGCACGGTTGCCCAGAAACTGATATTGATCCAAGATATCAAACCCTAGTCCCCTCGCAGCCATTGTTTGGCCCGTCACGCAACGGCGAGCCAGACACCTGCTGTGAAGGAGCAAGTCAAACCTTCGCTTTTTCTCACTGTGCCAGATCATTCTTCACTCCATGCACAAGTACCAGCCGAGGATTCATGTTATCAAAAAGAATGAGAGCACAGACGCAATGTCGCTTGATATGGAGAGACCCTCCGCCATGAAGAAAACCTTCATTTTCCCTGATACAGTGTTTACAACAGTAACAACGTACCAAAATCAACAGGTAAAGCATTCCCATATACAACGGTTACCCAACGGACAAATAAGATATAAAGACTAATCTTAGTGCATAGATCGTTGATGTAATGAGGCTCAACAAAATATACTGGAGTATATTTAAGTTTCTTCATACTGTATCAGTCAAAAGAAAGAAGAAAAATTTGGCAGAGCTAACTAGGGTGAAACATTTTATCCTAAACAGCATACCAAACGGAAGCTCTGTAAAGCAAAGATTAAGAATTTTTTTCGATGTAACGTTTTTTCGCCTGCTACACCAAGATACCCTACAGCCAGTCGTTAATACACGAGGCAATCATTCCATAGACATGTTTTTAAATATGTCTCAATGATACTGTGTTCTTGTCTTCTAGCAAAGTTGGTCGCAGAACTGTCTTTTTCCCAGTAGACCACAGTGTCAATTATTACACCCTTAATAAAAAAATGTTCAACGCGCTGATTGGCTGAAAGCACGTCAGTTGATCCCAAATGTTGCAGAAAGTTAAATTCAAATCTTTGCATGTCTATTATTAACAAGTAATCAAATGATTTCGAGTGCAATTTTCTATAAATAAGCATTAGTAAATTTTTCTAAGACTTACAACAAATTACGGGCTCGTGCAATTGTTTTAGTCTTTGAAAAATTTACTTGTGCTTATTTATACCAAACTGCACCCAAAGCCATTTGATTACCTATACTAATTGGCCCAAATAGTTCAGGGTTGTGAGAAACTGCACGCCTGGTATATACATGACCATCGTTCCTTTCGAGCCACGAATATCTTCGAGTATTCATCTCTACATAAGCAAATCGTGATTATTTTTCTACAATACACTTCTAGAATAGTTACATTTCTGGCAGATTTCAAGCTTGTAGGGTTCTTTTCTTTCCTAAAGATAAATGGTATATTGCTCGGTTCGGTTCAGTGTTTTCCGTTAGCTTTTGTCTCACTAACCTCAAAACAGTCTGCTAGAATCACTTGCCCTAAGGGACAACTTTGTGCAATGAATGGTTTCCGTTTCTTGCAAATGCCTTTCGGGCATGAAAGTTTTTGGGGGTGTCCGAGAAAGAAGTGCAAGCAAGTATGTCCACGTCAGCAGTCGTTTCCGTATACTTTGGGTTTTTTTGCGCGAGCTTTTAATAGAGTATAAACAATGTGGATCAATGGAAGTATCTGGGCAATTGTGCACCTACCCCTCCCCTAACCCATCAAGGTATAATAAGTTTAAAAGTTAGCGTTAATGTTGGGTTAGGGGAGGGGTAGGTGCACAGTTGCCCAGATACTTCCATTGATCTGTATTCCTGGTCAAAATCTCTGATGTTTCTTTTCTTCCTGACCTCGGACTCCGACGTTCTGTTTTGCAAAAGAAGAATTCAGCCTGACCTTGCATGAACATGGTATCGCAGGGTGAATGTTTATTTTGAGGAAGATTTCATGTATTCTAACTGTTTGTCGAGTTTCATAGTTCGGGTCTGAAAAGAACTGTTGTTGACGACGCTGACTGACAAACAAGTTCCGAGACTTTTTAATCATTTATGATATTTTAAATGTAACGGACAGCGTACAATACTACGGAGAATGGAAGTTTGTAAATCAATGTTTTTCTTTTAATTCTCTTTTTAAAAAAGCTCTAAAAAGCGAGCAAAAAGGGGTTAAAGTTCTTGTGAGCTGCCCGCATGACAAATTGTCTGGTTTTGCAATCAGAGAAATTTAGTCTGCGTGAGGGCAGTTACAAAGTTGCGAAAACACCTGCGTATCAAGAAAAGCGGACTACTACGTGATTAGTTCAGTGATAATTTTGACCTTATATGGTGATTTTTGACAATGGCGGCAACAGCTTCAAAATGCCCTGGGGAGCTTATGAACTTTCCGATCAACATACGAGCGGGAAATTCAAATCATCGGAAAGACTGAACTTAAGACAAATTTTCCCCAGGGGAGGTGACAGTGGAAGATTTTTCCGTTGCAAGTGGCTACCGTGGGATGCCCGGTAGGGACCATGGTTGCTCTCATTAACGGTTGATCGACAATGTTTGATTAGTTGTTGCTTGAAACTGAAGCAGAACCAAATTTTAGAGCATTCCAATTTCGCCCCATAAACAGCTTAAGATCTTAGTTTGTAACTTTCAACTCCTGCAAACAGTAAATAGTGCACGCGCGCTATGAAAACCTCCTTTGAAACAGCGAATAGTTTACAAACTCCTCCAACCATTGTGTTAAGAACTTAGTCTGCAATAATAAGCTAAATAAACTCCTCCCTTAATGAAAACATAAAAGGGTGCGCTCTTCGAAGACCAGTAAAAAAATCTTGGCTTTAATTGGTTTCTTTTTATATGGTTTTATATCTATAAAACGGATGAAGGCTACAGCATTTGCAGAGAGAGAGAGAGAGTAACAACCCAGATTGTTTCTTGCGTTCGAAAGCAAAAACAAAAACTTGGAGTCATTTACACTCCATTGACTACGGTTGACGATGGAAGTGAAGTGAAGTAAATGCTAGAGAGAATAGTTATTATCTCTTGGTATATGACATTTCCCTTTGAAATCCCGGGTCGGTTAAAACGTAAAAGGCAAGCGGCGTCTTTTCAAAGGCATGAGGGAACAATTGTGTGAGATAATTATTCAAACTTCGATCCGCTTCAATTGATCAAAACACATAAAAGACAAGTTTAAAACTCGTCAATTCAGTTGTTTAAAGCTACTTACAAGCAATAGTTTAGTTTAGCTTAAGGTTCGTAGTTTTGCCCTTGCACATCACTTAGAAAACTTCGTTTCCAGAGCCCATAGTTCATAACATGAAAAGGCTTTCATTTTCTGCCAAGCGGTTTTCAACAAGAATGTATGCCCAAGTGTTGACGACCTGATCAACATGAAGTCTTCTCACAGTCTAACAAGGAACTCCCAATCAATGCACTGCAGTTCTTTTAAGGAAGCCATTTCGAGTACTCTGTGGTCGCAGATACTGTAAGCGCGTGATTTAGTCGAAAGTGATTCTATTGAAGCGACACAGATTTGAATTACCCCGCGTCAGTAGATTGTTATTTAAATACTGCTTTTGTTTAAACAAAGGCTTTGAAAGGTTTTTCGTATTGAAGCTGAAAATCATCGTGATCATACTGTACTCTCAAGGTAGTTAGCACGTGGTCGATATGACTAATGTTGGGTTACAGCGATTGCGATAATCGTTGAAATGTAGCATGCAGCGCCAGTGATCACGAAAATAAAATTATATTTCGGAGACCATTCACGAGAGGCACACGCCACTATAATTCTTAATTACAGTGACTAGCCTTCTATTGTTTGTGGAGGCGAAAAGCGGGAATCGTGAACAGTGATCAGTTACAATGTTTGCTAGAACAGCCGTGAGGGCAAACCTTTTTTTTTCAACTGTTCTTCAGAAGGCTTTCGATTACGCCAAACACCATGCAAAGTATGGATATTAATTAAGCCAGGCAGATTAAATCTAAAATTAAGAAGGTGGTATAATATAAAACAACCGACCCGTGCGCACTACAAACGCCAATCGTTCTCTAGGGTACCCCAGTGGTAATTTATCTTTTGAGTGCAAATTTACGCTCCTCACTCCCCACAATGTAGCCAAATTGTCATGCCGATAGGTCGCGAGGTTTTCGTTAAGCTTCGGCAAAAGTCCCTCAGCGCTACCAACAACAAAACGACTATTGTGTAATACTTAATCCGTGATGTTGGGCCGGAACAATAGACCATTTCTTGATACGTGAGACTTTTCTTTTTACTGTGTTCTGTGTGCGATTTAAGTAACTTTAGGTCTGCAAGCATCTGGAAATGATGCTATCTGGAGAAGTGAGGGGCGTTATCACGCAATAGAACTGGCAATTAGATGTACTACTAAAACGTGTTGAAACCATTAAGACAACAACTCTTCGCTGGCCGCAAGAATAGGCATAGGGTAAAATATCGACTGGACCATTGGACCCTTGGACCATTGGACTATTTTTTGGACTATTTTTTGGACCATTTTTTGGACTATTTCATGGACTAAATTTTGAACCATTTTTTGAATCTTTGGTAAGGGGTGGGTACCTAGTTTTGTCAGGGGGTGGTTTATCGATGAGTATATTTACCAAACCAGCAATTGTTTTAGTTTCCAGCGTGTGACTCAATCGCTCGTTTTGTCCCACCTAAATAAATTATGCAAGAGAAAGGCTACAGGTCTCGATTCTGTGTCAGCAAGACTTCTAAAAGAATGTCCGGATTTAATCTCCTGGTCACTCGCTTTGATATTCAATCAATCGATCGATACTGGTATTTTTCCTGATGAATGGAAAAATGCAAGAATCACGCCTCTTTTTAAGAAAGCAGGAAGTAGGAGTGATCCTTCTAATTATCGACCGATCTCGATTATCCCGGTTGTGGCCAAGGTTTATGAGCGAATTATTTATGATCAGTTGTAGCGTTACCTAAATGAAAATAATCTTCTTAGTAGACACCAATCCGGTTTTCGCTGGCTGCATTCTACAGTTACTGCATTGATTGAAGCGACTGATAATTGGTCTTTAAACATCGATCGTGGCTTTGTTAATGCCGTTGTATTTTTAGATCTTAAGAAGGCTTTCGATACTGTGGATCACTCTATTCTTCTCTCAAAATTACAAGCTTATGGTATTCAGGGTTCCACAAACCAATGGTTCTGCTCTTATTTAAAAGACCGAACCCAAACGTGTCTTGTAAACGGGAATAAATCGTCCAAAATGTTCCTTCGCTGTGGTGTTCCACATGGAATGATTCTTGGATCCCTTTTATTTCTATTGTATATAAATGACTTGCCTAATTGCCTCCAGCATTCCAAACCAAGGATGTACGCCGATGACACTAGTATTACTTTTGCTGGTAGTGACGTTGATGAAATAAGTAGTTGTATTAATCTTGATTTGGAGAGAATTCGTGTGTGGCTTGCAGCCAACAAACTAACTTTAAATATGACAAAGACAGAATTCCTTCTGATTGGTTCCAAGCAAAGGCTTTCAAATTTTACAGTGAATCCTACTGCTAATATCAACCAGTTTCCGATAAAACGGTTCTCGACTGTTAAATCCTTAGGTGTACACGTTGATGAAAATCTTACTTGGGAGTGTCATATCAATGAGCTTTCCAAAAAGATTGCTTCTGGCATTAGTGCCATTAAACGTATTAGGTATTCGGTCCCATATAAGACTATACTTTCCGTTTACAATTCATTAGTCCAACCTCATCTCGATTACTGCAGTTCGGTCTGGGGATCCTGTTCTAAAACTCTTTCTCAAAAGTTACAGAAATTACAAAATCGGGCAGCACGCGTCATAACTTTTTCAAATTACGATCGTAATACCGATGAATTGTTGAGGATGGTCAACTGGGTTAAACTGGATCGTCAACGCCTTGTTAAAAATTTAGTCCATGAAATAGTCCAAAAAATGGTCCAAAAAATAGTCCAAAAAATAGTCAAATGGTCCAAGGGTCAAATGGTCCAGTCCATATTTTACCCTATGCCGCAAGAATATTTTCCTTTGAGAAGGCGCTAAGAGCATGTTTTTATAATTTACTCAAGCTAAATGGTCAAGACCGGAATTGATAAAAATGGGGTCGGTGAATTATTGTATCACATTAAGCTTGATTACTTGATTAATGCGCCGCTAATGAGCACGTTTCGTTTGAGCTCGCCGACTTTCCCTATGGTTATAAATGACCGCCATTAGGAACTAGACTGATTTTGTCTCCCCATCGGCTTGCTCAAGCAACAATCGATGTGATTTTATGAGCTTTATCTCATCAAATGTTTATTCGTTATATACATGCATTTAAAACAGACCTTAAAGCCATTACCATATACAGTGTAGATAAAATCAGAGGCCATTCGGCGTTTTCGTCTCAAGTGGCGTTTATCCACCATTAGCCCTCTGTGTTGTTATATTAAATGGATGGCGAATCGTTGCAGTTGCCACACAGAGTAGTTTACCGAGAAATGTATGTATTATAGCTAAAGACTGAAAACAAATTACTTACCCCCGCGCGAGCACCCCTGTTGTTTGATGTCGTCATCTTGCCATTGTTGCCAGGATCTGAGAAGTCATTGAAGTAAGTTCATAAACGGTCATCTCAAAATCCAACAAAATCGCTCAAGAGTTTACATATGACGTAAAAAAGTGACACTGCAGAGCGGTTAAGGTAATTAAACGTTTATTTAAAATTGGGTACAGATGAATGGAGACGTCGCTACATCACTATATATACACGACACATAATGATTTCCCATACATAACTGGGTTAGATTTCCCTCTATCCTCCATACTAAATTAGCACGTTGTAGGAAAAATTCTTACGGTAACAGACGTGCAAACATTCTCGTGCTCGAAGAAGGAGACAGTACGGCTACAGCATGTGTTATGAAACATGTTGTGATAAGGGAATTTAGCCCATAACTGTAAATAACATGACCACAAATGTATGGCTTGCGTTGATCTTTGTTAGTGCCTTAAGTAAAGATACAAGTACACGTATTTATAAAGAGACTTCATTATATCTCTCAGTTAGTGAGCGCGTTGTGATTGGTCAATTTAGCGGGCCGTACTTCACCCGTACTTCACTGTACTGCCCGTTATATTCAAAAGTTCGTTTTGAGTTATAATAAATATCTTACAAACCTCGTTTTCTTGGTCCGTACTGTAAATTACAGATCCTCGTTTTTTTCCGCTTGGATTTATGGCTCGCGCGCTTCGAAAAAACTCGGTCCGTAACTTACAGTACGGAACTCGAACTTGGTTAGTTAGAGGTATTTCTAAATTCGTTATGACGAAGGGCTAACGCTCGAAACGTCAGCACGCCCCCTCCTCTTCTTTTACCTTATCATGGTATAACTTTACTTTTTTAACTTGCTTGATTATCCCAATTTCTTGTACACTATTTATGTCTGCCTAACTTGATTTATAATGAAAAGGAGTTGGCAAAGGAACAATAGGGTTTTTTCGCAGATCTGAGAGTAGGGAACTTCAACAAACATTGACAACGACGACTTCTAAGCCGAGGACAACAAAGAAACCTAGCAGACTGCATTCCACGCGTGCTTTTGTTTGGTGCTGTCATGTCTAGGTGGTGCTTTGCTTTGCCTTAAGCTCCAAACGAGGGCCTGTTTGGGAGCTGATTTTATGCGAGCAGTAAGATTCTCTATCTGTAACGCGGATTGAGACTGCCCAAACACATCCGCTAGCAGGATAAAAGCAGTTTTCCGAAAAAGCTTGAAATTTTGCTTAGAATGGAAATATCATATATATTGGACACGAGGCACGGCAACCGTCGATTCGACCTGAAATGTTTCCTCTTTCTACAGATAACTCGTTTGAAAATTGACAGCAATCCCTTTGTGAAAGTCTTCAGAGATTCTGGTCGAGTAAGGTAAGTACTGAAAAAGTCATTGATTCCTTCACTAATAAAAGCTTTTTCATCTTTTAGATCAGTTTGATCAGTGGCATCCTTTTTATACTGAGCTTACAAATGATATGCTAACCACTGATTTATAAACGACGCCGTGAAAACGACGCTGTGCATGGATCGGTTCGAACGTAATTTGCCAATCTTGAGATCCTGATGGTTGCAAATTGGCCAAGTTCTTTCTTTGCGTTCACCGTCAAAGAAAGAACTTGGCCGATATCCAGTCGTTTTGACCAAGCAAGCTTGGTCAATAATGGATTTATGATATGGTGATTTTGTTTTGTTTTGTTTTGCGGGACGAAGCAAAAATGGCGACTGGGCAAAGTTAAGGGACCGTTCATTTTTTAAGGGAGGGGGGGCTGGTGGGATTTGGGGGAGTGTCACTGGGAAATTGAGTGACCCCCCCCCCCTTAGCTTGCCAATTTTTTCACATGACCCCCCCTTAAAAGGAATTTTTTTGGGATGACCCCCCCTGGCCACCTCGAAAAGATGTTTATATTTCGTGAATAAAGCAGGAGAATTTCTCATCAATTTATGAAAACTTCATACCACTTTTTCATCTGTTCATTGCTTTTTTTTCGCTTGACCCCCCCCCCTTTTTCTTCATTTTTTTGGGGTGGCCCCCCCTTGAAGCCATTTTTTTTCGCGTGCCCCCCCCCCCCAAATCCCACCAGGTCCCCCTATCCCTTGAAAAATGAATGGTCCCTAAGGTCTGTCTTGCTCGCTCGGGTAGCCAATCAGAACTCAGGATTTGCCTCATCTTGCACACTCGGGTAGCCAATCAGAACTCAGGATTTGCCTCATCTTGCTCGCTCACAGAACCAGCCGTAGAATAAAATGTTATTATAAAGCTGCAATCGTAAGTGGCCAAAATATTACGGATCCCTTCCACCTCTTGTAAGCCTCTCTTTGTATAATTCATTTAATTTGAAACAAGTCAGTCATGTTTGTGCCTCTTCAGAAACTTGTTGCTAAATTAAGATACTAATGCTCGAACAGGAATCATGAAACGAACCTGTTGTTCACGAGTAGTTAGCAATAGTATAGGAGATCTTTGCAGCCATACTTTTCTAATGGAATTGAAGTTCCAATGAAGTTCCTGGTTAGGAAACTTTGGGCTTAGAGAGAATACTTTTGTGAATGAGTTTTCGTGTTTCGCGTTTCATCTTCAGTCGCGCGACTTTTCATGAGCAAAGTACAAATTTCACAGATTTCATTGCACAAAATGGTACATTTTTTCCAACTCGTTACTAAAGGATATGTATAGCACTTGTAGAAATTTAATCATACAGGTGAGAATGTGGTTCATGATTTTTTGAATAAAATAAGAATCTTTGCTCGACCCAAAACATCGGTTCTCCCATAGGTTGAAAGAATTGAAAAGAAGTTAAAGAACCAGTCGGTTGCCCTCTCCTCGCTGGCAATCCACGTCTAGGATTGACTGCGCATGTACTGTTCAGCAAATACTTCAGGCCAGACTCTTGACAATCGCCATTCCCATATACCAATATGCTAGTCAGAATTTTGTGCGTTCAAGAGGGAGTTTATTGATTATGGGACTTTACATGATGACTATCATGAAGATCACGCCATTTACTATGGGTAAAGCCTGGACTCCTATTCTGCTATTCCTTAGTGTACAACTGATTTAGATGGTTTCCACATTTTTTAAATAAACATTTCTTTACTTCTATGCGTGTTGTTGTTTTTTCGTAGGGATCCAATGGAGGAAATAATGCAAGTCTACTCGTACTACAGACCACCCGGAAGAGGCGTGGTCTACCCAAGTTTTGGAAGAGATGAACAAAGAATCAATGGTAAGTCACGAAAGTCTGTCAGTTTGAGTGACAGTTGGATGCAGTGTTTTACCGCAGGTGAATTACTCTGGAGTCCGTTTTTATAGGGTCCTGAAAGGGGGGGGGGGGGGGGTGCCAAACTCATTTTCCCAGCCTATTTTTCTTTTGAATTCCCAGTGCTCAAATCCCATTCCCACTGGCAGAATTCGGAAAGAAATTCACATTCCCAGAGACCGAATCCAAGCCCCGGTGACTTAAATCCCAATTTCCCATGGCAAAACCCTCCGGGCCAATCCGAACTCCCATTTCACCCTTTCAGGGCCCTCTTATTAGTCCTTGGGTAAGTGAGTTTGTACAAAGAAATGTTCTTGTTTTACCTGTTCTTCCTGTTATACCACTACTTAAGACTTACCAAAATTTGTACTGTGCGTATTACTCACTCTTGTTCAGTTAGTTTTCAAAGGATGGTTACGCTGTCAAACAATTATCACACTGCATCGCTGGTCAGGAGGGGTCTAAAGTTGGTATCAGACTCCTGCGTAGACACCTCGAGAATTACAGTGGACTATCACGCAGAGCAGTACACAAAACTGTTCAATAGCTTTTTTTGGAAGATTCGAAACAAGGTTTCTGCTTTACCAAGCAACTAAACATTAAACAAACAGCACCCTGTTATATAAATGACTTCTTAAAACCAAAATGTAGTACATCTCATAATGTCATTACTATTCTCTTTTCTTTACATTTTTTTTTAAATTTACCTTCCCCTGTGTCGCATTTTTTGTTTTGTTTTTCCACAGATCAAGGCTCGTGCTCCCAGCACCCTACTGTAACACCAGTAGTATCATCTACTTATCAGTCAGTTCCAATGAGCACATCAATACCACCACTTCAAACACCGACTTGTCATTCAAACGCCGCTTTCACTGCCTTCAATGGCCACGCCTGCTTACCATCCTTTCCACACGGAGCCATGTTACAGACACAGTATCACGTGACTCCGTACTGTACTGCCACTGAAACATACGGGACATTTGGTCATGCGTTTCACTCATCGGTGTCACCGTTTACGCCATGCGCAGTCAATGGCGTGGTCAACCAATCAGAAGGCTTACCACTGAGCCCTTTACCCAATCATCAAGCGAGTGGATACCAAGGAAATAGCTACGCGCCAACGCACGCTTTCACAATGCATACAACATGAACCTGTTTAATAGTACGTAATATATATTCATTGAACTTGAAAGATAACTTAAGTGATCGTAGAGTTTAAATGAGTTTGATCATGGAAGAGGATCTAACGTTAGCTTAGCGATCGGGTCATGACATCACTCTTCACGGAATAAGATGTGGAATGCAACATACGTAACATAACAAAACATCCACGGAAGTCTATATGTAGGTTTTCATATCTCTCTCATTTGGACTTGATCGACTAGATTGCGGGTATAATCTATCCATTAAGAATTGATCAGTTTCCAACAAATAATGGCCAATCAAGTTAGTGCTTATGACCACGAAACCCCCTGATTGCTGTGCAATTTCGGGAAATCACTTATAGACGACTAAGAAAATGCCACAATGTGATTAGCTACGCTACCAGACATGCTAGAGGACTATAAGTAATAGTCCTCGAGTTGCGAAATTCGTGACGCTTTCTTTCGTTTTATTCCAAATTAATTATTTCTTCAAATGGTATTTGCTAACTTTCTTATTGCCTTTTCTGTCCGACTAGTTGGGTAACACTAAAACAATTAGACGCTTTGTCTTCAAGAGCCACGGGAATAGCCCATTCGGCTATGCCTCATGGGCTATTGACCTGTAGTTACGGGTCTAATTGTTATGTAAACGTGGTAGAGAATTACGTATCACAGTAACAACAAAGTGACGTGAAAAGTTACACCTAATTTACAATTTTTTTTTTGCTCTGGATCGAGGTGAGAATACTAAAAAGAAAACCAACAGTGCAGAAAATTTAAATTGAGTGCAAAAAGTTGAAATTGAGTGCAGTAAGTTGAAATTAAATTTTTGCATGTATATGATTAACAAATTATCACATGATTTGTCTCGTGCAATTTGGGATAAATCAGCACTCGTAAATTTTTCAAAGACTACAAATTGCACTCGCCCTAAGGGCTCGTGCAATTTGGTTAACCTTTTTTTTTTTTTTTTTTTTTTTTTTTTTAATAATTTTTATTAGTTTAAAAAAAAAATTACATGTAATGTTTAAGTTACAACACTATTTACAAACACTACAAAAACTAAAAGTAGGTATTACAATAGTACATGTAGCTATCACAACGAAATATACAGAAGTGGTGACATTAACCTATGACAATTGAAAAATATTTACAAGAAGGGAAAAATAAAAGTGTGTGGCATAGGGTAAAGTTCCAAGGAGGTTACATTTTTCCTTGATGGTATACTATGATGCCTAGGAGGCGTTAACTATGAAATTTTCCAATCGATATCTGGGCTTAATTTCACTGCAGCTGATAAAATCTGAAAGGATCAGTGCTTCCTCATTTAATTTCCTGATGTTTACATAGCGACGCATAAATAAAAGAGTGTAGTTAAGTTTCTTAAGTAGAACTGAAGAGGGGTTAGGAATACCAAATAAAAGCTCGACAGTTGTTAGATTAAATTGTGAGCCATTTGTATCATTAAACCAGCCTATGCAGGTTTTAACAAAGCGCTTGGTAAATGGACATTCAATGAACGTATGATCAATCGAGTCTTGTTCGCCACAGTAAAGACAATTATCATCAGATTTAACTCCAAACCTGTGAAGTTCCTTTTTAGTAATTATTATTCTATGAATAAATTTGAAATGATACTCCTTTAGTCTATTCTCTTTACATATTTTCCTAACTGAGTTGTAGATGTTTTTCCATTGTTCATCGTTTAATTTAACAACGGTTTCCCATCGTTTAAAGCCAGTTTGTTTACAAGTATGAGTTTTTTTAACCAGGAGCCAATAAAAGTCTTTCGCTTTAGCATTCAAAAGGTTTATCTCAATCTCATTTCCTAATTGAAAAGAAGTCAGGTCGTTGTAATTGAAGGCTGTAGGGGAATCTTGTGTTCTCGCTTTTAACAGCAAATGATTTGGAATAGCAGAGATTACCTGATAAAACTGAAGAAAGTTTGTTTTTTTTAGGCTATACTTGTTACGAAAGTTACTAAAAGAGAGAAAGCTACCATCTCGACTTAGAAGATCTCTGATTTCAAGTATTCCTTTCGAGTACCACTCCCTATTAAAGAAAGATTTTCCTCCGATTAAAATGTCTTTGTTGTTATACAACAGTTGATCACGCCAAGAATTGTTGGAATAAAGAGATGTAAGTTCGCTGAAAAATTTTAACGCGTCCTTATAGAATTTCGGAAGATCATCTAGGAAATCAATATTATAGTTGCAACTGAGTAAAAGTTCTAAGCCTCCTCGTTTTTTGAAACAGTGGTCAGGAACCACCTTCCAGTTTTGGTGACCAGAACGGAGGAGCCTAGGGATCCAGGCTAAGCGCAACGATTTCACAAATGTTTCAAAATCGACCATGCGAAGTCCTCCTTTGTCATAGTCTTGATACAAACCTACTCTTTTGATTCTGTCTTTCTTATTTTTCCACAGAAAACGGAATAATCTTCCCTTAACATTGTCTATAATCTCACCGGGAACCTGTACATTCGAAGCGGAATAGACAAGTGAAGAAATTCCTAGTGCTTTTATTATTAACACCTTTCCGAATAACGTTAAGTCCCTCGATCTCCACATATCGAGATTCGTTTGCAGTTTCTGTATCTTAAGATTAAAATTAAAGTTGTCATTACCCTTTTTGTCATATGATAAAAATATTCCTAAGAACCTTGTCGGAGAGTGGACCCACTTAAGATTTAACGGCTTGTCACGCTTATTAGCCCATTTGCCAAGCCACATTGCTTTCGTCTTTTCGATGTTGAGTTTAAGTCCAGAGATCTCACCAAACTGATTAACGACAGCCATTGCCGCTTCTACCGATGCTACATTTGCACAAAATAGGTTTGTGTCATCTGCAAATTGACTTAATTTGATTTCATTATTAAAAAGACAAATGCCTTTTACACTGTCAGTTTGACGTATTTTATTCGACATTAGTTCTGCAGTTAAAATAAAACGAAAAGGCGATAAAGGACAGCCCTGTCTCACTCCAGAAGAGGGCTTGAACCAATTAGTGGCAAAACCATTGTTAAGTACTGCAGTTTCCACATTGGTGTAAAAGATCTCAATCCACTTTCTGAGATTCGTTCCGAAATTATACCTACTTAGCATGTATTGTATCAATGGCCATTCCAAAGTATCAAAAGCCTTACGAAAGTCTAGAGACAACAGAATTCCTGTGCTCTGATCTTTTTCGGTTTGTTCCAGAAGATCACTTATAAGCCTAATATTCTCTCCAATATACCTCTCTTTAATGAATCCCGTTTGATCAGAATGTATCAAACTTGGTAAGACAGGTTCAATTCTCTTCGCTATTGCTTTCGACGCTATTTTGTAGTCGACATTGAGAAGTGTAATCGGTCTCCAGTTTTTTAAAGTTACTAGTGATTCTTCTTCTTTTGGTATTAAGGTTATCACACCCCTGCGTTGAGAAATAGAAAGCTGTCCTGTTTCATGAGAAGCGTTGAGGCAATCGACAAGATCTTCCCCTAAAATGTCAAAAAACTTTTGGTAAAATTCAACTGTAAAGCCATCTTCTCCCGGTGATTTTCCATTGCTAAAGGAGTTTAGTATTTGTTTGCATTCGTCAAAACTTAGAGGACCCTCCAATCTGTCTCGTTCATCATTAGAAAGATGAGGAATTTCAAGGTTTTGACTAAATTGGTCAAAGTCAGACAGGGTTGCCGAAACTTTGGATGTATACAGATCTTTATAATAGGATTCAATTTCTTGCAAGATCAACTTTTCCTCGGTTAAGAGTTCTCCATTGTCCAATTCAAGTTCCAAAATGGTCTTCTTGTTGTAGTTTCTCTTCTCAAGATTGAAAAAATATTTGGTTGGCCTTTCACCTTTTTCAATCCAACGACATTTCGACCTAAACAACACTTCTTTCCCTTTACGTTCATACAGTGATTGAAGCTCCTTTTTAAGGTTATCATACAGTTTTAAGTCTTGGTCAATATTTTGAAGATCATCACTATTGCAAATTATGTCATCAAGATTGTCTAGCATTTCCTTGATTTCCAGTTCACGTTTGTTAAGCAATTTGCGTTTACCTTTAGTATAGGAGATAGTTATAGATCTGATTTCCATCTTTAGAAGTTCCCATAACATTTGTTTATCAACAACGGTTTTATATCTCTCGCGTAACTGCGGATATATTCTTTTAATTTTTTCGACATATTTATTATCCTCTAGTAAGGTATTATTAAATTTCCAAAAGCCAGGGCCTCTGGAGGTTTCTTGAGGCAAATTAAGCGACAGGTAAATTAAGTTGTGGTCTGGAGCTATTGATGTCTGGATGTCTACTTTTGAGACATATTTTTTCAACTCCTTGGCCAAAAGAAAGAAGTCGATTCTTGATTTCAACTTTAAGGCCTTCGAAAAATAGGAGAATTTATTCACGTTAGGGTGTCGTTCTCTTTGTATGTCAACAAGGTCAAGCATGTCCATGGTAATTAAAATACAGTTTCTAAAATTCGTTGGTTTCCATGCTAATCCATCTTTTTTGTCTTTCTTTGTTAGGGTACAGTTCCAATCACCGCCTATAATTAGCATCGTCACCTCTGATTGATCAATCAGACAATTATTAAGTTCTTGGATAAATAGCAATTGTTCACTTTGGTTATTAGGGGCATATACATTACAGAGTGACAATTTTAAACAATTGAAATTCAATGTTATTAGCACTACTCGACCAGAATTATCAGTAAAGGAATGCTCCAATTTCTGATTCAGTGATGGATCAATTAAAATACAGACACCTCTGCTTTGCCGACTACCATGCGAAAAAATAATGTTCCCTCCCCACTCTTTTTTCCATATGGTTTCATCACTTGCTTCTGAAAAAGTTTCTTGGAGAAAGTAAAAAGAAGCCTTTTGATCTTTTAGATACGAGAATATGCTCCTCCTCTTTACCTGATCCCTAATGCCACGCACATTTAGTGATACTATTATACATTTTTGATTTCTTGAATTATTCATGGTAACTACCTGTACAGAAAACAAAGCTTGAAAAACAACTACACTTAACACCTACGTTTTTGAATAAAAATAATAAAGCTCAGAAAAACAAGATCGAAAATAATAATGGCATAGAAAAAAAAAAGCAAAAAACCTAAATTTAAGTTAAGGTAAGAGTGTCCCTCTGTCCCGCTTTTCAATAACAAATCCCTCTCCTAAACTAGCATGTTTGCACAGATCTTAAAAACTTTATAAGTTATCTAAATCCTCCAAACAATAAATCCTTACCGGTGATCCGTCCGGCGATGTTTTAACATAAACTTTTCCATCTAGTGTCCAAACGCTTTGAATCAATTCATCCTTTCTCATGCTGTTCGCTTTCTTGATGATACTCCGTCGGTAAGCAGTGAGATTCTCGTTTATAAATATACGGGGCTTACGATCGACAGCGGCGGCGTAGCTTCTGGAAGGGAAAACATCCGAAGCATTGACACGTTTTAACATTATTCGGCTTTTATAAAGTTTGGACTTAACTTTATGGCTCACAAATTTTACAATGATAGGCTTATTCCGAGTATTGAGTTTGTGGGAAATTTCGATGTCCTCCGGCTCAATTGGTACGTTTAAGGTTTCTCCAAGTTTTATAACCACATATTCCGTAGATGTGTAGGCATCTTCTGGGATGCCGTGAATTTCTAGCGAGTTTTTTCGGGTATACTGTTCCAAATTATCCAGCTCTTCGCTTAAGCGCTCCGTCTCTTCACTTTCGTTGTTCAATTTCTTCTTCGTAGACGCAAGTTCTTCTCTAAGCGCACGGTTTTCTTTCGTTGTGGCTTCCAATGAAGCTTTCATCTTGTTTAAATCACGTTGTTGAGCTTGAAACGCTGACTTCAGCTGCACAAGTTCTTCTTTGAATATTTGGTTTTCCTTTAAAATACTCACTACTGACGTTTGTATTTCCACTAGCATCTCCTTAATTTCGGCCAAACTAGGCTCGGGAGGTGGATTTTCGGTTCCTTCGAGTGTTTCCTTGTCCCCGCTAGCGGCCATGTTGGGTCTTTTGGCGTCGTTGAGGTCTCCCTCTTCAAGCGAACCTCTGTCACCACGTTTGTTTTGCAATTTGGTTAACCTTAGAAAAATTTACTCGTGCTGATTTATCCCAAGTTGCACTCGAAATCATGTGATTACCTATACAAATTAGGAAAGTAGAAATACTCAAAACACTGCATTACATACTGGCACTTAAGGGACCGTTCACTCTTTACGAGGGAGGGGGGGCTGCGGGACTTAAAAGGACCATGCGAAAAAAGGGGGGGCATCCCAAAATAAAAAAATAGGGGAAGGGGGGTCACGTGAAATATGTTCTTATTTCTTTGTTTAGACACAGTATTTCCTTCAGGAATTTACAATATTGAATTCAATAAAAAAATCTTACTGCCTGAATAAATTAAGTGTACTCAGCAATACTTTTATGTCATAATGTTTTAATCGGAAATTGACTTGTCTTTTGTTTTGTGCTTTCTGATAAACAGCTGTCTGTAGTATTAAAAAATGTAAATATTTTCTTCATAACAAGCACAATCATGTGAAGTAGGGAATAACAGCGAATATTAAAACAGGTAACATCTTGGGAGAGGGTTATTTTATTCATTTTATTTTTGCTGGGGAGTCATCCGAAAAAATTACCGCTTCAAGGGGGGGGGGGGGGTTATGTGAAAAAAAAATTGGCAAGCTAAGGGGGGTGTTATGCAATTTTTAAATGGTGCCCCTCGAATCACACCAGCCTCCCCGTCCCTCGTAAAGCATGAACGGTTCCTAAGTTGTGGCATGCTATGAGAATACTTGTCAGAACGTTTAACTGCTGCACTGACCACCCCCTCGTGTCCTTTTCTTGGCTTGATGCACTGTGCCTTTAACGGTTTATTTTTCCGAATTCCCCTTCTGGATGTGGGAGCCAGGGTGGGATACTGCTAAAACTTTGTGGCGATTTCTCTGCCCTTTCACAGCCTGGCGTCTTCTTTTTTGGTTTTCCGTTTAACTGCTCCTTTACCTCGTCTAAAACTGACCGTGTGTCGAAAGCAGGGTTTCATATATTATTTCAGATGCATATGGTATACAAAAACATTTAAAACTAGCAACCATCGAAATTTAATTTCATCGCTTTGACAGTGACCACTTAACCTGGATAGACTAAGTCAGTGCTCATGAAGTAATATTTGTTCCCAGGGTACATTGTGAGCAGCTTGCTTAACAATTCGTTAGTATGAGACAACATTTTGAGAAAAGCTGTGCTTTTCTGTCTTTTCGTGAATCCACAATTTTATACAGTCACAGTACACATTTAGGCCCTGATCTTCCAACTTCAAAGGAAAATATGCCATCATGCGAAACATTTTCTACGAATATCCGTTGTAATTTTGATTTGAGATTTTACTGACAACAATTTAAGGATGCTTAATGTCCCTCCATCAGTCTACAACTCTTTGTTACGGGCCACGAGCGGGCAGCTTTAATGTTCTACACAGTGACATTTAGGACGAGACGTCGTACAACTGCCATACCAGCGGAATGGGATTGGTAGTTAACGTTTACGTAACGATTATAGCTAACAAACCTAACTTAGACTTGCGAGCGTGTCCATTGATAACGTACAATGACGCTTCAACTTGTGGTTTACATGTATATATTTTGGTGATTTCACCTGAATGGTCCACTAACTTTATTATGTACATTAATAGCATAAATCTGCAAATTTTGTTTTTGAGGTTCACAAGTTCATGAATATAGAAAGCGATCTAAAAATTAAATTATTACCCCGGATCCCACACAAAATAAACACAAAAACAAAAGAAACACATTTGTTTTTCTTTCGACGACTCCGCGAAATGAGGTGCTTCAGCAAACTTCTTCCATTTGGTTGGGACAAAGTTTGGTAGAGGATCTCCAGACCTCTTGATTACTAAAATGAGTTGTTCTCTGAAATCAAGTTTCTTCAAAATGTTCCGAGCAAACCATGAAGCGTCCTTCTGGGTTGAACGTTTTTCGATGGGTTCCAATAAACCTTACCTCGGCTATCGCGATCGCTCCTAAAAGCAGGGCTTGTGCGCAGCGAAACGGCGATGCTGTGATTTGAGTAGTTGCTACAACCTTGCACTACAAAATGACTAACTGGCATTATCCGTTACACTTCCTTGAAAACATTGGATTACAACTTAATTTCTTCGCAAATTGCGTGCTTCGATATACATTCATGATATATATTGTTTGTATGGGAAAATAACCATGAGCTGCATATGAGTTCAGAGTCTGGCGTCACTTCCTCTAAATTGCAACCAAGCCTTCCGGTGTAACACATGGCCAAGTAATGGCGACCGTCAAATCGCGAACTTCCCCTGACAAAAAAAAAAAAATTAAAAAACAAACAGTTCTATTTCTTGAATTGAATCCAATTTTTGGGAGGTAACTTAGGAACTCAAACTCCTTAAGAAAATGTAAAAACAAGTGACGAAAAGTTTGATTTGAGGAGCACTTTAAAGATTAGTTCACATGATATACTGACAGACTTATTAATGGGAAGTTCTGGGCCTGTTGGGATCCGTACTCTCTTTAGCCCTGTTAGCTGAGATTTCGTATCTCGTGTCCTGGAATAGCGGTATTATATATAACTACAGATGTACTGTGCTACACGTCCGTTTGACAATGACGGCAGCACTGAGCGGAGTCCCATTCTGTATGTAATCATACTCTTGAGCCCAGTCCTAGAGTTGTATCATAAAATCGCTTTGTTACTTTTTATCGCGGGCCAAATCAAGATAGTAATTTGGTATTATTGTCAAGATACGCGGCCAAATTGAAAACCGCCCTCTTGAAAACACGCGTTTTGCGGGCCGCAAATGACTCCTAGCGGGCCGTTAATGCATTAACGGCCCGCTTAACTTTCCATACCATAGTTTCATGCTACATCTCTGTTAAACATTTTTTTCTTATTAAATGAATTTGTACGATTTGGCCTTGTGTATTGATAATAATGATAATCGCATGACTTTTGTCGGTCATATAGTTTATTTGTGTCCCTCGTAGCATCATTTGCGCCCTTGCGCTTCGCGCTCGGGCGCAAATGATGCTACTCGGGCCACAAAATAAACTATACTTTGAGTGCCCTCCAAAAGTCATGTGATTGTCCTATTAATATAGACAACGCCATGGTTTCCGAGGATATGTGGCAACTTTTTCCACTTCCAATTCTCAAACTGGTTTTCTATCTCGACGAAGTTTAACAGAGATCATTGAATGTTTAGTTGCTTAGGCACCGCCTGCAGCGGCTTGTACCAAGAGCCCTTTAATGGTATGGTAATGGCCTCCTGCTTATACCAAAATCTACAGAAAACTATACTCGTACTTTCAGATTACCCTGAATCCTTTTCGCAACCTGCATTCAGTTTAATATTAATTATACCAGTTGCTCATAAATCTTATCAATCAATCAATGTATTTATTGTCGATAACGTGGGAAGTGGTCGCCCAATCCCCCGAGCCAGGGGCTCATGTAAAAAACATTTGACATATATAAATTACAACTGCAACTACAAGGGCCTCTGAACCCCAACACCGGGTCCTACCAGGCTCCTGGTTCTGCGTCCCCTACAAAGCCATCCTGGGTTCCCCTCCCCTATAAAGGCCATGTTTTTATTATTTATTATTTATTTATTATTATTTTGCCATACACACAAAATATTCATGTAAAGTTTAAAAAGATGAGGCAAGGAAGCCCAAGAAAGCCAATAAGGCTTATGAATAGAGCCACCTTTTAAGATTATGTTATTTAATAAACAATTACAATGCTGACATCGACAATTTAACTCTAAGTACGCCTATTTGTTTTGAACATAGAAAATAATCATTAAAATAGGAAAAAAATAGAAAAGGCTGAACGTGTAAGTGCAAAAAAAAAGACGAGAAAGAAAAGGTGAAAAAAATAATGCAAGAATAAACGAGAGAAAAAAAAATCGAAGAAGCGAAAAACTACATACAAGCATTAGGAGAACTAAAGTGTGATTATACCAAGAAAAAATGATCTAAGTTTAGAATTGAACAAAGCAGTACTAGAGGCATTCTGAATTTCAGATCAATAGAGCTAAGGGAATTAAATATTTTGGGCCCTTGAAAACGAAGTGAAAATTTCCTTACATTTGTCCTACAGTAAGGCAAACGGAAGGAATTCTTACTTCTACTGTTATATGAATATATGTCACAGTTAAATTAGGCAAAAACATGTCATTGAAACTATCAGGAAGCAGGCCGTTTTTATAAAGGTACATAACTTTTCCTATTTGGAGTTTGATAATGTCTTCAAATTTAGAATTCGTAAGCTTATAAAGATAGGATTGGTATGTGCATCAAAAGAACTTCTGGAAACTATTCTAATAACCCGTTTCTGATAAGTTGAGCCCCACACAATCGCACAGTAATGTAAATAAGGATAAACTAAACTATAATAGAGAGTACATAACAAGGTCTTATTAAGGCAAAAACTTGATTTTTAAATAATACTCACTGATTTTGAGACTTTTCTTGCTGTATTTGAGAGTTCTAAGATAAGTGTTCATCAAGTATAACTCCCAAAAACAGAACTTCATTTACACGACCAATTTCAATATCATTAATTGAAAAATGTGAGTCAAGTTTTTGCTTGTTTTGCTTTGTTTTAAATAGAATGAAATTTGATTTTTTTATGTTAATAGAAGCTTGTTAGCCTGAAACCAGCTTGATAGTTTCTTCAATTCATTATTCACAATTTCCATCATTTGATCAGTTGAGTCGTTATGAGAAAAAAATATGTTGGTATCATCGGCAAAAAGTATGAAATCCAAGGCCTTTGTTAAATTTATTCAAGAAATTGATCAAACGATTATAAACAATCGTTTCTAGAATCTTAGAAAAAGCCAGCAAAACGGAAACTGGTCTGTAATTGGTAAACAGAGAGAGATCACCTGTTTTAAATATAGGAACAACTCGAGCTATCTTCATTTGATCGGGAACGGTACCAGAACTTAACGATAAATTCGTTATGTGCATTAATGGCTGGACGATTAAATCTATTATCTCTTTTATTATGTTCATAGTAATTTGGTCATAGCCTGCAGCAGTTCTTGCACGAAAACTAGCACAAATTTCAATAATTTCCTGCTCAGTAGTTGGTTGTAGGTATAACGAATTCACAAATGCTCCACAAAGAAAAGAACGGTGAGAAGTGAGACAAGGTGGTATTGAGTTTCTAAATTAGGTCCGATATTTGTGAAGTATGCACAGAAATGGTCCGCGATCTGAGTTGGATCGGATATTTCTTTGTCATCAACGTTAAACGTCGTTGGTAAATTACTCTTACTTTTTTTGTTATTTATTATTTCATTGAGTAAAGTCCAAGTTGATTTCATATTTGAGTTACATTCCTCTAATTTCTTCGCATAATATATACGTTAAGCGGCACGTAAAGAACTAGTTAATTTATTTCTGTATTTTTTGTATTGATTTTCGCAGTCAGAAGAGGGATTACAGAGATAGCCCTTATATACTGAACATTTTTCTTTTTATGGATTTGAGAAGACCTTTGGACAAGCAACACTTGTTCAAATGACCATTTCTTGCCTTTACCTTTTTCAGAGGAAAGCACTTATTATATGAGGCAATATATTTTGCTCATGTAGTTTTCTTGTTAGGGACAATTAGATTGAGTACATTAAGCGAAATTATATTACAAAAGACAAGCCTTTTGAAAATTTGAAGGAAACTTTATTTCAAAAGAAACGAAATATAATGGGACTCCACATTAGTTATAAATTCTTGCAAAATCAACTCATGCGTATAGCGAGTTATATTTGTGGGAAAGTATCTACAGTTAATACAACGCGTTTCATCTTGGTCAGCGAAAAGGTTCATCCCATAATAATTTTCTCCGGGATGTGCTTTTGACATAATGGCGGAGCGCTCGGCCAAGCCTCGGCACGAGAACATCAAAACGAGGCGGGGTAGGATAGCAGCATATGAGGTCGCTTACAGGATGTTTCGTGGTGTAATTTCAATGTAACCGTTTAGTTATACATTTTTAGCGTCATGAACGACAATAAATCGCCTCAAAACCGATATTGCTGTGTTCCACTTTGTAATCAAAAAGGATCAACAGGTCCAAACGGTGAGAAAGTTGGATTTTTTCGAATTCCAGACGACAAATACTTGAGGGCACAATGGTTACATGCGATAAGAAGAGACACAGGTAAACACTTCTCCATAACGGATTCTACGAAAGTCTGCTCGCTTCATTTTAAGAGTGAACACCTTAAAAAGAGCCTAGGTATTGGACGACTAACGTATGTTGCCGGAGCAGTCCCATCTGTGTTTGCATGGAGGAGGAGTTCGCCTCGAGAGAGACCACCACCACGACCAAGAGAGGATCCAGTTCCCAAAAACATTACAGGTAGTAAAGTTCGAACTTCCCTCAACATGAGCGCCGTTTCCATTTCAGAAAGCCCAGTAACTAATATTGCAAGTGATTCAAAGGTTGATTTCTGTGCACTTGAGAGCGATTCAACGTCGGTTGCAACTGAACACGAATCGTGCATTCCTGAAAACCGAATTAATGAAGTGAAGCAGATATCGATACTCGAGGAAATGAATACCAGAAATAAAAAGCTGGAAGCTGAGTTGGAGGAAGTAAGGACCCATGCTCGTAAACTCTCAGAGAAGTGTTCAAAATTAGAGAGTAGAATTTTTTCGATAGATAATTTTACTAGTGATGAAGATATTGCCTTTTACACAGGTTTCCCATCGTACGCTGTCTTTATGGCAACATACACCTACTTAGATCCGGGGGAAACGGGGGAAAACATTCGGTTTTGGCGTTCTGTTCAAAGCGATGTTGACCCTGAATATTATCAAAGAGAGCCTGATCTTGGTGTAGGACGAGGGAGACCTAGAACATTGAACTCTAAGGAAGAATTCTTTCTTGTCATGTGCAGATTGAGGCAGGGATTTCCTGAACGCCATCTGGGGTATTTATTTAACATTTCCCAATCCACTGTCAGCCGAATTGTAATTTCATGGGTCAACTTCATGTATTTAAAGCTTGGCCAGTTAAACATATGGCCATCCCGAAAAGTGGTGGATGATACCATGCCTCCAGATTTTTTAAGAAAATACCCAAATACCAGGGCAATTATAGATTGCACTGAAATCAAGTGCCAGATGCCAAGCAGTTTGCTCCTAAACAGTGAGCTCTTTAGTACATACAAGAATCACACGACACTTAAAACCTTGATTGCAATTTCCCCTGCTGGACATATATCTTTTATCAGTCAACTTTATACTGGTAGCATATCTGACAGAGAAATAACAGAGAGAAGTGGATTCCTTGATCTGCCTTTTGACCCCAATGATTCAGTTATGGCTGACAAAGGCTTCACCATCCAAGATCTTCTTCCAGTTGGTGTATCCTTGAACATCCCTCCATTTTTAGGAAGTTCTGCTCAGATGCCTGCTGAGGATGTAGTGCGTACACAGGAAATTGCCTCTCTCAGAATTCATGTGGAGAGGGCAATTAACAAAATTAAGAACTTTCACATTTGGGATGGTGTACTTCCACTTAGCCTATTTGGTATTGTAAATCAGATGTGGACTGTATGTGCACATTTATGTAATGCTCAAGATCCCATTACATCATAACAAGAGAGTACATATAGACAAAATATATATATATATATATATATATTTATGTTTTAATTCAGTACAGTGTTTTATTCTACTTTACCTCCTATATTTTACCATTGCACATAAAAAATTGGGACAATTATATAGAACATGCAGAAATACTATCCTAATTTTAAAACAGCTTTAAAAATCAGGATGCATAACAGGCCATTGTTACTGACTATGCCCTTGTAGGCCCTGAATCATTTTGTTGTTGTTTGTATTCCGAGAGAGCAAAATTTACAAAATACTGGAAATAATATGCTCTGAGACGCTGACTAATCATTCCCCAGAATTCTTGATCAAATGTAATTCGCTGGATTGACATACCCTTGAATGTATAAACAACAAAATCACACCAAGGAGCACCAGTTATTGCCAACTGTCCCTGTACTTGAGCATAATACTCATGGTTACTTTTTAAAATACATTGGTCTCCTACACGTTCACAGAAAAATTTTGGATCTGCACAAGCATCTAGAGGTGTCACAGCTGATTTTGTTGATGGGCATTTAACTTCTATGATTCCAAAAGGCTGACTACATCCAAAGTCAATCACTTTACCATCAGGGGTGGCAGCTAATACAGGCAATTCCTTAGAAATTACCAGCCCACACTTAAGCACTGCTACAGGTGTTCTCTTTGCATTCATATACTTTTGATACTCATGAATGGCAGTTGCCTCATATTTCCTTCCATGTTCAGTGTGTCTGCTGGTAAATTCATTAGGGTGCATCAGTTCTTTGGCAAATGTAGCATGGTTTCTTTGCCTTCTTGAAATCAGGTGAAATCTTGAAGCTGTAAACCTAAACTTTCTCTCTTCTCTCCATCTCTCACTGCCTACCTGTTCTCTGGTTTCCACTTCAATTTTGTTTATCTCATCCTCATCAACCTCAAGTGAAGATAAAAAATTTTTCTGCTCTGTAGAGAGAGTGAATGGGTAGACTACAGGTCCAGTTTCTTTAAGGGGGAATTGTGGATAGCTACTTATACCTCTATCTAGATCATCACATCTTGGTACAGTGTTAATGTTAGTATATACAGGAAAATTAGCCTCAGTGTAAGATAACTGATAACTGTTTGTGGATCCAACAGGACTGCTACCATACTTGGTTTGCAACATCTCACTTGATGAATTATGCTGAAGGGTAGCAATTCCCATTTCAGGATTTATTGCTGCTATAGTCTTTTTAAATTTTTCTTCCTCTGAAGCATCAGGCTTTGTTTTTTTGCGGGCTTCGTATAGTTGACACACAACAGCTTTGTCAGATTTCTCTTCATCAGGCTTAATTTTTGTCACCACCAAATCCATCACTGGTTGGGGATGAATTGAATCACCTCTGCCTCTTTTATGCCAGCTTTGTAATTTGGATGTACATGCAACTGCTGGATGTTCATCAAATTCATCCTTTAGATCTTCCGTTGTTTTGCTTTCAAACAGTGAGTATTTACAAATTTTCAACATAAGGGCTAAAGTATGGTTGCAATAGCCAACTTTACCAGCAGCACATGTGCAAGTGGCAGCCATCACTTGTCCACTTATAATGCAAAGTGCAACTTGTATTGTGTGAGGAGTTTCGTGTTTCTTATAGCTATGGTAGCATTTACATCTAAAATAAAAATGAACTTCATCATCATTGGTTTGGATATCCTTTAAATATTCCTCTAGTAGAAAAGTCTTTGCACGTGTTAAGCTCGTAGGTACAGAATGGTGATCCACACATCCCATCTTTTTACCTGACTTTTCAATATGTTTTTTCATTTCAGCCTTTGTAAACAATGGCAATTTGTCAAGAGCTTTCCCCCAGCCATTTTTAGGATAATTTACTTTGGGATCATCCTTTATCTGGTTCGAGAAGTCAGCAAGCGAAATAGAACATTCCCTGGCTTTTCGCTTCGTGAATATCTTGTTGGGATCCGGGTCAACAATAATTTTGTCTCTGCGCGCCACTTGCAATGTATTCCTCTACTCTAGAAATCATTAAAATGGAACAGAAAGCATGCTAGTTCGTAAGTTTAATTTTAATAAAACGATAGTATTTTACAAACACTTTTTTAGGGTTAAAATACCTCCTTTCACTCATATTAAATACCAGAACAAGACACTTCGTTGTTGAAGGAGTCGGTAGCTATTAGAAAATGTCACATACCGCTTTACAAGCTGGGCTTTCAAATTCAGGCCTTTGCACGAATCGCCCCTACATCGCAGCCAAAACAAAAGATCGCTTTTTTTCAGTTCCGCTGGCTTTCTTCCTTCAAGACTAGCTCCGGGGATATCATTTTCCGAAAGCAAAACTGGAGCGGAAAAATTGTTTACATCAGAAGTCGCCATATTGAGATCTGCAAACGTATCCTACCCCGCCTCGTTTTCATGTTCTCATGCCGAGGCTTTACCGAGCTTTCCGCCATTATGAATTCGGTGTATTCATAAAATTTTCACCCATGTTATATAAATGGTTCGATTCTGTAACATTATTCTAATTACTATCATGTTTCATTGGTCAAATTACGTGGCAATATTGCTTAAATTTCAGTTAATGAATGAACCCTTAGGGGTGTTAGGCATAGGGTAAAATATCGACTGGACCATTGGACCCTTGGACCATTTGACTATTTTTTGGACTATTTTTTGGACTATTTTTTGGACTATTTCATGGACTAAATTTTTAACAAGGCGTTGACGATCCAGTTTAACCCAGTTGACCATCCTCAACAATTCATCGGTATTACGATCGTAATTTGAAAAAGTTATGATGCGTGCTGCCCGATTTTGTAATTTCTGTAACTTTTGAGAAAGAGTTTTAGAACAGGATCCCCAGACCGAACTGCAGTAATCGAGATGAGGTTGGACTAATGAATTGTAAACGGAAAGTATAGTCTTATATGGGACCGAATACCTAATACGTTTAATGGCACTAATGCCAGAAGCAATCTTTTTGGAAAGCTCATAGATATGACACTCCCAAGTAAGATTTTCATCAACGTGTACACCTAAGGATTTAACAGTCGAGAACCGTTTTATCGGAAACTGGTTGATATTAGCAGTAGGATTCACTGTATAATTTGAAAGCCTTTGCTTGGAACCAATCAGAAGGAATTCTGTCTTTGTCATATTTAAAGTTAGTTTGTTGGCTGCAAGCCACACACGAATTCTCTCCAAATCAAGATTAATACAACTACTTATTTCATCAACGTCACTACCAGCAAAAGTAATACTAGTGTCATCGGCGTACATCCTTGGTTTGGAATGCTGGAGGCAATTAGGCAAGTCATTTATATACAATAGAAATAAAAGGGATCCAAGAATCATTCCATGTGGAACACCACAGCGAAGGAACATTTTGGACGATTTATTCCCGTTTACAAGACACGTTTGGGTTCGGTCTTTTAAATAAGAGCAGAACCATTGGTTTGCGGAACCCTGAATACCATAAGCTTGTAATTTTGAGAGAAGAATAGAGTGATCCACAGTATCGAAAGCCTTCTTAAGATCTAAAAATACAACGGCATTAACAAAGCCACGATCGATGTTTAAAGACCAATTATCAGTCGCTTCAATCAATGCAGTAACTGTAGAATGCAGCCAGCGAAAACCGGATTGGTGTCTACTAAGAAGATTATTTTCATTTAGGTAACGCTACAACTGATCATAAATAATTCGCTCGAAAACCTTGGCCACAACCGGGATAATCGAGATCGGTCGATAATTAGAAGGATCACTCCTACTTCCTGCTTTCTTAAAAAGAGGCGTGATTCTTGCATTTTTCCATTCATCAGGAAAAATACCAGTATCGATCGATTGATTGAATATCAAAGCGAGTGACCAGGAGATTAAATCCGGACATTCTTTTAGAAGTCTTGCTGACACAGAATCGAGACCTGTAGCCTTTCTCTTGCATAATTTATTTAGGTGGGACAAAACGAGCGATTGAGTCACACGCTGGAAACTAAAACAATTGCTGGTTTGGTAAATATACTCATCGATAAACCACCCCCTGACAAAACTAGGTACCCACCCCTTACCAAAGATTCAAAAAATAGTTCAAAATTTAGTCCATGAAATAGTCCAAAAAATGGTCCAAAAAATAGTCCAAAAAATAGTCCAATGGTCCAAGGGTCCAAGGGTCCAATGGTCCAGTCGGTATTTTACTCTATGCCCCTCGCTCATAAATATGGACACATCTTGTAATCTCGTTTTCACTTCGGAGTAGTCGGTGCTGCTAACGTCTTCACAGAGCAAAACTTGTCATGGACCAAACAGAGTCGCAGGCCAGTGGAAACCTGTCCACTCGCGCAAACACTTTTCGGGTTGAATCACTTATCTCCTCTGAGCAGACAAACCAACAGATGTCAACAGCAAAGCACGCAAGTTCTACGGATCACAATGCTCATAATCCAGGTTGGTTCAATTTCTGTTTAAGCGATTTAGTTGTCTGAAGGTCGGGTGGTCGAGCTCACACGCATTTTGAGCGAGAGAGTTTGTTGTTTCGTAATGCTTCTTTAAAAACCTCCCACAGATGTGGCAATCCATGCTTTAGGCTCTATGCAGGCCATGCAAAGCCGCGTTGAGTCTTCCCCGGACAGTGTGGAAGGGGAAAACATCACAATGGAACTACAAATGCGTGATTTATGGCAGCGATTCTTTGAACTCGGAACAGAAATGATCATCACTAAGGCAGGCAGGTAGGAACCGACGTGACTTGCAAATACTCCCAGTTTTCTCGCTGGTAAAATGGATTACAAATCAGTTAAATCCTGCATATATTAATCGGTTGCGTAACGTCCAAAGACTCCAGAACCACAAACAAAAGCTAAGAAAATCTTGGGTTTTCAACACAAGGGCGCTCATTTCGCTCTATGGCGCTCGCAGATTCACTCCTTCAGGTAGCAAAGCTCGACAAACGCTCGACAATTCACAGTTTAAACAGCGGTGAGAGTTTTGTGGTTTTACTTTATTGGGACCGGAAAAAGCTGATCTTAATAAAGACGGTAAGCGGCTGATAAGTAGTGTTTTCAAATCTTCCGTTTGCTCTTAGGCCTCTTTTCTGTCTCTCTACTAGAGTTATAACAATAGATTCCCAGCGCGAGATGGTTGGAACAATGGCGGAACAGGGAAGCCATCCAAACCAAACGAAAACATAGAAGTGCCGTTCAGTTAATTATCTGTCTAATTACTCCGCGACTTAGCAAAAAATGAGCTATAACGAGAGTTTATATTATGAAAATCCCAAGCAAAATCTTGCGGAACTCATGCAAGGCCTCGAGGAATAATCAAACTTCAGAAGACTGAAAATTATCGGCCGTTCTACGCCGTCAAGACATTCCGTCGGTAATTTCGGCAAGTCATAAATCTGGAGAGTTTTGTGCAAAGCTATGGAGTATAGAAGCCAAATAAAACAGAACAAATATCCATTCTTGCACAACATTGCGACAGTTTGTTTTTATTTGTAATGGGGTTAAGTTCCAATTTCTCAGGAAAGCCTAAGTATTATTTTCTTGTATCAATTGGTGGGGCGAGATTTTTTGATGAGCGTGACAAAATATATATTATATAACAAACTGTTATATTATATAACTATAACTATAATTATATAACTATAACTATTATATAATTATATAACTATAACTATAATTATATAACTTATAAAATATATTATATAACAAACTGTTTACTAATATTGCTGATAGACATGCCCCTATAAGGAAAACAAGGATACGTGGAGTCCGCTGTCCGTGGATGAACTCGCGGTTATCACAAGCTATGAGTCAACGCGATTATCTCCATAGCAGAGCCATTAAATCTAATTCACCTCACCTCTGGTCACGTTACAAGAAGCTCAAGAACTATGTAAACAAGGGAATACAAAAGTGCAAAGCGGAGTACTACTCAAACCTAATATTCGAAAACAAGGGCAATTCAAGTGCATTGTGGAAAACCTTGAATGAAATCACATCACGTAAACAGAGCTCCCCAATCTCTTGCATCGAAGCCGATGGCGTAGCACATTGTGACAATCCATCTATCGCCAAGATCCTGAATGTTCACTTCTCTACAATTGGTACAAAGCTCGCAATGAAACTGAAATCCTTCATTACCTTACCATCTCCCCCCGCAAGGTCTACTGATTTGCCAAAGTTTGTTTTCAAACCAATTACCGAAGAGTTCGTACGTGGCCAACTTAAACAACTTAAAACTAACAAAGCAATTGGCCTAGATAATATCAGTGCTCGTCTTCTGAAAGACTCGGCTAGCGTAATTAGTAGAAGTCTCACGAATTTGTTTAATCAATCTTTGGTCACTCGTAGCTTCCCTTCCCTATGGAAGTTTGGAAAGGTATCTGCCCTCTTCAAAAAAGGCGATCGCTGTGACCCAAACAACTACAGGCCAATTACCGTGCTACCTACGTTGAGCAAGATTCTGGAGAAGGCAGTACATAACCAGCTCTACTATTTTCTCAATGAAAACAAGACCTTTACCTCCAAGCAATTCGGTTTTCGACCTAAGCTATCAACTAATACAGCTTTGACACACTTTACAGATAACATCCTTCTGAACATGGACTCTGGTCGTCTTACAGGAGCTGTTTCCTTGGATCTCTCGAAAGCGTTTGACACAGTTGATCACAACCTTTTACTTCATAAGCTTAAATCGGTTGGACTCACAGATGACACTCTAAATTGGTTCCAGTCATATCTCACGAACAGAAAACAAAGGACGTCTGTCGGAGATGCACTCTCTGTTGCTGCGCCAATAACTGTTGGGGTCCCACAAGGAAGTATATTAGGACCGCTTCTTTTTCTTATTTACGTAAATGATTTACCATCATGTCAGCTTGCCAGTGAAATTATTCTTTACGCTGATGACACTGTGATTTATTACTCATCGACTAATCTGTCTGACCTTGAAAGTAAGTTAAATTCAGATTTGGCTACAATTTCCAACTGGTTTTCGAGAAATCTGTTGACCTTAAATATCTCTAAATGTAATTTCGTTATTTTTGGTAACTCACGGAAGCTTAAACTAGTTAGTGACGTCTCTCTTAAAGTAAATTCCTCTGCTATTGATAGGTCTAACTCGTTTAAATACTTGGGAGTGGTTATAAACCAAACTATGTCTTGGTCCGAGCACATTGACACTATCAGTACAAAGATCAATCAAAGGATTGGAATGATAAAGAGAATACGACATCTTTTGCCTCTACATGCTAAGCTAACACTATACAATTGCTTAATCATCCCACTGTTTGACTATGGAGATACAGTCTGGGGTGATAAAAATAACGACACGCTTATGGGTCAGCTGCAAGTTCTTCAAAACAAGGCAGCCAAGGTCCTGCTTAATTTACCACCAAGAAGTTCATCAACCGAGGCACTAGATCGTCTAGGCCTAAAGACCCTCTCAAAGAGACGACACTTCCATCGCTGTGTTATGATGCAAAAATATCTGTTGGGGGAAATCGATTTTGAATTTGACGTTGGACGCAATGGTAGTTTTCATTCTTATCCAACTCGTAGAAGTAATGATTTACACCTTCCTCGCGTGCGTACCAATTGGGGCAAGCAGGCTTTTATTTATCAAGTCTCTAAGGACTGGAACAACTTAGACAATGACATTAAAAACTGCAAATCATTGTCCCTTTTTAAAGCAAAGCTTAAATGTTTGTGAATGATGCACTCTCTGATTGTTTAGCTATTTTTAAATTTGTTTGATATTGTGAAAGCATTTTTTAGGTAAATTTGTTTTATTTTTAATTTGCAGGGCCCCACTGAAAACCGCCAAGGCGAGTGGGCTCCCTGGATAAATATCATTATTATTATTATTATATGTATACCCCTCTAAACATACGCTCAGTATCGTGGTAAGCCTTACTAGTCATAATTCAGGGCAACGCTATAACGATTGTTCAAAGAAATTGTGCGTCTGTTCTGTGCGCCTATTTTTAACTCAACGTCATTAACGGAAACTATCACCTGATTTGAATAGTTTCCACTTAAAGACTCTGGCTTCACAATGATCAAATACAATGGTGATAACGTTAACCAGCATCCAATGCAATCCAGATGTGACAGAGAAACTATCATGTCAGTCGAATGTGACATTTTGAACCCTTTGCAACACCGAGTAGGAAATAATTAACAAAATCGTTTTGCCGGGCGGTTATATATGACTGCAATGCTTCTGTGAATTGCTTCGAATTCACAGAAGCATTGCAGTCATAAGTATAAGCGCCCGGCAAAACGATTTTGTTCGAATTCACAGAACCGAAGATAGAACCGAATGGACGGATTATTCTGCAGAAGAAACGTTGAATAATGCGGAATGTTCTCAAAATTTAGGAATAAGGTAGTCTATTGACAGCTCTCAAGTGTTTTTACGTGTGGCCATCAACAAAATCTCCAAGCTTTAATCATTAAGTTTACTCGGGGTATTCGCTTTCGCAACGTTGCAACTGCCTCAGTTGATAGTCGGTTTGCCTTGTATTTTTCTCCACTATCATTGTCATCTTCTCAATCAAAACAATCGATGGTACAGAGAGACGTCTTCTGCATTGCCAATATAGATGGTCTTTCATTGAGAATTTTTCGTCTATTTTTTTTTTCAGCCTTTCTAAGTCTCAACCTACTCGCATTCTTCACTCGTGCTTAAAATTCTCCTTCGGAAGCAGTTTTTATCCAATTTCACCTTGTCTTGTTACTTCTTTTCATTCTGTGAAGTAGCCTTAACATTCACATAAATTTTGAAACTTCAGTGTTTCATCGCCTGGACACAAAAAGACAAGAACCATTTGCCACTTGATGTCTTGTTATTCCGATGACTAAAATAACCCACAATATGACGTATAGTGTAAAGGACTTTAGGAATTGATATCCAATGATTATATCTTCTATGGACTATGGAAACTAGTTTTCTCCAGTTTGCGCCTGAACTTGTATCAGCATCCATGCTTAATATGGAGTTTGCTTAACAGTTTAATTGTAATGTCGTCACTCTTCAAAATGCAACGGTGCGCGACAAGACCTCTCCGCTGAAGATATATTTTTGACTGACCTTGCAGTGTTCGCTCATTTGAGTTTTTCAAAATTAGGCTTTTTCGTTAGATCCCGCTTGTTTTTTGTAGTTTTAAAGAGTTTCCCATTTTTTAGTTGGTAGTTAGGGGAGTGACGTGCTACACAGGGTCGTTTGCGCAGTCAGACGTTTCAAGATAAGGATCAAATGTCATTGCGGGTCACTGACTAGGATCGAAGCCAAGAGTTGTTTCAGCCTTGCATATTATTTTTCTCTTGTCCTGCGTGAGACAGAATAACAGGTGTTAGTCATAGGTCGTACAATCCTCTTATCAGGCATTAATGATGCTTACGGTACCGTTGCCTTCAAGAAAGAACTCATGATATTCCTAATTTCGGCCTTTGTTTTAACTAATCATTTCTAATTTCTTTTGTACAGACGTATGTTCCCCGCCATACGTGTTAAAGTCTCGGGACTGGACCCTAAGAGTCATTATTTGCTAATGATGGATGTTGTACCGCTGGATAACAAACGATATAGGTGAGTGCAGTCAATCAGCCAATTTTTTTTTTCATTTTCAATTGCAACGATTCCGATGCGTGGTGTTGATGTTGTGCATGTTCAATAAATAATTCTTCATTATTTCACATCCCATTCATTTCGGCTTGCAAATCCTAGCAGTATGCAGGATTGATGAAAGACATATGTTTCATAAACCTATTTTAACGGTTTTGTTCCAACGAGTCTGCTATAGCTCAGTAATAGAACATCCGAGCTCGTAATAGGGGGTTCCTAGGTTCAAATGCTATTGGCAGAACTCGGATTTTCCGTTTTTCAAGTTTGCTTGTGGAATGATGATCGACGAAAAATACACCTTTCACAAATTCACAAGGCTTAACATAATATCATTGTACTATTCTCACTACTTCACAATCCATTCACTTTGGCATTCAAATCCTAGCAGTCTGTAGGATGTTTGTCCCGTGAACCTAGTTTAATGGCCTTGCTTCCATGATTCTCAGTCATGAAGGACCCTACCTAGTTCTCGGAAGGTCATGGGTTTCACTGTTGTCGGACGAATTCTTGTTTCTGTTCATTGTTTATATATCAGTTTCGTTCTTTTTGGAACGGGTGAGTAGTCAGCCTTCAACTTTGTTGTTTATCCTGTTCCGAGTTGCGCACCATAGAATCATGATCTCTTTCCCGAGCACCTAATGTCAAGGTCTGTATGTAAGTGTCTTATAGTTCCACCCGTATGAGGTTCCTTTTCACAAATTTGACTTTCAAACCTCTTGAGGTTGTGTTTTTCATGTTGTAGGGAAATGTAGAAGAGGGCATGGCTTAGTCCCGAAATAGGAACAATGTCAGACCTGTAGTCAGCAAATCCCATTGGTTTAAAAATTTAAGCAGTATCGCTTGAGCTGTTGTTGAACCGTACTCCATTCATATATTGAACGTATCATACCAGAGAAAAAAAACTGCTGAATATTCTCAATTGGCAGAGTCAGGAGGGCTCCTGGCAGAGTATATCAGCTGTGTTTGCACGGCCACGACTTTGAATCGCTTTCTTAGCTTCAATATGACTAATCGCATTTGTTTAAAATTACATTATCACCGTCAAGATCAAATCTTCAACAAGGTCTCCATCCGTCGGGTAAATATATTAAGTTAAAATCTACTAGCATACTACTGCAAATGCCGCAATCTGATTGGCTGAGCTACTGCAGACTATCAGCCATTAGACTGCAGCACTTGCTTGAAGATCGTTTTCAAAATGGCGACGTCTTTGCACTTTAGCGAAGTTTCGCAAGAAGATGTAGTATGATTTTAGTATTTTTTTTTTACACTGATACACGATTCGTTTATTATGATTCTTATTAAAACAATTAGATTATTCGCTCTCGATTTCTATGAGGTGATATTTCTTTCGGCCCTCGGCCTCATCATCAACTATCACTCCATGGAATTCTCGCCGCTCATAATCTAATTGTTAATTATTATATCTACAACACCTGGATATGAGCAAACGCGCCCTCTGATTGGTTATAGGCCTGTGATAAATATGGGATGAATTTATTCGACGGTAAGTGAGCAAATTATATCAGTGAAATTGACACGATATTTGAATTGTTTATTACGAACTTAAGTGAAACTCTCACAAACTGCCGCCATTTTGAAACATCCATGGAGCCCGTAAACTGAGTTTTTTTTCTCAATTCCGGCCACTATTTCCCCTTTTAATTATAAGAATGTTTCGCTAACGTAAAGAAATTTCACAAGTAAATAAAAGAGATGTTCAAGAACGAGCTGGACTCATGCGTTTGAAGTTTTTTTACACATCGGCTCGACAACAACATGGTTCTGTTTACAAAACAATAGCAAAGTCAATTCTTGTCATGCAAACTAGTTTCAATTTCTCATAATCGAAATATAATAAAACAATTATTACACTCAATCTCGACTTGATTTCGTGGAATAATTGCTAAATATCCCTATGTCTTTACTGATCTATATATCATCTATGTCTAATCTATATCTTTATGTCTAGAAAAGACATTATCCAAATATTTACCTCTTATCCAATCGTTTTTCTTAAATGGAAGATTTTGTTTTAAGCTTTTCTTAATAAAACGCAAGAAGAGTTGTCTACACTTTTACTTTGTTGTCTGCACCATGTACAAATAGAAAAATTCAATTGATTAATACAGGTACCCATTTACTTTGTATTTCTTATTATGTATGGTACAGGTACGCGTATCACAGCTCCAAGTGGGTAGTGGCGGGAAACGCTGACGCGCCAATGCCTGGCCGCGTCTATATCCACCCAGATTCTCCTGCGCTTGGTGAAGAATGGATGAGACAAGTTGTGTCATTTGACAAGGTCAAACTGACCAATAACGAACTAGATCAGCTGGGTCATGTGAGTATTCAAACTGGCTTATGTAGCTTGTCTTTGTATAAGCTGCTGTCTGAGTTTTTTAGAGTTAGGAATTTTTTCCTTGCATTCATAACGAATAGTATTAATGCCACAGGCCTAGATATTTTGAAATAGCTTATTCAAACGAGTGCATTTTTAGCCCTGGTGCCATACTTGGAGTCGTTGTTAGGTTTCTTTTCAGCTGATTCTTTTTGAGTTGTTTATGAGTTTGCTATCGTTTATCGGCAAACCAGGTGACTTTCCAGTTGTAGTTTTCTAAAATTCTAATTTTATACCGGTGAAGGTACGCTTCTTTGCTGTACCTACCGATCCTCACCAGCTCTAGACCGCGAACAGTTTGTCTTTTAACATGTTTAGTCACAGATCTTCATCGCGAACGTTAACGAAATGATTATTCAAACGAGTTGAAAAAAGGGGCTGCGAATGGGAAGAGGGTGGGAAAAGACCCTTTTTCCCTTCCGCGCGCCCACGTTTTCATGTGCCTTAAAGATATCGGATCAATATCAGTTTCTGGGCAACTGTGCACCTACCCCTCCCCTAATCCAACAAGTTATAATGAGTTAAAAAGTTAGCGTTAATGTTGGATTAGGGGAGGGGTAGGTGCACGGTTGCCCAGAAACTGATATTGATCCAAGATATCAAACCCTAGTCCCCTCGCAGCCATTGTTTGGCCCGTCACGCAACGGCGAGCCAGACACCTGCTGTAAAGGAGCAAGTCAAACCTTCGCTTTTTCTCACTGTGCCAGATCATTCTTCACTCCATGCACAAGTACCAGCCGAGGATTCATGTTATCAAAAAGAATGAGAGCACAGACGCAATGTCGCTTGATATGGAGAGACCCTCCGCCATGAAGAAAACCTTCATTTTCCCTGATACAGTGTTTACAACAGTAACAACGTACCAAAATCAACAGGTAAAGCATTCACATATACAACGGTTACCCAACGGACAAATAAGATATAAAGACTAATCTTAGTGCATAGATCGTTGATGTAATGAGGCTCAACAAAATATACTGGAGTATATTTAAGTTTCTTCATACTGTATCAGTCAAAAGAAAGAAGAAAAATTTGGCAGAGCTAACTAGGGTGAAACATTTTATCCTAAACAGCATACCAAACGGAAGCTCTGTAAAGCAAAGATTAAGAATTTTTTTCGATGTAACGTTTTTTCGCCTGCTACACCAAGATACCCTACAGCCAGTCGTCAATACACGAGGCAATCATTCCATAGACATGTTTTTAAATATGTCTCAATGATACTGTGTTCTTGTCTTCTAGCAAAGTTGGTCGCAGAACTGTCTTTTTCCCAGTAGACCACAGTGTCAATTATTACACCCTTAATAAAAAAATGTTCAACGCGCTGATTGGCTGAAAGCACGTCAGTTGATCCCAAATGTTGCAGAAAGTTAAATTCAAATCTTTGCATGTCTATTATTAACAAGTAATCAAATGATTTCGAGTGCAATTTTCTATAAATAAGCATTAGTAAATTTTTCTAAGACTTAAAACAAATTACGGGCTCGTGCAATTGTTTTAGTCTTTGAAAAATTTACTTGTGCTTATTTATACC
Source organism: Ricordea florida (assembly GCA_949710005.1). Taxonomy (NCBI): domain Eukaryota; kingdom Metazoa; phylum Cnidaria; class Anthozoa; order Corallimorpharia; family Ricordeidae; genus Ricordea; species Ricordea florida. Next base: position 34,955,350 of record OX453273.1, read on the forward strand.
AAACTGCACCCAAAACCATTTGATTACCTATACTAATTGGCCCAAATAGTTCAGGGTTGTGAGAAACTGCACGCCTGGTATATACATGACCATCGTTCCTTTCGAGCCACGAATATCTTCGAGTATTCATCTCTACATAAGCAAATCGTGATTATTTTTCTACAATACACTTCTAGAATAGTTACATTTCTGGCAGATTTCAAGCTTGTAGGGTTCTTTTCTTTCCTAAAGATAAATGGTATATTGCTCGGTTCGGTTCAGTGTTTTCCGTTAGCTTTTGTCTCACTAACCTCAAAACAGTCTGCTAGAATCACTTGCCCTAAGGGACAACTTTGTGCAATGAATGGTTTCCGTTTCTTGCAAATGCCTTTCGGGCATGAAAGTTTTTGGGGGTGTCCGAGAAAGAAGTGCAAGCAAGTATGTCCACGTCAGCAGTCGTTTCCGTATACTTTGGGTTTTTTTGCGCGAGCTTTTAATAGAGTATAAACAATGTGGATCAATGGAAGTATCTGGGCAATTGTGCACCTACCCCTCCCCTAACCCATCAAGGTATAATAAGTTTAAAAGTTAGCGTTAATGTTGGGTTAGGGGAGGGGTAGGTGCACAGTTGCCCAGATACTTCCATTGATCTGTATTCCTGGTCAAAATCTCTGATGTTTCTTTTCTTCCTGACCTCGGACTCCGACGTTCTGTTTTGCAAAAGAAGAATTCAGCCTGACCTTGCATGAACATGGTATCGCAGGGTGAATGTTTATTTTGAGGAAGATTTCATGTATTCTAACTGTTTGTCGAGTTTCATAGTTCGGGTCTGAAAAGAACTGTTGTTGACGACGCTGACTGACAAACAAGTTCCGAGACTTTTTAATCATTTATGATGTTTTAAATGTAACGGACAGCGTACAATACTACGGAGAATGGAAGTTTGTAAATCAATGTTTTTCTTTTAATTCTCTTTTTAAAAAAGCTCTAAAAAGCGAGCACAAAGGGGTTAAAGTTCTTGTGAGCTGCCCGCATGACAAATTGTCTGGTTTTGCAATCAGAGAAATTTAGTCTGCGTGAGGGCAGTTACAAAGTTGCGAAAACACCTGAGACTTTTCTTTTTACTGTGTTCTGTGTGCGATTTAAGTAACTTTAGGTCTGCAAGCATCTGGAAATGATGCTATCTGGAGAAGTGAGGGGCGTTATCACGCAATAGAACTGGCAATTAGATGTACTACTAAAACGTGTTGAAACCATTAAGACAACAACTCTTCGCTGGCCGCAAGAATAGGCATAGGGTAAAATATCGACTGGACCATTGGACCCTTGGACCATTGGACTATTTTTTGGACTATTTTTTGGACCATTTTTTGGACTATTTCATGGACTAAATTTTGAACTATTTTTTTAATCTTTTGATAAGGGGTGGGTACCTAGTTTTGTCGGGGGGTGGTTTATCGATGAGTATATTTACCAAACCAGCAATTGTTTTAGTTTCCAGCGTGTGACTCAATCGCTCGTTTTGTCCCACCTAAATAAATTATGCAAGAGAAAGGCTACAGGTCTCGATTCTGTGTCAGCAAGACTTCTAAAAGAATGTCCGGATTTAATCTCCTGGTCACTCGCTTTGATATTCAATCAATCGATCGATACTGGTATTTTTCCTGATGAATGGAAAAATGCAAGAATCACGCCTCTTTTTAAGAAAGCAGGAAGTAGGAGTGATCCTTCTAATTATCGACCGATCTCGATTATCCCGGTTGTGGCCAAGGTTTTCGAGCGAATTATTTATGATCAGTTGTAGCGTTACCTAAATGAAAATAATCTTCTTAGTAGACACCAATCCGGTTTTCGCTGGCTGCATTCTACAGTTACTGCATTGATTGAAGCGACTGATAATTGGTCTTTAAACATCGATCGTGGCTTTGTTAATGCCGTTGTATTTTTAGATCTTAAGAAGGCTTTCGATACTGTGGATCACTCTATTCTTCTCTCAAAATTACAAGCTTATGGTATTCAGGGTTCCACAAACCAATGGTTCTGCTCTTATTTAAAAGACCGAACCCAAACGTGTCTTGTAAACGGGAATAAATCGTCCAAAATGTTCCTTCGCTGTGGTGTTCCACATGGAATGATTCTTGGATCCCTTTTATTTCTATTGTATATAAATGACTTGCCTAATTGCCTCCAGCATTCCAAACCAAGGATGTACGCCGATGACACTAGTATTACTTTTGCTGGTAGTGACGTTGATGAAATAAGTAGTTGTATTAATCTTGATTTGGAGAGAATTGGTGTGTGGCTTGCAGCCAACAAACTAACTTTAAATATGACAAAGACAGAATTCCTTCTGATTGGTTCCAAGCAAAGGCTTTCAAATTTTACAGTGAATCCTACTGCTAATATCAACCAGTTTCCGATAAAACGGTTCTCGACTGTTAAATCCTTAGGTGTACACGTTGATGAAAATCTTACTTGGGAGTGTCATATCAATGAGCTTTCCAAAAAGATTGCTTCTGGCATTAGTGCCATTAAACGTATTAGGTATTCGGTCCCATATAAGACTATACTTTCCGTTTACAATTCATTAGTCCAACCTCATCTCGATTACTGCAGTTCGGTCTGGGGATCCTGCTCTAAAACTCTTTCTCAAAAGTTACAGAAATTACAAAATCGGGCAGCACGCGTCATAACTTTTTCAAATTACGATCGTAATACCGATGAATTGTTGAGGATGGTCAACTGGGTTAAACTGGATCGTCAACGCCTTGTTAAAAATTTAGTCCATGAAATAGTCCAAAAAATGGTCCAAAAAATAGTCCAAAAAATAGTCAAATGGTCCAAGGGTCCAATGGTCCAGTCGATATTTTACCCTATGCCGCAAGAATATTTTCCTTTGAGAAGGCGCTAAGAGCATGTTTTTATAATTTACTCAAGCTAAATGGTCAAGACCGGAATTGATAAAAATGGGGTCGGTGAATTATTGTATCACATTAAGCTTGATTACTTGATTAATGCGCCGTTAATGAGCACGTTTCGTTTGAGCTCGCCGACTTTCCCTATGGTTATAAATGACCGCCATTAGGAACTAGACTGATTTTGTCTCCCCATCGGCTTGCTCAAGCAACAATCGATGTGATTTTATGAGCTTTATCTCATCAAATGTTTATTCGTTATATACATGCATTTAAAACAGACCTTAAAGCCATTACCATATACAGTGTAGATAAAATCAGAGGCCATTCGGCGTTTTCGTCTCAAGTGGCGTTTATCCACCATTAGCCCTCTGTGTTGTTATATTAAATGGATGGCGAATCGTTGCAGTTGCCACACAGAGTAGTTTACCGAGAAATGTATGTATTATAGCTAAAGACTGAAAACAAATTACTTACCCCCGCGCGAGCACCCCTGTTGTTTGATGTCGTCATCTTGCCATTGTTGCCAGGATCTGAGAAGTCATTGAAGTAATGATTTCCCATACATAACTGGGTTAGATTTCCCTCTATCCTCCATACTAAATTAGCACGTTGTAGGAAAAATTCTTACGGTAACAGACGTGCAAACATTCTCGTGCTCGAAGAAGGAGACAGTACGGCTACAGCATGTATTATGAAACATGTTGTGATAAGGGAATTTAGCCCATAACTGTAAATAACATGACCCCAAATGTATGGCTTGCGTTGATCTTTGTTAGTGCCTTAAGTAAAGATACAAGTACACGTATTTATAAAGAGACTTCATTATATCTCTCAGTTAGTGAGCGCGTTGTGATTGGTCAATTTAGCGGGCCGTACTTCACCCGTACTTCACTGTACTGCCCGTTATATTCAAAAGTTCGTTTTGAGTTATAATAAATATCTTACAAACCTCGTTTTCTTGGTCCGTACTGTAAATTACAGATCCTCGTTTTTTTCCGCTTGGATTTATGGCTCGCGCGCTTCGAAAAAACTCGGTCCGTAACTTACAGTACGGAACTCGAACTCGGTTAGTTAGAGGTATTTCTAAATTCGTTATGACGAAGGGCTAACGCTCGAAACGTCAGCACGCCCCCTCCTCTTCTTTTACCTTATCATGGTATAACTTTACTTTTTTAACTTGCTTGATTATCCCAATTTCTTGTACACTATTTATGTCTGCCTAACTTGATTTATAATGAAAAGGAGTTGGCAAAGGAACAATAGGGTTTTTTCGCAGATCTGAGAGTAGGGAACTTCAACAAACATTGACAACGACGACTTCTAAGCCGAGGACAACAAAGAAACCTAGCAGACTGCATTCCACGCGTGCTTTTGTTTGGTGCTGTCATGTCTAGGTGGTGCTTTGCTTTGCCTTAAGCTCCAAACGAGGGCCTGTTTGGGAGCTGATTTTATGCGAGCAGTAAGATTCTCTATCTGTAACGCGGATTGAGACTGCCCAAACACATCCGCTAGCAGGATAAAAGCAGTTTTCCGAAAAAGCTTGAAGTTTTGCTTAGAATGGAAATATCATATATATTGGACACGAGGCACGGCAACCGTCGATTCGACCTGAAATGTTTCCTCTTTCTACAGATAACTCGTTTGAAAATTGACAGCAATCCCTTTGTGAAAGGCTTCAGAGATTCTGGTCGAGTAAGGTAAGTACTGAAAGAGTCATTGATTCCTTCACTAATAAGAGCTTTTTCATCTTTTAGATCAGTTTGATCAGTGGCATCCTTTTTATACTGAGCTTACAAATGATATGCTAACCACTGATTTATAAACGACGCCGTGAAAACGACGCTGTGCATGGATCGGTTCGAACGTAATTTGCCAATCTTGAGATCCTGATGGTTGCAAATTGGCCAAGTTCTTTCTTTGCGTTCACCGTCAAAGAAAGAACTTGGCCGATATCCAGTCGTTTTGACCAAGCAAGCTTGGTCAATAATGGATTTATGATATGGTGATTTTGTTTTGTTTTGTTTTGCGGGACGAAGCAAAAATGGCGACTGGGCAAAGTTAAGGGACCGTTCATTTTTTAAGGGAGGGGGGGCTGGTGGGATTTGGGGGAGTGTCACTGGGAAATTGAGTGACCCCCCCCCTCAGCTTGCCAATTTTTTCACATGACCCCCCCTCAAAAGGAATTTTTTTGGGATGACCCCCCCTGGCCACCTCGAAAAGATGTTTATATTTCGTGAATAAAGCAGGAGAATTTCTCATCAATTTATGAAAACTTCATACCACTTTTTCATCTGTTCATCGCTTTTTTTTCGCTTGACCCCCCCTTTTTCTTCATTTTTTTGGGGTGGCCCCCCCTTGAAGCCATTTTTTTTCGCGTGCCCCCCCCCCCAAATCCCACCAGGTCCCCCTATCCCTTGAAAAATGAATGGTCCCTAAGGTCTGTCTTGCTCGCTCGGGTAGCCAATCAGAACTCAGGATTTGCCTCATCTTGCACACTCGGGTAGCCAATCAGAACTCAGGATTTGCCTCATCTTGCTCGCTCACAGAACCAGCCGTAGAATAAAATGTTATTATAAAGCTGCAATCGTAAGTGGCCAAAATATTACGGATCCCTTCCACCTCTTGTAAGCCTCTCTTTGTATAATTCATTTAATTTGAAACAAGTCAGTCATGTTTGTGCCTCTTCAGAAACTTGTTGCTAAATTAAGATACTAATGCTCGAACAGGAATCATGAAACGAACCTGTTGTTCACGAGTAGTTAGCAATAGTATAGGAGATCTTTGCAGCCATACTTTTCTAATGGAATTGAAGTTCCAATGAAGTTCCTGGTTAGGAAACTTTGGGCTTAGAGAGAATACTTTTGTGAATGAGTTTTCGTGTTTCGCGTTTCATCTTCAGTCGCGCGACTTTTCATGAGCAAAGTACAAATTTCACAGATTTCATTGCACAAAATGCTACATTTTTTCCAACTCGTTACTAAAGGATATGTATAGCACTTGTAGAAATTTAATCATACAGGTGAGAATGTGGTTCATGATTTTTTGAATAAAATAAGAATCTTTGCTCGACCCAAAACATCGGTTCTCCCATAGGTTGAAAGAATTGAAAAGAAGTTAAAGAACCAGTCGGTTGCCCTCTCCTCGCTGGCAATCCACGTCTAGGATTGACTGCGCATGTACTGTTCAGCAAATACTTCAGGCCAGACTCTTGACAATCGCCATTCCCATATACCAATATGCTAGTCAGAATTTTGTGCGTTCAAGAGGGAGTTTATTGATTATGGGACTTTACGTGATGACTATCATGAAGATCACGCCATTTACTATGGGTAAAGCCTGGACTCCTATTCTGCTATTCCTTAGTGTACAACTGATTTAGATGGTTTCCACATTTTTTAAATAAACATTTCTTTACTTCTATGCGTGTTGTTGTTTTTTCGTAGGGATCCAATGGAGGAAATAATGCAAGTCTACTCGTACTACAGACCACCCGGAAGAGGCGTGGTCTACCCACGTTTTTGAAGAGATGAACAAAGAATCAATGGTAAGTCACGAAAGTCTGTCAGTTTGAGTGACAGTTGGATGCAGTGTTTTACCGCAGGTGAATTACTCTGGAGTCCGTTTTTATAGGGTCCTGAAAGGGGGGGGGGGGGGTGCCAAACTCATTTTCCCAGCCTATTTTTCTTTTGAATTCCCAGTGCTCAAATCCCATTCGCACTGGCAGAATTCGGAAAGAAATTCACATTCCCAGAGACCGAATCCAAGCCCCGGTGACTTAAATCCCAATTTCCCATGGCAAAACCCTCCGGGCCAATCCGAACTCCCATTTCACCCTTTCAGGGCCCTCTTATTAGTCCTTGGGTAAGTGAGTTTGTACAAAGAAATGTTCTTGTTTTACCTGTTCTTCCTGTTATACCACTACTTAAGACTTACCAAAATTTGTACTGTGCGTATTACTCACTCTTGTTCAGTTAGTTTTCAAAAGATGGTTACGCTGTCAAACAATTATCACACTGCATCGCTGGTCAGGAGGGGTCTAAAGTTGGTATCAGACTCCTGCGTAGACACCTCGAGAATTACAGTGGACTATCACACAGAGCAGTACACAAAACTGTTCAATAGCTTTTTTTGGAAGATTCGAAACAAGGTTTCTGCTTTACCAAGCAACTAAACATTAAACAAACAGCACCCTGTTATATAAATGACTTCTTAAAACCAAAATGTAGTACATCTCATAATGTCATTACTATTCTCTTTTCTTTACATTTTTTTTTAAATTTACCTTCCCCTGTGTCGCATTTTTTGTTTTGTTTTTCCACAGATCAAGGCTCGTGCTCCCAGCACCCTACTGTAACACCAGTAGTATCATCTACTTATCAGTCAGTTCCAATGAGCACATCAATACCACCACTTCAAACACCGACTTGTCATTCAAACGCCGCTTTCACTGCCTTCAATGGCCACGCCTGCTTACCATCCTTTCCACACGGAGCCATGTTACAGACACAGTATCACGTGACTCCGTACTGTACTGCCACTGAAACATACGGGACATTTGGTCATGCGTTTCACTCATCGGTGTCACCGTTTACGCCATGCGCAGTCAATGGCGTGGTCAACCAATCAGAAGGCTTACCACTGAGCCCTTTACCCAATCATCAAGCGAGTTGATACCAAGGAAATAGCTACGCGCCAACGCACGCTTTCACAATGCATACAACATGAACCTGTTTAATAGTACGTAATATATATTCATTGAACTTGAAAGAAGACTTAAGTGATCGTAGAGTTTAAATGAGTTTGATCATGGAAGAGGATCTAACGTTAGCTTAGCGATCGGGTCATGACATCACTCTTCACGGAATAAGATGTGGAATGCAACATACGTAACATAACAAAACATCCACAGAAGTCTATATGTAGGTTTTCATATCTCTCTCATTTGGACTTGATCGACTAGATTGCGGGTATAATCTATCCATTAAGAATTGATCAGTTTCCAACAAATAATGGCCAATCAAGTTAGTGCTTATGACCACGAAACCCCCTGATTGCTGTGCAATTTCGGGAAATCACTTATAGACGACTAAGAAAATGCCACAATGTGATTAGCTACGCTACCAGACATGCTAGAGGACTATAAGTAATAGTCCTCGAGTTGCGAAATTCGTGACGCTTTCTTTCGTTTTATTCCAAATTAATTATTTCTTCAAATGGCATTTGCTAACTTTCTTATTGCCTTTTCTGTCCGACTAGTTGGGTAACACTAAAACAATTAGACGCTTTGTCTTCAAGAGCCACGGGAATAGCCCATTCGGCTATGCCTCATGGGCTATTGACCTGTAGTTACGGGTCTAATTGTTATGTAAACGTGGTAGAGAATTACGTATCACAGTAACAACAAAGTGACGTGAAAAGTTACACCTAATTTACAATTTTTTTTTTACTCTGGATCGAGGTGAGAATACTAAAAAGAAAACCAACAGTGCAGAAAATTTAAATTGAGTGCAAAAAGTTGAAATTGAGTGCAGAAAGTTGAAATTAAATTTTTGCATGTATATGATTAACAAATTATCACATGATTTGTCTCGTGCAATTTGGGATAAATCAGCACTCGTAAATTTTTCAAAGACTACAAATTGCACTCGCCCTAAGGGCTCGTGCAATTTGGTTAACCTTTTTTTTTTTTTTTTTAATAATTTTTATTAGTTTAAAAAAAAAAATTACATGTAATGTTTAAGTTACAACACTATTTACAAACACTACAAAAACTAAAAGTAGGTATTACAATAGTACATGTAGCTATCACAACGAAATATACAGAAGTGGTGACATTAACCTATGACAATTGAAAAATATTTACAAGAAGGGAAAAATAAAAGTGTGTGGCATAGGGTAAAGTTCCAAGGAGGTTACATTTTTCCTTGATGGTATACTATGATGCCTAGGAGGCGTTAACTATGAAATTTTCCAATCGATATCTGGGCTTAATTTCACTGATAAAATCTGAAAGGATCAGTGCTTCCTCATTTAATTTCCTGATGTTTACATAGCGACGCATGAATAAAAGAGTGTAGTTAAGTTTCTTAAGTAGAACTGAAGAGGGGTTAGGAATACCAAATAAAAGCTCGACAGTTGTTAGATTAAATTGTGAGCCATTTGTATCATTGAACCAGCCTATGCAGGTTTTAACAAAGCGCTTGGTAAATGGACATTCAATGAACGTATGATCAATCGAGTCTTGTTCGCCACAGTAAAGACAATTATCATCAGATTTAACTCCAAACCTGTGAAGTTCCTTTTTAGTAATTATTATTCTATGAATAAATTTGAAATGATACTCCTTTAGTCTATTCTCTTTACATATTTTCCTAACTGAGTTGTAGATGTTTTTCCATTGTTCATCGTTTAATTTAACAACGGTTTCCCATCGTTTAAAGCCAGTTTGTTTACAAGTATGAGTTTTTTTAACCAGGAGCCAATAAAAGTCTTTCGCTTTAGCATTCAAAAGGTTTATCTCAATCTCATTTCCTAATTGAAAAGAAGTCAGGTCGTTGTAATTGAAGGCTGTAGGGGAATCTTGTGTTCTCGCTTTTAACAGCAAATGATTTGGAATAGCAGAGATTACCTGATAAAACTGAAGAAAGTTTGTTTTTTTTAGGCTATACTTGTTACGAAAGTTACTAAAAGAGAGAAAGCTACCATCTCGACTTAGAAGATCTCTGATTTCAAGTATTCCTTTCGAGTACCACTCCCTATTAAAGAAAGATTTTCCTCCGATTAAAATGTCTTTGTTGTTATACAACAGTTGATCACGCCAAGAATTGTTGGAATAAAGAGATGTAAGTTCGCTGAAAAATTTTAACGCGTCCTTATAGAATTTCGGAAGATCATCTAGGAAATCAATATTATAGTTGCAACTGAGTAAAAGTTCTAAGCCTCCTCGTTTTTTGAAACAGTGGTCAGGAACCACCTTCCAGTTTTGGTGACCAGAACGGAGGAGCCTAGGGATCCAGGCTAAGCGCAACGATTTCACAAATGTTTCAAAATCGACCATGCGAAGTCCTCCTTTGTCATAGTCTTGATACAAACCTACTCTTTTGATTCTGTCTTTCTTATTTTTTCACAGAAAACGGAATAATCTTCCCTTAACATTGTCTATAATCTCACCGGGAACCTGTACATTCGAAGCGGAATAGACAAGTGAAGAAATTCCTAGTGCTTTTATTATTAACACCTTTCCGAATAACGTTAAGTCCCTCGATCTCCACATATCGAGATTCGTTTGCAGTTTCTGTATCTTAAGATTAAAATTAAAGTTGTCATTACCCTTTTTGTCATATGATAAAAATATTCCTAAGAACCTTGTCGGAGAGTGGACCCACTTAAGATTTAACGGCTTGTCACGCTTATTAGCCCATTTGCCAAGCCACATTGCTTTCGTCTTTTCGATGTTGAGTTTAAGTCCAGAGATCTCACCAAACTGATTAACGACAGCCATTGCCGCTTCTACCGATGCTACATTTGCACAAAATAGGTTTGTGTCATCTGCAAATTGACTTAATTTGATTTCATTATTAAAAAGACAAATGCCTTTTACACTGTCAGTTTGACGTATTTTATTCGACATTAGTTCTGCAGTTAAAATAAAAAGAAAAGGCGATAAAGGACAGCCCTGTCTCACTCCAGAAGAGGGCTTGAACCAATTAGTGGCAAAACCATTGTTAAGTACTGCAGTTTCCACATTGGTGTAAAAGATCTCAATCCACTTTCTGAGATTCGTTCCGAAATTATACCTACTTAGCATGTATTGTATCAATGGCCATTCCAAAGTATCAAAAGCCTTACGAAAGTCTAGAGACAACAGAATTCCTGTGCTCTGATCTTTTTCGGTTTGTTCCAGAAGATCACTTATAAGCCTAATATTCTCTCCAATATACCTCTCTTTAATGAATCCCGTTTGATCAGAATGTATCAAACTTGGTAAGACAGGTTCAATTCTCTTCGCTATTGCTTTCGACGCTATTTTGTAGTCGACATTGAGAAGTGTAATCGGTCTCCAGTTTTTTAAAGTTACTAGTGATTCTTCTTCTTTTGGTATTAAGGTTATCACACCCCTGCGTTGAGAAATAGAAAGCTGTCCTGTTTCATGAGAAGTGTTGAGGCAATCGACAAGATCTTCCCCTAAAATGTCAAAAAACTTTTGGTAAAATTCAACTGTAAAGCCATCTTCTCCCGGTGATTTTCCATTGCTAAAGGAGTTTAGTATTTGTTTGCATTCGTCAAAACTTAGAGGACCCTCCAATCTGTCTCGTTCATCATTAGAAAGATGAGGAATTTCAAGGTTTTGACTAAATTGGTCAAAGTCAGACAGGGTTGCCGAAACTTTGGATGTATACAGATCTTTATAATAGGATTCAATTTCTTGCAAGATCAACTTTTCCTCGGTTAAGAGTTCTCCATTGTCCAATTCAAGTTCCAAAATGGTCTTCTTGTTGTAGTTTCTCTTCTCAAGATTGAAAAAATATTTGGTTGGCCTTTCACCTTTTTCAATCCAACGACATTTCGACCTAAACAACACTTCTTTCCCTTTACGTTCATACAGTGATTGAAGCTCCTTTTTAAGGTTATCATACAGTTTTAAGTCTTGGTCAATATTTTGAAGATCATCACTATTGCAAATTATGTCATCAAGATTGTCTAGCATTTCCTTGATTTCCAGTTCACGTTTGTTAAGCAATTTGCGTTTACCTTTAGTATAGGAGATAGTTATAGATCTGATTTCCATCTTTAGAAGTTCCCATAACATTTGTTTATCAACAACGGTTTTATATCTCTCGCGTAACTGCGGATATATTCTTTTAATTTTTTCGACATATTTATTATCCTCTAGTAAGGTATTATTAAATTTCCAAAAGCCAGGGCCTCTGGAGGTTTCTTGAGGCAAATTAAGCGACAGGTAAATTAAGTTGTGGTCTGGAGCTATTGATGTCTGGATGTCTACTTTTGAGACATATTTTTTCAACTCCTTGGCCAAAAGAAAGAAGTCGATTCTTGATTTCAACTTTAAGGCCTTCGAAAAATAGGAGAATTTATTCACGTTAGGGTGTCGTTCTCTTTGTATGTCAACAAGGTCAAGCATGTCCATGGTAATTAAAATACAGTTTCTAAAATTCGTTGGTTTCCATGCTAATCCACCTTTTTTGTCTTTCTTTGTTAGGGTACAGTTCCAATCACCGCCTATAATTAGCATCGTCACCTCTGATTGATCAATCAGACAATTATTAAGTTCTTGGATAAATAGCAATTGTTCACTTTGGTTATTAGGGGCATATACATTACAGAGTGACAATTTTAAACAATTGAAATTCAATGTTATTAGCACTACTCGACCAGAATTATCAGTAAAGGAATGCTCCAATTTCTGATTCAGTGATGGATCAATTAAAATACAGACACCTCTGCTTTGCCGACTACCATGCGAAAAAATAATGTTCCCTCCCCACTCTTTTTTCCATATGGTTTCATCACTTGCTTCTGAAAAAGTTTCTTGGAGAAAGTAAAAAGAAGCCTTTTGATCTTTTAGATACGAGAATATGCTCCTCCTCTTTACCTGATCCCTAATGCCACGCACATTTAGTGATACTATTATACATTTTTGATTTCTTGAATTATTCATGGTAACTACCTGTACAGAAAACAAAGCTTGAAAAACAACTACACTTAACACCTACGTTTTTGAATAAAAATAATAAAGCTCAGAAAAACAAGATCGAAAATAATAATGGTATAGAAAAAAAAAAGCAAAAAACCTAAATTTAAGTTAAGGTAAGAGTGTCCCTCTGTCCCTTTTCAATAACAAATCCCTCTCCTAAACTAGCATGTTTGCACAGATCTTAAAAACTTTATAAGTTATCTAAATCCTCCAAACAATAAATCCTTACCGGTGATCCGTCCGGCGATGTTTTAACATAAACTTTTCCATCTAGTGTCCAAACGCTTTGAATCAATTCATCCTTTCTCATGCTGTTCGCTTTCTTGATGATACTCCGTCGGTAAGCAGTGAGATTCTCGTTTATAAATATACGGGGCTTACGATCGACAGCGGCGGCGTAGCTTCTGGAAGGGAAAACATCCGAAGCATTGACACGTTTTAACATTATTCGGCTTTTATAAAGTTTGGACTTAACTTTATGGCTCACAAATTTTACAATGATAGGTTTATTCCGAGTATTGAGTTTGTGGGAAATTTCGATGTCCTCCGGCTCAATTGGTACGTTTAAGGTTTCTCCAAGTTTTATAACCACATATTCCGTAGATGTGTAGGCATCTTCTGGGATGCCGTGAATTTCTAGCGAGTTTTTTCGGGTATACTGTTCCAAATTATCCAGCTCTTCGCTTAAGCGCTCCGTCTCTTCACTTTCGTTGTTCAATTTCTTCTTCGTAGACGCAAGTTCTTCTCTAAGCGCACGGTTTTCCTTCGTTGTGGCTTCCAATGAAGCTTTCATCTTGTTTAAATCACGTTGTTGAGCTTGAAACGCTGACTTCAGCTGCACAAGTTCTTCTTTGAATATTTGGTTTTCCTTTAAAATACTCACTACTGACGTTTGTATTTCCACTAGCATCTCCTTAATTTCGGCCAAACTAGGCTCGGGAGGTGGATTTTCGGTTCCTTCGAGTGTTTCCTTGTCCCCGCTAGCGGCCATGTTGGGTCTTTTGGCGTCGTTGAGGTCTCCCTCTTCAAGCGAACCTCTGTCACCACGTTTGTTTTGCAATTTGGTTAACCTTAGAAAAATTTACTCGTGCTGATTTATCCCAAATTGCACTCGAAATCATGTGATTACCTATACAAATTAGGAAAGTAGAAATACTCAAAACACTGCATTACATACTGGCACTTAAGGGACCGTTCACTCTTTACGAGGGAGGGGGGGCTGCGGGACTTAAAAGGACCATGCGAAAAAAGGGGGGGCATCCCAAAATAAAAAAATAGGGGAAGGGGGGTCACGTGAAATATGTTCTTATTTCTTTGTTTAGACACAGTATTTCCTTCAGGAATTTACAATATTGAATTCAATAAAAAAATCTTACTGCCTGAATAAATTAAGTGTACTCAGCAATACTTTTATGTCATAATGTTTTAATCGGAAATTGACTTGTCTTTTGTTTTGTGCTTTCTGATAAACAGCTGTCTGTAGTATTAAAAAATGTAAATATTTTCTTCATAACAAGCACAATCATGTGAAGTAGGGAATAACAGCGAATATTAAAACAGGTAACATCTTGGGAGAGGGTTATTTTATTCATTTTATTTTTGCTGGGGAGTCATCCGAAAAAATTACCGCTTCAAGGGGGGGGGGGGTTATGTGAAAAAAAAATTGGCAAGCTAAGGGGGGTGTTATGCAATTTTTAAATGGTGCCCCTCGAATCACACCAGCCTCCCCGTCCCTCGTAAAGCATGAACGGTTCCTAAGTTGTGGCATGCTATGAGAATACTTGTCAGAACGTTTAACTGCTGCACTGACCACCCCCCTCGTGTCCTTTTCTTGGCTTGAAGCACTGTGCCTTTAACGGTTTATTTTTCCGAATTCCCCTTCTGGATGTGGGAGCCAGGGTGGGATACTGCTAAAACTTTGTGGCGATTTCTCTGCCCTTTCACAGCCTGGCGTCTTCTTTTTTGGTTTTCCGTTTAACTGCTCCTTTACCTCGTCTAAAACTGACCGTGTGTCGAAAGCAGGGTTTCATATATTATTTCAGATGCATATGGTATACAAAAACATTTAAAACTAGCAACCATCGAAATTTAATTTCATCGCTTTGACAGTGACCACTTAACCTGGATAGACTAAGTCAGTGCTCATGAAGTAATATTTGTTCCCAGGGTACATTGTGAGCAGCTTGCTTAACAATTCGTTAGTATGAGACAACATTTTGAGAAAAGCTGTGCTTTTCTGTCTTTTCGTGAATCCACAATTTTATACAGTCACAGTACACATTTAGGCCCTGATCTTCCAACTTCAAAGGAAAATATGCCATCATGCGAAACATTTTCTACGAATATCCGTTGTAATTTTGATTTGAGATTTTACTGACAACAATTTAAGGATGCTTAATGTCCCTCCATCAGTCTACAACTCTTTGTTACGGGCCACGAGCGGGCAGCTTTAATGTTCTACACAGTGACATTTAGGACGAGACGTCGTACAACTGCCATACCAGCGGAATGGGATTGGTAGTTAACGTTTACGTAACGATCATAGCTAACAAACCTAACTTAGACTTGCGAGCGTGTCCATTGATAACGTACAATGACGCTTCAACTTGTGGTTTACATGTATATATTTTGGTGATGTCACCTGAATGGTCCACTAACTTTATTATGTACATTAATAGCATAAATCTGCAAATTTTGTTTTTGAGGTTCACAAGTTCATGAATATAGAAAGCGATCTAAAAATTAAATTATTACCCCGGATCCCACACAAAATAAACACAAAAACAAAAGAAACACATTTGTTTTTCTTTCGACGACTCCGCGAAATGAGGTGCTTCAGCAAACTTCTTCCATTTGGTTGGGACAAAGTTTGGTAGAGGATCTCCAGACCTCTTGATTACTAAAATGAGTTGTTCTCTGAAATCAAGTTTCTTCAAAATGTTCCGAGCAAACCATGAAGCGTCCTTCTGGGTTGAACGTTTTTCGATGGGTTCCAATAAACCTTACCTCGGCTATCGCGATCGCTCCTAAAAGCAGGGCTTGTGCGCAGCGAAACGGCGATGCTGTGATTTGAGTAGTTGCTACAACCTTGCACTACAAAATGACTAACTGGCATTATCCGTTACACTTCCTTGAAAACATTGGATTACAACTTAATTTCTTCGCAAATTGCGTGCTTCGATATACATTCATGATATATATTGTTTGTATGGGAAAATAACCATGAGCTGCATATGAGTTCAGAGTCTGGCGTCACTTCCTCTAAATTGCAACCAAGCCTTCCGGTGTAACACATGGCCAAGTAATGGCGACCGTCAAATCGCGAACTTCCCCTGACAAAAGAAAAAAAAATTAAAAAACAAACAGTTCTATTTCTTGAATTGAATCCAATTTTTGGGAGGTAACTTAGGAACTCAAACTCCTTAAGAAAATGTAAAAACAAGTGACGAAAAGTTTGATTTGAGGAGCACTTTAAAGATTAGTTCACATGATATACTGACAGACTTATTAATGGGAAGTTCTGGGCCTGTTGGGATCCGTACTCTCTTTAGCCCTGTTAGCTGAGATTTCGTATCTCGTGTCCTGGAATAGCGGTATTATAACTACAGATGTACTGTGCTACACGTCTGTTTGACAATGACGGCAGCACTGAGCGGAGTCCCATTCTGTATGTAATCATACTCTTGAGCCCAGTCCTAGAGTTGTATCATAAAATCGCTTTGTTACTTTTTATCGCGGGCCAAATCAAGATAGTAATTTGGTATTATTGTCAAGATACGCGGCCAAATTGAAAACCGCCCTCTTGAAAACACGCGTTTTGCGGGCCGCAAATGACTCCTAGCGGGCCGTTAATGCATTAACGGCCCGCTTAACTTTCCATACCATAGTTTCATGCTACATCTCTGTTAAACATTTTTTTCTTATTAAATGAATTTGTACGATTTGGCCTTGTGTATTGATAATAATGATAATCGCATGACTTTTGTCGGTCATATAGTTTATTTGTGTCCCTCGTAGCATCATTTGCGCCCTTGCGCTTCGCGCTCGGGCGCAAATGATGCTACTCGGGCCACAAAATAAACTATACTTTGAGTGCCCTCCAAAAGTCATGTGATTGTCCTATTAATATAGACAACGCCATGGTTTCCGAGGATATGTGGCAACTTTTTCCACTTCCAATTCTCAAACTGGTTTTCTATCTCGACGAAGTTTAACAGAGATCATTGAATGTTTAGTTGCTTAGGCACCGCCTGCAGCGGCTTGTACCAAGAGCCCTTTAATGGTATGGTAATGGCCTCCTGCTTATACCAAAATCTACAGAAAACTATACTCGTACTTTCAGATTACCCTGAATCCTTTTCGCAACCTGCATTCAGTTTAATATTAATTATACCAGTTGCTCATAAATCTAATCAATCAATCAATGTATTTATTGTCGATAACGTGGGAAGTGGTCGCCCAATCCCCCGAGCCAGGGGCTCATGTAAAAAACATTTGACATATATAAATTACAACTGCAACTACAAGGGCCTCTGAACCCCAACACCGGGTCCTACCAGGCTCCTGGTTCTGCGTCCCCTACAAAGCCATCCTGGGTTCCCCTCCCCTATAAAGGCCATGTTTTTATTATTTATTATTTATTTATTATTATTTTGCCATACACACAAAATATTCATGTAAAGTTTAAAAAGATGAGGCAAGGAAGCCCAAGAAAGCCAATAAGGCTTATGAATAGAGCCACCTTTTAAGATTATGTTATTTAATAAACAATTACAATGCTGACATCGACAATTTAACTCTAAGTACGCATATTTGTTTTGAACATAGAAAATAATCATTAAAATAGGAAAAAAATAGAAAAGGCTGAACGTGTAAGTGCAAAAAAAAAGACGAGAAAGAAAAGGTGAAAAAAATAATGCAAGAATAAACGAGAGAAAAAAAAATCGAAGAAGCGAAAAACTACATACAAGCATTAGGAGAACTAAAGTGTGATTATACCAAGAAAAAATGATCTAAGTTTAGAATTGAACAAAGCAGTACTAGAGGCATTCTGAATTTCAGAGCTAAGGGAATTAAATATTTTGGGCCCTTGAAAACGAAGTGAAAATTTCCTTACATTTGTCCTACAGTAAGGCAAACGGAAGGAATTCTTACTTCTACTGTTATATGAATATATGTCACAGTTAAATTAGGCAAAAACATGTCATTGAAACTATCAGGAAGCAGGCCGTTTTTATAAAGGTACATAACTTTTCCTATTTGGAGTTTGATAATGTCTTCAAATTTAGAATTCGTAAGCTTATAAAGATAGGATTGGTATGTGCATCAAAAGAACTTCTGGAAACTATTCTAATAACCCGTTTCTGATAAGTTGAGCCCCACACAATCGCACAGTAATGTAAATAAGGATAAACTAAACTATAATAGAGAGTACATAACAAGGTCTTATTAAGGCAAAAACTTGATTTTTAAATAATACTCACTGATTTTGAGACTTTTCTTGCTACGTTTTGTATTTGAGAGTTCTAAGATAAGTGTTCATCAAGTATAACTCCCAAAAACAGAACTTCATTTACACGACCAATTTCAATATCATTAATTGAAAAATGTGAGTCAAGTTTTTGCTTGTTTTGCTTTGTTTTAAATAGAATGAAATTTGATTTTTTTATGTTAATAGAAGCTTGTTAGCCTGAAACCAGCTTGATAGTTTCTTCAATTCATTATTCACAATTTCCATCATTTGATCAGTTGAGTCCTTATGAGAAAAAAATATGTTGGTATCATCGGCAAAAAGTATGAAATCCAAGGCCTTTGTTAAATTTATTCAAGAAATTGATCAAACGATTATAAACAATCGTTTCTAGAATCTTAGAAAAAGCCAGCAAAACGGAAACTGGTCTGTAATTGGTAAACAGAGAGAGATCACCTGTTTTAAATATAGGAACAACTCGAGCTATCTTCATTTGATCGGGAACGGTACCAGAACTTAACGATAAATTCGTTATGTGCATTAATGGCTGGACGATTAAATCTATTATCTCTTTTATTATGTTCATAGTAATTTGGTCATAGCCTGCAGCAGTTCTTGCACGAAAACTAGCACAAATTTCAATAATTTCCTGCTCAGTAGTTGGTTGTAGGTATAACGAATTCACAAATGCTCCACAAAGAAAAGAACGGTGAGAAGTGAGACAAGGTGGTATTGAGTTTCTAAATTAGGTCCGATATTTGTGAAGTATGCACAGAAATGGTCCGCGATCTGAGTTGGATCGGATATTTCTTTGTCATCAACGTTAAACGTCGTTGGTAAATTACTCTTACTTTTTTTGTTATTTATTATTTCATTGAGTAAAGTCCAAGTTGATTTCATATTTGATTTACATTCCTCTAATTTCTTCGCATAATATATACGTTAAGCGGCACGTAAAGAACTAGTTAATTTATTTCTGTATTTTTTGTATTGATTTTCGCAGTCAGAAGAGGGATTACAGAGATAGCCCTTATATACTGAACATTTTTCTTTTTATGGATTTGAGAAGACCCTTGGACAAGCAACACTTGTTCAAATGACCATTTCTTGCCTTTACCTTTTTCAGAGGAAAGCACTTATTATATGAGGCAATATATTTTGCTCATGTAGTTTTCTTGTTAGGGACAATTAGATTGAGTACATTAAGCGAAATTATATTACAAAAGACAAGCCTTTTGAAAATTTGAAGGAAACTTTATTTCAAAAGAAACGAAATATAATGGGACTCCACATTAGTTATAAATTCTTGCAAAATCAACTCATGCGTATAGCGAGTTATATTTGTGGGAAAGTATCTACAGTTAATACAACGCGTTTCATCTTGGTCAGCGAAAAGGTTCATCCCATAATAATTTTCTCCGGGATGTGCTTTTGACATAATGGCGGAGCGCTCGGCCAAGCCTCGGCACGAGAACATCAAAACGAGGCGGGGTAGGATAGCAGCATATGAGGTCGCTTACAGGATGTTTCGTGGTGTAATTTCAATGTAACCGTTTAGTTATACATTTTTAGCGTCATGAACGACAATAAATCGCCTCAAAACCGATATTGCTGTGTTCCACTTTGTAATCAAAAAGGATCAACAGGTCCAAACGGTGAGAAAGTTATATTTTTTCGAATTCCAGACGACAAATACTTGAGGGCACAATGGTTACATGCGATAAGAAGAGACACAGGTAAACACTTCTCCATAACGGATTCTACGAAAGTCTGCTCGCTTCATTTTAAGAGTGAACACCTTAAAAAGAGCCTAGGTATTGGACGACTAACGTATGTTGCCGGAGCAGTCCCATCTGTGTTTGCATGGAGGAGGAGTTCGCCTCGAAAGAGACCACCACCACGACCAAGAGAGGATCCAGTTCCCAAAAACATTACAGGTAGTAAAGTTCGAACTTCCCTCAACATGAGCGCCGTTTCCATTTCAGAAAGCCCAGTAACTAATATTGCAAGTGATTCAAAGGTTGATTTCTGTGCACTTGAGAGCGATTCAACGTCGGTTGCAACTGAACACGAATCGTGCATTCCTGAAAACCGAATTAATGAAGTGAAGCAGATATCGATACTCGAGGAAATGAATACCAGAAATAAAAAGCTGGAAGCTGAGTTGGAGGAAGTAAGGACCCATGCTCGTAAACTCTCAGAGAAGTGTTCAAAATTAGAGAGTAGAATTTTTTCGATAGATAATTTTACTAGTGATGAAGATATTGCCTTTTACACAGGTTTCCCATCGTACGCTGTCTTTATGGCAACATACACCTACTTAGATCCGGGGGAAACGGGGGAAAACATTCGGTTTTGGCGTTCTGTTCAAAGCGATGTTGACCCTGAATATTATCAAAGAGAGCCTGATCTTGGTGTAGGACGAGGGAGACCTAGAACATTGAACTCTAAGGAAGAATTCTTTCTTGTCATGTGCAGATTGAGGCAGGGATTTCCTGAACGCCATCTGGGGTATTTATTTAACATTTCCCAATCCACTGTCAGCCGAATTGTAATTTCATGGGTCAACTTCATGTATTTAAAGCTTGGCCAGTTAAACATATGGCCATCCCGAAAAGTGGTGGATGATACCATGCCTCCAGATTTTTTAAGAAAATACCCAAATACCAGGGCAATTATAGATTGCACTGAAATCAAGTGCCAGATGCCAAGCAGTTTGCTCCTAAACAGTGAGCTCTTTAGTACATACAAGAATCACACGACACTTAAAACCTTGATTGCAATTTCCCCTGCTGGACATATATCTTTTATCAGTCAACTTTATACTGGTAGCATATCTGACAGAGAAATAACAGAGAGAAGTGGATTCCTTGATCTGCCTTTTGACCCCAATGATTCAGTTATGGCTGACAAAGGCTTCACCATCCAAGATCTTCTTCCAGTTGGTGTATCCTTGAACATCCCTCCATTTTTAGGAAGTTCTGCTCAGATGCCTGCTGAGGATGTAGTGCGTACACAGGAAATTGCCTCTCTCAGAATTCATGTGGAGAGGGCAATTAACAAAATTAAGAACTTTCACATTTGGGATGGTGTACTTCCACTTAGCCTATTTGGTATTGTAAATCAGATGTGGACTGTATGTGCACATTTATGTAATGTTCAAGATCCCATTATATCATAACAAGAGAGTACATATAGACAAAATATATATATATATATATATATATATATATATATATATATATATATTTATGTTTTAATTCAGTACAGTGTTTTATTCTACTTTACCTCCTATATTTTACCATTGCACATAAAAAATTGGGACAATTATATAGAACATGCAGAAATACTATCCTAATTTTAAAACAGCTTTAAAAATCAGGATGCATAACAGGCCATTGTTACTGACTATGCCCTTGTAGGCCCTGAATCATTTTGTTGTTGTTTGTATTCCGAGAGAGCAAAATTTACAAAATACTGGAAATAATATGCTCTGAGACGCTGACTAATCCTTCCCCAGAATTCTTGATCAAATGTAATTCGCTGGATTGACATACCCTTGAATGTATAAACAACAAAATCACACCAAGGAGCACCAGTTATTGCCAACTGTCCCTGTACTTGAGCATAATACTCATGGTTACTTCTTAAAATACATTGGTCTCCTACACGTTCACAGAAAAATTTTAGATCTGCACAAGCATCTAGAGGTGTCACAGCTGATTTTGTTGATGGGCATTTAACTTCTATGATTCCAAAAGGCTGACTACATCCAAAGTCAATCACTTTACCATCAGGGGTGGCAGCTAATACAGGCAATTCCTTAGAAATTACCAGCCCACACTTAAGCACTGCTACAGGTGTTCTCTTTGCATTCATATACTTTTGATACTCATGAATGGCAGTTGCCTCATATTTCCTTCCATGTTCAGTGTGTCTGCTGGTAAATTCATTAGGGTGCATCAGTTCTTTGGCAAATGTAGCATGGTTTCTTTGCCTTCTTGAAATCAGGTGAAATCTTGAAGCTGTAAACCTAAACTTTCTCTCTTCTCTCCATCTCTCACTGCCTACCTGTTCTCTGGTTTCCACTTCAATTTTGTTTATCTCATCCTCATCAACCTCAAGTGAAGATAAAAAATTTTTCTGCTCTGTAGAGAGAGTGTCTGGGTAGACTACAGGTCCAGTTTCTTTAAGGGGGAATTGTGGATAGCTACTTATACCTCTATCTAGATCATCACATCTTGGTACAGTGTTAATGTTAGTATATACAGGAAAATTAGCCTCAGTGTAAGATAACTGATAACTGTTTGTGGATCCAACAGGACTGCTACCATACTTGGTTTGCAACATCTCACTTGATGAATTATGCTGAAGGGTAGCAATTCCCATTTTAGGATTTATTGCTGCTATAGTCTTTTTAAATTTTTCTTCCTCTGAAGCATCAGGCTTTGTTTTTTTGCGGGCTTCGTATAGTTGACACACAACAGCTTTGTCAGATTTCTCTTCATCAGGCTTAATTTTTGTCACCACCAAATCCATCACTGGTTGGGGATGAATTGAATCACCTCTGCCTCTTTTATGCCAGCTTTGTAATTTGGATGTACATGCAACTGCTGGATGTTCATCAAATTCATCCTTTAGATCTTCCGTTGTTTTGCTTTCAAACAGTGAGTATTTACAAATTTTCAACATAAGGGCTAAAGTATGGTTGCAATAGCCAACTTTACCAGCAGCACATGTGCAAGTGGCAGCCATTACTTGTCCACTTATAATGCAAAGTGCAACTTGTATTGTGTGAGGAGTTTCGTGTTTCTTATAGCTATGGTAGCATTTACATCTAAAATAAAAATGAACTTCATCATCATTGGTTTGGATATCCTTTAAATATTCCTCTAGTAGAAAAGTCTTTGCACGTGTTAAGCTCGTAGGTACAGAATGGTGATCCACACATCCCATCTTTTTACCTGACTTTTCAATATGTTTTTTCATTTCAGCCTTTGTAAACAATGGCAATTTGTCAAGAGCTTTCCCCCAGCCATTTTTAGGATAATTTACTTTGGGATCATCCTTTATCTGGTTCGAGAAGTCAGCAAGCGAAATAGAACATTCCCTGGCTTTTCGCTTCGTGAATATCTTGTTGGGATCCGGGTCAACAATAATTTTGTCTCTGCGCGCCACTTGCAATGTATTCCTCTACTCTAGAAATCATTAAAATGGAACAGAAAGCATGCTAGTTCGTAAGTTTAATTTTAATAAAACGATAGTATTTTACAAACACTTTTTGAGGGTTAAAATACCTCCTTTCACTCATATTAAATACCAGAACAAGACACTTCGTTGTTGAAGGAGTCGGTAGCTATTAGAAAATGTCACATACCGCTTTACAAGCTGGGCTTTCAAATTCAGGCCTTTGCACGAATCGCCCCTACATCGCAGCCAAAACAAAAGATCGCTTTTTTTCAGTTCCGCTGGCTTTCTTCCTTCAAGACTAGCTCCGGGGATATCATTTTCCGAAAGCAAAACTGGAGCGGAAAACTTGTTTACATCAGAAGTCGCCATATTGAGATCTGCAAACGTATCCTACCCCGCCTCGTTTTCATGTTCTCATGCCGAGGCTTTACCGAGCTTTCCGCCATTATGAATTCGGTGTATTCATAAAATTTTCACCCATGTTATATAAATGGTTCGATTCTGTAACATTATTCTAATTACTATCATGTTTCATTGGTCAAATTACGTGGCAATATTGCTTAAATTTCAGTTAATGAATGAACCCTTAGGGGTGTTAGGCATAGGGTAAAATATCGACTGGACCATTGGACCCTTGGACCATTTGACTATTTTTTGGACTATTTTTTGGACTATTTTTTGGACTATTTCATGGACTAAATTTTTAACAAGGCGTTGACGATCCAGTTTAACCCAGTTGACCATCCTCAACAATTCATCGGTATTACGATCGTAATTTGAAAAAGTTATGATGCGTGCTGCCCGATTTTGTAATTTCTGTAACTTTTGAGAAAGAGTTTTAGAACAGGATCCCCAGACCGAACTGCAGTAATCGAGATGAGGTTGGACTAATGAATTGTAAACGGAAAGTATAGTCTTATATGGGACCGAATACCTAATACGTTTAATGGCACTAATGCCAGAAGCAATCTTTTTGGAAAGCTCATAGATATGACACTCCCAAGTAAGATTTTCATCAACGTGTACACCTAAGGATTTAACAGTCGAGAACCGTTTTATCGGAAACTGGTTGATATTAGCAGTAGGATTCACTGTATAATTTGAAAGCCTTTGCTTGGAACCAATCAGAAGGAATTCTGTCTTTGTCATATTTAAAGTTAGTTTGTTGGCTGCAAGCCACACACGAATTCTCTCCAAATCAAGATTAATACAACTACTTATTTCATCAACGTCACTACCAGCAAAAGTAATACTAGTGTCATCGGCGTACATCCTTGGTTTGGAATGCTGGAGGCAATTAGGCAAGTCATTTATATACAATAGAAATAAAAGGGATCCAAGAATCATTCCATGTGGAACACCACAGCGAAGGAACATTTTGGACGATTTATTCCCGTTTACAAGACACGTTTGGGTTCGGTCTTTTAAATAAGAGCAGAACCATTGGTTTGTGGAACCCTGAATACCATAAGCTTGTAATTTTGAGAGAAGAATAGAGTGATCCACAGTATCGAAAGCCTTCTTAAGATCTAAAAATACAACGGCATTAACAAAGCCACGATCGATGTTTAAAGACCAATTATCAGTCGCTTCAATCAATGCAGTAACTGTAGAATGCAGCCAGCGAAAACCGGATTGGTGTCTACTAAGAAGATTATTTTCATTTAGGTAACGCTACAACTGATCATAAATAATTCGCTCGAAAACCTTGGCCACAACCGGGATAATCGAGATCGGTCGATAATTAGAAGGATCACTCCTACTTCCTGCTTTCTTAAAAAGAGGCGTGATTCTTGCATTTTTCCATTCATCAGGAAAAATACCAGTATCGATCGATTGATTGAATATCAAAGCGAGTGACCAGGAGATTAAATCCGGACATTCTTTTAGAAGTCTTGCTGACACAGAATCGAGACCTGTAGCCTTTCTCTTGCATAATTTATTTAGGTGGGACAAAACGAGCGATTGAGTCACACGCTGGAAACTAAAACAATTGCTGGTTTGGTAAATATACTCATCGATAAACCACCCCCTGACAAAACTAGGTACCCACCCCTTACCAAAGATTCAAAAAATAGTTCAAAATTTAGTCCATGAAATAGTCCAAAAAAAGGTCCAAAAAATAGTCCAAAAAATAGTCCAATGGTCCAAGGGTCCAAGGGTCCAATGGTCCAGTCGGTATTTTACTCTATGCCCCTCGCTCATAAATATGGACACATCTTGTAATCTCGTTTTCACTTCGGAGTAGTCGGTGCTGCTAACGTCTTCACAGAGCAAAACTTGTCATGGACCAAACAGAGTCGCAGGCCAGTGGAAACCTGTCCACTCGCGCAAACACTTTTCGGGTTGAATCACTTATCTCCTCTGAGCAGACAAACCAACAGATGTCAACAGCAAAGCACGCAAGTTCTACGGATCACAATGCTCATAATCCAGGTTGGTTCAATTTCTGTTTAAGCGATTTAGTTGTCTGAAGGTCGGGTGGTCGAGCTCACACGCATTTTGAGCGAGAGAGTTTGTTGTTTCGTAATGCTTCTTTAAAAACCTCCCACAGATGTGGCAATCCATGCTTTAGGCTCTATGCAGGCCATGCAAAGCCGCGTTGAGTCTTCCCCGGACAGTGTGGAAGGGGAAAACATCACAATGGAACTACAAATGCGTGATTTATGGCAGCGATTCTTTGAACTCGGAACAGAAATGATCATCACTAAGGCAGGCAGGTAGGAACCGACGTGACTTGCAAATACTCCCAGTTTTCTCGCTGGTAAAATGGATTACAAATCAGTTAAATCCTGCATATATTAATCGGTTGCGTAACGTCCAAAGACTCCAGAACCACAAACAAAAGCTAAGAAAATCTTGGGTTTTCAACAAAAGGGCGCTCATTTCGCTCTATGGCGCTCGCAGATTCACTCCTTCAGGTAGCAAAGCTCGACAAACGCTCGACAATTCACAGTTTAAACAGCGGTGAGAGTTTTGTGGTTTTACTTTATTGGGACCGGAAAAAGCTGATCTTAATAAAGACGGTAAGCGGCTGATAAGTAGTGTTTTCAAATCTTCCGTTTGCTCTTAGGCCTCTTTTCTGTCTCTCTACTAGAGTTATAACAATAGATTCCCAGCGCGAGATGGTTGGAACAATGGCGGAACAGGGAAGCCATCCAAACCAAACGAAAACATAGAAGTGCCGTTCAGTTAATTATCTGTCTAATTACTCCGCGACTTAGCAAAAAATGAGCTATAACGAGAGTTTATATTATGAAAATCCCAAGCAAAATCTTGCGGAACTCATGCAAGGCCTCGAGGAATAATCAAACTTCAGAAGACTGAAAATTATCGGCCGTTCTACGCCGTCAAGACATTCCGTCGGTAATTTCGGCAAGTCATAAATCTGGAGAGTTTTGTGCAAAGCTATGGAGTATAGAAGCCAAATAAAACAGAACAAATATCCATTCTTGCACAACATTGCGACAGTTTGTTTTTATTTGTAATGGGGTTAAGTTCCAATTTCTCAGGAAAGCCTAAGTATTATTTTCTTGTATCAATTGGTGGGGCGAGATTTTTTGATGAGCGTGACAAAAGATATATTATATAACAAACTGTTATATTATATAACTATAACTATTATATAATTATATAACTATAACTATAATTATATAACTTATAAAATATATTATATAACAAACTGTTTACTAATATTGCTGATAGACATGCCCCTATAAGGAAAACAAGGATACGTGGAGTCCGCTGTCCGTGGATGAACTCGCGGTTATCACAAGCTATGAGTCAACGCGATTATCTCCATAGCAGAGCCATTAAATCTAATTCACCTCACCTCTGGTCACGTTACAAGAAGCTCAAGAACTATGTAAACAAGGGAATACAAAAGTGCAAAGCGGAGTACTACTCAAACCTAATATTCGAAAACAAGGGCAATTCAAGTGCATTGTGGAAAACCTTGAATGAAATCACATCACGTAAACAGAGCTCCCCAATCTCTTGCATCGAAGCCGATGGCGTAGCACATTGTGACAATCCATCTATCGCCAAGATCCTGAATGTTCACTTCTCTACAATTGGTACAAAGCTCGCAATGAAACTGAAATCCTTCATTACCTTACCATCTCCCCCCGCAAGGTCTACTGATTTGCCAAAGTTTGTTTTCAAACCAATTACCGAAGAGTTCGTACGTGGCCAACTTAAACAACTTAAAACTAACAAAGCAATTGGCCTAGATAATATCAGTGCTCGTCTTCTGAAAGACTCGGCTAGCGTAATTAGTAGAAGTCTCACGAATTTGTTTAATCAATCTTTGGTCACTCGTAGCTTCCCTTCCCTATGGAAGTTTGGAAAGGTATCTGCCCTCTTCAAAAAAGGCGATCGCTGTGACCCAAACAACTACAGGCCAATTACCGTGCTACCTACGTTGAGCAAGATTCTGGAGAAGGCAGTACATAACCAGCTCTACTATTTTCTCAATGAAAACAAGACCTTTACCTCCAAGCAATTCGGTTTTCGACCTAAGCTATCAACTAATACAGCTTTGACACACTTTACAGATAACATCCTTCTGAACATGGACTCTGGTCGTCTTACAGGAGCTGTTTCCTTGGATCTCTCGAAAGCGTTTGACACAGTTGATCACAACCTTTTACTTCATAAGCTTAAATCGGTTGGACTCACAGATGACACTCTAAATTGGTTCCAGTCATATCTCACGAACAGAAAACAAAGGACGTCTGTCGGAGATGCACTCTCTGTTGCTGCGCCAATAACTGTTGGGGTCCCACAAGGAAGTATATTAGGACCGCTTCTTTTTCTTATTTACGTAAATGATTTACCATCATGTCAGCTTGCCAGTGAAATTATTCTTTACGCTGATGACACTGTGATTTATTACTCATCGACTAATCTGTCTGACCTTGAAAGTAAGTTAAATTCAGATTTGGCTACAATTTCCAACTGGTTTTCGAGAAATCTGTTGACCTTAAATATCTCTAAATGTAATTTCGTTATTTTTGGTAACTCACGGAAGCTTAAACTAGTTAGTGACGTCTCTCTTAAAGTAAATTCCTCTGCTATCGATAGGTCTAACTCGTTTAAGTACTTGGGAGTGGTTATAAACCAAACTATGTCTTGGTCCGAGCACATTGACACTATCAGTACAAAGATCAATCAAAGGATTGGAATGATAAAGAGAATACGACATCTTTTGCCTCTACATGCTAAGCTAACACTATACAATTGCTTAATCATCCCACTGTTTGACTATGGAGATACAGTCTGGGGTGATAAAAATAACGACACGCTTATGGGTCAGCTGCAAGTTCTTCAAAACAAGGCAGCCAAGGTCCTGCTTAATTTACCACCAAGAAGTTCATCAACCGAGGCACTAGATCGTCTAGGCCTAAAGACCCTCTCAAAGAGACGACACTTCCATCGCTGTGTTATGATGCAAAAATATCTGTTGGGGGAAATCGATTTTGAATTTGACGTTAGACGCAATGGTAGTTTTCATTCTTATCCAACTCGTAGAAGTAATGATTTACACCTTCCTCGCGTGCGTACCAATTGGGGCAAGCAGACGTTTATTTATCAAGTCTCTAAGGACTGGAACAACTTAGACAATGACATTAAAAACTGCAAATCATTGTCCCTTTTTAAAGCAAAGCTTAAATGTTTGTGAATGATGCACTCTCTGATTGTTTTGCTATTTTTAAATTCGTTTGATATTGTGAATGCATTTTTTAGGTAAATTTGTTTTATTTTTAATTTGCAGGGCCCCACTGAAAACCGCCAAGGCGAGTGGGCTCCCTGGATAAATATCATTATTATTATTATTATATGTATACCCCTCTAAACATACGCTCAGTATCGTGGTAAGCCTTACTAGTCATAATTCAGGGCAACGCTATAACGATTGTTCAAAGAAATTGTGCGTCTGTTCTGTGCGCCTATTTTTAACTCAACGTCATTAACGGAAACTATCACCTGATTTGAATAGTTTCCACTTAAAGACTCTGGCTTCACAATGATCAAATACAATGGTGATAACGTTAACCAGCATCCAATGCAATCCAGATGTGACAGAGAAACTATCATGTCAGTCGAATGTGACATTTTGAACCCTTTGCAACACCGAGTAGGAAATAATTAACAAAATCGTTTTGCCGGGCGGTTATATATGACTGCAATGCTTCTGTGAATTGCTTCGAATTCACAGAAGCATTGCAGTCATAAGTATAAGCGCCCGGCAAAACGATTTTGGTCGAATTCACAGAACCGAAGATAGAACCGAATGGACGAATTATTCTGCAGAAGAAACGTTGAATAATGCGGAATGTTCTCAAAATTTAGGAATAAGGTAGTCTATTGACAGCTCTCAAGTGTTTTTACGTGTGGCCATCAACAAAATCTCCAAGCTTTAATCATTAAGTTTACTCGGGGTATTCGCTTTCGCAACGTTGCAACTGCCTCAGTTGATAGTCGGTTTGCCTTGTATTTAACTAATCATTTCTAATTTCTTTTGTACAGACGTATGTTCCCCGCCATACGTGTTAAAGTCTCGGGACTGGACCCTAAGAGTCATTATTTGCTAATGATGGATGTTGTACCGCTGGATAACAAACGATATAGGTGAGTGCAGTCAATCAGCCAATTTTTTTTTTCATTTTCAATTGCAACGATTCCGATGCGTGGTGTTGATGTTGTGCATGTTCAATAAATAATTCTTCATTATTTCACATCCCATTCATTTCGGCTTGCAAATCCTAGCAGTATGCAGGATTGATGAAAGACATATGTTTCATAAACCTATTTTAACGGTTTTGTTCCAACGAGTCTGCTATAGCTCAGTAATAGAACATCCGAGCTCGTAATAGGGGGTTCCTAGGTTCAAATGCTATTGGCAGAACTCGGATTTTCCGTTTTTCAAGTTTGCTTGTGGAATGATGATCGACGAAAAATACACCTTTCACAAATTCACAAGGCTTAACATAATATCATTGTACTATTCTCACTACTTCACAATCCATTCACTTTGGCATTCAAATCCTAGCAGTCTGTAGGATGTTTGTCCCGTGAACCTAGTTTAATGGCCTTGCTTCCATGATTCTCAGTCATGAAGGACCCTACCTAGTTCTCGGAAGGTCATGGGTTTCACTGTTGTCGGACGAATTCTTGTTTCTGTTCATTGTTTATATATCAGTTTCGTTCTTTTTGGAACGGGTGAGTAGTCAGCCTTCAACTTTGTTGTTTATCCTGTTCCGAGTTGCGCACCATAGAATCATGATCTCTTTCCCGAGCACCTAATGTCAAGGTCTGTATGTAAGTGTCTTATAGTTCCACCCGTATGAGGTTCCTTTTCACAAATTTGACTTTCAAACCTCTTGAGGTTGTGTTTTTCATGTTGTAGGGAAATGTAGAAGAGGGCATGGCTTAGTCCCGAAATAGGAACAATGTCAGACCTGTAGTCAGCAAATCCCATTGGTTTAAAAATTTAAGCAGTATCGCTTGAGCTGTTGTTGAACCGTACTCCATTCATATATTGAACGTATCATACCAGAGAAAAAAAACTGCTGAATATTCTCAATTGGCAGAGTCAGGAGGGCTCCTGGCAGAGTATATCAGCTGTGTTTGCACGGCCACGACTTTGAATCGCTTTCTTAGCTTCAATATGACTAATCGCATTTGTTTAAAATTACATTATTACCGTCAAGGTCAAATCTTCAACAAGGTCTCCATCCGTCGGGTAAATATATTTAGTTAAAATCTACTAGCATACTACTGCAAATGCCGCAATCTGATTGGCTGAGCTACTGCAGACTATCAGCCATTAGACTGCAGCACTTGCTTGAAGATCGTTTTCAAAATGGCGACGTCTTTGCACTTTAGCGAAGTTTCGCAAGAAGATGTAGTATGATTTTAGTATTTTTTTTTTACACTGATACACGATTCGTTTATTATGATTCTTATTAAAACAATTAGATTATTCGCTCTCGATTTCTATGAGGTGATATTTCTTTCGGCCCTCGGCCTCATCATCAACTATCACTCCATGGAATTCTCGCCGCTCATAATCTAATTGTTAATTATTATATCTACAACACCTGGATATGAGCAAACGCGCCCTCTGATTGGTTATAGGCCTGTGATAAATATGGGATGAATTTATTCGACGGTAAGTGAGCAAATTATATCAGTGAAATTGACAGGATATTTGAATTGTTTATTACGAACTTAAGTGAAACTCTCACAAACTGCCGCCATTTTGAAACATCCATGGAGCCCGTAAACTGAGTTTTTTTTCTCAATTCCGGCCACTATTTCCCCTTTTAACTATAAGAATGTTTCGCTAACGTAAAGAAATTTCACAAGTAAATAAAAGAGATGTTCAAGAACGAGCTGGACTCATGCGTTTGAAGTTTTTTTACACATCGGCTCGATAACAACATGGTTCTGTTTACAAAACAATAGCAAAGTCAATTCTTGTCATGCAAACTAGTTTCAATTTCTCATAATCGAAATATAATAAAACAATTATTACACTCAATCTCGACTTGATTTCGTGGAATAATTGCTAAATATCCCTATGTCTTTACTGATCTATATATCATCTATGTCTAATCTATATCTTTATGTCTAGAAAAGACATTATCCAAATATTTACCACTTATCCAATCGTTTTTCTTAAATGGAAGATTTTGTTTTAAGCTTTTCTTAATAAAACGCAAGAAGAGTTGTCTACACTTTTACTTTGTTGTCTGCACCATGTACAAATAGAAAAATTCAATTGATTAATACAGGTACCCATTTACTTTGTATTTCTTATTATGTATGGTACAGGTACGCGTATCACAGCTCCAAGTGGGTAGTGGCGGGAAACGCTGACGCGCCAATGCCTGGCCGCGTCTATATCCACCCAGATTCTCCTGCGCTTGGTGAAGAATGGATGAGACAAGTTGTGTCATTTGACAAGGTCAAACTGACCATTAATAACGAACTAGATCAGCTGGGTCATGTGAGTATTCAAACTGGCTTATGTAGCTTGTCTTTGTATAAGCTGCTGTCTGAGTTTTTTAGAGTTAGGAATTTTTTCCTTGCATTCATAACGAATAGTATTAATGCCACAGGCCTAGATATTTTGAAATAGCTTATTCAAACGAGTGCATTTTTAGCCCTGGTGCCATACTTGGAGTCGTTGTTAGGTTTCTTTTCAGCTGATTCTTTTTGAGTTGTTTATGAGTTTGCTATCGTTTATCGGCAAACCAGGTGACTTTCCAGTTGTAGTTTTCTAAAATTCTAATTTTATACCGGTGAAGGTACGCTTCTTTGCTGTACCTACCGATCCTCACCAGCTCTAGACCGCGAACAGTTTGTCTTTTAACATGTTTAGTCACAGATCTTCATCGCGAACGTTAACGAAATGATTATTCAAACGAGTTGAAAAAAGGGGCTGCGAATGGGAAGAGGGTGGGAAAAGACCCTTTTTCCCTTCCGCGCGCCCACGTTTTCATGTGCCTTAAAGATATCGGATCAATATCAGTTTCTGGGCAACTGTGCACCTACCCCTCCCCTAATCCAACAAGTTATAATGAGTTAAAAAGTTAGCGTTAATGTTGGATTAGGGGAGGGGTAGGTGCACGGTTGCCCAGAAACTGATATTGATCCAAGATATCAAACCCTAGTCCCCTCGCAGCCATTGTTTGGCCCGTCACGCAACGGCGAGCCAGACACCTGCTGTGAAGGAGCAAGTCAAACCTTCGCTTTTTCTCACTGTGCCAGATCATTCTTCACTCCATGCACAAGTACCAGCCGAGGATTCATGTTATCAAAAAGAATGAGAGCACAGACGCAATGTCGCTTGATATGGAGAGACCCTCCGCCATGAAGAAAACCTTCATTTTCCCTGATACAGTGTTTACAACAGTAACAATGTACCAAAATCAACAGGTAAAGCATTCCCATATATAACGGTTACCCAACGGACAAATAAGATATAAAGACTAATCTTAGTGCATAGATCGTTGATGTAATGAGGCTCAACAAAATATACTGGAGTATATTTAAGTTTCTTCATACTGTATCAGTCAAAAGAAAGAAGAAAAATTTGGCAGAGCTAACTAGGATGAAACATTTTATCCTAAACAGCATACCAAACGGAAGCTCTGTAAAGCAAAGATTAAGAATTTTTTTCGATGTAACGTTTTTTCGCCTGCTACACCAAGATACCCTACAGCCAGTCGTTAATACACGAGGCAATCATTCCATAGACATGTTTTTAAATATGTCTCAATGATACTGTGTTCTTGTCTTCTAGCAAAGTTGGTCGCAGAACTGTCTTTTTCCCAGTAGACCACAGTGTCAATTATTACACCCTTAATAAAAAAATGTTCAACGCGCTGATTGGCTGAAAGCACGTCAGTTGATCCCAAATGTTGCAGAAAGTTAAATTCAAATCTTTGCATGTCTATTATTAACAAGTAATCAAATGATTTCGAGTGCAATTTTCTATAAATAAGCATTAGTAAATTTTTCTAAGACTTACAACAAATTACGGGCTCGTGCAATTGTTTTAGTCTTTGAAAAATTTACTTGTGCTTATTTATACCAAACTGCACCCAAAGCCATTTGATTACCTATACTAATTGGCCCAAATAGTTCAGGGTTGTGAGAAACTGCACGCCTGGTATATACATGACCATCGTTCCTTTCGAGCCACGAATATCTTCGAGTATTCATCTCTACATAAGCAAATCGTGATTATTTTTCTACAATACACTTCTAGAATAGTTACATTTCTGGCAGATTTCAAGCTTGTAGGGTTCTTTTCTTTCCTAAAGATAAATGGTATATTGCTCGGTTCGGTTCAGTGTTTTCCGTTAGCTTTTGTCTCACTAACCTCAAAACAGTCTGCTAGAATCACTTGCCCTAAGGGACAACTTTGAGCAATGAATGGTTTCCGTTTCTTGCAAATGCCTTTCGGGCATGAAAGTTTTTGGGGGTGTCCGAGAAAGAAGTGCAAGCAAGTATGTCCACGTCAGCAGTCGTTTCCGTATACTTTGGGTTTTTTTGCGCGAGCTTTTAATAGAGTATAAACAATGTGGATCAATGGAAGTATCTGGGCAATTGTGCACCTACCCCTCCCCTAACCCATCAAGGTATAATAAGTTTAAAAGTTAGCGTTAATGTTGGGTTAGGGGAGGGGTAGGTGCACAGTTGCCCAGATACTTCCATTGATCTGTATTCCTGGTCAAAATCTCTGATGTTTCTTTTCTTCCTGACCTCGGACTCCGACGTTCTGTTTTGCAAAAGAAGAATTCAGCCTGACCTTGCATGAACATGGTATCGCAGGGTGAATGTTTATTTTGAGGAAGATTTCATGTATTCTAACTGTTTGTCGAGTTTCATAGTTCGGGTCTGAAAAGAACTGTTGTTGACGACGCTGACTGACAAACAAGTTCCGAGACTTTTTAATCATTTATGATATTTTAAATGTAACGGACAGCGTACAATACTACGGAGAATGGAAGTTTGTAAATCAATGTTTTTCTTTTAATTCTCTTTTTAAAAAAGCTCTAAAAAGCGAGCAAAAAGGGGTTAAAGTTCTTGTGAGCTGCCCGCATGACAAATTGTCTGGTTTTGCAATCAGAGAAATTTAGTCTGCGTGAGGGCAGTTACAAAGTTGCGAAAACACCTGAGACTTTTCTTTTTACTGTGTTCTGTGTGCGATTTAAGTAACTTTAGGTCTGCAAGCATCTGGAAATGATGCTATCTGGAGAAGTGAGGGGCGTTATCACGCAATAGAACTGGCAATTAGATGTACTACTAAAACGTGTTGAAACCATTAAGACAACAACTCTTCGCTGGCCGCAAGAATAGGCATAGGGTAAAATATCGACTGGACCATTGGACCCTTGGACCATTGGACTATTTTTTGGACTATTTTTTTGACCATTTTTTGGACTATTTCATGGACTAAATTTTGAACTATTTTTTGAATCTTTGGTAAGGGGTGGGTACCTAGTTTTGTCAGGGGGTGGTTTATCGATGAGTATATTTACCAAACCAGCAATTGTTTTAGTTTCCAGCGTGTGACTCAATCGCTCGTTTTGTCCCACCTAAATAAATTATGCAAGAGAAAGGCTACAGGTCTCGATTCTGTGTCAGCAAGACTTCTAAAAGAATGTCCGGATTTAATCTCCTGGTCACTCGCTTTGATATTCAATCAATCGATCGATACTGGTATTTTTCCTGATGAATGGAAAAATGCAAGAATCACGCCTCTTTTTAAGAAAGCAGGAAGTAGGAGTGATCCTTCTAATTATCGACCGATCTCGATTATCCCGGTTGTGGCCAAGGTTTTCGAGCGAATTATTTATGATCAGTTGTAGCGTTACCTAAATGAAAATAATCTTCTTAGTAGACACCAATCCGGTTTTCGCTGGCTGCATTCTACAGTTACTGCATTGATTGAAGCGACTGATAATTGGTCTTTAAACATCGATCGTGGCTTTGTTAATGCCGTTGTATTTTTAGATCTTAAGAAGGCTTTCGATACTGTGGATCACTCTATTCTTCTCTCAAAATTACAAGCTTATGGTATTCAGGGTTCCACAAACCAATGGTTCTGCTCTTATTTAAAAGACCGAACCCAAACGTGTCTTGTAAACGGGAATAAATCGTCCAAAATGTTCCTTCGCTGTGGTGTTCCACATGGAATGATTCTTGGATCCCTTTTATTTCTATTGTATATAAATGACTTGCCTAATTGCCTCCAGCATTCCAAACCAAGGATGTACGCCGATGACACTAGTATTACTTTTGCTGGTAGTGACGTTGATGAAATAAGTAGTTGTATTAATCTTGATTTGGAGAGAATTCGTGTGTGGCTTGCAGCCAACAAACTAACTTTAAATATGACAAAGACAGAATTCCTTCTGATTGGTTCCAAGCAAAGGCTTTCAAATTATACAGTGAATCCTACTGCTAATATCAACCAGTTTCCGATAAAACGGTTCTCGACTGTTAAATCCTTAGGTGTACACGTTGATGAAAATCTTACTTGGGAGTGTCATATCTATGAGCTTTCCAAAAAGATTGCTTCTGGCATTAGTGCCATTAAACGTATTAGGTATTCGGTCCCATATAAGACTATACTTTCCGTTTACAATTCATTAGTCCAACCTCATCTCGATTACTGCAGTTCGGTCTGGGGATCCTGTTCTAAAACTCTTTCTCAAAAGTTACAGAAATTACAAAATCGGGCAGCACGCGTCATAACTTTTTCAAATTACGATCGTAATACCGATGAATTGTTGAGGATGGTCAACTGGGTTAAACTGGATCGTCAACGCCTTGTTAAAAATTTAGTCCATGAAATAGTCCAAAAAATGGTCCAAAAAATAGTCCAAAAAATAGTCAAATGGTCCAAGGGTCAAATGGTCCAGTCCATATTTTACCCTATGCCGCAAGAATATTTTCCTTTGAGAAGGCGCTAAGAGCATGTTTTTATAATTTACTCAAGCTAAATGGTCAAGACCGGAATTGATAAAAATGGGGTCGGTGAATTATTGTATCACATTAAGCTTGATTACTTGATTAATGCGCCGCTAATGAGCACGTTTCGTTTGAGCTCGCCGACTTTCCCTATGGTTATAAATGACCGCCATTAGGAACTAGACTGATTTTGTCTCCCCATCGGCTTGCTCAAGCAACAATCGATGTGATTTTATGAGCTTTATCTCATCAAATGTTTATTCGTTATATACATGCATTTAAAACAGACCTTAAAGCCATTACCATATACAGTGTAGATAAAATCAGAGGCCATTCGGCGTTTTCGTCTCAAGTGGCGTTTATCCACCATTAGCCCTCTGTGTTGTTATATTAAATGGATGGCGAATCGTTGCAGTTGCCACACAGAGTAGTTTACCGAGAAATGTATGTATTATAGCTAAAGACTGAAAACAAATTACTTACCCCCGCGCGAGCACCCCTGTTGTTTGATGTCGTCATCTTGCCATTGTTGCCAGGATCTGAGAAGTCATTGAAGTAAGTTCATAAACGGTCATCTCAAAATCCAACAAAATCGCTCAAGAGTTTACATATGACGTAAAAAAGTGACACTGCAGAGCGGTTAAGGTAATTAAACGTTTATTTGAAATTGGGTACAGATGAATGGAGACGTCGCTACATCACTATATATACACGACACATAATGATTTCCCATACATAACTGGGTTAGATTTCCCTCTATCCTCCATACTAAATTAGCACGTTGTAGGAAAAATTCTTACGGTAACAGACGTGCAAACATTCTCGTGCTCGAAGAAGGAGACAGTACGGCTACAGCATGTATTATGAAACATGTTGTGATAAGGGAATTTAGCCCATAACTGTAAATAACATGACCACAAATGTATGGCTTGCGTTGATCTTTGTTAGTGCCTTAAGTAAAGATACAAGTACACGTATTTATAAAGAGACTTCATTATATCTCTCAGTTAGTGAGCGCGTTGTGATTGGTCAATTTAGCGGGCCGTACTTCACCCGTACTTCACTGTACTGCCCGTTATATTCAAAAGTTCGTTTTGAGTTATAATAAATATCTTACAAACCTCGTTTTCTTGGTCCGTACTGTAAATTACAGATCCTCGTTTTTTTCCGCTTGGATTTATGGCTCGCGCGCTTCGAAAAAACTCGGTCCGTAACTTACAGTACGGAACTCGAACTCGGTTAGTTAGAGGTATTTCTAAATTCGTTATGACGAAGGGCTAACGCTCGAAACGTCAGCACGCCCCCTCCTCTTCTTTTACCTTATCATGGTATAACTTTACTTTTTTAACTTGCTTGATTGACCCAATTTCTTGTACACTATTTATGTCTGCCTAACTTGATTTATAATGAAAAGGAGTTGGCAAAGGAACAATAGGGTTTTTTCGCAGATCTGAGAGTAGGGAACTTCAACAAACATTGACAACGACGACTTCTAAGCCGAGGACAACAAAGAAACCTAGCAGACTGCATTCCACGCGTGCTTTTGTTTGGTGCTGTCATGTCTAGGTGGTGCTTTGCTTTGCCTTAAGCTCCAAACGAGGGCCTGTTTGGGAGCTGATTTTATGCGAGCAGTAAGATTCTCT
This sequence comes from Ricordea florida, assembly GCA_949710005.1. Lineage (NCBI taxonomy): Eukaryota > Metazoa > Cnidaria > Anthozoa > Corallimorpharia > Ricordeidae > Ricordea > Ricordea florida. The sequence goes on from OX453273.1 coordinate 34,993,759, forward strand.
ATCTGTAACGCGGATTGAGACTGCCCAAACACATCCGCTAGCAGGATAAAAGCAGTTTTCCGAAAAAGCTTGAAATTTTGCTTAGAATGGAAATATCATATATATTGGACACGAGGCATGGCAACCGTCGATTCGACCTGAAATGTTTCCTCTTTCTACAGATAACTCGTTTGAAAATTGACAGCAATCCCTTTGCGAAAGGCTTCAGAGATTCTGGTCGAGTAAGGTAAGTACTGAAAGAGTCATTGATTCCTTCACTAATAAAAGCTTTTTCATCTTTTAGATCAGTTTGATCAGTGGCATCCTTTTTATACTGAGCTTACAAATGATATGCTAACCACTGATTTATAAACGACGCCGTGAAAACGACGCTGTGCATGGATCGGTTCGAACGTAATTTGCCAATCTTGAGATCCTGATGGTTGCAAATTGGCCAAGTTCTTTCTTTGCGTTCACCGTCAAAGAAAGAACTTGGCCGATATCCAGTCGTTTTGACCAAGCAAGCTTGGTCAATAATGGATTTATGATATGGTGATTTTGTTTTGTTTTGTTTTGCGGGACGAAGCAAAAATGGCGATTGGGCAAAGTTAAAGGACCGTTCATTTTTTAAGGGAGGGGGTGCTGGTGGGATTTGGGGGAGTGTCACTGGGAAATTGAGTGACCCCCCCCCCCTCAGCTTGCCAATTTTTTCACTTGACCCCCCCTCAAAAGGAATTTTTTTGGGATGACCCCCCCTGGCAACCTCGAAAAGATGTTTATATTTCGTGAATAAAGCAGGAGAATTTCTCATCAATTTATGAAAACTTCATACCACTTTTTCATCTGTTCATCGCTTTTTTTTCGCTTGACCCCCCCTTTTTCTTCATTTTTTTGGGGTGGCCCCCCCTTGAAGCCATTTTTTTTCGCGTGCCCCCCCCCAAATCCCACCAGGTCCCCCTATCCCTTGAAAAATGAATGGTCCCTAAGGTCTGTCTTGCTCGCTCGGGTAGCCAATCAGAACTCAGGATTTGCCTCATCTTGCTCGCTCACAGAACCAGCCGTAGAATAAAATGTTATTATAAAGCTTCAATCGTAAGTGGCCAAAATATTACGGATCCCTTCCACCTCTTGTAAGCCTCTCTTTGTATAATTCATTTAATTTGAAACAAGTCAGTCATGTTTGTGCCTCTTCAGAAACTTGTTGCTAAATTAAGATACTAATGCTCGAACAGGAATCATGAAACGAACCTGTTGTTCACGAGTAGTTAGCAATAGTATAGGAGATCTTTGCAGCCATACTTTTCTAATGGAATTGAAGTTCCAATGAAGTTCCTGGTTAGGAAACTTTGGGCTTAGAGAGAATACTTTTGTGAATGAGTTTTCGTGTTTCGCGTTTCATCTTCAGTCGCGCGACTTTTCATGAGCAAAGTACAAATTTCACAGATTTCATTGCACAAAATGGTACATTTTTTCCAACTCGTTCCTAAAGGATATGTATAGTACTTGTAGAAATTTAATCATACAGGTGAGAATGTGGTTCATGATTTTTTGAATAAAATAAGAATCTTTGCTCGACCCAAAACATCGGTTCTCCCATAGGTTGAAAGAATTGAAAAGAAGTTAAAGAACCAGTCGGTTGCCCTCTCCTCGCTGGCAATCCACGTCTAGGATTGACTGCGCATGTACTGTTCAGCAAATACTTCAGGCCAGACTCTTGACAATCGCCATTCCCATATACCAATATGCTAGTCAGAATTTTGTGCGTTCAAGAGGGAGTTTATTGATTATGGGACTTTACGTGATGACTATCATGAAGATCACGCCATTTACTATGGGTAAAGCCTGGACTCCTATTCTGCTATTCCTTAGTGTACAACTGATTTAGATGGTTTCCACATTTTTTAAATAAACATTTCTTTACTTCTATGCGTGTTGTTGTTTTTTCGTAGGGATCCAATGGAGGAAATAATGCAAGTCTACTCGTACTACAGACCACCCGGAAGAGGCGTGGTCTACCCAAGTTTTGGAAGAGATGAACAAAGAATCAATGGTAAGTCACGAAAGTCTGTCAGTTTGAGTGACAGTTGGATGCAGTGTTTTACCGCAGGTGAATTACTCTGGAGTCCGTTTTTATAGGGTCCTGAAAGGGGGGGGGGGGGGGGGTGCCAAACTCATTTTCCCAGCCTATTTTTCTTTTGAATTCCCAGTGCTCAAATCCCATTCCCACTGGCAGAATTCGGAAAGAAATTCACATTTCCAGAGACCGAATCCAAGCCCCGGTGACTTAAATCCCAATTTCCCATGGCAAAACCCTCCGGGCCAATCCGAACTCCCATTTCACCCTTTCAGGGCCCTCTTATTAGTCCTTGGGTAAGTGAGTTTGTACAAAGAAATGTTCTTGTTTTACCTGTTCTTCCTGTTATACCACTACTTAAGACTTACCAAAATTTGTACTGTGCGTATTACTCACTCTTGTTCAGTTAGTTTTCAAAAGATGGTTACGCTGTCAAACAATTATCACACTGCATCGCTGGTCAGGAGGGGTCTAAAGTTGGTATCAGACTCCTGCGTAGACACCTCGAGAATTACAGTGGACTATCACGCAGAGCAGTACACAAAACTGTTCAATAGCTTTTTTTGGAAGATTCGAAACAAGGTTTCTGCTTTACCAAGCAACTAAACATTAAACAAACAGCACCCTGTTATATAAATGACTTCTTAAAACCAAAATGTAGTACATCTCATAATGTCATTACTATTCTCTTTTCTTTACATTTTTTTTTAAATTTACCTTCCCCTGTGTCGCATTTTTTGTTTTGTTTTTCCACAGATCAAGGCTCGTGCTCCCAGCACCCTACTGTAACACCAGTAGTATCATCTACTTATCAGTCAGTTCCAATGAGCACATCAATACCACCACTTCAAACACCGACTTGTCATTCAAACGCCGCTTTCACTGCCTTCAATGGCCACGCCTGCTTACCATCCTTTCCACACGGAGCCATGTTACAGACACAGTATCACGTGACTCCTTACTGTACTGCCACTGAAACATACGGGACATTTGGTCATGCGTTTCACTCATCGGTGTCACCGTTTACGCCATGCGCAGTCAATGGCGTGGTCAACCAATCAGAAGGCTTACCACTGAGCCCTTTACCCAATCATCAAGCGAGTGGATACCAAGGAAATAGCTACGCGCCAACGCACGCTTTCACAATGCATACAACATGAACCTGTTTAATAGTACGTAATATATATTCATTGAACTTGAAAGATAACTTAAGTGATCGTAGAGTTTAAATGAGTTTGATCATGGAAGAGGATCTAACGTTAGCTTAGCGATCGGGTCATGACATCACTCTTCACGGAATAAGATGTGGAATGCAACATACGTAACATAACAAAACATCCACGGAAGTCTATATGTAGGTTTTCATATCTCTCTCATTTGGACTTGATCGACTAGATTGCGGGTATAATCTATCCATTAAGAATTGATCAGTTTCCAACAAATAATGGCCAATCAAGTTAGTGCTTATGACCACGAAACCCCCTGATTGCTGTGCAATTTCGGGAAATCACTTATAGACGACTAAGAAAATGCCACAATGTGATTAGCTACGCTACCAGACATGCTAGAGGACTATAAGTAATAGTCCTCGAGTTGCGAAATTCGTGACGCTTTCTTTCGTTTTATTCCAAATTAATTATTTCTTCAAATGGCATTTGCTAACTTTCTTATTGCCTTTTCTGTCCGACTAGTTGGGTAACACTAAAACAATTAGACGCTTTGTCTTCAAGAGCCACGGGAATAGCCCATTCGGCTATGCCTCATGGGCTATTGACCTGTAGTTACGGGTCTAATTGTTATGTAAACGTGGTAGAGAATTACGTATCACAGTAACAACAAAGTGACGTGAAAAGTTACACCTAATTTACAATTTTTTTTTTGCTCTGGATCGAGGTGAGAATACTAAAAAGAAAACCAACAGTGCAGAAAATTTAAATTGAGTGCAAAAAGTTGAAATTGAGTGCAGTAAGTTGAAATTAAATTTTTGCATGTATATGATTAACAAATTATCACATGATTTGTCTCGTGCAATTTGGGATAAATCAGCACTCGTAAATTTTTCAAAGACTACAAATTGCACTCGCCCTAAGGGCTCGTGCAATTTGGTTAACCTTTTTTTTTTTTTTTTTTTTTTTTTTTAATAATTTTTATTAGTTTAAAAAAAAAATTACATGTAATGTTTAAGTTACAACACTATTTACAAACACTACAAAAACTAAAAGTAGGTATTACAATAGTACATGTAGCTATCACAACGAAATATACAGAAGTGGTGACATTAACCTATGACAATTGAAAAATATTTACAAGAAGGGAAAAATAAAAGTGTGTGGCATAGGGTAAAGTTCCAAGGAGGTTACATTTTTCCTTGATGGTATACTATGATGCCTAGGAGGCGTTAACTATGAAATTTTCCAATCGATATCTGGGCTTAATTTCACTGCAGCTGATAAAATCTGAAAGGATCAGTGCTTCCTCATTTAATTTCCTGATGTTTACATAGCGACGCATAAATAAAAGAGTGTAGTTAAGTTTCTTAAGTAGAACTGAAGAGGGGTTAGGAATACCAAATAAAAGCTCGACAGTTGTTAGATTAAATTGTGAGCCATTTGTATCATTAAACCAGCCTATGCAGGTTTTAACAAAGCGCTTGGTAAATGGACATTCAATGAACGTATGATCAATCGAGTCTTGTTCGCCACAGTAAAGACAATTATCATCAGATTTAACTCCAAACCTGTGAAGTTCCTTTTTAGTAATTATTATTCTATGAATAAATTTGAAATGATACTCCTTTAGTCTATTCTCTTTACATATTTTCCTAACTGAGTTGTAGATGTTTTTCCATTGTTCATCGTTTAATTTAACAACGGTTTCCCATCGTTTAAAGCCAGTTTGTTTACAAGTATGAGTTTTTTTAACCAGGAGCCAATAAAAGTCTTTCGCTTTAGCATTCAAAAGGTTTATCTCAATCTCATTTCCTAATTGAAAAGAAGTCAGGTCGTTGTAATTGAAGGCTGTAGGGGAATCTTGTGTTCTCGCTTTTAACAGCAAATGATTTGGAATAGCAGAGATTACCTGATAAAACTGAAGAAAGTTTGTTTTTTTTAGGCTATACTTGTTACGAAAGTTACTAAAAGAGAGAAAGCTACCATCTCGACTTAGAAGATCTCTGATTTCAAGTATTCCTTTCGAGTACCACTCCCTATTAAAGAAAGATTTTCCTCCGATTAAAATGTCTTTGTTGTTATACAACAGTTGATCACGCCAAGAATTGTTGGAATAAAGAGATGTAAGTTCGCTGAAAAATTTTAACGCGTCCTTATAGAATTTCGGAAGATCATCTAGGAAATCAATATTATAGTTGCAACTGAGTAAAAGTTCTAAGCCTCCTCGTTTTTTGAAACAGTGGTCAGGAACCACCTTCCAGTTTTGGTGACCAGAACGGAGGAGCCTAGGGATCCAGGCTAAGCGCAACGATTTCACAAATGTTTCAAAATCGACCATGCGAAGTCCTCCTTTGTCATAGTCTTGATACAAACCTACTCTTTTGATTCTGTCTTTCTTATTTTTCCACAGAAAACGGAATAATCTTCCCTTAACATTGTCTATAATCTCACCGGGAACCTGTACATTCGAAGCGGAATAGACAAGTGAAGAAATTCCTAGTGCTTTTATTATTAACACCTTTCCGAATAACGTTAAGTCCCTCGATCTCCACATATCGAGATTCGTTTGCAGTTTCTGTATCTTAAGATTAAAATTAAAGTTGTCATTACCCTTTTTGTCATATGATAAAAATATTCCTAAGAACCTTGTCGGAGAGTGGACCCGCTTAAGATTTAACGGCTTGTCACGCTTATTAGCCCATTTGCCAAGCCACATTGCTTTCGTCTTTTCGATGTTGAGTTTAAGTCCAGAGATCTCACCAAACTGATTAACGACAGCCATTGCCGCTTCTACCGATGCTACATTTGCACAAAATAGGTTTGTGTCATCTGCAAATTGACTTAATTTGATTTCATTATTAAAAAGACAAATGCCTTTTACACTGTCAGTTTGACGTATTTTATTCGACATTAGTTCTGCAGTTAAAATAAAACGAAAAGGCGATAAAGGACAGCCCTGTCTCACTCCAGAAGAGGGCTTGAACCAATTAGTGGCAAAACCATTGTTAAGTACTGCAGTTTCCACATTGGTGTAAAAGATCTCAATCCACTTTCTGAGATTCGTTCCGAAATTATACCTACTTAGCATGTATTGTATCAATGGCCATTCCAAAGTATCAAAAGCCTTACGAAAGTCTAGAGACAACAGAATTCCTGTGCTCTGATCTTTTTCGGTTTTTTCCAGAAGATCACTTATAAGCCTAATATTCTCTCCAATATACCTCTCTTTAATGAATCCCGTTTGATCAGAATGTATCAAACTTGGTAAGACAGGTTCAATTCTCTTCGCTATTGCTTTCGACGCTATTTTGTAGTCGACATTGAGAAGTGTAATCGGTCTCCAGTTTTTTAAAGTTACTAGTGATTCTTCTTCTTTTGGTATTAAGGTTATCACACCCCTGCGTTGAGAAATAGAAAGCTGTCCTGTTTCATGAGAAGCGTTGAGGCAATCGACAAGATCTTCCCCTAAAATGTCAAAAAACTTTTGGTAAAATTCAACTGTAAAGCCATCTTCTCCCGGTGATTTTCCATTGCTAAAGGAGTTTAGTATTTGTTTGCATTCGTCAAAACTTAGAGGACCCTCCAATCTGTCTCGTTCATCATTAGAAAGATGAGGAATTTCAAGGTTTTGACTAAATTGGTCAAAGTCAGACAGGGTTGCCGAAACTTTGGATGTATACAGATCTTTATAATAGGATTCAATTTCTTGCAAGATCAACTTTTCCTCGGTTAAGAGTTCTCCATTGTCCAATTCAAGTTCCAAAATGGTCTTCTTGTTGTAGTTTCTCTTCTCAAGATTGAAAAAATATTTGGTTGGCCTTTCACCTTTTTCAATCCAACGACATTTCGACCTAAACAACACTTCTTTCCCTTTACGTTCATACATTGATTGAAGCTCCTTTTTAAGGTTATCATACAGTTTTAAGTCTTGGTCAATATTTTGAAGATCATCACTATTGCAAATTATGTCATCAAGATTGTCTAGCATTTCCTTGATTTCCAGTTCACGTTTGTTAAGCAATTTGCGTTTACCTTTAGTATAGGAGATAGTTATAGATCTGATTTCCATCTTTAGAAGTTCCCATAACATTTGTTTATCAACAACGGTTTTATATCTCTCGCGTAACTGCGGATATATTCTTTTAATTTTTTCGACATATTTATTATCCTCTAGTAAGGTATTATTAAATTTCCAAAAGCCAGGGCCTCTGGAGGTTTCTTGAGGCAAATTAAGCGACAGGTAAATTAAGTTGTGGTCTGGAGCTATTGATGTCTGGATGTCTACTTTTGAGACATATTTTTTCAACTCCTTGGCCAAAAGAAAGAAGTCGATTCTTGATTTCAACTTTAAGGCCTTCGAAAAATAGGAGAATTTATTCACGTTAGGGTGTCGTTCTCTTTGTATGTCAACAAGGTCAAGCATGTCCATGGTAATTAAAATACAGTTTCTAAAATTCGTTGGTTTCCATGCTAATCCATCTTTTTTGTCTTTCTTTGTTAGGGTACAGTTCCAATCACCGCCTATGATTAGCATCGTCACCTCTGATTGATCAATCAGACAATTATTAAGTTCTTGGATAAATAGCAATTGTTCACTTTGGTTATTAGGGGCATATACATTACAGAGTGACAATTTTAAACAATTGAAATTCAATGTTATTAGCACTACTCGACCAGAATTATCAGTAAAGGAATGCTCCAATTTCTGATTCAGTGATGGATCAATTAAAATACAGACACCTCTGCTTTGCCGACTACCATGCGAAAAAATAATGTTCCCTCCCCACTCTTTTTTCCATATGGTTTCATCACTTGCTTCTGAAAAAGTTTCTTGGAGAAAGTAAAAAGAAGCCTTTTGATCTTTTAGATACGAGAATATGCTCCTCCTCTTTACCTGATCCCTCATGCCACGCACATTTAGTGATACTATTATACATTTTTGATTTCTTGAATTATTCATGGTAACTACCTGTACAGAAAACAAAGCTTGAAAAACAACTACACTTAACACCTACGTTTTTGAATAAAAATAATAAAGCTCAGAAAAACAAGATCGAAAATAATAATGGCATAGAAAAAAAAAAGCAAAAAACCTAAATTTAAGTTAAGGTAAGAGTGTCCCTCTGTCCCGCTTTTCAATAACAAATCCCTCTCCTAAACTAACATGTTTGCACAGATCTTAAAAACTTTATAAGTTATCTAAATCCTCCAAACAATAAATCCTTACCGGTGATCCGTCCGGCGATGTTTTAACATAAACTTTTCCATCTAGTGTCCAAACGCTTTGAATCAATTCATCCTTTCTCATGCTGTTCGCTTTCTTGATGATACTCCGTCGGTAAGCAGTGAGATTCTCGTTTATAAATATACGGGGCTTACGATCGACAGCGGCGGCGTAGCTTCTGGAAGGGAAAACATCCGAAGCATTGACACGTTTTAACATTATTCGGCTTTTATAAAGTTTGGACTTAACTTTATGGCTCACAAATTTTACAATGATAGGCTTATTCCGAGTATTGAGTTTGTGGGAAATTTCGATGTCCTCCGGCTCAATTGGTACGTTTAAGGTTTCTCCAAGTTTTATAACCACATATTCCGTAGATGTGTAGGCATCTTCTGGGATGCCGTGAATTTCTAGCGAGTTTTTTCGGGTATACTGTTCCAAATTATCCAGCTCTTCGCTTAAGCGCTCCGTCTCTTCACTTTCGTTGTTCAATTTCTTCTTCGTAGACGCAAGTTCTTCTCTAAGCGCACGGTTTTCTTTCGTTGTGGCTTCCAATGAAGCTTTCATCTTGTTTAAATCACGTTGTTGAGCTTGAAACGCTGACTTCAGCTGCACAAGTTCTTCTTTGAATATTTGGTTTTCCTTTAAAATACTCACTACTGACGTTTGTATTTCCACTAGCATCTCCTTAATTTCGGCCAAACTAGGCTCGGGAGGTGGATTTTCGGTTCCTTCGAGTGTTTCCTTGTCCCCGCTAGCGGCCATGTTGGGTCTTTTGGCGTCGTTGAGGTCTCCCTCTTCAAGCGAACCTCTGTCACCACGTTTGTTTTGCAATTTGGTTAACCTTAGAAAAATTTACTCGTGCTGATTTATCCCAAGTTGCACTCGAAATCATGTGATTACCTATACAAATTAGGAAAGTAGAAATACTCAAAACACTGCATTACATACTGGCACTTAAGGGACCGTTCACTCTTTACGAGGGAGGGGGGGCTGCGGGACTTAAAAGGACCATGCGAAAAAAGGGGGGGCATCCCAAAATAAAAAAATAGGGGAAGGGGGGTCACGTGAAATATGTTCTTATTTCTTTGTTTAGACACAGTATTTCCTTCAGGAATTTACAATATTGAATTCAATAAAAAAATCTTACTGCCTGAATAAATTAAGTGTACTCAGCAATACTTTTATGTCATAATGTTTTAATCGGAAATTGACTTGTCTTTTGTTTTGTGCTTTCTGATAAACAGCTGTCTGTAGTATTAAAAAATGTAAATATTTTCTTCATAACAAGCACAATCATGTGAAGTAGGGAATAACAGCGAATATTAAAACAGGTAACATCTTGGGAGAGGGTTATTTTATTCATTTTATTTTTGCTGGGGAGTCATCCGAAAAAATTACCGCTTCAAGGGGGCGGGGGGGGGTTATGTGAAAAAAAAAATGGCAAGCTAAGGGGGGTGTTTAATCGAATCACACCAGCCTCCCCGTCCCTCGTAAAGCATGAACGGTTCCTAAGTTGTGGCATGCTATGAGAATACTTGTCAGAACGTTTAACTGCTGCACTGACCACCCCCTCGTGTCCTTTTCTTGGCTTGATGCACTGTGCCTTTAACGGTTTATTTTTCCGAATTCCCCTTCTGGATGTGGGAGCCAGGGTGGGATACTGCTAAAACTTTGTGGCGATTTCTCTGCCCTTTCAAAGCCTGGCGTCTTCTTTTTTGGTTTTCCGTTTAACTGCTCCTTTACCTCGTCTAAAACTGACCGTGTGTCGAAAGCAGGGTTTCATATATTATTTCAGATGCATATGGTATACAAAAACATTTAAAACTAGCAACCATCGAAATTTAATTTCATCGCTTTGACAGTGACCACTTAACCTGGATAGACTAAGTCAGTGCTCATGAAGTAATATTTGTTCCCAGGGTACATTGTGAGCAGCTTGCTTAACAATTCGTTAGTATGAGACAACATTTTGAGAAAAGCTGTGCTTTTCTGTCTTTTCGTGAATCCACAATTTTATACAGTCACAGTACACATTTAGGCCCTGATCTTCCAACTTCAAAGGAAAATATGCCATCATGCGAAACATTTTCTACGAATATCCGTTGTAATTTTGATTTGAGATTTTACTGACAACAATTTAAGGATGCTTAATGTCCCTCCATCAGTCTACAACTCTTTGTTACGGGCCACGAGCGGGCAGCTTTAATGTTCTACACAGTGACATTTAAGACGAGACGTCGTACAACTGCCATACCAGCGGAATGGGATTGGTAGTTAACGTTTACGTAACGATTATAGCTAACAAACCTAACTTAGACTTGCGAGCGTGTCCATTGATAACGTACAATGACGCTTCAACTTGTGGTTTACATGTATATATTTTGGTGATTTCACCTGAATGGTCCACTAACTTTATTATGTACATTAATAGCATAAATCTGCAAATTTTGTTTTTGAGGTTCACAAGTTCATGAATATAGAAAGCGATCTAAAAATTAAATTATTACCCCGGATCCCACACAAAATAAACACAAAAACAAAAGAAACACATTTGTTTTTCTTTCGACGACTCCGCGAAATGAGGTGCTTCAGCAAACTTCTTCCATTTGGTTGGGACAAAGTTTGGTAGAGGATCTCCAGACCTCTTGATTACTAAAATGAGTTGTTCTCTGAAATCAAGTTTCTTCAAAATGTTCCGAGCAAACCATGAAGCGTCCTTCTGGGTTGAACGTTTTTCGATGGGTTCCAATAAACCTTACCTCGGCTATCGCGATCGCTCCTAAAAGCAGGGCTTGTGCGCAGCGAAACGGCGATGCTGTGATTTGAGTAGTTGCTACAACCTTGCACTACAAAATGACTAACTGGCATTATCCGTTACACTTCCTTGAAAACATTGGATTACAACTTAATTTCTTCGCAAATTGCGTGCTTCGATATACATTCATGATATATATTGTTTGTATGGGAAAATAACCATGAGCTGCATATGAGTTCAGAGTCTGGCGTCACTTCCTCTAAATTGCAACCAAGCCTTCCGGTGTAACACATGGCCAAGTAATGGCGACCGTCAAATCGCGAACTTCCCCTGACAAAAAAAAAAAAAATTAAAAAACAAACAGTTCTATTTCTTGAATTGAATCCAATTTTTGGGAGGTAACTTAGGAACTCAAACTCCTTAAGAAAATGTAAAAACAAGTGACGAAAAGTTTGATTTGAGGAGCACTTTAAAGATTAGTTCACATGATATACTGACAGACTTATTAATGGGAAGTTCTGGGCCTGTTGGGATCCGTACTCTCTTTAGCCCTTTTAGCTGAGATTTCGTATCTCGTGTCCTGGAATAGCGGTATTATATATAACTACAGATGTACTGTGCTACACGTCTGTTTGACAATGACGGCAGCACTGAGCGGAGTCCCATTCTGTATGTAATCATACTCTTGAGCCCAGTCCTAGAGTTGTATCATAAAATCGCTTTGTTACTTTTTATCGCGGGCCAAATCAAGATAGTAATTTGGTATTATTGTCAAGATACGCGGCCAAATTGAAAACCGCCCTCTTGAAAACACGCGTTTTGCGGGCCGCAAATGACTCCTAGCGGGCCGTTAATGCATTAACGGCCCGCTTAACTTTCCATACCATAGTTTCATGCTACATCTCTGTTAAACATTTTTTTCTTATTAAATGAATTGGTACGATTTGGCCTTGTGTATTGATAATAATGATAATCGCATGACTTTTGTCGGTCATATAGTTTATTTGTGTCCCTCGTAGCATCATTTGCGCCCTTGCGCTTCGCGCTCGGGCGCAAATGATGCTACTCGGGCCACAAAATAAACTATACTTTGAGTGCCCTCCAAAAGTCATGTGATTGTCCTATTAATATAGACAACGCCATGGTTTCCGAGGATATGTGGCAACTTTTTCCACTTCCAATTCTCAAACTGGTTTTCTATCTCGACGAAGTTTAACAGAGATCATTGAATGTTTAGTTGCTTAGGCACCGCCTGCAGCGGCTTGTACCAAGAGCCCTTTAATGGTATGGTAATGGCCTCCTGCTTATACCAAAATCTACAGAAAACTATACTCGTACTTTCAGATTACCCTGAATCCTTTTCGCAACCTGCATTCAGTTTAATATTAATTATACCAGTTGCTCATAAATCTTATCAATCAATCAATGTATTTATTGTCGATAACGTGGGAAGTGGTCGCCCAATCCCCCGAGCCAGGGGCTCATGTAAAAAACATTTGACATATATAAATTACAACTGCAACTACAAGGGCCTCTGAACCCCAACACCGGGTCCTACCAGGCTCCTGGTTCTGCGTCCCCTACAAAGCCATCCTGGGTTCCCCTCCCCTATAAAGGCCATGTTTTTATTATTTATTATTTATTTATTATTATTTTGCCATACACACAAAATATTCATGTAAAGTTTAAAAAGATGAGGCAAGGAAGCCCAAGAAAGCCAATAAGGCTTATGAATAGAGCCACCTTTTAAGATTATGTTATTTAATAAACAATTACAATGCTGACATCGACAATTTAACTCTAAGTACGCCTATTTGTTTTGAACATAGAAAATAATCATTAAAATAGGAAAAAAATAGAAAAGGCTGAACGTGTAAGTGCAAAAAAAAAGACGAGAAAGAAAAGGTGAAAAAAATAATGCAAGAATAAACGAGAGAAAAAAAAATCGAAGAAGCGAAAAACTACATACAAGCATTAGGAGAACTAAAGTGTGATTATACCAAGAAAAAATGATCTAAGTTTAGAATTGAACAAAGCAGTACTAGAGGCATTCTGAATTTCAGAGCTAAGGGAATTAAATATTTTGGGCCCTTGAAAACGAAGTGAAAATTTCCTTACATTTGTCCTACAGTAAGGCAAACGGAAGGAATTCTTACTTCTACTGTTATATGAATATATGTCACAGTTAAATTAGGCAAAAACATGTCATTGAAACTATCAGGAAGCAGGCCGTTTTTATAAAGGTACATAACTTTTCCTATTTGGAGTTTGATAATGTCTTCAAATTTAGAATTCGTAAGCTTATAAAGATAGGATTGGTATGTGCATCAAAAGAACTTCTGGAAACTATTCTAATAACCCGTTTCTGATAAGTTGAGCCCCACACAATCGCACAGTAATGTAAATAAGGATAAACTAAACTATAATAGAGAGTACATAACAAGGTCTTATTAAGGCAAAAACTTGATTTTTAAATAATACTCACTGATTTTGAGACTTTTCTTGCTGTATTTGAGAGTTCTAAGATAAGTGTTCATCAAGTATAACTCCCAAAAACAGAACTTCATTTACACGACCAATTTCAATATCATTAATTGAAAAATGTGAGTCAAGTTTTTGCTTGTTTTGCTTTGTTTTAAATAGAATGAAATTTGATTTTTTTATGTTAATAGAAGCTTGTTAGCCTGAAACCAGCTTGATAGTTTCTTCAATTCATTATTCACAATTTCCATCATTTGATCAGTTGAGTCGTTATGAGAAAAAAATATGTTGGTATCATCGGCAAAAAGTATGAAATCCAAGGCCTTTGTTAAATTTATTCAAGAAATTGATCAAACGATTATAAACAATCGTTTCTAGAATCTTAGAAAAAGCCAGCAAAACGGAAACTGGTCTGTAATTGGTAAACAGAGAGAGATCACCTGTTTTAAATATAGGAACAACTCGAGCTATCTTCATTTGATCGGGAACGGTACCAGAACTTAACGATAAATTCGTTATGTGCATTAATGGCTGGACGATTAAATCTATTATCTCTTTTATTATGTTCATAGTAATTTGGTCATAGCCTGCAGCAGTTCTTGCACGAAAACTAGCACAAATTTCAATAATTTCCTGCTCAGTAGTTGGTTGTAGGTATAACGAATTCACAAATGCTCCACAAAGAAAAGAACGGTGAGAAGTGAGACAAGGTGGTATTGAGTTTCTAAATTAGGTCCGATATTTGTGAAGTATGCACAGAAATGGTCCGCGATCTGAGTTGGATCGGATATTTCTTTGTCATCAACGTTAAACGTCGTTGGTAAATTACTCTTACTTTTTTTGTTATTTATTATTTCATTGAGTAAAGTCCAAGTTGATTTCATATTTGAGTTACATTCCTCTAATTTCTTCGCATAATATATACGTTAAGCGGCACGTAAAGAACTAGTTAATTTATTTCTGTATTTTTTGTATTGATTTTCGCAGTCAGAAGAGGGATTACAGAGATAGCCCTTATATACTGAACATTTTTCTTTTTATGGATTTGAGAAGACCTTTGGACAAGCAACACTTGTTCAAATGACCATTTCTTGCCTTTACCTTTTTCAGAGGAAAGCACTTATTATATGAGGCAATATATTTTGCTCATGTAGTTTTCTTGTTAGGGACAATTAGATTGAGTACATTAAGCGAAATTATATTACAAAAGACAAGCCTTTTGAAAATTTGAAGGAAACTTTATTTCAAAAGAAACGAAATATAATGGGACTCCACATTAGTTATAAATTCTTGCAAAATCAACTCATGCGTATAGCGAGTTATATTTGTGGGAAAGTATCTACAGTTAATACAACGCGTTTCATCTTGGTCAGCGAAAAGGTTCATCCCATAATAATTTTCTCCGGGATGTGCTTTTGACATAATGGCGGAGCGCTCGGCCAAGCCTCGGCACGAGAACATCAAAACGAGGCGGGGTAGGATAGCAGCATATGAGGTCGCTTACAGGATGTTTCGTGGTGTAATTTCAATGTAACCGTTTAGTTATACATTTTTAGCGTCATGAACGACAATAAATCGCCTCAAAACCGATATTGCTGTGTTCCACTTTGTAATCAAAAAGGATCAACAGGTCCAAACGCTGAGAAAGTTGGATTTTTTCGAATTCCAGACGACAAATACTTGAGGGCACAATGGTTACATGCGATAAGAAGAGACACAGGTAAACACTTCTCCATAACGGATTCTACGAAAGTCTGCTCGCTTCATTTTAAGAGTGAACACCTTAAAAAGAGCCTAGGTATTGGACGACTAACGTATGTTGCCGGAGCAGTCCCATCTGTGTTTGCATGGAGGAGGAGTTCGCCTCGAAAGAGACCACCACCACGACCAAGAGAGGATCCAGTTCCCAAAAACATTACAGGTAGTAAAGTTCGAACTTCCCTCAACATGAGCGCCGTTTCCATTTCAGAAAGCCCAGTAACTAATATTGCAAGTGATTCAAAGGTTGATTTCTGTGCACTTGAGAGCGATTCAACGTCGGTTGCAACTGAACACGAATCGTGCATTCCTGAAAACCGAATTAATGAAGTGAAGCAGATATCGATACTCGAGGAAATGAATACCAGAAATAAAAAGCTGGAAGCTGAGTTGGAGGAAGTAAGGACCCATGCTCGTAAACTCTCAGAGAAGTGTTCAAAATTAGAGAGTAGAATTTTTTCGATAGATAATTTTACTAGTGATGAAGATATTGCCTTTTACACAGGTTTCCCATCGTACGCTGTCTTTATGGCAACATACACCTACTTAGATCCGGGGGAAACGGGGGAAAACATTCGGTTTTGGCGTTCTGTTCAAAGCGATGTTGACCCTGAATATTATCAAAGAGAGCCTGATCTTGGTGTAGGACGAGGGAGACCTAGAACATTGAACTCTAAGGAAGAATTCTTTCTTGTCATGTGCAGATTGAGGCAGGGATTTCCTGAACGCCATCTGGGGTATTTATTTAACATTTCCCAATCCACTGTCAGCCGAATTGTAATTTCATGGGTCAACTTCATGTATTTAAAGCTTGGCCAGTTAAACATATGGCCATCCCGAAAAGTGGTGGATGATACCATGCCTCCAGATTTTTTAAGAAAATACCCAAATACCAGGGCAATTATAGATTGCACTGAAATCAAGTGCCAGATGCCAAGCAGTTTGCTCCTAAACAGTGAGCTCTTTAGTACATACAAGAATCACACGACACTTAAAACCTTGATTGCAATTTCCCCTGCTGGACATATATCTTTTATCAGTCAACTTTATACTGGTAGCATATCTGACAGAGAAATAACAGAGAGAAGTGGATTCCTTGATCTGCCTTTTGACCCCAATGATTCAGTTATGGCTGACAAAGGCTTCACCATCCAAGATCTTCTTCCAGTTGGTGTATCCTTGAACATCCCTCCATTTTTAGGAAGTTCTGCTCAGATGCCTGCTGAGGATGTAGTGCGTACACAGGAAATTGCCTCTCTCAGAATTCATGTGGAGAGGGCAATTAACAAAATTAAGAACTTTCACATTTGGGATGGTGTACTTCCACTTAGCCTATTTGGTATTGTAAATCAGATGTGGACTGTATGTGCACATTTATGTAATGTTCAAGATCCCATTACATCATAACAAGAGAGTACATATAGACAAAATATATATATATATATATATATTTATGTTTTAATTCAGTACAGTGTTTTATTCTACTTTACCTCCTATATTTTACCATTGC
The DNA here is from genome assembly GCA_949710005.1 of Ricordea florida. Lineage (NCBI taxonomy): Eukaryota > Metazoa > Cnidaria > Anthozoa > Corallimorpharia > Ricordeidae > Ricordea > Ricordea florida. The sequence continues at coordinate 35,010,712 of OX453273.1, forward strand.
ACATAAAAAATTGGGACAATTATATAGAACATGCAGAAATACTATCCTAATTTTAAAACAGCTTTAAAAATCAGGATGCATAACAGGCCATTGTTACTGACTATGCCCTTGTAGGCCCTGAATCATTTTGTTGTTGTTTGTATTCCGAGAGAGCAAAATTTACAAAATACTGGAAATAATATGCTCTGAGACGCTGACTAATCCTTCCCCAGAATTCTTGATCAAATGTAATTCGCTGGATTGACATACCCTTGAATGTATAAACAACAAAATCACACCAAGGAGCACCAGTTATTGCCAACTGTCCCTGTACTTGAGCATAATACTCATGGTTACTTTTTAAAATACATTGGTCTCCTACACGTTCACAGAAAAATTTTGGATCTGCACAAGCATCTAGAGGTGTCACAGCTGATTTTGTTGATGGGCATTTAACTTCTATGATTCCAAAAGGCTGACTACATCCAAAGTCAATCACTTTACCATCAGGGGTGGCAGCTAATACAGGCAATTCCTTAGAAATTACCAGCCCACACTTAAGCACTGCTACAGGTGTTCTCTTTGCATTCATATACTTTTGATACTCATGAATGGCAGTTGCCTCATATTTCCTTCCATGTTCAGTGTGTCTGCTGGTAAATTCATTAGGGTGCATCAGTTCTTTGGCAAATGTAGCATGGTTTCTTTGCCTTCTTGAAATCAGGTGAAATCTTGAAGCTGTAAACCTAAACTTTCTCTCTTCTCTCCATCTCTCACTGCCTACCTGTTCTCTGGTTTCCACTTCAATTTTGTTTATCTCATCCTCATCAACCTCAAGTGAAGATAAAAAATTTTTCTGCTCTGTAGAGAGAGTGTCTGGGTAGACTACAGGTCCAGTTTCTTTAAGGGGGAATTGTGGATAGCTACTTATACCTCTATCTAGATCATCACATCTTGGTACAGTGTTAATGTTAGTATATACAGGAAAATTAGCCTCAGTGTAAGATAACTGATAACTGTTTGTGGATCCAACAGGACTGCTACCATACTTGGTTTGCAACATCTCACTTGATGAATTATGCTGAAGGGTAGCAATTCCCATTTCAGGATTTATTGCTGCTATAGTCTTTTTAAATTTTTCTTCCTCTGAAGCATCAGGCTTTGTTTTTTTGCGGGCTTCGTATAGTTGACACACAACAGCTTTGTCAGATTTCTCTTCATCAGGCTTAATTTTTGTCACCACCAAATCCATCACTGGTTGGGGATGAATTGAATCACCTCTGCCTCTTTTATGCCAGCTTTGTAATTTGGATGTACATGCAACTGCTGGATGTTCATCAAATTCATCCTTTAGATCTTCCGTTGTTTTGCTTTCAAACAGTGAGTATTTACAAATTTTCAACATAAGGGCTAAAGTATGGTTGCAATAGCCAACTTTACCAGCAGCACATGTGCAAGTGGCAGCCATCACTTGTCCACTTATAATGCAAAGTGCAACTTGTATTGTGTGAGGAGTTTCGTGTTTCTTATAGCTATGGTAGCATTTACATCTAAAATAAAAATGAACTTCATCATCATTGGTTTGGATATCCTTTAAATATTCCTCTAGTAGAAAAGTCTTTGCACGTGTTAAGCTCGTAGGTACAGAATGGTGATCCACACATCCCATCTTTTTACCTGACTTTTCAATATGTTTTTTCATTTCAGCCTTTGTAAACAATGGCAATTTGTCAAGAGCTTTCCCCCAGCCATTTTTAGGATAATTTACTTTGGGATCATCCTTTATCTGGTTCGAGAAGTCAGCAAGCGAAATAGAACATTCCCTGGCTTTTCGCTTCGTGAATATCTTGTTGGGATCCGGGTCAACAATAATTTTGTCTCTGCGCGCCACTTGCAATGTATTCCTCTACTCTAGAAATCATTAAAATGGAACAGAAAGCATGCTAGTTCGTAAGTTTAATTTTAATAAAACGATAGTATTTTACAAACACTTTTTTAGGGTTAAAATACCTCCTTTCACTCATATTAAATACCAGAACAAGACACTTCGTTGTTGAAGGAGTCGGTAGCTATTAGAAAATGTCACATACCGCTTTACAAGCTGGGCTTTCAAATTCAGGCCTTTGCACGAATCGCCCCTACATCGCAGCCAAAACAAAAGATCGCTTTTTTTCAGTTCCGCTGGCTTTCTTCCTTCAAGACTAGCTCCGGGGATATCATTTTCCGAAAGCAAAACTGGAGCGGAAAACTTGTTTACATCAGAAGTCGCCATATTGAGATCTGCAAACGTATCCTACCCCGCCTCGTTTTCATGTTCTCATGCCGAGGCTTTACCGAGCTTTCCGCCATTATGAATTCGGTGTATTCATAAAATTTTCACCCATGTTATATAAATGGTTCGATTCTGTAACATTATTCTAATTACTATCATGTTTCATTGGTCAAATTACGTGGCAATATTGCTTAAATTTCAGTTAATGAATGAACCCTTAGGGGTGTTAGGCATAGGGTAAAATATAGACTGGACCATTGGACCCTTGGACCATTTGACTATTTTTTGGACTATTTTTTGGACTATTTTTTGGACTATTTCATGGACTAAATTTTTAACAAGGCGTTGACGATCCAGTTTAACCCAGTTGACCATCCTCAACAATTCATCGGTATTACGATCGTAATTTGAAAAAGTTATGATGCGTGCTGCCCGATTTTGTAATTTCTGTAACTTTTGAGAAAGAGTTTTAGAACAGGATCCCCAGACCGAACTGCAGTAATCGAGATGAGGTTGGACTAATGAATTGTAAACGGAAAGTATAGTCTTATATGGGACCGAATACCTAATACGTTTAATGGCACTAATGCCAGAAGCAATCTTTTTGGAAAGCTCATAGATATGACACTCCCAAGTAAGATTTTCATCAACGTGTACACCTAAGGATTTAACAGTCGAGAACCGTTTTATCGGAAACTGGTTGATATTAGCAGTAGGATTCACTGTATAATTTGAAAGCCTTTGCTTGGAACCAATCAGAAGGAATTCTGTCTTTGTCATATTTAAAGTTAGTTTGTTGGCTGCAAGCCACACACGAATTCTCTCCAAATCAAGATTAATACAACTACTTATTTCATCAACGTCACTACCAGCAAAAGTAATACTAGTGTCATCGGCGTACATCCTTGGTTTGGAATGCTGGAGGCAATTAGGCAAGTCATTTATATACAATAGAAATAAAAGGGATCCAAGAATCATTCCATGTGGAACACCACAGCGAAGGAACATTTTGGACGATTTATTCCCGTTTACAAGACACGTTTGGGTTCGGTCTTTTAAATAAGAGCAGAACCATTGGTTTGCGGAACCCTGAATACCATAAGCTTGTAATTTTGAGAGAAGAATAGAGTGATCCACAGTATCGAAAGCCTTCTTAAGATCTAAAAATACAACGGCATTAACAAAGCCACGATCGATGTTTAAAGACCAATTATCAGTCGCTTCAATCAATGCAGTAACTGTAGAATGCAGCCAGCGAAAACCGGATTGGTGTCTACTAAGAAGATTATTTTCATTTAGGTAACGCTACAACTGATCATAAATAATTCGCTCGAAAACCTTGGCCACAACCGGGATAATCGAGATCGGTCGATAATTAGAAGGATCACTCCTACTTCCTGCTTTCTTAAAAAGAGGCGTGATTCTTGCATTTTTCCATTCATCAGGAAAAATACCAGTATCGATCGATTGATTGAATATCAAAGCGAGTGACCAGGAGATTAAATCCGGACATTCTTTTAGAAGTCTTGCTGACACAGAATCGAGACCTGTAGCCTTTCTCTTGCATAATTTATTTAGGTGGGACAAAACGAGCGATTGAGTCACACGCTGGAAACTAAAACAATTGCTGGTTTGGTAAATATACTCATCGATAAACCACCCCCTGACAAAACTAGGTACCCACCCCTTACCAAAGATTCAAAAAATAGTTCAAAATTTAGTCCATGAAATAGTCCAAAAAATGGTCCAAAAAATAGTCCAAAAAATAGTCCAATGGTCCAAGGGTCCAATGGTCCAATGGTCCAGTCGGTATTTTACTCTATGCCCCTCGCTCATAAATATGGACACATCTTGTAATCTCGTTTTCACTTCGGAGTAGTCGGTGCTGCTAACGTCTTCACAGAGCAAAACTTGTCATGGACCAAACAGAGTCGCAGGCCAGTGGAAACCTGTCCACTCGCGCAAACACTTTTCGGGTTGAATCACTTATCTCCTCTGAGCAGACAAACCAACAGATGTCAACAGCAAAGCACGCAAGTTCTACGGATCACAATGCTCATAATCCAGGTTGGTTCAATTTCTGTTTAAGCGATTTAGTTGTCTGAAGGTCGGGTGGTCGAGCTCACACGCATTTTGAGCGAGAGAGTTTGTTGTTTCGTAATGCTTCTTTAAAAACCTCCCACAGATGTGGCAATCCATGCTTTAGGCTCTATGCAGGCCATGCAAAGCCGCGTTGAGTCTTCCCCGGACAGTGTGGAAGGGGAAAACATCACAATGGAACTACAAATGCGTGATTTATGGCAGCGATTCTTTGAACTCGGAACAGAAATGATCATCACTAAGGCAGGCAGGTAGGAACCGACGTGACTTGCAAATACTCCCAGTTTTCTCGCTGGTAAAATGGATTACAAATCAGTTAAATCCTGCATATATTAATCGGTTGCGTAACGTCCAAAGACTCCAGAACCACAAACAAAAGCTAAGAAAATCTTGGGTTTTCAACAAAAGGGCGCTCATTTCGCTCTATGGCGCTCGCAGATTCGCTCCTTCAGGTAGCAAAGCTCGACAAACGCTCGACAATTCACAGTTTAAACAGCGGTGAGAGTTTTGTGGTTTTACTTTATTGGGACCGGAAAAAGCTGATCTTAATAAAGACGGTAAGCGGCTGATAAGTAGTGTTTTCAAATCTTCCGTTTGCTCTTAGGCCTCTTTTCTGTCTCTCTACTAGAGTTATAACAATAGATTCCCAGCGCGAGATGGTTGGAACAATGGCGGAACAGGGAAGCCATCCAAACCAAACGAAAACATAGAAGTGCCGTTCAGTTAATTATCTGTCTAATTACTCCGCGACTTAGCAAAAAATGAGCTATAACGAGAGTTTATATTATGAAAATCCCAAGCAAAATCTTGCGGAACTCATGCAAGGCCTCGAGGAATAATCAAACTTCAGAAGACTGAAAATTATCGGCCGTTCTACGCCGTCAAGACATTCCGTCGGTAATTTCGGCAAGTCATAAATCTGGAGAGTTTTGTGCAAAGCTATGGAGTATAGAAGCCAAATAAAACAGAACAAATATCCATTCTTGCACAACATTGCGACAGTTTGTTTTTATTTGTAATGGGGTTAAGTTCCAATTTCTCAGGAAAGCCTAAGTATTATTTTCTTGTATCAATTGGTGGGGCGAGATTTTTTGATGAGCGTGACAAAATATATATTATATAACAAACTGTTATATTATATAACTATAACTATAATTATATAACTATAACTATTATATAATTATATAACTATAACTATAATTATATAACTTATAAAATATATTATATAACAAACTGTTTACTAATATTGCTGATAGACATGCCCCTATAAGGAAAACAAGGATACGTGGAGTCCGCTGTCCGTGGATGAACTCGCGGTTATCACAAGCTATGAGTCAACGCGATTATCTCCATAGCAGAGCCATTAAATCTAATTCACCTCACCTCTGGTCACGTTACAAGAAGCTCAAGAACTATGTAAACAAGGGAATACAAAAGTGCAAAGCAGAGTACTACTCAAACCTAATATTCGAAAACAAGGGCAATTCAAGTGCATTGTGGAAAACCTTGAATGAAATCACATCACGTAAACAGAGCTCCCCAATCTCTTGCATCGAAGCCGATGGCGTAGCACATTGTGACAATCCATCTATCGCCAAGATCCTGAATGTTCACTTCTCTACAATTGGTACAAAGCTCGCAATGAAACTGAAATCCTTCATTACCTTACCATCTCCCCCCGCAAGGTCTACTGATTTGCCAAAGTTTGTTTTCAAACCAATTACCGAAGAGTTCGTACGTGGCCAACTTAAACAACTTAAAACTAACAAAGCAATTGGCCTAGATAATATCAGTGCTCGTCTTCTGAAAGACTCGGCTAGCGTAATTAGTAGAAGTCTCACGAATTTGTTTAATCAATCTTTGGTCACTCGTAGCTTCCCTTCCCTATGGAAGTTTGGAAAGGTATCTGCCCTCTTCAAAAAAGGCGATCGCTGTGACCCAAACAACTACAGGCCAATTACCGTGCTACCTACGTTGAGCAAGATTCTGGAGAAGGCAGTACATAACCAGCTCTACTATTTTCTCAATGAAAACAAGACCTTTACCTCCAAGCAATTCGGTTTTCGACCTAAGCTATCAACTAATACAGCTTTGACACACTTTACAGATAACATCCTTCTGAACATGGACTCTGGTCGTCTTACAGGAGCTGTTTCCTTGGATCTCTCGAAAGCGTTTGACACAGTTGATCACAACCTTTTACTTCATAAGCTTAAATCGGTTGGACTCACAGATGACACTCTAAATTGGTTCCAGTCATATCTCACGAACAGAAAACAAAGGACGTCTGTCGGAGATGCACTCTCTGTTGCTGCGCCAATAACTGTTGGGGTCCCTCAAGGAAGTATATTAGGACCGCTTCTTTTTCTTATTTACGTAAATGATTTACCATCATGTCAGCTTGCCAGTGAAATTATTCTTTACGCTGATGACACTGTGATTTATTACTCATCGACTAATCTGTCTGACCTTGAAAGTAAGTTAAATTCAGATTTGGCTACAATTTCCAACTGGTTTTCGAGAAATCTGTTGACCTTAAATATTTCTAAATGTAATTTCGTTGTTTTTGGTAACTCACGGAAGCTTAAACTAGTTAGTGACGTCTCTCTTAAAGTAAATTCCTCTGCTATTGATAGGTCTAACTCGTTTAAGTACTTGGGAGTGGTTATAAACCAAACTATGTCTTGGTCCGAGCACATTGACACTATCAGTACAAAGATCAATCAAAGGATTGGAATGATAAAGAGAATACGACATCTTTTGCCTCTACATGCGAAGCTAACACTATACAATTGCTTAATCATCCCACTGTTTGACTATGGAGATACAGTCTGGGGTGATAAAAATAACGACACGCTTATGGGTCAGCTGCAAGTTCTTCAAAACAAGGCAGCCAAGGTCCTGCTTAATTTACCACCAAGAAGTTCATCAACCGAGGCACTAGATCGTCTAGGCCTAAAGACCCTCTCAAAGAGACGACACTTCCATCGCTGTGTTATGATGCAAAAATATCTGTTGGGGGAAATCGATTTTGAATTTGACGTTAGACGCAATGGTAGTTTTCATTCTTATCCAACTCGTAGAAGTAATGATTTACACCTTCCTCGCGTGCGTACCAATTGGGGCAAGCAGACGTTTATTTATCAAGTCTCTAAGGACTGGAACAACTTAGACAATGACATTAAAAACTGCAAATCATTGTCCCTTTTTAAAGCAAAGCTTAAATGTTTGTGAATGATGCACTCTCTGATTGTTTAGCTATTTTTAAATTTGTTTGATATTGTGAAAGCATTTTTTAGGTAAATTTGTTTTATTTTTAATTTGCAGGGCCCCACTGAAAACCGCCAAGGCGAGTGGGCTCCCTGGATAAATATCATTATTATTATTATTATATGTATACCCCTCTAAACATACGCTCAGTATCGTGGTAAGCCTTACTAGTCATAATTCAGGGCAACGCTATAACGATTGTTCAAAGAAATTGTGCGTCTGTTCTGTGCGCCTATTTTTAACTCAACGTCATTAACGGAAACTATCACCTGATTTGAATAGTTTCCACTTAAAGACTCTGGCTTCACAATGATCAAATACAATGGTGATAACGTTAACCAGCATCCAATGCAATCCAGATGTGACAGAGAAACTATCATGTCAGTCGAATGTGACATTTTGAACCCTTTGCAACACCGAGTAGGAAATAATTAACAAAATCGTTTTGCCGGGCGGTTATATATGACTGCAATGCTTCTGTGAATTGCTTCGAATTCACAGAAGCATTGCAGTCATAAGTATAAGCGCCCGGCAAAACGATTTTGTTCGAATTCACAGAACCGAAGATAGAACCGAATGGACGGATTATTCTGCAGAAGAAACGTTGAATAATGCGGAATGTTCTCAAAATTTAGGAATAAGGTAGTCTATTGACAGCTCTCAAGTGTTTTTACGTGTGGCCATCAACAAAATCTCCAAGCTTTAATCATTAAGTTTACTCGGGGTATTCGCTTTCGCAACGTTGCAACTGCCTCAGTTGATAGTCGGTTTGCCTTGTATTTTTCTCCACTATCATTGTCATCTTCTCAATCAAAACAATCGATGGTACAGAGAGACGTCTTCTGCATTGCCAATATAGATGGTCTTTCATTGAGAATTTTTCGTCTATTTTTTTTTTCAGCCTTTCTAAGTCTCAACCTACTCGCATTCTTCACTCGTGCTTAAAATTCTCCTTCGGAAGCAGTTTTTATCCAATTTCACCTTGTCTTGTTACTTCTTTTCATTCTGTGGAGTAGCCTTAACATTCACATAAATTTTGAAACTTCAGTGTTTCATCGCCTGGACACAAAAAGACAAGAACCATTTGCCACTTGATGTCTTGTTATTCCGATGACTAAAATAACCCACAATATGACGTATAGTGTAAAGGACTTTAGGAATTGATATCCAATGATTATATCTTCTATGGACTATGGAAACTAGTTTTCTCCAGTTTGCGCCTGAACTTGTATCGGCATCCATGCTTAATATGGGGTTTGCTTAACAGTTTGATTGTAATGTCGTCACTCTTCAAAATGCAACGGTGCGCGACAAGACCTCTCCGCTGAAGATATATTTTTGACTGACCTTGCAGTGTTCGCTCATTTGAGTTTTTCAAAATTAGACTTTTTCGTTAGATCCCGCTTTTTCTTTGTAGTTTTAAAGAGTTTCCCATTTTTTAGTTGGTAGTTAGGGGAGTGACGTGCTACGCAGGGTCGTTTGCGCAGTCAGACGTTTCAAGATAAGGATCAAATGTCATTGCGGGTCACTGACTAGGATCGAAGCCAAGAGTTGTTTCAGCCTTGCATATTATTTTTCTCTTGTCCTGCGTGAGACAGAATAACAGGTGTTAGTCATAGGTCGTACAATCCTCTTATCAGGCATTAATGATGCTTACGGTACCGTTGCCTTCAAGAAAGAACTCATGATATTCCTAATTTCGGCCTTTGTTTTAACTAATCATTTCTAATTTCTTTTGTACAGACGTATGTTCCCCGCCATACGTGTTAAAGTCTCGGGACTGGACCCTAAGAGTCATTATTTGCTAATGATGGATGTTGTACCGCTGGATAACAAACGATATAGGTGAGTGCAGTCAATCAGCCAATTTTTTTTTTCATTTTCAATTGCAACGATTCCGATGCGTGGTGTTGATGTTGTGCATGTTCAATAAATAATTCTTCATTATTTCACATCCCATTCATTTCGGCTTGCAAATCCTAGCAGTATGCAGGATTGATGAAAGACATATGTTTCATAAACCTATTTTAACGGTTTTGTTCCAACGAGTCTGCTATAGCTCAGTAATAGAACATCCGAGCTCGTAATAGGGGGTTCCTAGGTTCAAATGCTATTGGCAGAACTCGGATTTTCCGTTTTTCAAGTTTGCTTGTGGAATGATGATCGACGAAAAATACACCTTTCACAAATTCACAAGGCTTAACATAATATCATTGTACTATTCTCACTACTTCACAATCCATTCACTTTGGCATTCAAATCCTAGCAGTCTGTAGGATGTTTGTCCCGTGAACCTAGTTTAATGGCCTTGCTTCCATGATTCTCAGTCATGAAGGACCCCACCTAGTTCTCGGAAGGTCATGGGTTTCACTGTTGTCGGACGAATTCTTGTTTCTGTTCATTGTTTATATATCAGTTTCGTTCTTTTTGGAACGGGTGAGTAGTCAGCCTTCAACTTTGTTGTTTATCCTGTTCCGAGTTGCGCACCATAGAATCATGATCTCTTTCCCGAGCACCTAATGTCAAGGTCTGTATGTAAGTGTCTTATAGTTCCACCCGTATGAGGTTCCTTTTCACAAATTTGACTTTCAAACCTCTTGAGGTTGTGTTTTTCATGTTGTAGGGAAATGTAGAAGAGGGCATGGCTTAGTCCCGAAATAGGAACAATGTCAGACCTGTAGTCAGCAAATCCCATTGGTTTAAAAATTTAAGCAGTATCGCTTGAGCTGTTGTTCAACCGTACTCCATTCATATATTGAACGTATCATACCAGAGAAAAAAAACTGCTGAATATTCTCAATTGGCAGAGTCAGGAGGGCTCCTGGCAGAGTATATCAGCTGCGTTTGCACGGCCACGACTTTGAATCGCTTTCTTAGCTTCAATATGACTAATCGCATTTGTTTAAAATTACATTATTACCGTCAAGATCAAATCTTCAACAAGGTCTCCATCCGTCGGGTAAATATATTTAGTTAAAATCTACTAGCATACTATATATGCTACTGCAAATGCCGCAATCTGATTGGCTGAGCTACTGCAGACTATCAGCCATTAGACTGCAGCACTTGCTTGAAGATCGTTTTCAAAATGGCGACGTCTTTGCACTTTAGCGAAGTTTCGCAAGAAGATGTAGTATGATTTTAGTACTTTTTTTTTTACACTGATACACGATTCGTTTATTATGATTCTTATTAAAACAATTAGATTATTCGCTCTCGATTTCTATGAGGTGATATTTCTTTCGGCCCTCGGCCTCATCATCAACTATCACTCCATGGAATTCTCGCCGCTCATAATCTAATTGTTAATTATTATATCTACAACACCTGGATATGAGCAAACGCGCCCTCTGATTGGTTATAGGCCTGTGATAAATATGGGATGAATTTATTCGACGGTAAGTGAGAAAATTATATCAGTGAAATTGACACGATATTTGAATTGTTTATTACGAACTTAAGTGAAACTCTATCCAATCCACTTATCCAATCGTTTTCCTTAAATGGAAGATTTTGTTTTAAGCTTTTCTTAATAAAACGCAAGAAGAGTTGTCTACACTTTTACTTTGTTGTCTGCACCATGTACAAATAGAAAAATTCAATTGATTAATACAGGTACCCATTTACTTTGTATTTCTTATTATGTATGGTACAGGTACGCGTATCACAGCTCCAAGTGGGTAGTGGCGGGAAACGCTGACGCGCCAATGCCTGGCCGCGTCTATATCCACCCAGATTCTCCTGCGCTTGGTGAAGAATGGATGAGACAAGTTGTGTCATTTGACAAGGTCAAACTGACCGATAACGAACGAGATCAGCTGGGTCATGTGAGTATTCAAACTGGCTTATGTAGCTTGTCTTTGTATAAGCTGCTGTCTGAGTTTTTTAGAGTTAGGAATTTTTTCCTTGCATTCATAACGAATAGTATTAATGCCACAGGCCTAGATATTTTGAAATAGCTTATTCAAACGAGTGCATTTTTAGCCCTGGTGCCATACTTGGAGTCGTTGTTAGGTTTCTTTTCAGCTGATTCTTTTTGAGTTGTTTATGAGTTTGCTATCGTTTATCGGCAAACCAGGTGACTTTCCAGTTGTAGTTTTCTAAAATTCTAATTTTATACCGGTGAAGGTACGCTTCTTTGCTGTACCTACCGATCCTCACCAGCTCTAGACCGCGAACAGTTTGTCTTTTAACATGTTTAGTCACAGATCTTCATCGCGAACGCTAACGAAATGATTATTCAAACGAGTTGAAAAAAGGGGCTGCGAATGGGAAGAGGGTGGGAAAAGACCCTTTTTCCCTTCCGCGCGCCCACGTTTTCATGTGCCTTAAAGATATCGGATCAATATCAGTTTCTGGGCAACTGTGCACCTACCCCTCCCCTAATCCAACAAGTTATAATGAGTTAAAAAGTTAGCGTTAATGTTGGATTAGGGGAGGGGTAGGTGCACGGTTGCCCAGAAACTGATATTGATCCAAGATATCAAACCCTAGTCCCCTCGCAGCCATTGTTTGGCCCGTCACGCAACGGCGAGCCAGACACCTGCTGTGAAGGAGCAAGTCAAACCTTCGCTTTTTCTCACTGTGCCAGATCATTCTTCACTCCATGCACAAGTACCAGCCGAGGATTCATGTTATCAAAAAGAATGAGAGCACAGACGCAATGTCGCTTGATATGGAGAGACCCTCCGCCATGAAGAAAACCTTCATTTTCCCTGATACAGTGTTTACAACAGTAACAGCGTACCAAAATCAACAGGTAAAGCATTCCCATATACAACGGTTACCCAACGGACAAATAAGATATAAAGACTAATCTTAGTGCATAGATCGTTGATGTAATGAGGCTCAACAAAATATACTGGAGTATATTTAAGTTTCTTCATACTGTATCAGTCAAAAGAAAGAAGAAAAATTTGGCAGAGCTAACTAGGGTGAAACATTTTATCCTAAACAGCATACCAAACGGAAGCTCTGTAAAGCAAAGATTAAGAATTTTTTTCGATGTAACGTTTTTTCGCCTGCTACACCAAGATACCCTACAGCCAGTTGTTAATACACGAGGCAATCATTCCATAGACATGTTTTTAAATATGTCTCAATGATACTGTGTTCTTGTCTTCTAGCAAAGTTGGTCGCAGAACTGTCTTTTTCCCAGTAGACCACAGTGTCAATTATTACACCCTTAATAAAAAAATGTTCAACGCGCTGATTGGCTGAAAGCACGTCAGTTGATCCCAAATGTTGCAGAAAGTTAAATTCAAATCTTTGCATGTCTATTATTAACAAGTAATCAAATGATTTCGAGTGCAATTTTCTATAAATAAGCATTAGTAAATTTTTCTAAGACTTACAACAAATTACGGGCTCGTGCAATTGTTTTAGTCTTTGAAAAATTTACTTGTGCTTATTTATACCAAACTGCACCCAAAACCATTTGATTACCTATACTAATTGGCCCAAATAGTTCAGGGTTGTGAGAAACTGCACGCCTGGTATATACATGACCATCGTTCCTTTCGAGCCACGAATATCTTCGAGTATTCATCTCTACATAAGCAAATCGTGATTATTTTTCTACAATACACTTCTAGAATAGTTACATTTCTGGCAGATTTCAAGCTTGTAGGGTTCTTTTCTTTCCTAAAGATAAATGGTATATTGCTCGGTTCGGTTCAGTGTTTTCCGTTAGCTTTTGTCTCACTAACCTCAAAACAGTCTGCTAGAATCACTTGCCCTAAGGGACAACTTTGTGCAATGAATGGTTTCCGTTTCTTGCAAATGCCTTTCGGGCATGAAAGTTTTTGGGGGTGTCCGAGAAAGAAGTGCAAGCAAGTATGTCCACGTCAGCAGTCGTTTCCGTATACTTTGGGTTTTTTTGCGCGAGCTTTTAATAGAGTATAAACAATGTGGATCAATGGAAGTATCTGGGCAATTGTGCACCTACCCCTCCCCTAACCCATCAAGGTATAATAAGTTTAAAAGTTAGCGTTAATGTTGGGTTAGGGGAGGGGTAGGTGCACAGTTGCCCAGATACTTCCATTGATCTGTATTCCTGGTCAAAATCTCTGATGTTTCTTTTCTTCCTGACCTCGGACTCCGACGTTCTGTTTTGCAAAAGAAGAATTCAGCCTGACCTTGCATGAACATGGTATCGCAGGGTGAATGTTTATTTTGAGGAAGATTTCATGTATTCTAACTGTTTGTCGAGTTTCATAGTTCGGGTCTGAAAAGAACTGTTGTTGACGACGCTGACTGACAAACAAGTTCCGAGACTTTTTAATCATTTATGATATTTTAAATGTAACGGACAGCGTACAATACTACGGAGAATGGAAGTTTGTAAATCAATGTTTTTCTTTTAATTCTCTTTTTAAAAAAGCTCTAAAAAGCGAGCAAAAAGGGGTTAAAGTTCTTGTGAGCTGCCCGCATGACAAATTGTCTGGTTTTGCAATCAGAGAAATTTAGTCTGCGTGAGGGCAGTTACAAAGTTGCGAAAACACCTGAGACTTTTCTTTTTACTGTGTTCTGTGTGCGATTTAAGTAACTTTAGGTCTGCAAGCATCTGGAAATGATGCTATCTGGAGAAGTGAGGGGCGTTATCACGCAATAGAACTGGCAATTAGATGTACTACTAAAACGTGTTGAAACCATTAAGACAACAACTCTTCGCTGGCCGCAAGAATAGGCATAGGGTAAAATATGGACTGGACCATTGGACCCTTGGACCATTGGACTATTTTTTGGACTATTTTTTGGACCATTTTTTGGACTATTTCATGGACTAAATTTTGAACTATTTTTTTAATCTTTTGATAAGGGGTGGGTACCTAGTTTTGTCAGGGGGTGGTTTATCGATGAGTATATTTACCAAACCAGCAATTGTTTTAGTTTCCAGCGTGTGACTCAATCGCTCGTTTTGTCCCACCTAAATAAATTATGCAAGAGAAAGGCTACAGGTCTCGATTCTGTGTCAGCAAGACTTCTAAAAGATGGTCCGGATTTAATCTCCTGGTCACTCGCTTTGATATTCAATCAATCGATCGATACTGGTATTTTTCCTGATGAATGGAAAAATGCAAGAATCACGCCTCTTTTTAAGAAAGCAGGAAGTAGGAGTGATCCTTCTAATTATCGACCGATCTCGATTATCCCGGTTGTGGCCAAGGTTTTCGAGCGAATTATTTATGATCAGTTGTAGCGTTACCTAAATGAAAATAATCTTCTTAGTAGACACCAATCCGGTTTTCGCTCGCTGCATTCTACAGTTACTGCATTGATTGAAGCGACTGATAATTGGTCTTTAAACATCGATCGTGGCTTTGTTAATGCCGTTGCATTTTTAGATCTTAAGAAGGCTTTCGATACTGTGGATCACTCTATTCTTCTCTCAAAATTACAAGCTTATGGTATTCAGGGTTCCACAAACCAATGGTTCTGCTCTTATTTAAAAGACCGAACCCAAACGTGTCTTGTAAACGGGAATAAATCGTCCAAAATGTTCCTTCGCTGTGGTGTTCCACATGGAATGATTCTTGGATCCCTTTTATTTCTATTGTATATAAATGACTTGCCTAATTGCCTCCAGCATTCCAAACCAAGGATGTACGCCGATGACACTAGTATTACTTTTGCTGGTAGTGACGTTGATGAAATAAGTAGTTGTATTAATCTTGATTTGGAGAGAATTCGTGTGTGGCTTGCAGCCAACAAACTAACTTTAAATATGACAAAGACAGAATTCCTTCTGATTGGTTCCAAGCAAAGGCTTTCAAATTTTACAGTGAATCCTACTGATAATATCAACCAGTTTCCGATAAAACGGTTCTCGACTGTTAAATCCTTAGGTGTACACGTTGATGAAAATCTTACTTGGGAGTGTCATATCAATGAGCTTTCCAAAAAGATTGCTTCTGGCATTAGTGCCATTAAACGTATTAGGTATTCGGTCCCATATAAGACTATACTTTCCGTTTACAATTCATTAGTCCAACCTCATCTCGATTACTGCAGTTCGGTCTGGGGATCCTGTTCTAAAACTCTTTCTTAAAAGTTACAGAAATTACAAAATCGGGCAGCACGCGTCATAACCTTTTCAAATTACGATCGTAATACCGATGAATTGTTGAGGATGGTCAACTGGGTTAAACTGGATCGTCAACGCCTTGTTAAAAATTTAGTCCATGAAATAGTCCAAAAAATGGTCCAAAAAATAGTCCAAAAAATAGTCAAATGGTCCAAGGGTCCAATGGTCCAGTCGATATTTTACCCTATGCCGCAACAATATTTTCCTTTGAGAAGGCGCTAAGAGCATGTTTTTATAATTTACTCAAGCTAAATGGTCAAGACCGGAATTGATAAAAATGGGGTCGGTGAATTATTGTATCACATTAAGCTTGATTACTTGATTAATGCGCCGCTAATGAGCACGTTTCGTTTGAGCTCGCCGACTTTCCCTATGGTTATAAATGACCGCCATTAGGAACTAGACTGATTTTGTCTCCCCATCGGCTTGCTCAAGCAACAATCGATGTGATTTTATGAGCTTTATCTCATCAAATGTTTATTCGTTATATACATGCATTTAAAACAGACCTTAAAGCCATTACCATATACAGTGTAGATAAAATCAGAGGCCATTCGGCGTTTTCGTCTCAAGTGGCGTTTATCCACCATTAGCCCTCTGTGTTGTTATATTAAATGGATGGCGAATCGTTGCAGTTGCCACACAGAGTAGTTTACCGAGAAATGTATGTATTATAGCTAAAGACTGAAAACAAATTACTTACCCCCGCGCGAGCACCCCTGTTGTTTGATGTCGTCATCTTGCCATTGTTGCCAGGATCTGAGAAGTCATTGAAGTAAGTTCATAAACGGTCATCTCAAAATCCAACAAAATCGCTCAAGAGTTTACATATGACGTAAAAAAGTGACACTGCAGAGCGGTTAAGGTAATTAAACGTTTATTTGAAATTGGGTACAGATGAATGGAGACGTCGCTACATCACTATATATACACGACACATAATGATTTCCCATACATAACTGGGTTAGATTTCCCTCTATCCTCCATACTAAATTAGCACGTTGTAGGAAAAATTCTTACGGTAACAGACGTGCAAACATTCTCGTGCTCGAAGAAGGAGACAGTACGGCTACAGCATGTATTATGAAACATGTTGTGATAAGGGAATTTAGCCCATAACTGTAAATAACATGACCACAAATGTATGGCTTGCGTTGATCTTTGTTAGTGCCTTAAGTAAAGATACAAGTACACGTATTTATAAAGAGACTTCATTATATCTCTCAGTTAGTGAGCGCGTTGTGATTGGTCAATTTAGCGGGCCGTACTTCACCCGTACTTCACTGTACTGCCCGTTATATTCAAAAGTTCGTTTTGAGTTATAATAAATATCTTACAAACCTCGTTTTCTTGGTCCGTACTGTAAATTACAGATCCTCGTTTTTTTCCGCTTGGATTTATGGCTCGCGCGCTTCGAAAAAACTCGGTCCGTAACTTACAGTACGGAACTCGAACTCGGTTAGTTAGAGGTATTTCTAAATTCGTTATGACGAAGGGCTAACGCTCGAAACGTCAGCACGCCCCCTCCTCTTCTTTTACCTTATCATGGTATAACTTTACTTTTTTAACTTGCTTGATTATCCCAATTTCTTGTACACTATTTATGTCTGCCTAACTTGATTTATAATGAAAAGGAGTTGGCAAAGGAACAATAGGGTTTTTTCGCAGATCTGAGAGTAGGGAACTTCAACAAACATTGACAACGACGACTTCTAAGCCGAGGACAACAAAGAAACCTAGCAGACTGCATTCCACGCGTGCTTTTGTTTGGTGCTGTCATGTCTAGGTGGTGCTTTGCTTTGCCTTAAGCTCCAAACGAGGGCCTGTTTGGGAGCTGATTTTATGCGAGCAGTAAGATTCTCTATCTGTAACGCGGATTGAGACTGCCCAAACACATCCGCTAGCAGGATAAAAGCAGTTTTCCGAAAAAGCTTGAAGTTTTGCTTAGAATGGAAATATCATATATATTGGACACGAGGCACGGCAACCGTCGATTCGACCTGAAATGTTTCCTCTTTCTACAGATAACTCGTTTGAAAATTGACAGCAATCCCTTTGTGAAAGGCTTCAGAGATTCTGGTCGAGTAAGGTAAGTACTGAAAGAGTCATTGATTCCTTCACTAATAAGAGCTTTTTCATCTTTTAGATCAGTTTGATCAGTGGCATCCTTTTTATACTGAGCTTACAAATGATATGCTAACCACTGATTTATAAACGACGCCGTGAAAACGACGCTGTGCATGGATCGGTTCGAACGTAATTTGCCAATCTTGAGATCCTGATGGTTGCAAATTGGCCAAGTTCTTTCTTTGCGTTCACCGTCAAAGAAAGAACTTGGCCGATGTCCAGTCGTTTTGACCAAGCAAGCTTGGTCAATAATGGATTTATAATATGGTGATTTTGTTTTGTTTTGTTTTGCGGGACGAAGCAAAAATGGCGACTGGGCAAAGTTAAGGGACCGTTCATTTTTTAAGGGAGGGGGGGCTGGTGGGATTTGGGGGAGTGTCACTGGGAAATTGAGTGACCCCCCCCCCTCAGCTTGCCAATTTTTTCACATGACCCCCCCTCAAAAGGAATTTTTTTGGGATGACCCCCCCTGGCCACCTCGAAAAGATGTTTATATTTCGTGAATAAAGCAGGAGAATTTCTCATCAATTTATGAAAACTTCATACCACTTTTTCATCTGTTCATCGCTTTTTTTTCGCTTGACCCCCCCTTTTTCTTCATTTTTTTGGGGTGGCCCCCCCTTGAAGCCATTTTTTTCGCGTGCCCCCCCCCCCCCCCAAATCCCACCAGGTCCCCCTATCCCTTGAAAAATGAATGGTCCCTAAGGTCTGTCTTGCTCGCTCGGGTAGCCAATCAGAACTCAGGATTTGCCTCATCTTGCACACTCGGGTAGCCAATCAGAACTCAGGATTTGCCTCATCTTGCTCGCTCACAGAACCAGCCGTAGAATAAAATGTTATTATAAAGCTGCAATCGTAAGTGGCCAAAATATTACGGATCCCTTCCACCTCTTGTAAGCCTCTCTTTGTATAATTCATTTAATTTGAAACAAGTCAGTCATGTTTGTGCCTCTTCAGAAACTTGTTGCTAAATTAAGATACTAATGCTCGAACAGGAATCATGAAACGAACCTGTTGTTCACGAGTAGTTAGCAATAGTATAGGAGATCTTTGCAGCCATACTTTTCTAATGGAATTGAAGTTCCAATGAAGTTCCTGGTTAGGAAACTTTGGGCTTAGAGAGAATACTTTTGTGAATGAGTTTTCGTGTTTCGCGTTTCATCTTCAGTCGCGCGACTTTTCATGAGCAAAGTACAAATTTCACAGATTTCATTGCACAAAATGGTACATTTTTTCCAACTCGTTACTAAAGGATATGTATAGCACTTGTAGAAATTTAATCATACAGGTGAGAATGTGGTTCATGATTTTTTGAATAAAATAAGAATCTTTGCTCGACCCAAAACATCGGTTCTCCCATAGGTTGAAAGAATTGAAAAGAAGTTAAAGAACCAGTCGGTTGCCCTCTCCTCGCTGGCAATCCACGTCTAGGATTGACTGCGCATGTACTGTTCAGCAAATACTTCAGGCCAGACTCTTGACAATCGCCATTCCCATATACCAATATGCTAGTCAGAATTTTGTGCGTTCAAGAGGGAGTTTATTGATTATGGGACTTTACGTGATGACTATCATGAAGATCACGCCATTTACTATGGGTAAAGCCTGGACTCCTATTCTGCTATTCCTTAGTGTACAACTGATTTAGATGGTTTCCACATTTTTTAAATAAACATTTCTTTACTTCTATGCGTGTTGTTGTTTTTTCGTAGGGATCCAATGGAGGAAATAATGCAAGTCTACTCGTACTACAGACCATCCGGAAGAGGCGTGGTCTACCCAAGTTTTGGAAGAGATGAACAAAGAATCAATGGTAAGTCACGAAAGTCTGTCAGTTTGAGTGACAGTTGGATGCAGTGTTTTACCGCAGGTGAATTACTCTGGAGTCCGCTCACACGCATTTTGAGCGAGAGAGTTTGTTGTTTCGTAATGCTTCTTTAAAAACCTCCCACAGATGTGGCAATCCATGCTTTAGGCTCTATGCAGGCCATGCAAAGCCGCGTTGAGTCTTCCCCGGACAGTGTGGAAGGGGAAAACATCACAATGGAACTACAAATGCGTGATTTATGGCAGCGATTCTTTGAACTCGGAACAGAAATGATCATCACTAAGGCAGGCAGGTAGGAACCGACGTGACTTGCAAATACTCCCAGTTTTCTCGCTGGTAAAATGGATTACAAATCAGTTAAATCCTGCATATATTAATCGGTTGCGTAACGTCCAAAGACTCCAGAACCACAAACAAAAGCTAAGAAAATCTTGGGTTTTCAACACAAGGGCGCTCATTTCGCTCTATGGCGCTCGCAGATTCACTCCTTCAGGTAGCAAAGCTCGACAAACGCTCGACAATTCACAGTTTAAACAGCGGTGAGAGTTTTGTGGTTTTACTTTATTGGGACCGGAAAAAGCTGATCTTAATAAAGACGGTAAGCGGCTGATAAGTAGTGTTTTCAAATCTTCCGTTTGCTCTTAGGCCTCTTTTCTGTCTCTCTACTAGAGTTATAACAATAGATTCCCAGCGCGAGATGGTTGGAACAATGGCGGAACAGGGAAGCCATCCAAACCAAACGAAAACATAGAAGTGCCGTTCAGTTAATTATCTGTCTAATTACTCCGCGACTTAGCAAAAAATGAGCTATAACGAGAGTTTATATTATGAAAATCCCAAGCAAAATCTTGCGGAACTCATGCAAGGCCTCGAGGAATAATCAAACTTCAGAAGACTGAAAATTATCGGCCGTTCTACGCCGTCAAGACATTCCGTCGGTAATTTCGGCAAGTCATAAATCTGGAGAGTTTTGTGCAAAGCTATGGAGTATAGAAGCCAAATAAAACAGAACAAATATCCATTCTTGCACAACATTGCGACAGTTTGTTTTTATTTGTAATGGGGTTAAGTTCCAATTTCTCAGGAAAGCCTAAGTATTATTTTCTTGTATCAATTGGTAGGGCGAGATTTTTTGATGAGCGTGACAAAAAATATATGTATACCCCTCTAAACATACGCTCAGTATCGTGGTAAGCCTTACTAGTCATAATTCAGGGCAACGCTATAACGATTGTTTAAAGAAATTGTGCGTCTGTTCTGTGCGCCTATTTTTAACTCAACGTCATTAACGGAAACTATCACCTGATTTGAATAGTTTCCACTTAAAGACTCTGGCTTCACAATGATCAAATACAATGGTGATAACGTTAACCAGCATCCAATGCAATCCAGATGTGACAGAGAAACTATCATGTCAGTCGAATGTGACATTTTGAACCCTTTGCAACACCGAGTAGGAAATAATTAACAAAATCGTTTTGCCGGGCGGTTATAGATGACTGCAATGCTTCTGTGAATTGCTTCGAATTCACAGAAGCATTGCAGTCATAAGTATAAGCGCCCGGCAAAACGATTTTGTTCGAATTCACAGAACCGAAGATAGAACCGAATGGACGGATTATTCTGCAGAAGAAACGTTGAATAATGCGGAATGTTCTCAAAATTTAGGAATAAGGTAGTCTATTGACAGCTCTCAAGTGTTTTTACGTGTGGCCATCAACAAAATCTCCAAGCTTTAATCATTAAGTTTACTCGGGGTATTCGCTTTCGCAACGTTGCAACTGCCTCAGTTGATAGTCGGTTTGCCTTGTATTTTTCTCCACTATCATTGTCATCTTCTCAATCAAAACAATCGATGGTACAGAGAGACGTCTTCTGCATTGCCAATATAGATGGTCTTTCATTGAGAGTTTTTCGTCTATTTTTTTTTTCAGCCTTTCTAAGTCTCAACCTACTCGCATTCTTCACTCGTGCTTAAAATTCTCCTTCGGAAGCAGTTTTTATCCAATTTCACCTTGTCTTGTTACTTCTTTTCATTCTGTGGAGTAGCCTTAACATTCACATAAATTTTGAAACTTCAGTGTTTCATCGCCTGGACACAAAAAGACAAGAACCATTTGCCACTTGATGTCTTGTTATTCCGATGACTAAAATAACCCACAATATGACGTATAGTGTAAAGGACTTTAGGAATTGATATCCAATGATTATATCTTCTATGGACTATGGAAACTAGTTTTCTCCAGTTTGCGCCTGAACTTGTATCGGCATCCATGCTTAATATGGGGTTTGCTTAACAGTTTGATTGTAATGTCGTCACTCTTCAAAATGCAACGGTGCGCGACAAGACCTCTCCGCTGAAGATATATTTTTGACTGACCTTGCAGTGTTCGCTCATTTGAGTTTTTCAAAATTAGACTTTTTCGTTAGATCCCGCTTTTTCTTTGTAGTTTTAAAGAGTTTCCCATTTTTTAGTTGGTAGTTAGGGGAGTGACGTGCTACGCAGGGTCGTTTGCGCAGTCAGACGTTTCAAGATAAGGATCAAATGTCATTGCGGGTCACTGACTAGGATCGAAGCCAAGAGTTGTTTCAGCCTTGCATATTATTTTTCTCTTGTCCTGCGTGAGACAGAATAACAGGTGTTAGTCATAGGTCGTACAATCCTCTTATCAGGCATTAATGATGCTTACGGTACCGTTGCCTTCAAGAAAGAACTCATGATATTCCTAATTTCGGCCTTTGTTTTAACTAATCATTTCTAATTTCTTTTGTACAGACGTATGTTCCCCGCCATACGTGTTAAAGTCTCGGGACTGGACCCTAAGAGTCATTATTTGCTAATGATGGATGTTGTACCGCTGGAT
The DNA here is from genome assembly GCA_949710005.1 of Ricordea florida. Classification (NCBI taxonomy): domain Eukaryota; kingdom Metazoa; phylum Cnidaria; class Anthozoa; order Corallimorpharia; family Ricordeidae; genus Ricordea; species Ricordea florida. The sequence continues at coordinate 35,033,238 of OX453273.1, forward strand.
AACAAACGATATAGGTGAGTGCAGTCAATCAGCCAATTTTTTTTTCATTTTCAATTGCAACGATTCCGATGCGTGGTGTTGATGTTGTGCATGTTCAATAAATAATTCTTCATTATTTCACATCCCATTCATTTCGGCTTGCAAATCCTAGCAGTATGCAGGATTGATGAAAGACATATGTTTCATAAACCTATTTTAACGGTTTTGTTCCAACGAGTCTGCTATAGCTCAGTAATAGAACATCCGAGCTCGTAATAGGGGGTTCCTAGGTTCAAATGCTATTGGCAGAACTCGGATTTTCCGTTTTTCAAGTTTGCTTGTGGAATGATGATCGACGAAAAATACACCTTTCACAAATTCACAAGGCTTAACATAATATCATTGTACTATTCTCACTACTTCACAATCCATTCACTTTGGCATTCAAATCCTAGCAGTCTGTAGGATGTTTGTCCCGTGAACCTAGTTTAATGGCCTTGCTTCCATGATTCTCAGTCATGAAGGACCCTACCTAGTTCTCGGAAGGTCATGGGTTTCACTGTTGTCGGACGAATTCTTGTATCCTGTTCCGAGTTGCGCACCATAGAATCATGATCTCTTTCCCGAGCACCTAATGTCAAGGTCTGTATGTAAGTGTCTTATAGTTCCACCCGTATGAGGTTCCTTTTCACAAATTTGACTTTCAAACCTCTTGAGGTTGTGTTTTTCATGTTGTAGGGAAATGTAGAAGAGGGCATGGCTTAGTCCCGAAATAGGAACAATGTCAGACCTGTAGTCAGCAAATCCCATTGGTTTAAAAATTTAAGCAGTATCGCTTGAGCTGTTGTTGAACCGTACTCCATTCATATATTGAACGTATCATACCAGAGAAAAAAAACTGCTGAATATTCTCAATTGGCAGAGTCAGGAGGGCTCCTGGCAGAGTATATCAGCTGTGTTTGCACGGCCACGACTTTGAATCGCTTTCTTAGCTTCAATATGACTAATCGCATTTGTTTAAAATTACATTATTACCGTCAAGATCAAATCTTCAACAAGGTCTCCATCCGTCGGGTAAATATATTTAGTTAAAATCTACTAGCATACTACTGCAAATGCCACAATCTGATTGGCTGAGCTACTGCAGACTATCAGCCATTAGACTGCAGCACTTGCTTGAAGATCGTTTTCAAAATGGCGACGTCTTTGCACTTTAGCGAAGTTTCGCAAGAAGATGTAGTATGATTTTAGTATTTTTTTTTTACACTGATACACGATTCGTTTATTCCTCGCGAAGCGAGGCCGAAGGCCGAGCGTAGCGAGGTTACTAATCGTGTCGCTTCCGGTCAGACCACGTGGCTCGCAAGCCCGAGTAAATCGAGCCGAGAGTTTTTATATATGTATATATATATATAGTTGTGTAGAAAAGAAGGTTTGCCAACGATGACGCTAGTGATATATATATATATATATATATATATATATATATATATATTTTAAAGGTGTCCGTTCGCAGGCCAGGTTACCTGGCAATAGTAGCGTATTTGAGAACTCCTGAATTTCCGCCATTTCGAATGCGGTGATGCCTTTTTGAAAGAAATGTAAATTTTGTGGAAACGGATTTCACTCGTCCTGGAAGTGTATCCCAGCAAGATGATCTCCGAGATATTCAAGAAAGAGTAGCCCGAGATCGTCGCCGAGTAAGTTCGAACACCGTGAAAATCAACACAAGGAAAGCACGACTCAAAGCAGGGAAAGAGTACGACAGCAGGGCGAATAACAACAGACATCCGTCATCGCAGCAAAGACAAAAACTGCTCGCTCTAGAAAAAGGCAAACGAAACAGCAGGGAAAAGGACCAGGAATTCAACCAAGTTAGTTTTGAATTTGAATGTGTTATTGATAGAAATACAGAACAGGAGTGAACGATTACATAACGAAATATATTAGCGTACTAAATTTAGCAAAACGGCTTAGAAGGGAAACCGAGTAGAAACAACTACAACGATTGGAGATGTCTCTGGAAAATAATTATATTAGTCTAAAAACGGAATAGGAAGACGACCAACAGATTACAAGAGAATGTAAGTAGGTATTTTTCATAATAAAGCGATAGCGTTTCCATTTTGAAGAAATTCCCAACACAGAGAGTTGCAGTTGTTATAACAATCATTTACAACGATGTGATCTAATATCATTGCAACAGTGAAAATATTGTAAATTTTCTTGATCTAGCAGCTATGTTTAGCATTTTCAACAGAATATATACCCAGTGTCACTATAAAGTACTGGTTCTGCAATATCATCAGTGATCAATGCGATCATTTGAAAATAAAGCAAATGTTATAACTTACATCTGAGTAGTATTTCTCTTTGCTATATATATGTATGTATTCTCTGATTGAAAGGTTTCAATAATATTACGTATAGACAACAAGTTTCATAGCCTTTTCACAATGGGTCAGTTTTACCTTAGAGTTCAATGACCCCCCCCCCCCCCCTGATAATATTGCAATCTAGAAACCTGGCCATTTCCCACAAATAAAATGTTAATTCAAGCCTTAATTAACATATTAACCTTGTTACTTTCTGTTGTTTACTTCATTTTTATGATGTCAAATATCAATATTTAATAACAACCACAACATACAGTTAACATTTTACATCGGAAAAACTATATAAAGAAGAAAATAAATTTTGTAATGCCAAAATGTTTATGATCTTTCTCATATATTCATTGCAAGTGTGCTGTATGTAGTAACAAGTGTTTCAAGTTTTCTAAATGCCCTATCCTTTCAATAATGATTTTCCACACAAACTTTATAGACAAATGACCGCACTAGATTTCAAGCCTTTAAGAAGAAATGGTATTGTTTGGAGCTGTTTTGATCACTACCACCTCTGATGGAAAGCCTATTAAGAAGATTTTTGTGTTGCTTGCAGTAATAGAGTAACAATACCTTTACAAAGGTTAGGGCATGCATCCCACCCCATAAAAATATATTATGTTAAACGTAAAAAATATAACAATAGTAATAATAATAATATCAATACCAGTAATAATAATAGTAATGATAATAATAATGATAATAATATAATGATAGTGCTTCTCATTACTATATGTCATTCGTTACAGTTCAATACCTCTGGCTGCCATGACTTTTTTGATGAAATGCCATCCTTATATTAAATCTTTCTTCTGCAGTTTTTATAATAGAAATTTGCATATATTCAAAATAATATAGCCTTCTCTTGTTGGGTATGGATATTTTGCCTGTTTCTGTAACAGCACAATTAAACTTTCATGTGGTATATACTTTTAACTGATTGATGTTGATTTCACATTATTTTTTTACAGGAGTACGTAGTGCAGCAATCTTTTTCAACATATTAAGATTTCAATAACTCTTTATTTCATGTATTGTTTTTATGATATGACCTAAAAATAGAACAACCACATACTATACAGTCGGCACTCACTATTACCAAACCTTTATTCAAAGTTGTTGTAGAATCCAATTGTTTTATCCCCATTTTTTATGTAATGACATTGTATCTCACACTTCTGTTGATATGGCATCTCTTTTGAGGGAAGAGGAATTTTCTTATCTACCACTGAGAGTACCATTGCAACTGAAGAGAGTGCACAAATTGAAACATGCACTATTCATAATGCTGTCAATTGTGGTTACCTAGGAATGAAATAATGACTGCAGTAGACAATAAAATATCTAATCAGAAGATTCTTCTTACAATGAACCTCATCCAATTATAACCAAAAAACATAAACAAAAAATAATTGGAGCATTCAACTCATCCTCAGTGTAAGAACATATTGTGTTTAAAAGGGATGTACAACAAAGGAGACAAAGCAGTAGAGACTAAGAAAATAAAACTAAAAAAAACAGGTTTTTACATCATGGTAAACACAAGCATTCATATCAACTCTTCAAGATTTCACCTGCAAAAGATTTACAATCATTTTCAGTTTGTGTTAAGTGAATATTATTGTGGTAATTCATCGACTCTGTATTCCCTGTGAAGATAATAAATAATTTTACTTCTATTCCCTCTGGTGCAATCTCAGTGGCAGTGAAAGAACTAAATGAAGGTCAATTTTTAAGCACTGTGTTGACCGGTATACTGGTCATGTAATTTTCACCAGGTGTCACTAATTTTGTACCAAACATAGCATAACAAATAAAATAATGGGGATTACGCTGATATAAAAAATATAAAATAAAATATAAAAGCATTGTGACTTCTTCAAAAACTAGCTTCGCGAGGTTTTTGCGGGAGTCGTATTTCTAGTTATGATTCTTATTAAAACAATTAGATTATTCGCTCTCGATTTCTATGAGGTGATATTTCTTTCGGCCCTCGGCCTCATCATCAACTATCACTCCATGGAATTCTCGCCGCTCATAATCTAATTGTTAATTATTATATCTACAACACCTGGATATGAGCAAACGCGCCCTCTGATTGGTTATAGGCCTGTGATAAATATGGGATGAATTTATTCGACGGTAAGTGAGCAAATTATATCAGTGAAATTGACACGATATTTGAATTGTTTATTACGAACTTAAGTGAAACTCTCACAAACTGCCGCCATTTTGAAACATCCATGGAGCCCGTAAACTGAGTTTTTTTTCTCAATTCCGGCCACTATTTCCCCTTTTAATTATAAGAATGTTTCGCTAACGTAAAGAAATTTCACAAGTAAATAAAAGAGATGTTCAAGAACGAGCTGGACTCATGCGTTTGAAGTTTTTTTACACATCGGCTCGACAACAACATGGTTCTGTTTACATAACAATAGCAAAGTCAATTCTTGTCATGCAAACTAGTTTCAATTTCTCATAATCGAAATATAATAAAACAATTATTACACTCAATCTCGACTTGATTTCGTGGAATAATTGCTAAATATCCCTATGTCTTTACTGATCTATATATCATCTATGTCTAATCTATATCTTTATGTCTAGAAAAGACATTATCCAAATATTTACCACTTATCCAATCGTTTTTCTTAAATGGAAGATTTTGTTTTAAGCTTTTCTTAATAAAACGCAAGAAGAGTTGTCTACACTTTTACTTTGTTGTCTGCACCATGTACAAATAGAAAAATTCAATTGATTAATACAGGTACCCATTTACTTTGTATTTCTTATTATGTATGGTACAGGTACGCGTATCACAGCTCCAAGTGGGTAGTGGCGGGAAACGCTGACGCGCCAATGCCTGGCCGCGTCTATATCCACCCAGATTCTCCTGCGCTTGGTGAAGAATGGATGAGACAAGTTGTGTCATTTGACAAGGTCAAACTGACCGATAACGAACGAGATCAGCTGGGTCATGTGAGTATTCAAACTGGCTTATGTAGCTTGTCTTTGTATAAGCTGCTGTCTGAGTTTTTTAGAGTTAGGAATTTTTTCCTTGCATTCATAACGAATAGTATTAATGCCACAGGCCTAGATATTTTGAAATAGCTTATTCAAACGAGTGCATTTTTAGCCCTGGTGCCATACTTGGAGTCGTTGTTAGGTTTCTTTTCAGCTGATTCTTTTTGAGTTGTTTATGAGTTTGCTATCGTTTATCGGCAAACCAGGTGACTTTCCAGTTGTAGTTTTCTAAAATTCTAATTTTATACCGGTGAAGGTACGCTTCTTTGCTGTACCTACCGATCCTCACCAGCTCTAGACCGCGAACAGTTTGTCTTTTAACATGTTTAGTCACAGATCTTCATCGCGAACGCTAACGAAATGATTATTCAAACGAGTTGAAAAAAGGGGCTGCGAATGGGAAGAGGGTGGGAAAAGACCCTTTTTCCCTTCCGCGCGCCCACGTTTTCATGTGCCTTAAAGATATCGGATCAATATCAGTTTCTGGGCAACTGTGCACCTACCCCTCCCCTAATCCAACAAGTTATAATGAGTTAAAAAGTTAGCGTTAATGTTGGATTAGGGGAGGGGTAGGTGCACGGTTGCCCAGAAACTGATATTGATCCAAGATATCAAACCCTAGTCCCCTCGCAGCCATTGTTTGGCCCGTCACGCAACGGCGAGCCAGACACCTGCTGTGAAGGAGCAAGTCAAACCTTCGCTTTTTCTCACTGTGCCAGATCATTCTTCACTCCATGCACAAGTACCAGCCGAGGATTCATGTTATCAAAAAGAATGAGAGCACAGACGCAATGTCGCTTGATATGGAGAGACCCTCCGCCATGAAGAAAACCTTCATTTTCCCTGATACAGTGTTTACAACAGTAACAGCGTACCAAAATCAACAGGTAAAGCATTCCCATATACAACGGTTACCCAACGGACAAATAAGATATAAAGACTAATCTTAGTGCATAGATCGTTGATGTAATGAGGCTCAACAAAATATACTGGAGTATATTTAAGTTTCTTCATACTGTATCAGTCAAAAGAAAGAAGAAAAATTTGGCAGAGCTAACTAGGGTGAAACATTTTATCCTAAACAGCATACCAAACGGAAGCTCTGTAAAGCAAAGATTAAGAATTTTTTTCGATGTAACGTTTTTTCGCCTGCTACACCAAGATACCCTACAGCCAGTTGTTAATACACGAGGCAATCATTCCATAGACATGTTTTTAAATATGTCTCAATGATACTGTGTTCTTGTCTTCTAGCAAAGTTGGTCGCAGAACTGTCTTTTTCCCAGTAGACCACAGTGTCAATTATTACACCCTTAATAAAAAAATGTTCAACGCGCTGATTGGCTGAAAGCACGTCAGTTGATCCCAAATGTTGCAGAAAGTTAAATTCAAATCTTTGCATGTCTATTATTAACAAGTAATCAAATGATTTCGAGTGCAATTTTCTATAAATAAGCATTAGTAAATTTTTCTAAGACTTACAACAAATTACGGGCTCGTGCAATTGTTTTAGTCTTTGAAAAATTTACTTGTGCTTATTTATACCAAACTGCACCCAAAACCATTTGATTACCTATACTAATTGGCCCAAATAGTTCAGGGTTGTGAGAAACTGCACGCCTGGTATATACATGACCATCGTTCCTTTCGAGCCACGAATATCTTCGAGTATTCATCTCTACATAAGCAAATCGTGATTATTTTTCTACAATACACTTCTAGAATAGTTACATTTCTGGCAGATTTCAAGCTTGTAGGGTTCTTTTCTTTCCTAAAGATAAATGGTATATTGCTCGGTTCGGTTCAGTGTTTTCCGTTAGCTTTTGTCTCACTAACCTCAAAACAGTCTGCTAGAATCACTTGCCCTAAGGGACAACTTTGTGCAATGAATGGTTTCCGTTTCTTGCAAATGCCTTTCGGGCATGAAAGTTTTTGGGGGTGTCCGAGAAAGAAGTGCAAGCAAGTATGTCCACGTCAGCAGTCGTTTCCGTATACTTTGGGTTTTTTTGCGCGAGCTTTTAATAGAGTATAAACAATGTGGATCAATGGAAGTATCTGGGCAATTGTGCACCTACCCCTCCCCTAACCCATCAAGGTATAATAAGTTTAAAAGTTAGCGTTAATGTTGGGTTAGGGGAGGGGTAGGTGCACAGTTGCCCAGATACTTCCATTGATCTGTATTCCTGGTCAAAATCTCTGATGTTTCTTTTCTTCCTGACCTCGGACTCCGACGTTCTGTTTTGCAAAAGAAGAATTCAGCCTGACCTTGCATGAACATGGTATCGCAGGGTGAATGTTTATTTTGAGGAAGATTTCATGTATTCTAACTGTTTGTCGAGTTTCATAGTTCGGGTCTGAAAAGAACTGTTGTTGACGACGCTGACTGACAAACAAGTTCCGAGACTTTTTAATCATTTATGATATTTTAAATGTAACGGACAGCGTACAATACTACGGAGAATGGAAGTTTGTAAATCAATGTTTTTCTTTTAATTCTCTTTTTAAAAAAGCTCTAAAAAGCGAGCAAAAAGGGGTTAAAGTTCTTGTGAGCTGCCCGCATGACAAATTGTCTGGTTTTGCAATCAGAGAAATTTAGTCTGCGTGAGGGCAGTTACAAAGTTGCGAAAACACCTGAGACTTTTCTTTTTACTGTGTTCTGTGTGCGATTTAAGTAACTTTAGGTCTGCAAGCATCTGGAAATGATGCTATCTGGAGAAGTGAGGGGCGTTATCACGCAATAGAACTGGCAATTAGATGTACTACTAAAACGTGTTGAAACCATTAAGACAACAACTCTTCGCTGGCCGCAAGAATAGGCATAGGGTAAAATATGGACTGGACCATTGGACCCTTGGACCATTGGACTATTTTTTGGACTATTTTTTGGACCATTTTTTGGACTATTTCATGGACTAAATTTTGAACTATTTTTTTAATCTTTTGATAAGGGGTGGGTACCTAGTTTTGTCAGGGGGTGGTTTATCGATGAGTATATTTACCAAACCAGCAATTGTTTTAGTTTCCAGCGTGTGACTCAATCGCTCGTTTTGTCCCACCTAAATAAATTATGCAAGAGAAAGGCTACAGGTCTCGATTCTGTGTCAGCAAGACTTCTAAAAGATGGTCCGGATTTAATCTCCTGGTCACTCGCTTTGATATTCAATCAATCGATCGATACTGGTATTTTTCCTGATGAATGGAAAAATGCAAGAATCACGCCTCTTTTTAAGAAAGCAGGAAGTAGGAGTGATCCTTCTAATTATCGACCGATCTCGATTATCCCGGTTGTGGCCAAGGTTTTCGAGCGAATTATTTATGATCAGTTGTAGCGTTACCTAAATGAAAATAATCTTCTTAGTAGACACCAATCCGGTTTTCGCTCGCTGCATTCTACAGTTACTGCATTGATTGAAGCGACTGATAATTGGTCTTTAAACATCGATCGTGGCTTTGTTAATGCCGTTGCATTTTTAGATCTTAAGAAGGCTTTCGATACTGTGGATCACTCTATTCTTCTCTCAAAATTACAAGCTTATGGTATTCAGGGTTCCACAAACCAATGGTTCTGCTCTTATTTAAAAGACCGAACCCAAACGTGTCTTGTAAACGGGAATAAATCGTCCAAAATGTTCCTTCGCTGTGGTGTTCCACATGGAATGATTCTTGGATCCCTTTTATTTCTATTGTATATAAATGACTTGCCTAATTGCCTCCAGCATTCCAAACCAAGGATGTACGCCGATGACACTAGTATTACTTTTGCTGGTAGTGACGTTGATGAAATAAGTAGTTGTATTAATCTTGATTTGGAGAGAATTCGTGTGTGGCTTGCAGCCAACAAACTAACTTTAAATATGACAAAGACAGAATTCCTTCTGATTGGTTCCAAGCAAAGGCTTTCAAATTTTACAGTGAATCCTACTGATAATATCAACCAGTTTCCGATAAAACGGTTCTCGACTGTTAAATCCTTAGGTGTACACGTTGATGAAAATCTTACTTGGGAGTGTCATATCAATGAGCTTTCCAAAAAGATTGCTTCTGGCATTAGTGCCATTAAACGTATTAGGTATTCGGTCCCATATAAGACTATACTTTCCGTTTACAATTCATTAGTCCAACCTCATCTCGATTACTGCAGTTCGGTCTGGGGATCCTGTTCTAAAACTCTTTCTTAAAAGTTACAGAAATTACAAAATCGGGCAGCACGCGTCATAACCTTTTCAAATTACGATCGTAATACCGATGAATTGTTGAGGATGGTCAACTGGGTTAAACTGGATCGTCAACGCCTTGTTAAAAATTTAGTCCATGAAATAGTCCAAAAAATGGTCCAAAAAATAGTCCAAAAAATAGTCAAATGGTCCAAGGGTCCAATGGTCCAGTCGATATTTTACCCTATGCCGCAACAATATTTTCCTTTGAGAAGGCGCTAAGAGCATGTTTTTATAATTTACTCAAGCTAAATGGTCAAGACCGGAATTGATAAAAATGGGGTCGGTGAATTATTGTATCACATTAAGCTTGATTACTTGATTAATGCGCCGCTAATGAGCACGTTTCGTTTGAGCTCGCCGACTTTCCCTATGGTTATAAATGACCGCCATTAGGAACTAGACTGATTTTGTCTCCCCATCGGCTTGCTCAAGCAACAATCGATGTGATTTTATGAGCTTTATCTCATCAAATGTTTATTCGTTATATACATGCATTTAAAACAGACCTTAAAGCCATTACCATATACAGTGTAGATAAAATCAGAGGCCATTCGGCGTTTTCGTCTCAAGTGGCGTTTATCCACCATTAGCCCTCTGTGTTGTTATATTAAATGGATGGCGAATCGTTGCAGTTGCCACACAGAGTAGTTTACCGAGAAATGTATGTATTATAGCTAAAGACTGAAAACAAATTACTTACCCCCGCGCGAGCACCCCTGTTGTTTGATGTCGTCATCTTGCCATTGTTGCCAGGATCTGAGAAGTCATTGAAGTAAGTTCATAAACGGTCATCTCAAAATCCAACAAAATCGCTCAAGAGTTTACATATGACGTAAAAAAGTGACACTGCAGAGCGGTTAAGGTAATTAAACGTTTATTTGAAATTGGGTACAGATGAATGGAGACGTCGCTACATCACTATATATACACGACACATAATGATTTCCCATACATAACTGGGTTAGATTTCCCTCTATCCTCCATACTAAATTAGCACGTTGTAGGAAAAATTCTTACGGTAACAGACGTGCAAACATTCTCGTGCTCGAAGAAGGAGACAGTACGGCTACAGCATGTATTATGAAACATGTTGTGATAAGGGAATTTAGCCCATAACTGTAAATAACATGACCACAAATGTATGGCTTGCGTTGATCTTTGTTAGTGCCTTAAGTAAAGATACAAGTACACGTATTTATAAAGAGACTTCATTATATCTCTCAGTTAGTGAGCGCGTTGTGATTGGTCAATTTAGCGGGCCGTACTTCACCCGTACTTCACTGTACTGCCCGTTATATTCAAAAGTTCGTTTGAGTTATAATAAATATCTTACAAACCTCGTTTTCTTGGTCCGTACTGTAAATTACAGATCCTCGTTTTTTTCCGCTTGGATTTATGGCTCGCGCGCTTCGAAAAAACTCGGTCCGTAACTTACAGTACGGAACTCGAACTCGGTTAGTTAGAGGTATTTCTAAATTCGTTATGACGAAGGGCTAACGCTCGAAACGTCAGCACGCCCCCTCCTCTTCTTTTACCTTATCATGGTATAACTTTACTTTTTTAACTTGCTTGATTATCCCAATTTCTTGTACACTATTTATGTCTGCCTAACTTGATTTATAATGAAAAGGAGTTGGCAAAGGAACAATAGGGTTTTTTCGCAGATCTGAGAGTAGGGAACTTCAACAAACATTGACAACGACGACTTCTAAGCCGAGGACAACAAAGAAACCTAGCAGACTGCATTCCACGCGTGCTTTTGTTTGGTGCTGTCATGTCTAGGTGGTGCTTTGCTTTGCCTTAAGCTCCAAACGAGGGCCTGTTTGGGAGCTGATTTTATGCGAGCAGTAAGATTCTCTATCTGTAACGCGGATTGAGACTGCCCAAACACATCCGCTAGCAGGATAAAAGCAGTTTTCCGAAAAAGCTTGAAGTTTTGCTTAGAATGGAAATATCATATATATTGGACACGAGGCACGGCAACCGTCGATTCGACCTGAAATGTTTCCTCTTTCTACAGATAACTCGTTTGAAAATTGACAGCAATCCCTTTGCGAAAGGCTTCAGAGATTCTGGTCGAGTAAGGTAAGTACTGAAAGAGTCATTGATTCCTTCACTAATAAAAGCTTTTTCATCTTTTAGATCAGTTTGATCAATGGCATCCTTTTAATACTGAGCTTACAAATGATATGCTAACCACTGATTTATAAACGACGCCGTGAAAACGACGCTGTGCATGGATCGGTTCGAACGTAATTTGCCAATCTTGAGATCCTGATGGTTGCAAATTGGCCAAGTTCTTTCTTTGCGTTCACCGTCAAAGAAAGAACTTGGCCGATATCCAGTCGTTTTGACCAAGCAAGCTTGGTCAATAATGGATTTATGATATGGTGATTTTGTTTTGTTTTGTTTTGCGGGACGAAGCAAAAATGGCGACTGGGCAAAGTTAAGGGACCGTTCATTTTTTAAGGGAGGGGGGGCTGGTGGGATTTGGGGGAGTGTCACTGGGAAATTGAGTGACCCCCCCCCCTCAGCTTGCCAATTTTTTCACATGACCCCCCCTCAAAAGGAATTTTTTTGGGATGACCCCCCCTGGCCACCTCGAAAAGATGTTTATATTTCGTGAATAAAGCAGGAGAATTTCTCATCAATTTATGAAAACTTCATACCACTTTTTCATCTGTTCATCGCTTTTTTTTCGCTTGACCCCCCCTTTTTCTTCATTTTTTTGGGGTGGCCCCCCCTTGAAGCCATTTTTTTTCGCGTGCCCCCCCCCCCAAATCCCACCAGGTCCCCCTATCCCTTAAAAAATGAATGGTCCCTAAGGTCTGTCTTGCTCGCTCGGGTAGCCAATCAGAACTCAGGATTTGCCTCATCTTGCTCGCTCACAGAACCAGCCGTAGAATAAAATGTTATTATAAAGCTGCAATCGTAAGTGGCCAAAATATTACGGATCCCTTCCACCTCTTGTAAGCCTCTCTTTGTATAATTCATTTAATTTGAAACAAGTCAGTCATGTTTGTGCCTCTTCAGAAACTTGTTGCTAAATTAAGATACTAATGCTCGAACAGGAATCATGAAACGAACCTGTTGTTCACGAGTAGTTAGCAATAGTATAGGAGATCTTTGCAGCCATACTTTTCTAATGGAATTGAAGTTCCAATGAAGTTCCTGGTTAGGAAACTTTGGGCTTAGAGAGAATACTTTTGTGAATGAGTTTTCGTGTTTCGCGTTTCATCTTCAGTCGCGCGACTTTTCATGAGCAAAGTACAAATTTCACAGATTTCATTGCACAAAATGGTACATTTTTTCCAACTCGTTACTAAAGGATATGTATAGCACTTGTAGAAATTTAATCATACAGGTGAGAATGTGGTTCATGATTTTTTGAATAAAATAAGAATCTTTGCTCGACCCAAAACATCGGTTCTCCCATAGGTTGAAAGAATTGAAAAGAAGTTAAAGAACCAGTCGGTTGCCCTCTCCTCGCTGGCAATCCACGTCTAGGATTGACTGCGCATGTACTGTTCAGCAAATACTTCAGGCCAGACTCTTGACAATCGCCATTCCCATATACCAATATGCTAGTCAGAATTTTGTGCGTTCAAGAGGGAGTTTATTGATTATGGGACTTTACGTGATGACTATCATGAAGATCACGCCATTTACTATGGGTAAAGCCTGGACTCCTATTCTGCTATTCCTTAGTGTACAACTGATTTAGATGGTTTCCACATTTTTTAAATAAACATTTCTTTACTTCTATGCGTGTTGTTGTTTTTTCGTAGGGATCCAATGGAGGAAATAATGCAAGTCTACTCGTACTACAGACCACCCGGAAGAGGCGTGGTCTACCCAAGTTTTTGAAGAGATGAACAAAGAATCAATGGTAAGTCACGAAAGTCTGTCAGTTTGAGTGACAGTTGGATGCAGTGTTTTACCGCAGGTGAATTACTCTGGAGTCCGTTTTTATAGGGTCCTGAAAGGGGGGGGGGGGTGCCAAACTCATTTTCCCAGCCTATTTTTCTTTTGAATTCCCAGTGCTCAAATCCCATTCCCACTGGCAGAATTCGGAAAGAAATTCACATTCCCAGAGACCGAATCCAAGCCCCGGTGACTTAAATCCCAATTTCCCATGGCAAAACCCTCCGGGCCAATCCGAACTCCCATTTCACCCTTTCAGGGCCCTCTTATTAGTCCTTGGGTAAGTGAGTTTGTACAAAGAAATGTTCTTGTTTTACCTGTTCTTCCTGTTATACCACTACTTAAGACTTACCAAAATTTGTACTGTGCGTATTCCTCACTCTTGTTCAGTTAGTTTTCAAAAGATGGTTACGCTGTCAAACAATTATCACACTGCATCGCTGGTCAGGAGGGGTCTAAAGTTGGTATCAGACTCCTGCGTAGACACCTCGAGAATTACAGTGGACTATCACACAGAGCAGTACACAAAACTGTTCAATAGCTTTTTTTGGAAGATTCGAAACAAGGTTTCTGCTTTACCAAGCAACTAAACATTAAACAAACAGCACCCTGTTATATAAATGACTTCTTAAAACCAAAATGTAGTACATCTCATAATGTCATTACTATTCTCTTTTCTTTACATTTTTTTTTAAATTTACCTTCCCCTGTGTCGCATTTTTTGTTTTGTTTTTCCACAGATCAAGGCTCGTGCTCCCAGCACCCTACTGTAACACCAGTAGTATCATCTACTTATCAGTCAGTTCCAATGAGCACATCAATACCACCACTTCAAACACCGACTTGTCATTCAAACGCCGCTTTCACTGCCTTCAATGGCCACGCCTGCTTACCATCCTTTCCACACGGAGCCATGTTACAGACACAGTATCACGTGACTCCGTACTGTACTGCCACTGAAACATACGGGACATTTGGTCATGCGTTTCACTCATCGGTGTCACCGTTTACGCCATGCGCAGTCAATGGCGTGGTCAACCAATCAGAAGGCTTACCACTGAGCCCTTTACCCAATCATCAAGCGAGTGGATACCAAGGAAATAGCTACGCGCCAACGCACGCTTTCACAATGCATACAACATGAACCTGTTTAATAGTACGTAATATATATTCATTGAACTTGAAAGAAGACTTAAGTGATCGTAGAGTTTAAATGAGTTTGATCATGGAAGAGGATCTAACGTTAGCTTAGCGATCGGGTCATGACATCACTCTTCACGGAATAAGATGTGGAATGCAACATACGTAACATAACAAAACATCCACGGAAGTCTATATGTAGGTTTTCATATCTCTCTCATTTGGACTTGATCGACTAGATTGCGGGTATAATCTATCCATTAAGAATTGATCAGTTTCCAACAAATAATGGCCAATCAAGTTAGTGCTTATGACCACGAAACCCCCTGATTGCTGTGCAATTTCGGGAAATCACTTATAGACGACTAAGAAAATGCCACAATGTGATTAGCTACGCTACCAGACATGCTAGAGGACTATAAGTAATAGTCCTCGAGTTGCGAAATTCGTGACGCTTTCTTTCGTTTTATTCCAAATTAATTATTTCTTCAAATGGCATTTGCTAACTTTCTTATTGCCTTTTCTGTCCGACTAGTTGGGTAACACTAAAACAATTAGACGCTTTGTCTTCAAGAGCCACGGGAATAGCCCATTCGGCTATGCCTCATGGGCTATTGACCTGTAGTTACGGGTCTAATTGTTATGTAAACGTGGTAGAGAATTACGTATCACAGTAACAACAAAGTGACGTGAAAAGTTACACCTAATTTACAATTTTTTTTTTACTCTGGATCGAGGTGAGAATACTAAAAAGAAAACCAACAGTGCAGAAAATTTAAATTGAGTGCAAAAAGTTGAAATTGAGTGCAGAAAGTTGAAATTAAATTTTTGCATGTATATGATTAACAAATTATCACATGATTTGTCTCGTGCAATTTGGGATAAATCAGCACTCGTAAATTTTTCAAAGACTACAAATTGCACTCGCCCTAAGGGCTCGTGCAATTTGGTTAACCTTTTTTTTTTTTTTTTTTTAATAATTTTTATTAGTTTAAAAAAAAAAAATTACATGTAATGTTTAAGTTACAACACTATTTACAAACACTACAAAAACTAAAAGTAGGTATTACAATAGTACATGTAGCTATCACAACGAAATATACAGAAGTGGTGACATTAACCTATGACAATTGAAAAATATTTACAAGAAGGGAAAAATAAAAGTGTGTGGCATAGGGTAAAGTTCCAAGGAGGTTACATTTTTCCTTGATGGTATACTATGATGCCTAGGAGGCGTTAACTATGAAATTTTCCAATCGATATCTGGGCTTAATTTCACTGATAAAATCTGAAAGGATCAGTGCTTCCTCATTTAATTTCCTGATGTTTACATAGCGACGCATGAATAAAAGAGTGTAGTTAAGTTTCTTAAGTAGAACTGAAGAGGGGTTAGGAATACCAAATAAAAGCTCGACAGTTGTTAGATTAAATTGTGAGCCATTTGTATCATTGAACCAGCCTATGCAGGTTTTAACAAAGCGCTTGGTAAATGGACATTCAATGAACGTATGATCAATCGAGTCTTGTTCGCCACAGTAAAGACAATTATCATCAGATTTAACTCCAAACCTGTGAAGTTCCTTTTTAGTAATTATTATTCTATGAATAAATTTGAAATGATACTCCTTTAGTCTATTCTCTTTACATATTTTCCTAACTGAGTTGTAGATGTTTTTCCATTGTTCATCGTTTAATTTAACAACGGTTTCCCATCGTTTAAAGCCAGTTTGTTTACAAGTATGAGTTTTTTTAACCAGGAGCCAATAAAAGTCTTTCGCTTTAGCATTCAAAAGGTTTATCTCAATCTCATTTCCTAATTGAAAAGAAGTCAGGTCGTTGTAATTTAAGGCTGTAGGGGAATCTTGTGTTCTCGCTTTTAACAGCAAATGATTTGGAATAGCAGAGATTACCTGATAAAACTGAAGAAAGTTTGTTTTTTTTAGGCTATACTTGTTACGAAAGTTACTAAAAGAGAGAAAGCTACCATCTCGACTTAGAAGATCTCTGATTTCAAGTATTCCTTTCGAGTACCACTCCCTATTAAAGAAAGATTTTCCTCCGATTAAAATGTCTTTGTTGTTATACAACAGTTGATCACGCCAAGAATTGTTGGAATAAAGAGATGTAAGTTCGCTGAAAAATTTTAACGCGTCCTTATAGAATTTCGGAAGATCATCTAGGAAATCAATATTATAGTTGCAACTGAGTAAAAGTTCTAAGCCTCCTCGTTTTTTGAAACAGTGGTCAGGAACCACCTTCCAGTTTTGGTGACCAGAACGGAGGAGCCTAGGGATCCAGGCTAAGCGCAACGATTTCACAAATGTTTCAAAATCGACCATGCGAAGTCCTCCTTTGTCATAGTCTTGATACAAACCTACTCTTTTGATTCTGTCTTTCTTATTTTTTCACAGAAAACGGAATAATCTTCCCTTAACATTGTCTATAATCTCACCGGGAACCTGTACATTCGAAGCGGAATAGACAAGTGAAGAAATTCCTAGTGCTTTTATTATTAACACCTTTCCGAATAACGTTAAGTCCCTCGATCTCCACATATCGAGATTCGTTTGCAGTTTCTGTATCTTAAGATTAAAATTAAAGTTGTCATTACCCTTTTTGTCATATGATAAAAATATTCCTAAGAACCTTGTCGGAGAGTGGACCCACTTAAGATTTAACGGCTTGTCACGCTTATTAGCCCATTTGCCAAGCCACATTGCTTTCGTCTTTTCGATGTTGAGTTTAAGTCCAGAGATCTCACCAAACTGATTAACGACAGCCATTGCCGCTTCTACCGATGCTACATTTGCACAAAATAGGTTTGTGTCATCTGCAAATTGACTTAATTTGATTTCATTATTAAAAAGACAAATGCCTTTTACACTGTCAGTTTGACGTATTTTATTCGACATTAGTTCTGCAGTTAAAATAAAAAGAAAAGGCGATAAAGGACAGCCCTGTCTCACTCCAGAAGAGGGCTTGAACCAATTAGTGGCAAAACCATTGTTAAGTACTGCAGTTTCCACATTGGTGTAAAAGATCTCAATCCACTTTCTGAGATTCGTTCCGAAATTATACCTACTTAGCATGTATTGTATCAATGGCCATTCCAAAGTATCAAAAGCCTTACGAAAGTCTAGAGACAACAGAATTCCTGTGCTCTGATCTTTTTCGGTTTGTTCCAGAAGATCACTTATAAGCCTAATATTCTCTCCAATATACCTCTCTTTAATGAATCCCGTTTGATCAGAATGTATCAAACTTGGTAAGACAGGTTCAATTCTCTTCGCTATTGCTTTCGACGCTATTTTGTAGTCGACATTGAGAAGTGTAATCGGTCTCCAGTTTTTTAAAGTTACTAGTGATTCTTCTTCTTTTGGTATTAAGGTTATCACACCCCTGCGTTGAGAAATAGAAAGCTGTCCTGTTTCATGAGAAGCGTTGAGGCAATCGACAAGATCTTCCCCTAAAATGTCAAAAAACTTTTGGTAAAATTCAACTGTAAAGCCATCTTCTCCCGGTGATTTTCCATTGCTAAAGGAGTTTAGTATTTGTTTGCATTCGTCAAAACTTAGAGGACCCTCCAATCTGTCTCGTTCATCATTAGAAAGATGAGGAATTTCAAGGTTTTGACTAAATTGGTCAAAGTCAGACAGGGTTGCCGAAACTTTGGATGTATACAGATCTTTATAATAGGATTCAATTTCTTGCAAGATCAACTTTTCCTCGGTTAAGAGTTCTCCATTGTCCAATTCAAGTTCCAAAATGGTCTTCTTGTTGTAGTTTCTCTTCTCAAGATTGAAAAAATATTTGGTTGGCCTTTCACCTTTTTCAATCCAACGACATTTCGACCTAAACAACACTTCTTTCCCTTTACGTTCATACAGTGATTGAAGCTCCTTTTTAAGGTTATCATACAGTTTTAAGTCTTGGTCAATATTTTGAAGATCATCACTATTGCAAATTATGTCATCAAGATTGTCTAGCATTTCCTTGATTTCCAGTTCACGTTTGTTAAGCAATTTGCGTTTACCTTTAGTATAGGAGATAGTTATAGATCTGATTTCCATCTTTAGAAGTTCCCATAACATTTGTTTATCAACAACGGTTTTATATCTCTCGCGTAACTGCGGATATATTCTTTTAATTTTTTCGACATATTTATTATCCTCTAGTAAGGTATTATTAAATTTCCAAAAGCCAGGGCCTCTGGAGGTTTCTTGAGGCAAATTAAGCGACAGGTAAATTAAGTTGTGGTCTGGAGCTATTGATGTCTGGATGTCTACTTTTGAGACATATTTTTTCAACTCCTTGGCCAAAAGAAAGAAGTCGATTCTTGATTTCAACTTTAAGGCCTTCGAAAAATAGGAGAATTTATTCACGTTAGGGTGTCGTTCTCTTTGTATGTCAACAAGGTCAAGCATGTCCATGGTAATTAAAATACAGTTTCTAAAATTCGTTGGTTTCCATGCTAATCCACCTTTTTTGTCTTTCTTTGTTAGGGTACAGTTCCAATCACCGCCTATAATTAGCATCGTCACCTCTGATTGATCAATCAGACAATTATTAAGTTCTTGGATAAATAGCAATTGTTCACTTTGGTTATTAGGGGCATATACATTACAGAGTGACAATTTTAAACAATTGAAATTCAATGTTATTAGCACTACTCGACCAGAATTATCAGTAAAGGAATGCTCCAATTTCTGATTCAGTGATGGATCAATTAAAATACAGACACCTCTGCTTTGCCGACTACCATGCGAAAAAATAATGTTCCCTCCCCACTCTTTTTTCCATATGGTTTCATCACTTGCTTCTGAAAAAGTTTCTTGGAGAAAGTAAAAAGAAGCCTTTTGATCTTTTAGATACGAGAATATGCTCCTCCTCTTTACCTGATCCCTAATGCCACGCACATTTAGTGATACTATTATACATTTTTGATTTCTTGAATTATTCATGGTAACTACCTGTACAGAAAACAAAGCTTGAAAAACAACTACACTTAACACCTACGTTTTTGAATAAAAATAATAAAGCTCAGAAAAACAAGATCGAAAATAATAATGGTATAGAAAAAAAAAAGCAAAAAACCTAAATTTAAGTTAAGGTAAGAGTGTCCCTCTGTCCCTTTTCAATAACAAATCCCTCTCCTAAACTAGCATGTTTGCACAGATCTTAAAAACTTTATAAGTTATCTAAATCCTCCAAACAATAAATCCTTACCGGTGATCCGTCCGGCGATGTTTTAACATAAACTTTTCCATCTAGTGTCCAAACGCTTTGAATCAATTCATCCTTTCTCATGCTGTTCGCTTTCTTGATGATACTCCGTCGGTAAGCAGTGAGATTCTCGTTTATAAATATACGGGGCTTACGATCGACAGCGGCGGCGTAGCTTCTGGAAGGGAAAACATCCGAAGCATTGACACGTTTTAACATTATTCGGCTTTTATAAAGTTTGGACTTAACTTTATGGCTCACAAATTTTACAATGATAGGTTTATTCCGAGTATTGAGTTTGTGGGAAATTTCGATGTCCTCCGGCTCAATTGGTACGTTTAAGGTTTCTCCAAGTTTTATAACCACATATTCCGTAGATGTGTAGGCATCTTCTGGGATGCCGTGAATTTCTAGCGAGTTTTTTCGGGTATACTGTTCCAAATTATCCAGCTCTTCGCTTAAGCGCTCCGTCTCTTCACTTTCGTTGTTCAATTTCTTCTTCGTAGACGCAAGTTCTTCTCTAAGCGCACGGTTTTCCTTCGTTGTGGCTTCCAATGAAGCTTTCATCTTGTTTAAATCACGTTGTTGAGCTTGAAACGCTGACTTCAGCTGCACAAGTTCTTCTTTGAATATTTGGTTTTCCTTTAAAATACTCACTACTGACGTTTGTATTTCCACTAGCATCTCCTTAATTTCGGCCAAACTAGGCTCGGGAGGTGGATTTTCGGTTCCTTCGAGTGTTTCCTTGTCCCCGCTAGCGGCCATGTTGGGTCTTTTGGCGTCGTTGAGGTCTCCCTCTTCAAGCGAACCTCTGTCACCACGTTTGTTTTGCAATTTGGTTAACCTTAGAAAAATTTACTCGTGCTGATTTATCCCAAATTGCACTCGAAATCATGTGATTACCTATACAAATTAGGAAAGTAGAAATACTCAAAACACTGCATTACATACTGGCACTTAAGGGACCGTTCACTCTTTACGAGGGAGGGGGGGCTGCGGGACTTAAAAGGACCATGCGAAAAAAGGGGGGGCATCCCAAAATAAAAAAATAGGGGAAGGGGGGTCACGTGAAATATGTTCTTATTTCTTTGTTTAGACACAGTATTTCCTTCAGGAATTTACAATATTGAATTCAATAAAAAAATCTTACTGCCTGAATAAATTAAGTGTACTCAGCAATACTTTTATGTCATAATGTTTTAATCGGAAATTGACTTGTCTTTTGTTTTGTGCTTTCTGATAAACAGCTGTCTGTAGTATTAAAAAATGTAAATATTTTCTTCATAACAAGCACAATCATGTGAAGTAGGGAATAACAGCGAATATTAAAACAGGTAACATCTTGGGAGAGGGTTATTTTATTCATTTTATTTTTGCTGGGGAGTCATCCGAAAAAATTACCGCTTCAAGGGGGGGGGGGGGTTATGTGAAAAAAAAATTGGCAAGCTAAGGGGGGTGTTATGCAATTTTTAAATGGTGCCCCTCGAATCACACCAGCCTCCCCGTCCCTCGTAAAGCATGAACGGTTCCTAAGTTGTGGCATGCTATGAGAATACTTGTCAGAACGTTTAACTGCTGCACTGACCACCCCCCTCGTGTCGTTTTCTTGGCTTGAAGCACTGTGCCTTTAACGGTTTATTTTTCCGAATTCCCCTTCTGGATGTGGGAGCCAGGGTGGGATACTGCTAAAACTTTGTGGCGATTTCTCTGCCCTTTCACAGCCTGGCGTCTTCTTTTTTGGTTTTCCGTTTAACTGCTCCTTTACCTCGTCTAAAACTGACCGTGTGTCGAAAGCAGGGTTTCATATATTATTTCAGATGCATATGGTATACAAAAACATTTAAAACTAGCAACCATCGAAATTTAATTTCATCGCTTTGACAGTGACCACTTAACCTGGATAGACTAAGTCAGTGCTCATGAAGTAATATTTGTTCCCAGGGTACATTGTGAGCAGCTTGCTTAACAATTCGTTAGTATGAGACAACATTTTGAGAAAAGCTGTGCTTTTCTGTCTTTTCGTGAATCCACAATTTTATACAGTCACAGTACACATTTAGGCCCTGATCTTCCAACTTCAAAGGAAAATATGCCATCATGCGAAACATTTTCTACGAATATCCGTTGTAATTTTGATTTGAGATTTTACTGACAACAATTTAAGGATGCTTAATGTCCCTCCATCAGTCTACAACTCTTTGTTACGGGCCACGAGCGGGCAGCTTTAATGTTCTACACAGTGACATTTAGGACGAGACGTCGTACAACTGCCATACCAGCGGAATGGGATTGGTAGTTAACGTTTACGTAACGATTATAGCTAACAAACCTAACTTAGACTTGCGAGCGTGTCCATTGATAACGTACAATGACGCTTCAACTTGTGGTTTACATGTATATATTTTGGTGATGTCACCTGAATGGTCCACTAACTTTATTATGTACATTAATAGCATAAATCTGCAAATTTTGTTTTTGAGGTTCACAAGTTCATGAATATAGAAAGCGATCTAAAAATTAAATTATTACCCCGGATCCCACACAAAATAAACACAAAAACAAAAGAAACACATTTGTTTTTCTTTCGACGACTCCGCGAAATGAGGTGCTTCAGCAAACTTCTTCCATTTGGTTGGGACAAAGTTTGGTAGAGGATCTCCAGACCTCTTGATTACTAAAATGAGTTGTTCTCTGAAATCAAGTTTCTTCAAAATGTTCCGAGCAAACCATGAAGCGTCCTTCTGGGTTGAACGTTTTTCGATGGGTTCCAATAAACCTTACCTCGGCTATCGCGATCGCTCCTAAAAGCAGGGCTTGTGCGCAGCGAAACGGCGATGCTGTGATTTGAGTAGTTGCTACAACCTTGCACTACAAAATGACTAACTGGCATTATCCGTTACACTTCCTTGAAAACATTGGATTACAACTTAATTTCTTCGCAAATTGCGTGCTTCGATATACATTCATGATATATATTGTTTGTATGGGAAAATAACCATGAGCTGCATATGAGTTCAGAGTCTGGCGTCACTTCCTCTAAATTGCAACCAAGCCTTCCGGTGTAACACATGGCCAAGTAATGGCGACCGTCAAATCGCGAACTTCCCCTGACAAAAAAAAAAAAATTAAAAAACAAACAGTTCTATTTCTTGAATTGAATCCAATTTTTGGGAGGTAACTTAGGAACTCAAACTCCTTAAGAAAATGTAAAAACAAGTGACGAAAAGTTTGATTTGAGGAGCACTTTAAAGATTAGTTCACATGATATACTGACAGACTTATTAATGGGAAGTTCTGGGCCTGTTGGGATCCGTACTCTCTTTAGCCCTGTTAGCTGAGATTTCGTATCTCGTGTCCTGGAATAGCGGTATTATATAACTACAGATGTACTGTGCTACACGTCTGTTTGACAATGACGGCAGCACTGAGCGGAGTCCCATTCTGTATGTAATCATACTCTTGAGCCCAGTCCTAGAGTTGTATCATAAAATCGCTTTGTTACTTTTTATCGCGGGCCAAATCAAGATAGTAATTTGGTATTATTGTCAAGATACGCGGCCAAATTGAAAACCGCCCTCTTGAAAACACGCGTTTTGCGGGCCGCAAATGACTCCTAGCGGGCCGTTAATGCATTAACGGCCCGCTTAACTTTCCATACCATAGTTTCATGCTACATCTCTGTTAAACATTTTTTTCTTATTAAATGAATTTGTACGATTTGGCCTTGTGTATTGATAATAATGATAATCGCATGACTTTTGTCGGTCATATAGTTTATTTGTGGCCCGAGTAGCATCATTTGCGCCCGAGCGCGAAGCGCAAGGGCGCAAATAAACTATACTTTGAGTGCCCTCCAAAAGTCATGTGATTGTCCTATTAATATAGACAACGCCATGGTTTCCGAGGATATGTGGCAACTTTTTCCACTTCCAATTCTCAAACTGGTTTTCTATCTCGACGAAGTTTAACAGAGATCATTGAATGTTTAGTTGCTTAGGCACCGCCTGCAGCGGCTTGTACCAAGAGCCCTTTAATGGTATGGTAATGGCCTCCTGCTTATACCAAAATCTACAGAAAACTATACTCGTACTTTCAGATTACCCTGAATCCTTTTCGCAACCTGCATTCAGTTTAATATTAATTATACCAGTTGCTCATAAATCTAATCAATCAATCAATGTATTTATTGTCGATAACGTGGGAAGTGGTCGCCCAATCCCCCGAGCCAGGGGCTCATGTAAAAAACATTTGACATATATAAATTACAACTGCAACTACAAGGGCCTCTGAACCCCAACACCGGGTCCTACCAGGCTCCTGGTTCTGCGTCCCCTACAAAGCCATCCTGGGTTCCCCTCCCCTATAAAGGCCATGTTTTTATTATTTATTATTTATTTATTTATTATTATTTTGCCATACACACAAAATATTCATGTAAAGTTTAAAAAGATGAGGCAAGGAAGCCCAAGAAAGCCAATAAGGCTTATGAATAGAGCCACCTTTTAAGATTATGTTATTTAATAAACAATTACAATGCTGACATCGACAATTTAACTCTAAGTACGCATATTTGTTTTGAACATAGAAAATAATCATTAAAATAGGAAAAAAATAGAAAAGGCTGAACGTGTAAGTGCAAAAAAAAAAAGACGAGAAAGAAAAGGTGAAAAAAATAATGCAAGAATAAACGAGAGAAAAAAAAATCGAAGAAGCGAAAAACTACATACAAGCATTAGGAGAACTAAAGTGTGATTATACCAAGAAAAAATGATCTAAGTTTAGAATTGAACAAAGCAGTACTAGAGGCATTCTGAATTTCAGAGCTAAGGGAATTAAATATTTTGGGCCCTTGAAAACGAAGTGAAAATTTCCTTACATTTGTCCTACAGTAAGGCAAACGGAAGGAATTCTTACTTCTACTGTTATATGAATATATGTCACAGTTAAATTAGGCAAAAACATGTCATTGAAACTATCAGGAAGCAGGCCGTTTTTATAAAGGTACATAACTTTTCCTATTTGGAGTTTGATAATGTCTTCAAATTTAGAATTCGTAAGCTTATAAAGATAGGATTGGTATGTGCATCAAAAGAACTTCTGGAAACTATTCTAATAACCCGTTTCTGATAAGTTGAGCCCCACACAATCGCACAGTAATGTAAATAAGGATAAACTAAACTATAATAGAGAGTACATAACAAGGTCTTATTAAGGCAAAAACTTGATTTTTAAATAATACTCACTGATTTTGAGACTTTTCTTGCTACGTTTTGTATTTGAGAGTTCTAAGATAAGTGTTCATCAAGTATAACTCCCAAAAACAGAACTTCATTTACACGACCAATTTCAATATCATTAATTGAAAAATGTGAGTCAAGTTTTTGCTTGTTTTGCTTTGTTTTAAATAGAATGAAATTTGATTTTTTTATGTTAATAGAAGCTTGTTAGCCTGAAACCAGCTTGATAGTTTCTTCAATTCATTATTCACAATTTCCATCATTTGATCAGTTGAGTCGTTATGAGAAAAAAATATGTTGGTATCATCGGCAAAAAGTATGAAATCCAAGGCCTTTGTTAAATTTATTCAAGAAATTGATCAAACGATTATAAACAATCGTTTCTAGAATCTTAGAAAAAGCCAGCAAAACGGAAACTGGTCTGTAATTGGTAAACAGAGAGAGATCACCTGTTTTAAATATAGGAACAACTCGAGCTATCTTCATTTGATCGGGAACGGTACCAGAACTTAACGATAAATTCGTTATGTGCATTAATGGCTGGACGATTAAATCTATTATCTCTTTTATTATGTTCATAGTAATTTGGTCATAGCCTGCAGCAGTTCTTGCACGAAAACTAGCACAAATTTCAATAATTTCCTGCTCAGTAGTTGGTTGTAGGTATAACGAATTCACAAATGCTCCACAAAGAAAAGAACGGTGAGAAGTGAGACAAGGTGGTATTGAGTTTCTAAATTAGGTCCGATATTTGTGAAGTATGCACAGAAATGGTCCGCGATCTGAGTTGGATCGGATATTTCTTTGTCATCAACGTTAAACGTCGTTGGTAAATTACTCTTACTTTTTTTGTTATTTATTATTTCATTGAGTAAAGTCCAAGTTGATTTCATATTTGATTTACATTCCTCTAATTTCTTCGCATAATATATACGTTAAGCGCACGTAAAGAACTAGTTAATTTATTTCTGTATTTTTTGTATTGATTTTCGCAGTCAGAAGAGGGATTACAGAGATAGCCCTTATATACTGAACATTTTTCTTTTTATGGATTTGAGAAGACCCTTGGACAAGCAACACTTGTTCAAATGACCATTTCTTGCCTTTACCTTTTTCAGAGGAAAGCACTTATTATATGAGGCAATATATTTTGCTCATGTAGTTTTCTTGTTAGGGACAATTAGATTGAGTACATTAAGCGAAATTATATTACAAAAGACAAGCCTTTTGAAAATTTGAAGGAAACTTTATTTCAAAAGAAACGAAATATAATGGGACTCCACATTAGTTATAAATTCTTGCAAAATCAACTCATGCGTATAGCGAGTTATATTTGTGGGAAAGTATCTACAGTTAATACAACGCGTTTCATCTTGGTCAGCGAAAAGGTTCATCCCATAATAATTTTCTCCGGGATGTGCTTTTGACACCCATGTTATATAAATGGTTCGATTCTGTAACATTATTCTAATTACTATCATGCTTCATTGGTCAAATTACGTGGCAATATTGCTTAAATTTCAGTTAATGAATGAACCCTTAGGGGTGTTAGGCATAGGGTAAAATATCGACTGGACCATTGGACCCTTGGACCATTTGACTATTTTTTGGACTATTTTTTGGACCATTTTTTGGACTATTTCATGGACTAAATTTTTAACAAGGCGTTGACGATCCAGTTTAACCCAGTTGACCATCCTCAACAATTCATCGGTATTACGATCGTAATTTGAAAAAGTTATGACGCGTGCTGCCCGATTTTGTAATTTCTGTAACTTTGAGAAAGAGTTTTAGAACAGGATCCCCAGACCGAACTGCAGTAATCGAGATGAGGTTGGACTAATGAATTGTAAACGGAAAGTATAGTCTTATATGGGACCGAATACCTAATACGTTTAATGGCACTAATGCCAGAAGCAATCTTTTTGGAAAGCTCATTGATATGACACTCCCAAGTAAGATTTTCATCAACGTGTACACCTAAGGATTTAACAGTCGAGAACCGTTTTATCGGAAACTGGTTGATATTAGCAGTAAGATTCACTGTAAAATTTGAAAGCCTTTGCTTGGAACCAATCAGAAGGAATTCTGTCTTTGTCATATTTAAAGTTAGTTTGTTGGCTGCAAGCCACACACGAATTCTCTCCAAATCAAGATTAATACAACTACTTATTTCATCAACGTCACTACCAGCAAAAGTAATACTAGTGTCATCGGCGTACATCCTTGGTTTGGAATGCTGGAGGCAATTAGGCAAGTCATTTATATACAATAGAAATAAAAGGGATCCAAGAATCATTCCATGTGGAACACCACAGCGAAGGAACATTTTGGACGATTTATTCCCGTTTACAAGACACGTTTGGGTTCGGTCTTTTAAATAAGAGCAGAACCATTGGTTTGTGGAACCCTGAATACCATAAGCTTGTAATTTTGAGAGAAGAATAGAGTGATCCACAGTATCGAAAACCTTCTTAAGATCTAAAAATACAACGGCATTAACAAAGCCACGATCGATGTTTAAAGACCAATTATCAGTCGCTTCAATCAATGCAGTAACTGTAGAATGCAGCGAGCGAAAACCGGATTGGTGTCTACTAAGAAGATTATTTTCATTTAGGTAACGCTACAACTGATCATAAATAATTCGCTCGAAAACCTTGGCCACAACCGGGATAATCGAGATCGGTCGATAATTAGAAGGATCACTCCTACTTCCTGCTTTCTTAAAAAGAGGCGTGATTCTTGCATTTTTCCATTCATCAGGAAAAATACCAGTATCGATCGATTGATTGAATATCAAAGCGAGTGACCAGGAGATTAAATCCGGACATTCTTTTAGAAGTCTTGCTGACACAGAATCGAGACCTGTAGCCTTTCTCTTGCATAATTTATTTAGGTGGGACAAAACGAGCGATTGAGTCACACGCTGGAAACTAAAACAATTGCTGGTTTGGTAAATATACTCATCGATAAACCACCCCCTGACAAAACTAGGTACCCACCCCTTACCAAAGATTCAAAAAATAGTTCAAAATTTAGTCCATGAAATAGTCCAAAAAATGGTCCAAAAAATAGTCCAAAAAATAGTCCAATGGTCCAAGGGTCCAATGGTCCAATGGTCCAGTCCATATTTTACCCTATGCCGGGGTGTTAAGCGGCAAAGTTTGTTTTTAATGGTACGGAAATAGTTTAACAACGACATGCGGCAACGACAAGGCCACTTCATCACGTGGTGGTTTAAGATTTTTTTTTTACGAGAAGTTCAATGAGAATTTCAATGTTTACTACAATTTTCCTTTGTCTAGTACCGATTCAACCCCTAAAACCTATAACCTGTTCTCTGATTCAGGGAAATATGACCTGTTTTTGTGTAATTTGACACCGTGTCGATCTCATAAAGGAAACTGCGGCGAGATCAGAGTAATCGCAAGCTTTCATCAATAGATAGATGGACACCTTTTTTTACGGTAATCCCTTCAGGGAGCTTACAAAGCATCTCTGCTTTCAGCAAAAGCCCTGAGGTTATTACTTAACATAGAACATACAATATAAAAAGCCTAAATTTAGGCTCATTTACAACGATTATTAAAAATCGTTCTATGATAATAGAAGGATCTCTTGGCTGTTTCCGTTCTTATTGCAGGCAGATTTTAAAGATTGCTCTGCCGGGTTGAGCGCGTACAGATGTACTTACTGAAAACAAAATAGTACAAAACGAACTGAGGACACCGACCATCTATGCATTTCCTTACAAGCTTAAGGACATGACCATCACGCTGGGTCCTCAGACTTGGCCATTGTATCGGGGGTGGAAGCGGAATCATTTGACCTTCGCCGGATATTCATGATCCCTGCCCTTTTTTACCCTAATGATTCACGATTCATTAGCAATAATTTTGTTTTGATATTCATGATTCATGATTTAACTATTTCTCGTGTTTCATGATTCTCAGGTTTTAACGCGAAAATTCATGATTCCTACTAATTTTACAGCCATGATTCATGATTCCGCTTCCACCCCCGACATTGTAAGGCTTCCATTGCAGTGTCACTACTAGATGTCTTTTATACGCGCCTCTGTAATCTTCTAAAGTTCCGCTGTTAACTTCCGCACAACAAGCCCAAACCCCAGCACAACATTCTAATATCGGTCAAATCATTGAAATATAAATTGCATTTGCACTATGTGAGGTGATATATAACGGCGAATTAACAGGGCCCAGCATACCAACCCGCCTAACAGCCTTAGAAACAATAGCTTTAACATGTTTGTTCCAACCGAGGTGTTCATCAAAGATAACACCCAGATTTAAACTCAGTCACGCGCTTTATGACAGACTAGGAGCCCATGGGCTCCTGGTCAGACCCATTGATAGCGACCGAGAACTAATTTATCTTAGCAAGTTTCTATGAAGTTGCAAACAGGATTGCCTCAGTTAAGTTATGTTAATAGATAAAGTTGTTAAACGAAGCTAAAACTCAATGGCTTGTAGTTCCCTCACTAAGGTAGCCTGGATGACAGATACTAGACACACCCTGAAGTCCTACAATTCGGGTGCGGTTCCACGGTAGGCTCTTTCTAAACCACTCATGTTCACTGTCCAACACTCCAAGACCCCGCAGTTTATTCAGCAGCTCTTCATGGTTGACGGTATCAAATGATTTCCGCAAGTCAAAAACCCGCAGTCAACCAACCTTGGTCGATGTTCCTTCAGATAGTACCCGCGAAACACGTAGCGACCCATTTCGTGGAGTGGCATTTCCGGAAACCGTATTGATACGGGCTAAGAACTTTGTGGCACTGAAGATAAGCATATTTATAATTGATGGTGTTCAGTCCTTTCTAGCACCTTGGAAACTGCGCGCAAAATGAAGATAGGACGATAGTTGTCCATATTATCATCAGATTTGCCTTTTTTGAACAAGGAGATGGCGCGCGCGGCTTTCCATTCCAAAGGCCGGACTACCCTAGACTTTCTCAAAGTCCTTTTAATTTTTTTTCTGGTTGGTTGGGCCTTTTAAAAAAGCATATGTCAATCATTTTTCGCGCGTGAATTTATAATGTGATTCAAATCTATTCAGGCGAAACAAGTCGACCTCGCTCGCGACTGCGTCGCTCGGTAGGTGGCTTCGCGACCTTGCGCGCTCACGCTCAACACGGTTGCGAGAGGTCGACTTGGAGCAAGTCTAGGACTACCCCTGACTACAGAGATGTTAACATGTGCGTAATCGCAGTCAGGCGTTTGGCTACAATGTCTTGGGGATGAAAAGGCGGGTTGAGAACTCAACTTCCTTGCCAGGTTTTAATCCACGCAGTAGAGATCTCAAATGAGACCCAGATATATCGGCAAACTACAATCCTGGCCAAAAATCCGCGGGACAGGACACAAAATAGCATTGTCAGTGAACATTTTATTCTGCATATCTTAAACCAGTCTCCTAAATTTTTATTAAGCTGTCTTTGCAATTTTAATAACCCCCCCCCCTCCCCCCAAACAATGTTGAGAGCAACTGGAATCATTCGGACTGTAGATAAACACAGCATCGTATCAACATTGCATGGGGGAGGGGGGCGTGCGAACAGTTCGTGATCAGTAGTAGAATACTACCGATTCTAGCGCAATCTTAAAAAATTTAAAAAAAAAATCAATTTCAAAAAATAATCAGAAAAATTATCAGAAAATTAAAAGAGATTTTCACCAAGAAAAAATGAAATATTAGTTTAAAAGAATAGTTTATAGTATCAAAATGGAACAACTTGTAGAAAAGCTAAAACAAGCCATAAACGAAAATGATGAAAGTTTAAAAAGACTAATAGTAAATCAGATAAAAAAAATTATTAAAGAAAAAGGTAAAAAGTTGTCTAAAAATGAAATTATCAAAGAGTTGCGTAAAATTCCGGAAATTTCTGTAGCTCTTGATAATATGACAGAAACACAAGAACAGGTAAAAAGTCAAGAAAGAAATTATGAAAAAGAGGGTGCAAAACCTAGAAAAAATAATGTTTATAATGAAATAAAAATTAAAAAACATTATTTTTATTACTGTATTCATGGAAGGTATAAATATCACTGTAAAAAGTGTGGTGGGTCTCAAATATGCGAACACGAACTATATAAGCCGAACTGTAAAAAGTGTGGAGGGTCTCAAATATGTGAACACAATAAGCAAAGATGTGTTTGCAAAAAGTGTGGGGGGGTCTCAAATATGCAAACATAATAAACAAAAACAACAATGTAAAGAGTGTCATGGTTCTAAAATATGCAAACACAACAGATTTAAGGATTATTGTAAAGAGTGTGGAGGTAACCAGATATGTAAACATAAAAAAATTAAGGCGTTTTGTAAAGAGTGTGGAGGGTCTCAAATATGTGAACATGATAGAATTAAGTATGCTTGCAAAGAATGTGGTGGATCACAAATATGCGAGCATGGAAAACAAAAACAACAATGTAAGGAATGTAGAATAAAAAAAAAAAAAAAAAAATATAAATATTAGTTTAGAGACACAAACCATAAAATAAAATGATGCAAATTGAACTAGAAGAAGTAGACCTGTGGGGGAAAACATCCATTAATTTTGAATATTATAATGAAAAAAAAATTAGTGTTAATGATTTTATAGATTTAATTAAGGAAGATTTATTAAAACATATTGCAAAAAATCGTGGTTTTATTGATGAAGATGAAGAGATTATATTTACAATTTATCATGATAATAGAGAAAAGTGTTTCTTTTTTACTAATGATAGTATAATAGGATTATACTTAGATGGTATATCTACTAATAAGTTTGTTAGTGATTTAATATATTATGCTAATGAAGAAGAAAAATATGTTTATGAAGATAAGATGGAATATAATATTAATAATTTTATTATTGATATAATTATTATTTCTATAATTATAAATGTTAATAAGTTTGAACATAGAAGCAAATTCTATAAAAAATTGTATGATGAAATAATGGCAACAGCATGGCACCCGGATAGATATTTAGATTGGTGTTATTCTAATGATGAGTTAAAACTTTTGAAAGAATTATGGGGCGAAGATTAATAGAATAAAAAAAAAAAAAAAGCTTATCTTGTAAGGAATGTAGAATAAAATTAAAAATGAATTACAACTAAAAGATATAAAATATAAAATAAAAAGATGAATAAAGAAGATCAAGAATATAAAACTATTAAAATTAGTCCAAGTGATTTAGTAGATTATGCTAAAAAAATGGGAATAAATATGTCTTTTAAAGATGCTAATAACTTATTAAGTAAAACAAGTAAAGAAAGCAATTTAAAACCTTTAGACCTTGAATATAAAAGAGAAATGAGAGATAAAGCAACTAAATCATTGGGAATAGAAAATGATAATAAGATTAGTGATGAAGAAATGTTGAAAAAACTAAGTTCAAAAATGAATAAAAAATAATTATGTTATATAACCCAAATAATGGTTACATAACAAAAGACCTGGCGGACCAGCTAAGCTGAAATTTATCTGAATCTTAAACTAAAAGTTATGGGAGAACCCTTAAGATCAAGTTTTTTCCATTCATTATCTAATATGGTTAAATCAAACTGGTTTATTAGGGTTTCATATTTTCGAACTGGAATTGTTGGATAATCCTTTGAGGGTATGTTTGCAAGTAGGTGAGATGGTGAGAGTTTTACAAGTTCTCCATTTTTAGTTTTATTAATATATGAAGATTTATTATCAACTATACTACACATAAGTCTAAGTGGTTCCTTAATCTGAATATTTATGGGGTATAATTTACCTGGATTTATGACTTCAGGAACTCCTAAACCAAACCCCAACCCTCTCGTAAGTTTAATTTTGAAGTTCTTATTTGAATATAGATAGTCAACAGTATCAGTCTCAATTATTGTTATCTTTTCCCCATCAGGATCATTAAGAAAGATTGATTGAATATTACGAAGAGAATATGTACCGGGTTGAATTATTATGAAGCCTTGATTCTTATCATTGAATATTATCTGTTGGTCCTTGAAATTAATTAATCTTTTAGTTTTTATATTGCAATCCAGAAGCTGTATCTCCCGAAGATTTTTTTAAGAGGAGGATCTAAATAAATTCTAGTTTCTGAATCATACATGGTAATACTTAACATTTTGTTTTGATTACATCATATTCATCTTTAAATCGGCTACACCATAATTTCTATAATCAAAACATTAAAGAAATAGGAACCAAGCTATTGCGCCGCCAAAAACCATAAATACTATCAGATTATCTTCATGTTGAGTTGATTTAATATTATTTTCTGGTTTAATTGCATCTGTTTGTGTTTCTTCTTTTTTAATTATAGGTTTTGGTTTTGTTTCGGGTTTATGAGGTAAAGAAACCTTTGAAGATCCTAAATTATGGTTTATTCCAACAGTTTTTGTTTCGGTATTTAATGCATTATTTACCCCAAAATTCATATCTTCAGTGGCTTTCATGAGTTTGTTATTATATCCAACCACGCTCTCTGTATTTATAATCATATTACTTGGCATCAACCAAACGCCAGGAGCGATAGCTAAATCAAGCCTTAATTTAGTTTCCTGAACAGATTGTTGGTAATTTTGAATAGATTTAGAAATATCATTTTCTATAACGCTACTTTCAAATAGGGCCAAGAATTCTTGTTGTGTTTCTATTGCGCCGCCTCCATTACCATAAATTGAGTTTCTAGTATTAACTTGTGACCCCAATATGCAGTAAACAAAAGCTTCAGCGGATCGATTTAATCTACCAAGTCCGGCTTTAGTGAGGCCATGCCCACTTATTGGGATAAACCAAGCATATTTGAAATCAACAAAGTCATCATTACGGATAAATGAAATGAGATTACCCTTTTCTTTCTTACCACCTTCATCAGCGAATTTACCACCTTCACCAGGCCATTGATCTGCTTCATGATCATAATTCCTTATAATATGTACATTTTGATAACCGCCTCCTTTTCCATGATATCCTGCGCCGTAATCAAGGAATATATCACCCAATCCTCCATTTCTTCCACCTTTCCATCTAAAGTCAGCCGAAGTACTAACACCAAATTCTGCACACAATCGTTGATATGCAACTTTACTATATGGATTATTATTTATCACAAAAGGTTGTTCATCGGGTAAAGGTAGTTTCATTTCATATAATATTCGTCTTATTGTGAAATACACATGAAACTTTATAAAGCTATTAACTACTTTGGGATAATTTAGATTTTCAAAAGGACTTATACCACATCCAGATGTTGCACACCATACCGCAAAGTTAAGTTGCTGAGGCCAATAATTCATATTTGGTCCATTTAACCATTTTCTACTTTGCTTTCCAAATTTGAATGTTACAACTTGAGATGTAAATATGTTTCTCATCTTTGCGGTAAATTTCTTCGTATTTGAAACGTATATATCTAGAAAGGTTAGCATTTTTGTTAAATCAGTTGTAAAGTCATCAAAGTTAATAGCCGGTATAGGATAAGATTGATTGGTTATGGATAAACTCTTTGGAAACGAGCCAACTTTAGGTTTCTTTTCTAACCCTAAATCCCCCCATAATAATGTTTTCAAATTAGTAGAAAGATCATCAGTCCATGTTTTTCCAGTAGGATCATCATTTGACATAACTGTTGCCCCATTAACTTTCCATTTAATATATCCCCCATATGAATCATTCACAAATGTAAATTTATCAAGGTTGGCGTTTGGGTATTGGGTTTTGAAATCGTCTAATAACATATTATTCTTTGTGTTTCAGATAATCTGGTCTTTAGATTAAGAATAAGATGTAAAGTATTAATATTCACTAGTATTTCTAATGCCTGCAAAACAATTACAACCAACATCAGTTCTCTCGTATGAAATTTTTAATGTCCGGGATCGGGCGTAGCCCTCCCCAGCTAAGCTGGACCGGTTAATTCTTTTAATAGATCTGCGCGAACTTCTCTCCTTATCTGAGACATGTTTAAGTTTTTTTCTGTATCTTTCCTAAATTTTTGCCGGATTTCTAGTTTTAGTTTTTGAAACTTTTCCAACTCAACTAAAATTATAGAAAATTCTTGATCGGATATAACATTCTCTTTCAAAGCTTTTGAAACCAAGTCGTTAATGGTGTTTAATTTTGATTTTGCAATTGCAGCGGTTTGTTCGTGTTTACTAACTTTATTTGAAAGTCTTTTTGTTGCATAACCAAATCCAACCGATAATCCTCCAAAAACTCCACCAACAACCCCTAAAGGAACACCAACAACAGCGCCAAAACCAGTAAGAGAAGTTCCAAGACCGCTTGCAGATAGAATAACTGAAATCAATCCACCACAAACACTTATTTTTGTAAATATTCCTCTAGCTCTATTGTATTTTTTCCTTACATCTTCGTAATGTTTAATTTCTCTCTCAAGATTTTGTAATACTTCGCTTGATTTTTGCAGTCTGAAATTAACCGTATGAAGGGAGGAACTTGGATCAACATTATTAGGTAGTTGAGGATAAATTTTATTATAGTCATCCATATTGTATTTTACTGATCACCGTGATATCTTTAGATCTACTTTCTCTTCTTTTTTATACTTTCCACAAAATATAGAACAACAGCCATTATCAAAAGCCAAGCATTCTTACCTAAAAATCCAATGACCTCGCCAGCTGTTTTGAAAAGAAAGCTAACTATTGCACCAACCATTCCAGGTAATATTTCGCCTAGTTTCTTGCCAATAGCTTTAAAACCATTACCAACTCCTTTTCCCAGTGTGGATAGACCTTTTGAAATATTAGAAATGATAACTGAAATAACTGCGGCCACTGCACTTACAACAGCAAAGACTGTAAAACCATACTTTTTAAAGATGTACTTTATACGCTCTCGTAATGGTAGATTTTTAAGTATTTCATCTTTTCTTCTCTCAATATCTGATATTTTTTCTTCACTTAAGATTATATTCTTTCTCGATAGTTCTCTTAATTTTTCAACCTCAGATCTTAATCGTTCATTACTGCGTTCTAACATTGTTAAATTAGATTTACCACTTTTATATTTATCTATTTCCTCTTTGTATAATTTTGTTTCATCCAAAAGTTTCTCACTTTGTATTTTTAATTCTATATTCTGTTTAACTGTTTCATCAAAAAGACTTTTATTTTCAGCTTTTTCCACTTGTTGTTTCTCAATGAATTCGCGAAGTTCTTTTTCTTTTTCTTGATATAGACCAATCTCCTGTTTATTTGCATCTAAGACGGTAAATAACCCTTTTAATGTATTTTCTAATTCCCTATTTTTTTGACTTTCTTCATTTAATTGTTTTACAGATTCATTATATCTTTCCAACATGCTTTCATAATCAGCACCCAGTTCTTTTCTAAAGGTTATTGGTAACTTATCAAGCAAAATTTTCCCATCTTTATCAACCAATATATGTGATACATTATCACTCCTACCAGTTAATTTTCCGATTAAACTACCATCTTCTCCAAATGTTACATTAAATGTCCTATCATTGGGATTGTAATTTGGAAAATAACGTTTGAGCTGTTCCCCAGATTCTCTCCTTCTATCATATTCCCAATCTCTTTCCTTAGAAACATAACTCAGTTTACTACCTTCTTCAACCTGTTTAACCCATTCAGCCCGTCCCCTTACTTCATCTTTATATTCATCATAACCAGGATAATCTTGATCAATTAGACTAGTTGTGGATGATAATGGATTCATTTCCATATTTTCTCTATCAACATCACCATTATCTTTTGGTTCATTTAGTCCGGTTGGATCTAAACCAGGTAATTCTTCTCCTCCTTCTGCCATGATTTTTTACTCATCAGTAAGAAATCTTTAGATCTAAAGTTATTTTGAAATTATAAAATTGATTTTAAAAAATAAAAAAACTAAAAAAATAAAATAAAATGTCTAATGAAAACACACAATTAATAAATGTTAACAATTATAATCCCAAAGAACGCATGATTTTTTCTGACCCAATTCCAGGGGAAATTCCCAATAGCAAACCAAAGATTGAATTCAAAAGAATAAACATTTTTACAAAAAATGAAGATGGAACCGAAGGAGAACTTGTTATTCCAACCGGTCGTTTGTATTCGTATGGAGTTTATGAAAATCGAAGCCTAGAAACCAAAAAAATTATAGGATATAATTTTCCTTTGTGTTTATGGAGTAGAGATAAACCCACACCTGAAGAGGAAAAATGGATTGATACCTTTAACGAAATAGTTGAGTGCTGTATCAATCATCTGGTAGATAATCGAGAAGAAATTGACAGATTTGAATTAGAGCGGACTGACCTTACTAAAACCAAGGGTGGTTTAAATCCACTGTATTGGAAAATGGAAAAAATTACAGATGAAAAAAACAAAACTTTTCTTCGGAGAGTTCCTGGCCGTGGTCCAACACTATATGCAAAATTAATTTTCTCCAAAAGACAAGACAAATTTCTTACCAAATTTTATAATATAAAAGATGATGAATTAATAGAAATTGAAGATTTAATGAATAAAGGTTGCTATGCAAATTGTGCAATCAAAATTGAATCAATATTTATTGGAGCTTGTATTTCTCTTCAGGTAAAGCTTTATGAAGCGTATGTTGAACCAAATATTGAAATTAAAAAATTATTAACCCGCCCAAAATATAATCCTGAAGTAATTATTTCTAAGAGTAATGCAGCTGCTTATTTTATGGAAGATGATCTAGATTAAGATTCTGGAAGCCTTATGTGAACTTAATAAGAAATGGAATTATGTTATATAACCTAATTACTGGTTACATAACAAAATAATGTGATATTTATGATTTAAAATAACTTACTAACCACATACCCCAACGCCAACATTCCTCCTCCCACATATGCCATTTCTCCTTTCTTTTGATTTTCGCTGGGCCTATAATAATCAGAGAATTTTGGTTCATGTATTTGTTCATATAATTCGAAAGCTTCATCTGTTTTTGAAATATTTTGCGATGCTTGATATTTTTCATCTTTTTTCTTCATTTCCCAATCAATTATTTTCTGTCTATTTTCCTGATATTCAGCATAATCTTTTTGATATTTTTCTAATGCCTTATCGTGACGTATTTTTTCTGTATCTGTTTTATCTCCTGATATATATTTTGCAAGATATGATCCGCCAACAAATGTAGTCGCGTTCAAAATAGCTCCTCCAACCATCATTGCTATTGTTGCCATGTTTCTTCGCTTCGCTCAGGTCTATAAATCCTTAATTTGAGTTCCTCCTTCGCTTCGCTCAGTTCGGTAAAATCGATCGAAGATCGGGCCCGGCTACGCCGGTAAAATCTTTTGATTCTCTAAATATGTTTTTAGGTACATACTACCCGACAATACAGCTACCCATTTTGCATAATTTGTAATACTTGAGGATGGGTCGTTCATAAATGATTCTTTCATAACCTTTTTAGCTACATAACCAACTCCAGCTGCTAATCCAATAAGTACTGCAGAATCAGTAACAGTTTTCACAAGTTTGTTTTCGTTTGACATGATTTTTTACTACATCAGTAAGAAATCTTTAGACCCCTTTAGGGTTTAAAAATAAAATTATATCATTCCAATTTTTGGTCTATCTAGCGGTTGTGGTAATTGAGGAACTTGCGATACCGTAGGACAAGCAGGTATTCTGTTTTTATTATCCTCCTTTTCAGCGGATCGGACGAAGTCCTCCCCAGCAGGGCTGGAGCTGGTCCTGCGGATTTGTCGGTATCTCATAAACATATCAAATGCTGTAAACCCTATACCAACAATTGATAATACGGTTGTAAAAGATAGCTCTGGAAGCCATGCCCTATTAGACTCACTTTCTGTATTTTCATTTTGATCTTCTTCCCTCTTAATTTTTTCTTCTCGTTTCATCTCCCTAGCTAATGCTTCTTTTGCTTTTTTATTATATTCAGCTAATTTTTTACCAGCTGCTACTTTTTTTGGATCTTTCTCCCTCTTTTTTGAAGAACCAACCTCTTGCTCCGCGGCCCGTAGGGTCTCTTTTGGAGGATCTCTAGTAATTTGCTCAACTTCTGTTCCTCCTTCACTTCGTTCAGTTCGGTCAGACATTATTTTACATATCATTAAGAAATCTTTAAATCATGCTCAGTAAACAGTATCAGTACCGCTAGCATCTTGCTTAGTAGTCTGCTCAGTTGTATTTGAAATCTCTTGATTTTTATGCTCAGTTGTACTTGTAAATTGTTGATTTTTGTTGAATTTAACGTGTTTAGCCACTTGAAATAGACCGCTAGCAAGTGCTGCCAATCTTCCTGCTTTCAATGCTAAGAGACCTACAATGTTTGTTAGTTCGCGATTAACCAAATCATCATTCTTCAAATCCTTACAAAGAGCTTCTATATCATCCACAGGAACCACATAAGAAATTACTTTAGAAACTAATTGAAGAGATGAATCTACCAATCCTCCGCTAATTTTCTTACCTAATACAGCCTGATACCGATTATAATATTTTTCAACATCTTTTACTGATAATTTTTTTATATCACCCAGACTCATATCAACTCCCAAATATTCCTTTGTGGTTCCGAGAGATGCTAGAATGGCTAGCGATTCTTGTTTTATTTCAATATCCTCATTTTTTACTGTTCCTCCCTGCAGTCGGTCTGTCTTTTCTTCTTGTATATTGATATAATCTTCAACGTTTGTCATCTTTTGTGATAATATATTGATTGCTTTAAACGACTTCAGGAATCTCTAAATAACATTGAAATGGAAATCTTAAACATAAACATAGTCTAGAATATTTTTCTTTTTTCAATATTTCCACAAATTTTTTACTAGTTTCAGAGTCTAAATCTGCTCCATAATCTTCGAAAAACATCTTCATTCCTTTTTGCGATGGATTATGGAAAGTAACAACGCAGGCAACATTTTCACGGAATGGTTTTGCTATTGATGTTAATTGCTGAGTGAGAACCCACACTGATAAACCATGATGCCTTCCAGAAAATGCTAAATCTATAAACTTGTTTGATCTTTTCTTCAGGTCATTCGAAACAGCGCAATCATCTAAAATTATTAGTGTATTTGTTCCGGAGAATAAAGTTTGACAATCAGTTAATAACTCATTAATCTCATCAACGTTACTAGCATCTGGTGATAATACATAGAAATGTTTATCTTTATTAGCAAAATTATGATATGTTTTATTTTTAGCATAAGTTGGACATATTAAAACAATGAATTCAAACAATTTTCGGAATGGCCCTCGGAGTTGATCAATTATGTACTTTGTCTTTCCACAATTTGTTGGGCCTGTTATAATACAATGAAAAGGAATTTTATCTCGTAATTCTTCCATCTTTTTTCCTTCGGGTCTTTCTTTTAACTAAGTTCTTCCCTTTCCGGCTTCGCCGGGGAGAGCTTTGCTCGATGGTCAGTACATGATTGATCTTAAGTTTGAATTCATAACCTCCATTAATGCATCAGCTACAACAAACATGTAACAAGTCATAATACCAGAACCAATAGCTATTCTTTTAATTTCTATTTTTATGCCGTCTTGTGCGTTGTTTAATGCCAGACCTCCTCCATGAATGCTATTATCTGGGTGAGTTCTCAAATCGATCCACAGAGCAAACTTATTACTATAAAAATTCTTTTCCTTTACCGACCAGCGGGAGGAACCAGACCGGTGGGAAGAATCACTGAAACGTTTCTTTATTGATTCCCAAAGATCTGACGGCACCATTCCTTTTGAGTAGAAACGATTTGGAACACCATTAACATCGATATTGATTGAAGTGATACCTGGATTGAAAAAATTCTCAGAATCTCGTGCTCCACCGACGTATGGTAATATAAACAAACATAATATACCTGTAATTGACCTTCTCGGTAGATTAATATGCTGGTTTATAACACTATCAGTAGG
Source organism: Ricordea florida (assembly GCA_949710005.1). Taxonomy (NCBI): domain Eukaryota; kingdom Metazoa; phylum Cnidaria; class Anthozoa; order Corallimorpharia; family Ricordeidae; genus Ricordea; species Ricordea florida. Next base: position 35,074,283 of record OX453273.1, read on the forward strand.
TCTGGATATGGTGAAAGTTTTGTGTAGAGTAACATTCTCATAAAAGAATCCTTTACCAACCTTATAAGCTGCTTGTGCCTCACGAGCTAAGTATTCGCTTGATATACAAGAATATTCCAACTCAAGGTTTGTGATTTTATAAGTTGGAGTCTTTGTTGTATCTGAATAAACAACAATATCGTGAATTGGAGCTAGTGTAATCTCAAATATTAGTTGATGATCTAATGCCTTTGGGTAGAAAACCCCATGATCGTTTAGAATAGGATGGTTTAGTGGGATGTGGTACTTGGTGTTGTGTACTACTGCAAGTGCTACTTCCTTTGCATCTGTGTCTACTTTATCACCCGCATTTGTCCTGAGTTTCCTCATGTTTACAGAAGAAATACCTTGCCTTAATCCATCCTCTCTTTCTTCATCTGTTAAGAATAAGTCGTGGTATGTTTGAAATAGATCGTATCTTTGTGTATCCTGTAGTGTTTCACCTCCAAAAAGAACCCTGAGTCTGGAAACAAGGTTACTACCTACATTATTCACTAGGGTGTTATCTTCATGCCCCTCAACAGTCAATTTAAATACTAGATATACACTTCCAGGAACAATCACTAAATTTTCAGAAAGTTTTGGAATATTTATGTATAGAGTTTCTCCAGGATTGGCTGATGACGGGTTTAGTGTAATTCTATTCAATGTTGATTCCGCTTTCAAACCTAGTGGTACTCTCGGAATCCTGTTTGGATTAATTTTTTCAGACGTCATATTGATTTATAAGATACTTTGGTTAATCTTTAAACCTCTTAGGCGTCTGAATTGGTATTTTTTTATTCTCTAATTCTTCAATATCTTTTACTAAACTTTCTCTTACTCCTTCAATTACAAGCATAAGATTAAAAAGTTCATCGCCATCTTTCATATTGTTAATTTTTGAAATTATAATTTTTTTCATCATATTAATTTGATATTCACTAAATTTTATTTTTTCTTCCCCCATTTTTAATTTATAAGATAATTTGGTTAATCTTTAAATGAGTAACGGAAACATACTTTCAAAGATATATTATTCAACTGAAGGATATTGGAAAGGATATTCTGCAATTCCTAAATTAGCTGAAAAGGCAAAGGTTAGTGAAAATGAGGCAAAACAATGGCTTCAGAAACAAGCAATATGGCAAATATATCTTCCATCTCCCAAATATATACCCAGGCCACACTGGACTGCGGATAAACCTAATCAGATTCACCAAGCAGATTTATTATTTTTACCGCATGATAGAGTTGGAAGAAAAACATATAGATATGCATTAGTTGTGGTTGATGTTGCCTCGAGATATAAAGATGCAGAGCCATTAACCTCAAAAGAAAGTCGTGAGATATCTAAAGCTTTTGAAAAAATATATTCGAGAAGAATGAAATATCCTAAAACATTAATGGTTGATCCGGGAAAAGAATTTATGGGCGAGGTTTCCAAACTTATGAATTACCATAATGTTAGAATACAAAGAAGTGAAGCCGGTAATCATAGAGCTCAAGCATTTGTTGAAAGAGCAAATAGAATATTAGGCGAAAGATTATTTAGTCATCAATATGCACAGGAAATGATCAGTTATGATCGATCGCGGGTATGGGTTAAAAGATTACCTAATATTCTAAAAACTTTGAATAATACACCAACCAGATTAACTGATAAAGAGCCCGATAAGGCTATAAAAATGAAAGAGGTTGATATTGAAACTAAAAGGTATAACCGGGTTGTTGGTCTTGATGAGGTTAGATTACCTCCTAGTGTTAAAGTTAGATATCTATTATCTCCCGGTGAACTTGAAGGTGGTGAAAAAAGACGAGCTACTGATCCTATTTGGAGTATCAAAGTTTATGATATTTCTAGAAGTGTGATTTCACCCAATCAGCCAGTTTTATATTATTTAGTGGATGGACCTAGACGGAGTTTTGTAAGGGAAGAATTACAGATTATTCCTTATGATACAGAACTTCCACCGGATTCTGTTTTGAAACGATAATGGCCCATTGCATAAGTATGTATTTTATCCTCATGAATAATTCTCTTATCATCATCAGCAGATAGAGCAACTTTATTAACAGTTTCTGAAAAAACATCATGCTGATGACTTCTTAATACATTCATCGTCTTCATCTGTGGCTCTTTATTTAATAAACAATCCTTATAATTATAAAAGCTTATTGTCTTTTCTACTACTGCCTTCTTAATTCCCTTACATTTCTTTTCTTCTTTACCTTCATCCATCCTGTATGAATAAAGCTTGGCTCGCAGGCCCACAAATTCAGCTATCTGCTTACCGCCAGCTTCATCTTTAAACATATTGATGACTTTCTTATTCACACCAGTCTCGATTCCAGATGGATGGTTTTTAGGATAATTACTGGTGTCAAACATTTCTCTCACATCAGGGCTTATATCTTTATAGAAATCTAGAGTTTCTATTTCATATGCAAGACTATCCGTATCTGTAAAAAGCAATTTAGCCATTTCACCATATTTTGGTTTGATATAGTTATAGTGAAATTTAAACATTGTTGTTTTACTTAGATCTAGAATGCACATGCCTAAATAAACGGGTTTATTGAATACTAACTTTGTTTTCTTCATGTGGATTGCTATAAGATTTTCACAAAAGATATTGCGATGATTATAATTTGGTTTAGTTATTAATTTTTTAGCCTCTTTTTGATTTGTAACTAATCTAATGTCTACCCTATTTCTAATGTTTTCCATTGTTTTACCAAATACAGAGTTATTCATTAACTTGAAGAAATCTTTTTCAAAGTCGTTATTCGCTTTTGATCTTAGATTAGTATTCAAGTCAATATATGGTTTTAACCAAGCAGACTCTTTAAATGTAATACCCCTATGAATCTTTGTTATTTTTAATCCCAAACTTTCATAAAGTTTTAGTGTTTCATGATGAACAACATATTTTTCCTTATTGTTTAGGTTTGGGATTAATTTCTCCACCTTATTAACAACAAGCCTCTCTGGAGCTAGAGGATAATCATTATGTAAATCATGTAGGTGATGCGGATATTCTAAATCAACCTCTATTATACATGGTATATTTTTCCAGTCTGTAAGATCTTTATCAGACATCCATCTAAAATCATGAGTAGGTAGTGGGTTACTCATTGCTCCTCCATATAAATTATTTGCGTCATGATATTGTATATACTTTATTGGTAGTTTTGGATCATATTTACTCATGTATGGATTGTTTGCTTCACCATATCTAGTAGAGATCATAGATACACCACCTCTAATACCTTTCTCAAACATAAGCAGCATGTCGATGTCGGTTAGTAACTCCAAATTCACTTTCGTTAACTTTAATGTTGCATCCCAAGATAGTCCTGGTGCTGTATAATAGTGTGCGGGATCTAAACCATAATTCTTTTGACAAACATCTCTAAAGTTCTCGAATACATCCGCTAAAAGTAGTACATCCGACTCAAGATATAGGTCGTGATATTCCCTCATTGTTTTCATATTGAAGGTTTCCCATACCTTTTCAGCGTGTTTATAATCATCATCAGAAATATCTTTACCGTTAAGTTTTGAATAAAATGCATCCTTTGGCGGCAGTTGTGTTTCGTTGAGTTTATCTAATCCATCAAACCAATCATATGGATATACACCCTTTCTCAACAATAACTTTAATTCTTCACCTTTATAGAAAATATTTAAGTTTTTGAAAGATTCTTTTGGTAGATTAGTTACTAATTTATCCAGACTTGTTGACATAAATTTAAATGAATCTATGAATCTAATATCTCGCTTCACCTCAACCCGATTACCTTCTTTATTTATAAATGTATCAACCACAATCTGTTTTGTGAAAGAAATATACTTTTCCTCATTATTAGGTATACATTTTATTTTACCTTCTGTTGTTCCAAGATTCTTTATAAAAAGATGGGCGTCATATCCAGATAGGTTGTGAAATATTACAGGGAAGAACTTTGGAATCTTATAATTTAAGTTACATTCGTTATGAGACGCTCCTCTATACTTTCCTGTAAGGTGGCAGTGATCTATTACCTTATCTTCTCCCAATTCATATTCACAAATGTGGCAATGTGTAGCAAAATTATATCTTATTTTATCGTTTCTAGTCATATTAACTTTCTTTTTATATTTAAAATTATTGTAAATTTCCCTAATATCCGACTCTAAATTATTTATAAATATCTGTGGGATATCATCATCTGAGGATTTGGCTGTGTATTTTCTAATAACAGTTTCATAATTTTCATCAAAAAACTTTATTAAATAACAATAACCTGATGGTTTATGTTTCTGGTATTGATTAGTAGAGCTTTTACTTTTATCTGGAGAGCAGGTGTTTATTTTCTCTGTAATGCATTCAAAGTCTGCGTATACAACAAATGGTACTCGCATTTTTCTATTATAATTATTGAATTTAATATACTTAGGATTTCCATCTTTATCTTTTGGCATATCAATCTTGACTTCTTTGTTTGTGGCGCAATATTCAAGATGTTTTTCCAATGATTTTTCTGTTGGGAAAGAGTTGTAACATCTACGACAAAATTCACGTTTGTGTTGATTATTATTTATTTGTGATGATACAAGTCTACTAAAATTCTTTATCCAACAGTAGTGGTGATTTCCTTCATCATTCGATATTAGAATTAATTCAATCAAATAACCGTTTTGTTTATTACTTATTCTCAGAGGGTATACTTCGCCTTTATCTTTATCATATCCATGGACATTAATCGTATAATAGGGATTTTGCTTTTCAAACTTATCAATATGTTTCCATTTAACTGGGAACTCCATTCCTGACCAGTCAAACTTCTCAGAGTTCTCTCTCATTTGTTTATTTAGTCTTTGTGGATCTTTCTCTTTTGGAAACGCGGCGGAAGTTACTGCCCACTTGAAACATTCATTATCATTCATATTCTTAACGTTTATAATTGCTTTCTTGGATTCTAATTTTAGTGGTAATGGAATATAGGAACTTCCAGAAATAGGTTCATAGGGATCGATGTTAATATCAAAGTATTCCACCCGGTCGAATTGCCATCCAGAACCTTGATTTTGAAACTGTTCAATCAATTCAAGTTGGCGATTTGTCATTATATTGAATAATTCAGAAAAATCAGTTGACTCTGTTATGATTTTCATATTTGAATGAAAGTATCCTGAATTTTCATCAATCAGACCAGTATCAGGATTCTTTTTTATGAATTTACAGGTAAAGATGAACTTGATTTTGATAGACTTCTTTTTCTGATTAATTAGATCTATAACTTTTGGTTTGATTTTATTGATAAATGTCTTTGGGTCGTACCCTTTTTGTCCATCTATCCTATATGTTTTCAGATATCCTCTCAATGCTGTTTGTTTTTCTTTTGGAGCGAGACGTTTGCTTGATATGCGTTTGGAAACCAGTCTTTTTAAAGTGAATATTCTGTTAACCTTTTCCTTCAAACCATCAACTCGTTTGTTTACAGTCTTTTTGATAGGTTCTGGGATATAAGATAGTATCCAATCTGCAAACTTGTTAATCTCTTTATTTATCGGTTTGACAACTTTTCTTGATAAATTTTTAAGTGATATGGGTTGGGAAGGTTTGATAATGGGAATATTAATCTCAGGAACTGGTTCATCTATAATTAATCTTTTTGGTTTGTTTTTCATATTATCAAAAGCTTCAGCAATTTCCGGAATTTTACGCAACTCTTTGATAATTTCATTTTTAGACAATTTTTTACCTTTTTCTTTAATAATTTTTTTTATCTGATTTACTATTAGTCTTTTTAAACTTTCGCCATTTTCGTTTATGGCTTGTTTTATCTGTTCTACAAGTTGTTCCATTTTGATACTATAAACTATTCTTTTAAACTAATATTTAATTTTTTTTTTTTCTTTAATTTTGAAAATTTCGCTAGAATCAACAATTTTTTTTTTCTTTAATTTTTTAAAATTGATTTTTTAAAATTTTTTTTAAAATTTCGCTAGAATCAACAATTTTTTTTTCTTTAATTTTTTAAAATTGATTTTTTTAAATTTTTTTTTAAAATTTTTTTAAAGTTGCGCTAGAATCAACAATTTTTTTTTTTCTTTAATTTTTTAAAATTGATTTTTTTAAAATTTTTTTTAAAATTTCGCTAGAATCAACAATTTTTTTTTTCTTTAATTTTTTAAAATTGATTTTTTTAAAATTTTTTTAAAGTTGCGCTAGAGTCGGTAATATTCTACTACTTGATCAAATTTGCAAATCGTCCCAGTATTTTTGGCCAGGATTGTCTGAATATGTGATTAACCATAAAAAGCAATTTAGGTCTTTAGAACTAAGGAGAACCTCTTTGATATCGTTATAAATTGATGTAGGAAGTACAGTTGGGCGTGTCTAGGGTTATAGATATTTGTTTTTGGTTGTCGCGCGCTAAAAGCGGGATTCTTAAGGACATTCTTTTTTTTAACTGTGACGTGCGTATTGAACATGAATGGGGATTTCTTCGCAACGTTCATTCGCAGTCATTTCAACTTAGCGTTTAGACAAGCTGGGCCAAAAGTGAATGGCAGAAGATTGTTTGTGATGGATAACGATCCCTCACAGCGAAGCAAGGTAGCCTCAAACGCTCTTAAGGATGTAGAAGCGGAACTTTTAGAGATCCCCCACGCTCACCTGATGTGGACTGCATAGAGAATGTGTTTCACCTCTTGAAACGGTACTTAGAAGAAGAAGCAATAGCTCTCAATATTACAAGAGAATCTTTTGTAGAATTTAAACAACGAGTGTTAAGAGCTTTTGATAACATGGCAGTAGAAGTCATAGATAATATCATTTCAAGTATGAAGAACAGAATAAAAGCAATCCTGGCATCTAAGGGCAATAGAGCCAAGTATGAGTTAACAAAACTATGTAAAGCAACACCTTTTCTTTCATTTTTCTACGTTCAAACGCTTAAGTTATTTCAACAGAGATGTGAAATTACTCTATCTGTCTATACAAATCTGCTTATTTAATTTACTTTTAGCAGTTACCGAATAACAACAAAAAGGTATAGATCTGTTAGTTATGTCCCTAGTACGTACGTGACACTGACGTTCGTCAGTTAAAGTCGTTAAAACATGTCATGGAGACAACATAACCCAAAGAAATACGGTAAAAATTATCTACTTCTTACTAGCTTTGAAATAAGGCAAACTAACAATCATACTTAATACAAATATACGCTACGCTTTCCAAAAAACAATAACCCAATACAGGCTTTATCACATGTTGCGTGACAATGGCTTTACATTTCTCACTGAACATTACTCGCTGATCTAAACAATCCTGTCGAAACTACAATAAGTTGCTTTGAAATAAACGCTTTTGAGAAGAAAATGCTTTGTTGTTATCTATCAATTCCACCCCTATTTAACACCGAAAAAGGGGGTTTCCCTAGCTAGCCAACATTTCTCACCCATATTACAATAAAAACTATCTAACCAATTTGAACATATTTTTAGGTAAGGGGTGAGAAATGTTCAAAAGTGTATTTAGTGAGTGCATTGGGCTCACTCTAGCATTTTAGAGGGAAGAAAAGATTGTATTGAAAGCATTTGGACGATCTAAAGGCTAACAACCTGCAAAAGAACATTATAAACTGGGTTTTGTGGGTTGAGAAATGTTGCTGAGAAATGTAAACAATACTTGTCGCCTGTGTCTATCTTAAGAAGTAACGCCATCGGCAGTGTTTTCCAATAAAAATCGACTGAAACAATGACCACAGGGCACTAACTGTTGCTGCTTCTCTACTGGTATTTGACGCCAAAAATGGAAAAAGCGCCACCTCACGTTCATCATTTCTGTGTTTGTTTGGTCAATGCACGCTCCTTTGACTAAAACGATGGGAGCGTTTGAGGTTGCGAAAAAGGGGGTGTCCCTGTTTAATTCCACATCATGACTACTAATATTTTTCGGAGCAGGCAAATGAACTGTATCGCCCTCAAGAGCAAGTAAGAGATCTGCCCAAGATATTATCTTGGGATGCCATCTAAAATCATTGAGATAAATCATCTCAGCATCCTCTGCCCCTATCCATGCAAAAGACCCTGTGGCAGGGTTGCAGAAAGCTTTATAAATAACCTTTAACGGAGACAAGATAAACGACTTTCCACAATTTGTTGGGCCATGAATGAAAACATTTTGATATTTTCCTCTACCCTTAGCTAAGGCGGTGTGTATTGCACTACAAAATTCTACTTTCCTTATTCCCTGGCTTGCTAATAACTGCGTGGCTGCTGTTTGCCAGTTGCCATCACAACCGGCCGCACATTCACCCGCGCGTTCTTCTTCTAACAGCTGAATTCGTGTTTTACCTACGCGAAGATAAAGGGATTCAGCTTGCGAAAATTCGCGAGCCAATGAAATAGCCTCATCCACGGCCTTATTTCCCCGGTTTGCTATAAATTGGGCTAAAGAAGTTTTGCCTTCCCTTTTTTGTTGAACAGCCAAACAAACGAGTTGTAGACGCGACGTTATCCCCTTCGCTTGCACAATTTCACACACATCGTAAACACTAAGGTGTTCCGAGGACTTAGCTCTTCTTTTCCTTTTACCTTTCCCATTTTCTCTTGCCTTCTTTTTTCGGGAAGTTATAGCCTGTTCAGTTCGCGGAACAGCATCCAAAAGATCTGGATGACCCCTGGAGTGTACGGCGTCCTTGTCCTGTTTAGTGACGTAACGATAAGCAGTGTAATAGGTGTTGTGGTTATCACTGAAGTTCACTTGTATACCAAACTTCTCGTACAGATAGTTCTTAACCTGGAGCCATCGCGCTCTTTTGGCAAGTTTAAGAGCCATATGGAAATGATACAAATTCATTTCATCGATGCTTTCACCAACGTTACTATGAGCCTCAATGCAAACTACCCACTGTACAACTCTAATTCCACAGCTATTCCAGGCATCTATAACTGCCGAGGAAAACGTTTCTCGGGAGGGAAACTTCGCCATGTCAGCACGACTATATGTAATAAGATAAACCGTCCTTTGCGCTGCATTTGGTAATGATTCCATACTTGCAACTGCACTCGGTGCCAAACTTGGGCATGCGCATATCAAATTAGCGTAATTGTATAACCATCACGACAACGTTTCTGTCCTAAAAAGTGCCATTTAAAGGAAATATTACTTTTTAACACTCCCCCCAACAACACAGAGCCCTAAGAAAACTGTCCACAGCAAAAGGAACTTGCAGGAGTGCCTCATAACGCTGAAATAGACTCTTTTCATTACAAAGTCAAATTCAGACAATCCTGGCCAAAAATCCGCGGGACAGGACACAAAATAGCATTGTCAGTGAACATTTTATTCTGCATATCTTAAACCAGTCTCCTAAATTTTTATTAAGCTGTCTTTGCAATTTTAATAACCCCCCCCCCCCCCCCCTTCCCCCCAAACAATGTTGAGAGCAACTGGAATCATTCGGACAGTAGATAAACACAGCATCGTATCAACATTGCATGGGGGAGGGGGGCGTGCGAACAGTTCGTGATCAAATTTGCAAATCGTCCCAGTATTTTTGGCCAGGATTGTAGAAGTCAGCGTCGTGGTGAGAAGGAACTGAATGAACTGGGACGGCCACCAGAACCACAGCAAGACCGCATAGACGCCAACAACCGAGTAACAGAAGACGTAAAAACTTCTTGAAGGAATCGAACCAGCAATCAAGTTTTTATCAGAAGTCAGAATTCCGTCAATAGAAATGTTCGGTGATGCAGTCTTTATTTCACCAAGTAAAATCTTCATCGTTCTCGAAAAAGCTTGTGATTATTCCCACTGTTATCAAGAAGGCGCCTATTACAGACCGCCTTTGCCTTCTTTATAGCGTTTGTCACACGATTGCTAAAGCGATAATTAGCCCTGTCCTCGAAAAGATTGGTTTTTAAATGACTCATAAAAAGGTAAAAGTTTTACTGGACTTTTAGATCTACATAACATTTTCATTCTCGATTTCTAAACACCTAAACGCGGAAAAACTCTGTTTCTCTCAAGTTAGAAACCGTTTCGAATCCTGAATGAGAATTAAAGTGTGCCAGAATTATTATCAGCTTCTTTCGGCAACCTTTATCAATGGAGACTATGATTGGCCGTTTTGAAACAAGGAACGTATTGACCTGCATTTCGGCGACCTTGCGCCAGCTTTTTTACTGCGTCTGATACGGGACAGACACATTCACCCCGTCCGGACAAATGATGTTTGTTGTGCGTCTTTGAAGGTGTATTTTCGAAAGGAGAAAAAGACATTTTTCTACACTGCATTTTTTGTTAAATGTGTTATATTTAACCATCGGCTTACTCAGAATTGAGGCGGCCATTTTTGGCAGACTCCAAACCACAAGCACCGGTCATTCTTGTCAGCATTAAGACGAGTCTCTTCTTCTTAAACCACCGCAATTATATTGATTTTATTTAAAGCAACTTGTTTTAGATAAAGTACCTTACACCATGCAAGGAGCACATGCAAGCAAGACAGAAAACGCCATACTTTCTGAACACGCTATTTACAAAGTTATAATGCAGGGAAGAGATATCGAAATAAAAATCGCACTACATTTGTACCTCTCTGGGCTTTTAGTTTTTGTCAGGGCAAAATAACGTAATGCAATGATATCCCACTACAGAGGGTGGCTCTTAACTTTTCAGGCGTTTATAAAACCATACAGTCTGAACACTCATTAGAAAGCCATTGAACAGTAGCGTTCTGAAGGGCGGTTTGTTTTACTGTACAGTGGCATTCTAACTCTCCACACTGCGGCAGTGTGACCGTTCTATGAAAAGCTGCTAAACAGTACTGTACCATGGTACTGTTTGTTTTACTGCTTACGACGTTCCCACGTTACCATGCTTCGATCAAACCATGCAGTGTGATTATTCTACAGGGAGCTACTGAAGAGCACTATATCGTGGTACTGTCTGTTTTACTCTACGGTTCTGTTCTAACGTTCTCATGTGTAGGTCAAACCATGCAGTGTGACCATTCTTTTGGGAAACTACAGAACAGTATTGTACTGTGGTACTGAGAAAGTACGCTTGGCAGAATCACTTAAACACTTCATATGATCGATGTATTTATACAGACATATAATGATGGTGCGTATTATGTAAATGAGAATATAAATTTTGGGAAACCTTTTAAAGGAGGTTGTTGGGTTAAGTTCCTCCCGGCGAGACATCTCTGAAATAGCGACATGAAGAAAATGACATGACGTTAAATGGGAACAGCGTCGCGAATTGCGACACTGACTCGCAGTTGTTGAATAAACTTCGTGAGGGGACAAACTCTTCCAGTTGAAATTATGGGTCTACGCACTTGCACGTCTGGCAATGTAGGCTATTTGACTTCGCTTCCAACAAATTTCTGTGAACTTGAGATTGCCGTCAAAATAAAATGTCTTAAAAACCCTCAGTAATAAATTTCTCGGGTATTCAGCGTATCGGTGATCACTTCTTTCTCTTGTGTTTACGTGAGTCTTTTTTGCGAGAAGCTTGCCTCCTCTTGTGCCTATACAATAAAGAAGAAGGTGAAGTTAGAACCACAAACCGAATAAGATATTCCGAATTTGCGAACAAAAACCATACCTCTTCTTTTTCCGATCGTCCTCCGAGGACTCTTCCGAGGATTCGTCGGACGATTCTTCCGAACTTGAACTATCTGCACGCGGAAAGCATGACATAATGTCAATATAAAACTACAGTTTTACCTTTTACTTCAGGCATCGAGCCGACTAAACCACTAAAACAATTGATTGCCAAGTAAACAAGTTCCAATGAGAGCACCTAGCGAGCGCAAAATCTATAGAAGCACGGGCGTGGGGTTGAGGAGAGAGCAAGGAAAAACGTTTCTTGTTTCTCCATTGACGCCCAACCCTTACTCTTTCACCCTTAGGTTTCGCGTTTGCCTGAATCTCGGCTTCACTGCTGTTTCCATTCGTGGGTGTTGAAATACTAAGTGGTAAAGCTGTAAAAAGTCTACCCGGGCTGGCGACACCATATAAGAAACATACCTTCGCTGCTGCTGTCACTGGACGAGTCTGAACTGATGTCGCTAGCCTCCAGTCTCTTCTGGGCCATGATCATTTTTGGCGCGTTCTTCAGATGCTCCCTAAGTTCATCGCTAAATAAAATAAAACAAACAGTCCACGGTTTAGTCAGAGAAACCGTGAAAAGTGAGGAGTTAAGTTCTTCATTAGGAATGAAAGAATTAAAAACGTCTCTTTACCCAAGTTTGATTATGTGCAACAGTTTGAAAGTAACAGTAAGAGAAGAAGAGATTGGGTCGAGTACTCGTCCAACTCTTCTAAACTACAAACAGTCTCACTTTCCCCAGGCTCCCGCTCATCAGCTAAAAGGAAAACTAAAGGAAAAGTAAAATGTAATTTGAGGCGCCCACGAGCCATGTGATCCACATCGCCAAGGTTTACCCCTGCTCCTATGACATGAAGCACATACTAGCATTGCTACAACCCACTCTGACAGCATATATTACTCCGCATTTGATAGGATCGATGCCAGTCCACGGCACATCTAACCCCAGCATTATGTTGGCAATAGACAATTATACAGGTGGGTTGAAAGCGTTTCCAGCCTAAGGAAACATCACAAGTTACCCCCATCATTAGATCACGGGGCATGTGTATACACGTGGGCTGGGTTGTTCGAAGCAGGGTAAAGGTAACCAAGAGTTAGTGCGACATTTAAATGCAGATATGAGAGCTTCTAAAGCATATTCAGTATAATTCTTTTTGAATACAATTTCATGATTGTATACTTAAAAAAATAGAGAAAGTTATCGGAGAAAATGCTTTTTAACAAGAGGAAATAAATCCCAAGCCCTTGAGAAACATCAGATTGAAGGACAAGTGCGATGCCACTGCGCCATCAAGGCGTCAAGAATTCACGCGAGGCAAATTATGTTTTTAACCATTTGCACGATTTCCAAGCTGACTCTCACCTTTTCAGAGTTCAGACTCGACGCCAAGAAACAAACCTCAAGCTTGTTTTAGGAGGAAGGGAAAGGAATCCTTTTCAACCTACCGCATGGAACTCGGAGCGAAAGTGCAACATCAGCTGTGCTATGGCCCGGCGCGTGACTCGATCCTAAATTTTCATGACATGGTTTTTATCTCTTATAAAGGAAGTACACTCTTTTAAGCTCACAATGGAAACAAATATTCCTGAAGAATAGCCTACCACCGAAAAAGAAGACATGGAGTCCTTAAAAGCAGCGAAAAGCCGTTTCGCGTTGCGATTTCTTCGATTTCACGGACACTACCTAAATAAGGCCCTATTAAAAACCGAACGTCGGGCTTCAAAATGGCTTTTGCATGCAAATACAAGACCAGGGTAATCGCTTAAGCAAATTAAATGTTGTTTGCAAATGTTGATTTGCCTTTTGCCAACAATTTAAGTGATCATTTGAACCAAAATCCAGTGATTTCTGTACTTTTCATCGCAATTTACTGCCAAGTGATCGCTTTGAACAAACACGAAATGTCTTTTGCGCGGACGCAATATAATAGAAAGTTTTATGCCTCTAATAGCAACATGCCCTCATCTGTCTGGTGACTTTCGCCACTTCTTATATTTCACTTATGATTTCTTCTCCTGGTCGCATTGACTAATGGCGCGTTACTGTAATTGGTCAATTCTTGTAAACTGATTGTGACCATGGGTAACTATAGGCCAGTGAATCTCACGAAAAAGCCCCTAGGCGTCTTGTTTACGGTAATTTACTATCGTTTTCAAACTTACGTTACACCACCCAAACCAATGGAGGTGAAGAAATTAATGGAGAATCGCGTGTTTCGTGGATTGTCCCGAGGAAAGATTCCTTCAAAGTACTCAGCCAGGAACCTTCGAGAAAATGAGGAAATGATAAACTAAAAAACAACAAACAAAAACGACAATGGACCAAAGAAAAACAAAACAAACAATACAACAGTACAGTACTGTTAAGTGGCTCTCCAACAAATGGTCAAGTTTCATGGTGCGATCCACAGATGAAAAAGACAGAACCACTGCATGCAAAACAAACAGCACCACAGTAGACTCTATTTAGTAGCTTTCCAAAGTATGGTCAAACTGTATGGTCTCATTCGTTTCATCCACAGATAAAAAGGTTAGACACACAATATACAGTTAAGACAAACGGAGCGGGCATTTTGAAAAAGTTAGAACCACACTGTATAGAAAAACAAACAAAAATAAAAGTGCTTTCCAGTAGTTTTTCAAAGAATGGTCACATTGCATGGTTTGATCCTGAGACGAAAAATTTATAAATTTAACCTCAGTGCTCTAAAACTCTGCAAAGAATGCAGATTAATTAAAGTTGGAACCGCACCCAAAGTAAAATCGAAGTAAAGAACCACGAGATAGTATTCTTTGGCAGCTATCCAAAGACTTAAAGGGGAACTCCGGGATAAAAATGGACTTATTTGAGATAAATGGGCTATCAATGAAGGTTCATTCTAATGTAGCTATTTTGTTCATCGATCTTTTGCCCCGAATATATTTAACCTAAAAGACTCAAAAAATTGCGATTAGATTTCCGCCATCTTGGAAGATTTTTGAGCCGCGTTACATCGGCCAGCAGTTGCCTGTGACGTCAGATCGTCAAACGCTTTAGCGTCGCTTTAGCGGGAGTTTTGTAAACAACTTCGCTTTGGCCAAGACATCTTCGTATTTTCTCACTTTCGAATTCGCTTGTTACTGTTATTTTACAAAACGCTAGACAGTTAGCTCTAGTTAATATGGTTAACTGTTGTGTTCCTGGGTGTGTGAATTATTCAGCCAAAAGTAATGGCATTAGTTACCATAAGATCCCACAGGATAATCAGCGCCGTAAAGCATGGCTTCAAAGAATCAGGCGGGCCAATATGCCTCCGCTTGAAAACAGTTATGTATGCAGTGAGCACTTCTCAAAGGACAGTTTTGAGGTAAACCTTCGTGCTGAGGTCACTGGGCAAAAGTACAAACGGCGATTGAAGGAGGATGCTGTGCCATCAGAGTTTAGCTTTTGTCCAGCTGCAAAGCAGCAGCGGCTGTCGAGCGAAAATCGGCGCAGACGTCGAAGCCATCAAGAAGTTAGTGTTGTTCATTTGCTTGAACTGAAATTTTAATCCCAGTTAAGTAACTATTCAGTATATAATTCAGAAACTCGAGACGTCCACGCTATTTGTTCAATATATCTAAGTTTACGCAAATAAAGATGATGTAAATTATGACTTTTTCACTCATCTTCCGGAAGCGCGGTTTTAAAAGCTCGTCTCACACGAAATTATCCCACTATCTTACCATACAAATAGTATCACGAAGAACCTTCACTAATTGTGTTGTTACTAACTCCGGTGAAAAATTTATTAAGGCATCATGCGTCGATAGCATTACTGCATTGCACCCATATTTCTGTTCAGTTCAGGGCCTTGAAGTCTTAGTGGGTCTCGCGTTTTGCAACTGTAAGCGCGCAATGTGAACTCCTCATTACATATCAAGTGGAAATAAGAACTGCAAAATTCAAAGTATAGCAACAGCAGGCTCCTTTTTCAAAAGATACCTTTGGAAAACAACACTACAGTACTTATAACTTCTAAAATTGCAAATTATGATGTTATTCATCGGCATAACGAAAGCCTTCAAATACAAAGTCTTCCTCTTGACCTGGGGGAGGGAAAAATTCCGGATGCACATAACTGCACAGGCCGGAAGAACAACTCGAATTTCTTTCCCCAAAATACCCCAACACCATCGAGTGAACTGCCTATATGCTACGTGCCGGAAAAGCTTGTCTTCTCGACCTTCGTAGGCAACTTTATACTGCTGTTTGTACTGGTACCAGGCAACTTGCAATACCCATCTATTTAAGCAAACTACATGAAACCCGGGATGTTGTGTGATACATTGGGGTGGGTCTTCACATTCACCGCTAGTAACAGCTTCGATGTTTTTGTTTTGTACCGCCTCTATTTCTCGGCAGCATACGCAAGCTTCCGCTCTTCCCATGACCTGACAATTGCCACAGGTACACCTATTTTGTGACGAGGTAAATAAAACTGCCTTACGATCGGTTAAGTTTAGTAAAAAATAAGCTTGTACATGAATAATATCTGCTGCGAAATGAAATGTAAATAAACTAATTTCCGACACATTGCATTCTATTTTCACTCAAGTTTTAATGGTTGCATAAAACCCAAATACAAAGAAAAGAACATCACTCATTATCTCCGATTTCCTTTATTGAACTAAGGAATATCAGATTATTCAACGCAGCTTTAATAATCCTTACTCAGTTGCGGCTGATGACAATTTAACGCGAACAGCTGAAGATCGGTAAACAAACATTTCAATGCACAAAATGGAAGTTTCTCAATTAGTTCAACAAACATTTCACAGACATAAAACACTCTCGATTGCAGTGTTAACCTTATATGTCAAGAGAAGGGTAATCGACGGCCAACGAAAAATCTTGCGCTAGTCAAAATCATACAAGACTTCGTCTACGTACCAGTCTTCTGAATTTTCCAAACGAAGGTTTCTGTCATCGTCCCGATCACTATCTTCTTCGCCAGAAGAGCTTTGAGCTTCATTCGCTGCAATACGCGGTTCGAATCGATACAGCTGAATCCCACAGCTTTCGGCTTGGGTTTCTTCGAAATTATGGGAAGCTGAGCCAGTGTCGGAAGACGAAGAAGACATAATTTTAGCGAAGGCGTGCTGTTTTTTAAAGTACACAGCTAGAAGGACGCGCAAAGCTCTGACGATCTGACGTCATTCGCCATCCGCTGACCGATTTGTGAACATCCGATCAACATCAAAGATGGCGGATTTCTAAACGAATTTCAAGCTCACTTCAACATGTAAATTCTGAGGTATCTTGTGCAATTTTACCTAAAAACTAAAAGAATTCAAAAGGAAAATAGTAGGCCTTTTACATGAAAAAAGTCGATTTTTATCCCGGTGTTCCCCTTTAAAAAAACTAAGCTTTGATTAATACACCCAATCTCTGTGAGTTACAGTGAAATGCAAATTTAGCCATTTGGTCTACTTACGGATCTTTCAGTCGCTCGTTTAGCTTGGGTAGACCCATGTATTCAGCCAGCTCTTGGAACAAGATTTTGATAAAAACACGACTAACAAAGAACATTAAGCAACATATCAGTTAGGAGTTCAAAAGAAATTAATAAGCTCAGTGAAAACTGGGACAGCATGGAAAAGTGGGATAATTGTAATTATTACATGGATAATAGTGTTTTACTGGAAGCTAAAACACTCGTATTTTCCATATTTTCACTCAGCGAAGATATGAAAAAGTTATGTACCAAATGTCCCGGATGTAGGCGCGCGTCCCAACAAAATTTTCCCGCTAGTTTCTTGTCCATATCGTAAAAAGAACATTACACAATGGCTTGAAGAAATAAATTTTATTTTCGAGTGGTGAAAACAACATTTCACTCGCTTGCTGCGCTCGCTCGTAAAATATTGTTTTCACCACTCGAAAATAAAATCCATATCTTTGCGCAATAGTTCAACAATGTATTCCAGAACGACACAATACAACACAATGCATTTCGATACAATGCTATGCATAAATTTGTCAGAGTATACCCTAACTACGTTTCAATAAAAACGCAAAAAAAAAGAACTTGGCCAATTCGCAGCCATCTTGATCTCATGTTTGGTCAATAACGCATATATCTTGACCTCATGCTTGGTCAATAACGCATATATCTTGGCCTCACACTTGGTCAATAACGCATTTATCTTGACCTCATGCTTGGTCAAAGCACAGCAGCGCTTACCCACTTTCCCTTCGGAACGATGCCACTTGATTTACAACGCGGTAATTGTGGAATAAATCTTATTAGCGAAAAAGCAACACAATAAATAGGAGTGGGAAGATACAACCGCGTTGTAAACAAGATTACGAAACGTGTCCAACCCGATTGACCAGAATTGTAGCTGGCTTAGTAAAGTCACCTTGAAGATGTGGTGTCATCTTCGTTTAACTTGATACAGGCCAGGACCTACAACATAACACAGAACAATGAAACGAGGGCGTTTTAGATTGACATCAAACTATGTTTCATGTGGCTTACAGAAGGTATAATCAAAGCCTTTGTTGATTTTCTTAAAACCTGAACCAGGGGTGCGTTTCTCGAAAAACCCGCTGCCTTACCGTGGCCGGTAAGTTTTAATGATCACAATGTTTACAACAGGGATTACAATTTTGTTGCTTTTCAAGGTCAAGCAACACAATTCTGTCTTAAGTTTACAAC
This sequence comes from Ricordea florida, assembly GCA_949710005.1. NCBI lineage: Eukaryota > Metazoa > Cnidaria > Anthozoa > Corallimorpharia > Ricordeidae > Ricordea > Ricordea florida. Next base: position 35,092,608 of record OX453273.1, read on the forward strand.
GTGCCTGCTTTGTTTACTAAGAACTAGCAAAACATTCGTTAGACTCCAACCTAATATCGCCCTCGGCATCGGGCCTGTTAAGCCAGCGGATCTTAGAGAAATGAGCATGCGTTCAACTATTTCATCAATCAAAATAGTCCAATGAACAGGGTTTTCATTTGGTATCGGAGTTCGGAGAATTCTCCGGCAACAATAAAGAATTCTCCGGCCAAATTTAGCTGGCCTGAACTAATCTTAAATTTAGACATGGAGCGGTTTCAGAATATTCTCCTGTTACTTTACACAATTCTCCTGCTACTTCAATTCTTATTGAAAATCCTGAATGAACCAATCAGAACTCAGCAAATACATGACGTCAGTACTAAGGGCGGGATAGCGCGGCGCCTAGGTGGCGATTAGCTTTACTTCAACTCGGTTATTTCCGCGCGAAAATCTCAAAACCCATAAAACAATTTAAGAAGTCTTTGATAGGCTACGGATATATATTATGTTCTTATTTGTTACTCTGGGGACACGTTTACGCCAAACTACATTTACTGAGATTCCCACCTTTTTGTACCAAACTTACCGTCCAGGGAATGGCGTCTGTGAAAAGCAGATGAGCAAAGAATTTGGCGACGTTTCTGAGTTTGTTCGTCTCAAGGCGATGGATTGTCTCGTACTAAAAACATCATACAAAAGAAATAAGATAAATGATTTAACAGACGTCCACGTCACTCAAACGAAAACAATAAGCCGTGCTTTCTTGTTTCTTGCGCTTCTGTTTTATGTTGTAGGTTGTTTTTGTACCTTGTGGGGTTCTTCTTTTCTCATTGCCGGCTGAGTGTGACCATTTCTGTAAAGCTACTGGCAGCTCCATACAGTGGTTCTGTTTATTTTACTACACAGTATGGTTCTAACTTTTTCATCTTTGGATCAAACCACACTTTGTGAAAATTCTCTGGATAACTTCTGAACAGTGCTATACTGTGGTACTGTTTGTTTTACTACACAGTGTGGTTCTAACGTTTTCATCTTTGGATCAAACAATGCAGTGTGGCCATTCTTTGTAAAGCTACTGAATAATACCGTACTGTGGTACTGTTTGTTTTACTACACAGTGTTGTTCTAACTTTTTCATCTGTGGATCAAACCATGCAGTGTGACCATTCTTTGTAAAGCTACTGAACAGTACTGTATTGTGGTACTGTTTGTCTTACTATACAGTGTTGTTCTAACTTTTTCATTTGTGGATCAAACCATGCAGTGTGACAATTATTTGTAAAGCTACTCAACAGGACTGTACTGTGGTACTGTTTGTTTTACAATACAGTGTGGTCCAGTCATCTGTGGCTCCTAACAAACGGTGCGATCATTCTGAGGCTTTCGAAAGTTACTGAACATTTGTATATCATAGCGATAAGAAGGAAGGTTTTCTTCTAGTGTCACAAAGGCTACCTATAAGCAAAACTGAGACATTTAGTATGGCTAAGAACTTTGAAACATTTCACTCCCAAAGGTGATAAACCAGTAACTTCTTGTTACAACATTTATTACAGAGAAACAGACCGATAACAAAAATTGAAAAAGGCCTTAAATCGAAGAAACACCACATTCTCGCCACTAACATATAAGTGCATGATACTCACAAAAGAGAATTACTATTCAGATATTGGAAGCAAAACGGTTACGTCCAAATACAAACCTGTTCACCAAACAACTTGATGTATTCTTCCATGTACACTTTATTAATTTGACAAAATCTCTGAATAAAATGAGACAATAACAGTTAGAACATCTGGAAAGAAGGGAACAATGTTAGTTAAGTCTGCACTCATTCCTAAGTCGAGGGAAGATACTGCGACGAAACGAAACTATAAGTGGTCCTTGTGATATCCCAGCGTACGAGAAATACGACTTAAGAGACAGCTATACTTCTTTTACTATATATTGGGATAATCAAACGAATTGATAAAGTGAGTTATATCACCGTAAGGTAAAAGGGAGGTGCTGACGTTTCGTGCGTTAGTACTTCGTCGGAGCGAATTTAAACTACTTTTACTTTCATCACGTTCAAACAAGTCTGTACTAAAAATTCTTCACTGTTACCGAAGTGTATTTTAATTCTTTCACGCCTGACTTCATCAGTAACGATTAGGAACCGACAAGAATGTATTACCAACAACATAAACTGACAAAACTAACATAAAACCTAACAGCACTACAATATAAAACTTTCTTAGAAGAAATACTACTCGGTCCTTTGGTGTGAAAAAATAAACTATAGTTCCCTCAGTTTACAAGCTAAAGTCTAGGCTGATTTAACACTTACCTGAGCTAAAAGACCGAAGAACTTCTCATAAGACCTTTGCTGCGCACAACAATCAACAACCATAGTGCAAAACTCCGGCTGAAAATCACAGAAACAGCAGTTAATACTACAGTACACAAATCAGCAGTGTATTCAAGGAGAGCCGGCTTAAGATGTGTAAAGAGACATAAGCTTTCTTTATTTTTTTCTCAAGCATCGGAATCCTAAATCCTCGAATTTGATTGGCTAATCTCGCGGGCGTGACCGGTCCAGCTTTTTACGATACGGCCCACGGGCCGGATTTTTTCCCCCGCTGTAGCGATTACGACTCTCTTTTCCCACTTTAAAAAGAAGATATCCAAAAAAATAAATAAGTTATTTCCAGGACTAGATCGGTCCGTATGGGAAAAACCTGTGCCCTTGGTTCTGAGTGCGGCCCTCGGTCTTTGGCCGTACTCAAGACCTCGGGCACAGTTTTTTCCCTTACGGACCTCCCGCCCGGTAAATAACATATATAAACTTACCATCTGTTCAGGCTTTATTTGCATTTTGAGAAGTTTGTGCGCGCACTCTTCGAAGTCCAAACTGGAATGAGGAAGAAACAGCACATAAATGAATTGAAAAAGAAGAAGAAGAAGAAAAAAAAAAACATTTGTGGTAAACATCATGCAAGGAATATGGACTACAAGAAATCAACTTGATATGAGTTCAACGCTGTATTGACGATAATCGTAAGTTTCATGACTTCTTACACGCTGAGGACAGTTGGCCATCGGCTTAAAAGGATTTTTTGCTCTAGTTTAAGCTAACAGGAAATTCCGAACGCTTAGCCAGTACACTGTATTTAGGTTTTCTTTGCTGATTGGGAACATTGTGAGTAATGGAAATCATACGTTTTCCAGTTCAATTTGTGATTCATTTGTAATGCACCAGTTGAAAAAGCTCAAAATGCACGAGCCGCTTTCAGCATGTGCAATTTGAACTTTTTGAAAAACTCACGAGTACAAATAAATTACAAATTGAACGAGAAGGCCCTATGATTACCTATTAATAACAATTAATGAATTAATTGATTCGTAATTTGCACTGGCATTAGACTTTTTACCCTGGTCTTACAATTGAAATGCACTGCACTTGGCCAACACAATCAAGCAAATTGTTCATGTATATTTTTAACATAGATTACACAAAAGCAACTTAAACTCGTTAAAGACTCTTAACTGGAGGGATGCTAACTTGTTCGCCAAATACAAGCGTGGCAGAAGTCTCGCCGCCTAAATCCTCTCACTCCCATGATTGGAGTAGTAATTCTCCATAGCAAGAGCTATACTTTTCCTTATAAATCTGGAGAATTAGGTATTAGATCAATTCGTAAGTGATCCATGGGTTGAAAGTAAATTAAACTCTCATTTGTTTGCATGAAAAAGGATGATACTGTAAGGAGCTGTACGGAGAAATGCGTATTGATCATGTGTGTGTGTGTGTGTGTGTGTGTGGGGGGGGGGGGGGGGGTGGGGTGAGCCGTTAAAGCGGATCCTACTGAAAAGCGTACAACCTATAATATCACACTTTAAGACTGACTAATCCTACAGTCCCCAGCGCTTGAGGAATGAAACAAGATTTCCTCTGGGAACGACTGAGGAAGCAAGCTGTGCACAAAGAATACCCGAAATCGAAAAAAAGAACGAGGTTGTAGTAACAGTTACCTGGACTGAATGGTGAGGTATATAGCTCTTCTCAAAGCCACAAGGTTTGTTTCAGTATGGTCTATGATTTCCATTTTCTCTTCTGTTGAAATATAAGTAATGAACATGTAACATTAACATGCATGAGTATGTCAACCTGTTTATTGGGTCTTATGTTTAAACACAATTATAGCTTCTGGTTTAAAAAACAGCTTTAGGAAATTTTTGGTAATTTTTATGCCATCTTCGAAAAATTGTAATTGAGGAGGCCTAATTAACATAAGCTCTATAGTTTCTTTCAGGCCTCCTCGCCATTTCTTCCTACATTTTTTTGGGCATTTCTTTGTAATTATTGCAATCGTGTGGCAAATAAATAAATACAAAAACAAATATTTTCACAGTCAAAAAGTATTTGATGGTTTCAGAAAATGTTTTAGTATTTTCCTCCTGGGGATAAAATAGGTATCTTACAAACTGGTCAGCACAGTTAAAATCTTATATTTTTCACGCACATTTATGGCCTGCACGCTTCACGCTTGGACTTTTAAGCCCAATGGACAAAAAACTCGGTCCATCACTAACGGCACGGCCGTGAAACTTTGTTGGCAAGAGGTATGTATAAAGTTTATTTTAAAATCGCGAGTCATCAAACCTAATGCAAACTAAACTGTACCTTGGTTTTCTTCTTCGTCTTCATCGTCATCGTCGTCATCTTCATCTTCCTCATCGTCTGAGGACTCGCCAGAATCACCTTCGCCCAGAATATCTAATCAACAATCATAAAAAACCTCTTGGTTAGCTCAACTTTCACTATGAAGATCTAAGTAAGAATTCTCATTAGAGAGTCTCATACACTTGTTTATTTGTTACTTTAGAGAATTCGATCCTAGACCAACTCAAGATCCTCAAGTTGACCAATTGATAACTTTTCCTCCCTCCTTTCCTAAACAATGTATCGATATTACCAAGAGAAGTTACATCTTGATCACTCATAGGAGAGAGGATTACATAACCTGATGATCCAGCTGCCACAGGCTATGGTGGTGACCTGGACCAGTAAAAGAAAGGGGAAGGGGGGGGGGGGGGGGAGAATAGGGGAGCAGCAGAATTTGAGGAGAAAATCTGTAGCCACCATACACGGTTCTTGCTCCGAAGCAGGTTTTCTTAAAATACCCACCTTTTCTGATTTCCTTGTACTTGTCTTCATTCTCCAAAAAATCAGGATCGACCTTGAAGATGTCTGCAGAAAAGGAGCAGATATTAACCACTAACACACAACACACATTGTGTAAAATTAACAGCTTTGTATAGCAAAAACCCAATTTGCTTTTAGTTGTATATGTAAGGTGGAAAAAAACCCACAGAGAAACTTGCAGGTTTTTGCATAATAGATCCCACTTCGTATCAAATTCTACTCGTAAGGAGGACATACCCACTGTCAAATTAAAAGATTTTTGTTTCGTAAAAACACAAAATTTTCTTGTTTAATTGTACATATAACGTGAAAAAACCGACGATAAAATCCAAATAGTAAATACCCCAGTCGTATTTAATTTATTTACAAGCAATTTTATAAATTAATGTATTGAAAATATAATAATTATAACGATATCTCTTAAAAATTACGCGTCGACATGTAAAGCAACTTTCGACGCTGTCTTACTTAGAAGTTCCTCTCCATTGCCAGCTTCTTCCAGTCTCAACAAATGTGTTATCTGATCTTCTTCTTCCACAAGATCAAGTTCTTGGATAACTGCAGGGTGATCCTAAAAACAACCAAGGCCATGTGTATAAAGAGCACTCCGTTACTCTGTTTACTTGTATCGCTTACTAAGAGGCAAACCAATTGCAACATAATCTTCATCAACAGTCGGATGTGAACAACTTGGTGCTGTCATACATGAAGATCTCAATGGGGTGATGACTTTTACGGCTAACAGTTGATATTTTTGACTGTTCTACGGCTAACGGTTAATATTTTTAAGGCTAACGGCTAAAATTTTTCAATATTTACGCCTAACGGCTAATTTTTTTGCCCGTTTTACGGCTAACGGTTAACCCCATTGAGACCCTCATACATATCCTAAGATTCTTGCGTACTCGGGTCAGGAGCTTTGAGGTATGTGAGGGATTCAGTACATAATTATTATAGTGAAATACGTCTAGCAATATAAATGCCACACAAACGTTGGAAAAAGGGATTAACTCTGAGCGTAACTTAAATCTACAAGCCACTTCTTGTGATTCCCATTGAGCGCTGGGAATAAAACCACGTGGAAAAGTAAAATTTCTTTGATCTCGATGGCAATACAACCTCGTTCCAAGGGTCTCTCCTTTTCCCGCCCCTTGGAGCGGGAGGAAGAGAGACCCTGGGAACGAGGTGGATGGCAATTGAGATCCACAAATTCCCGAACAGAGGAATCGTTGAAACCCGACTGAGCTACGAGGTCAGATGGAAGAGAGCCGTGGTTGACGATGGTGCTTACTCGCGGCGGAGAGAGTTAAGGGTACATATGTGTGCTACAAAAGTTCGTCCCGTAGCACCACACACATATCATACAATATTTTGACGAAACAGAGAATTCTAATTCTCTGAACGTAAATTCTATTGGCCATGTCTACAGTTCTACTCAAAGCGTTCCGCTTAACTATATGGTTAAAAAAACAGTCACTTAGCCTCCAAGATTTTAAACTACTTACCATCTATACAGTATTTTCATTTCGTTGCAGAGGTCTTAGGGATTATTATAACATTGAATTACAGTACATCATTAACAATGATACGACAGTGTAGACTGGCCAAATGAAACATATTGGAAAGTGTTTACGTAAGAGATACAGTAGCCACCTTGAAGCCATCTTTCCTTATTGCAAACATCACTTCAATCATATACTGCACTCGCTTGTCAATCTCACCGCTGTGAAGAATGTTTCGGAGCCTCTCAAACACAGCTGTGGGAGAGAAAGTTAACTACAATGAAATCACTTATCAATAGTTGCCACGCTGTAACCAGTTTGGAAGCCCGCTTCAGGGAGTCTAGAAAAGCTGTATACTCATGCACAGAGATGCCATAATGTTAGCTCTCTGACTCCCACAAGGGATAAGTAAACAGCATTTATCAACAATAACAACAACAATAATAACAACAACAACAAAGTCAAGTAAACACATGACAAGAATTAAAAACCTTACCAAGTAAATGTTGGAAAGGTTTTCACTTCAAAAAAGCTTACACCCCTTTCTCAACAATAAACAGTATTGTAGATCTAATACCAATACCCACTTGCTCGCACGCGTTTACTAGTGCTGGCGTCTGACGAAATAAGTTATTTTCGGCTTTAGATCCTACTATCTTACTGGATATCTGTTGCGATTGCCCACAGAAAAAGTCTTTCTTTAGAACCTGGAGTTACAACAGAAAGTCGCAGAAAGTTGAAAACTGCTCTCAGACTACTAAATTGGTATGACTCACAACGCTCCCAAAAAGACACAAAGGAAGTATGTGGCGCTCACTATTAAAGAAGAACTGCTGTTCAGGCCGTACTTACCATGGATTCCTCTTGGAGACACCTCTGTTAACTTCATACCAACTTCCTTTAAGAAACCAATCTAAGCCAACAAACAAAGACCATTGTATGATTATTAGTCGGGCAACCGACTATAGGTTTACCCTCGAGTTTCATCGCAAATCGCAGTCACGTGCAATGGCGAATACCGCAGACACATAATACGGGCGCAAACTTCTTTCTACATGTCGAAGTCGATGGCGAATATGTTGAAAACAAATGGTGTCATCTTTTCTACGCTCAAACATACAGACCCACAAACCGTTCGCGGTAGACCCACTCTAAAAGATGGCGTGTGTAATGAGCGTATATTTCGAAACGGGTCGTCCCGCGAACTGAAAATAGCAAAAGAATCAAATGATTTAGCGAATGTCTCACTGGAATCAAACCAGAAATCAAACGAGTTACCAGTGAACAGAAAATGTGGAAAGAGTGACAGAAGAGCATTTGCTGATAAAGACAAGGTGCCTCGCGATGAAACGACAACAAAGATGCCACGTTGGAAACCAGGACCTTGGTACCCTTAGCATTTCAGTCCTGCAGTCCCGCAGTGGGAAAGAAAAGAAATTTTAGAAGGGTATAGACCTCGGCACATGGATT
>OX453273.1:35105749-35280749 GCA_949710005.1 Ricordea florida
AAGCACCTTTAACATGACAGGAGAAATTTTGTATCTCCCCATGGCAATGCAATGTTCCATTAATAATTATTGTAATAACACCAATGCAGTACCAAACTATTTCACTTCAATCACTTTAAGGTGTGGTTTATTGTGTCATCACAGCAATGTGATATTTTCACATGTGAAAATAACATGCCATTGCATGAAAGCTCACCTGGTATCTCATTGGTGCTCAATACATAATAATGTGATTTACAGGTATTTGTTGAACTAACAGTACCTTGTTGACAAGACCATTAATACTTTTCTTTAATGCCTCCCAACTGATTCTTTGGTATGCTTCACTACGAAAAATAATCCAAACAGCATTATTAATTGAAGAAATCAGTTCAAGGACGTGTCCCAGTTTTGTTGTACATTCTTGTTTGAATGTGAAATCTCATTTATTACAGTGCGACTTCTCAAACCATTAGGCCACCCAAACAAATTTTCATACAATTTATCCAATCAAGATGGAGTATCTTAACAATAGAATCTTTACAAATGTTTATAGCGGAGCTCCACAGCAGCTCGAAGAGCCGCAGAGCGGAGCCCCATAACTACCGTGCGAGGATAGAAATTGAGAAAACCATGCGTTTGAGTTTTCATGGTCATCGTGGCTAGCGGCATGGCTCGCGGGCGCGTGCGCCTAGCGACGACGACGACGACGACGTTGCCCCAACATGGCGGCCATAGTCATCTGGGATATTTAGAAGGCCTTAAACTGAAACGAGGCTTTGTTTTTCGCGCGCTTTTTGTGGCCTGCCGCGGCTACACAACCTACAGCCAGCAGTCTACAATGTTTTGCTGAAGAAACGGATTATTCATAGCGGTTTTGGAGGAAAAATGTTCTTCCTACAAGTTTTCAAGTGTTTTTGGAGGGACATAAGCATAAAGCTGAGTTCTTTCTACAAGTTTTCAAGCATTTTTGGAGGAACTGTGTGAGGAGCTCCGCTTTTAGGTTTGCCTAAATTTATTTAATATTTTGCTTAAATGCATATAATTTGCTCTATAACTGTACAAAACATATCAAGATTGAAAAAGAGTCATCTTAGTCAGTAGAATCTCTCCACAAATCTGTTGTTCAGCATCAAAAACAGACATTCAAAATTTGTATGAAAATTTATTTGGGTGGTCTTGGGTGGAGAAGCCTCACTGTAACTGTGTTCAAAACTGTTGTTCTAAATTTATTTTCATCATTTCATCATAATAATTATCATAGTTAAATTATTTATTAACTTTTCAAGTACATACCTATTTTTGTCCTCAATGTTTTCCTGCATCATCTTGAGCCTGGCAGGGGGAATATATGCACCTCCTGTGAAGGGTAATGTTCAAGACATGTAAATGAAAGCTTCAGTTGAAAACAAGGCAAGCAAAATTAAGAAGACAACATTTAAGCAATAGAACAATAAAGAGAAAGAAGTTTAGAAATAACAACTAAACACAAAAACCACGATAATGTTTGAAGGGAAAAATCATTTCACTGTTTAATACATGACTGTATATGATGAAGATTAAAATTTTAACGATAATTAATGTTGACAAGTGCCAATCTCAGTATCTTAATAATTGAAATTTTTCTTGCCTTACCTAAAGTAATAAAACCAACTTTAAGACTGGTAGAACTTTGCACTTTTCAGCACATAACTTAGGAGTACTGAATAAAAATTAAATACTTTGCACAAACCTGTTTTGGTGAGAAGAGGATTGCTAGGATCTGGTTTTTTCTTTGATGTTTCTTGCCTTTCTGAATTTTCTGATCCATTGCTAGCCTTATTATTCTGTTCCTCTCTTGTTACTTCCACTGTCCTTTCTAATCTGTTGTTACCTTTGCTATCCTGTCTTCCCACAGGACTGCGTCTTTCTCTACTTCGTTTTTCCCCGTCGAGTGATGGGGAATCTTTCCATCTTTTTCTCTCAAAATGCTCTTGTCTTCTTCTAGTGCGACTTTGCTCCTGTTCATCACTGCTTTCATCCTTGCTTTCATCCCTTCCCCTCTTGTGCCGTCCATCCCTGTGTCTGTCATAGCCATACTCACTCCTTTCTTTTCTCCTGTGCATTCTCCTATCATTCCTCTCATCCCTTCTGTGGTGTCTTTTGCTGTCATCATCGTCATCACTGCTACCATAATCTCTTCTTCGGTTTTCTTTGTCTTCCTTCATTCTTCCTCTATAAAACAATTCCACACCAAGAACAAGACTCAGCCATTAACAGACAGCTCCCTGGCAGCACATAGTTTACTTCTAGTGAGTTTTTACTATTAAAAAGACTTGAAGAGAATGAATGAATAATTATTGCAACTCAAGCCCTGGGATTTTTAGGACATTTTTTAGCCCTAGGACAAACAGTTTTTTTGGTTCTGTGCCTGGAGATCATGGGAACCCATTGTTTGTTTTAAATATTGTTGACTTCAATAAACATCCTGTATTAAAATACCTTTAAACTGAGCTTCAGTGTATACTTTTCTTGAAAAAAAAGTTCAACACCTATCGCATGATCGCACAGAGAAAGGAACATGTGGGCCACCGATACCATGCAATGCACTTTGGATACAAGATGGTGTTCAGGAATTTTGATCGGTAAGGCTGAATATATACATGGGTCACTATTTTTTGGTTCTTTTATTTTAAGCACACGGTAAAGATAAAGTACTGGAAATGATTGTTACCATGAAATCCTAGGGTTTGCAACTGGATTACATTGAAAACTGTACTTTTTAGATGAAGACCTATGACCACTTAGTTTTATCATATTATCTCAATGCAGAACACTGCAGTGGTGTACAGAGTGGAATACAATGTAATAACAACTGTGTTGTATGAAATGAGGTTTAATTCTGACTTGTAGCTAAACGTACAGTACATATCTGACTTAAGGTATGACTGTAAAAATTAAAAGGATAATTTGAGCTGCGTATGTAGAACCACACTAAACGAATCAAGATTCAACTCTGAAAGTAAAATATTATTATTCTGGTGGAGGCAACTAACACAGGAAAGGCACCAACTTGTTCAATGAGCATTACATGTAAGTCAATCATTAAGCCTTCAAGTCCCAGTAGTGACCAGCATCAAATTTCTCATTACAATATTCACTGTTCATCAACCATCCAGGTTATGAGAATAACGAAAATGATCACCAAAAAAGAGCTGTTTTAATATTCAAACAAATTCTCCTCACAAGTAACCTAACAAATATATGAGAACAGTCTGGAGAAAATTAATATTGATATTAGGGCTTAAAGGGTTAAAGAGCCAATGCATCAGCATAGCATGTTACTGAGGATTTAGGACTCTTCAGCCATTAAAACTTTGCCAATGGATTGTAAAGTATGCTCATTTTTCATAAGAGATTTTAATGCTGTTTTTGATTGTATTGATTATTAATTAACTAGATGCATAACTGCGTGAACTCGGGCTTTCTTTCAACATCTTGCTATGTAGACTATGTAGAAGTCGAACGCTACACAAGTCGTCTTTAAGCAACGTGAAAATCTCAAAGTTTTTTGACACCAGATTTGTTAGCCCTGAATCAGGTGACGTCAGAAACATATATAACAACATATATAATATGGCCCTTCCTTTATTTTCTTCTTAAACATTTCAATACATGATTCCACATTTTTATTCTTATTGCCATAGTATTTTTGTTTGCGTTTCTCAAGCATTTCTTGTTTTTTAGCTGCATCCATTGTTTTGCATTTTTCTGCATGTTTGTCTAATAAATCTTGTTTTTAGCTGCATCCATTGTTTTGTATTTTTCTGCATGTTTGTCTAATAAATCTTGGTTTTTAGCTGTATCCATTGTTTTGTATTTTTCTGCATGTTTGTCTAACAGCCTTTGTTTCTTAAATGCATCCATTGTTTTGTATTTTTGTGCTCGGTTCTTTTGCAGTTCTTTTTTATTTGTAGAATCATTTGCTTGTTTTCTTTCCAATAATATTCTCTTCCTTGATGGTTCCATGCCTTTATAATTCTGTTTCTGCCTTTAATTTTTCATTATCCTTTTTCATTCATTCTTGTTAGCAGATTTGGTTGAACATGACACAAACTGTATTTGGTAATGTTCTGCTGAATGATATGTTTTTTGAACATTTCTAATAGCCTTAACTAGACAAGCAATACCATTTATCTTTTTAGTATATTGAATGGGAGTCATTTGACTTTCATCATAGATCAAGAGGGAATATACATATTTTGATTTTTGTTTGGACTTTGAAATACAGCGAACACAAAAAGATGCGAACCATATCAAAAACCCTGTGCATTCACTATTATTCTGTATAATATTTTGGAGAACAGATTTGCTTTGCACTGACTCAAACACTACTCCTTCAGTGATATCACTTTTAAGGTCAAAAATTACTTCAACTCCACAAAAATCAACACTTTTGGGCAAATTTTTATTGGATGGTGAATTCATATCTAAAGATAAACTATCACATAACCTTTTGCCATTATCGACAAATAGAAGATAATGTTTTTGAAGTCCGATAAGCACAGGATTTCATTATAGAATAGCAAAGTGAATAAATAGTCACAGTAGTACTTAACTTAAACTTCATGGTTTCACAAACACAAGTCTGAACAAGTATGTCATTTTCAGCTTCATTAATTTATTAGTCCTTTCACCTCAAACATAATATTGTTCTGTATACTCTGAAAATAATGCACTAAGTCACTAAGAGACAATACTTCAAGCAGCTCACATGTATCTTGGGCATGGCTTCTACCATATGAATCGTTTGCATGAGAATCAAATATTTTAAACCCCACATTACCATTACAATAGATAGCAATAGCATTTCACCCTACTGTCAATACAAAATTAGTGTAGTTTTCAGCCAAAAGTGATTCAAAGGCTCTTAGCAAAGAAGTACAGTATTGATATCCTTCTATGGCAGCTTCTTAATGAATAGTACCAGTGTAGCTTTCACCGTACTGAAGTTGATGGTCAGTTTCGAACACATTTAGCATTGATGGTAATTCTGACTGCATTAAAAAGGATTGCCTGGCAAACTGAGGCAAACCTGAATACAACTGATTTCCAATATTCATTATTTCCATGAGGTTATTAGCTGAATGGATTCCTTGTTTGCTATCGTAAATCAAAGAGCATAAACTCATTGCAACACATTGTTGTCCAGAATTCTGTCCAAATACTAGCTCATTTCCTTGGCTACAAGGGGCTGATATTGTTTTGCTTGGGTCAATATACATTGGAGTAGGACCAGGGTTCTTCTCTATGTCTGTACTCAGTTTAAATTGACAAAAATTTGATATATGGGGCTGCTTTTTGTACCGGCACATCAAATTATTACAGGTAAACAATGATAAATACCGATTTGCTCGAAATTCAAGCTTCATCAACCCTTGATAAACCCTGCTAGCGCAATTAAACAAAAGCTTCTTTTCATGTTGTGTAATTTTATTTAAGCTCGTTATCTTTGTACTACATTCATATTTTATAAGTTTCTAACCTTCACATAACAGCAAAGCTTGGAAGACTTCGGTAAACTCGCACAGATACGTTTGAAGACAAACTCGTTCAGCTTTCTGCTTTTGTTTCTCAGACACTTCAAAATTCGAACTGGCAATCTGCTGGGTTCTCGATCACGTTTACCCATGTGACGATTTCTACGTAAGCTAACAGGAGATAGCTGATTTGATATAGCATGATTTTCGATAGATAGTCCGTTTGATAAAGCAGTCATAGCATGGTTCCTGGCATGATAAAAGGTTCGCTCGTAACTGTATGCGCACCATACAAATTCTACGCATGCGCCGTAAGAGCTCTACGGCGATTTGTGACTGAAGGAAAAAAAAAATAACGAAGCCGAATTTAAACCTCGGGCGTTTCCTTCGGAAAGCCTGAGTAATTATTACTTATTAATACCTGTCATAGTCATCCTCATGTTTCTCATCATGATATCTTCTACTGTCATGGTAACCTCTGGAACTGAGAAGGGAATCAAAATTGTTCAATAGAAGCACTCTGGTATAATACAATACATAATTATATGTATGTTTCAGCCAAGGACCTATTGATAACTACAGCATGGTAAAAATGGAAAACATTTTTTTTATGATAACTAGGCCCAGGAGTTAATCTTAAAACCATCCTACAAGAACCAAGATGAAGACTGAGGGGCTGATAACAACTTGAGACCATGGTGGGAAGATATGAATAAGAGCTTGCAGCCCATTGGTTGATTCCTGCAAAATTAATGGTGAAGACAACAGACACAAAACCAGATAGAAGGAAAGGTGTAACAGGTGGTGCTCAAAGTCTTCTGGAATTACTGGGTGGACTGAATGGTTGATTAAATAAACCCTAAATGTTTACAAGCTACAGTCTTGGGCTTGGATAAAGCCTGAGGGGGAAATATTAATAAAATAATGTAAAATTCACAAAGATAAATGTATTACATGTATACCTACACATACACTAAAAAAATAAAAACTTCCATTTGTGTTTCTATTAAACATATTAGGTTATGAATTCAAGATTTCTATCACGTGACTATCATGCAAAGAAATTGAGAGCGAATAATCTAATTGTTTTAGTATAAATCTACTACCAGTAGTCGTTCAAAACTTTGCCTTTTCTGGAACAGCCTCGACCAGTAAACTGTCTAAATCTTCTTCACGGACACTTCGTAAACGTGAAGAAGTGGCAGCCATTTGTTAGCAAGGGCACACTCCTATGCTACTCAATATCTATCACAGATTATAGTTCACCACTAAATTTTCTCCGATTCTTATTGGTTTAAATTGATCACGTGACGTGATAGTGTTCGTCCGCGGAGGGACACTATCAGCGCATAGTGCCCTTCCGAGGAAAATACCTGGATGGATAGTGCCCGTCCGTGAAAATGTGAATTTTCTGACAGTTATACCGTATTTTTTAGGCAATGTACGTTGCGAATTATTGAAATTTTAGGCTGTGCGTATGGATAAATATTTGATTGATCTGCTTTTAGTGGGTTTTGAATGTTTTTCAACTGGCGCGCGACAGAAAATTTAGTGGTGAACAATAAAGACAATAGAGCGTTTATGTCTCGGAACTATCGGTCCGATAGTTGCCCCTTGGAAATTTGATGTTCTTAAAACTAGCACATTTGCCCTCGAAGCTTCGCTTCTCGGGCAAATATTTGTTTTAAGAACATCAAATTTCCGCGGGGCAACTATCAGCCGATAGTTCCTCGACAGAAACACTCTATTGTTTAAATAGATAGTGGGTAGCGTAGCCAATCAGAGCACAGCATTTGTGACAGAATGGTAGTAGATTTATACTAAAACTTGATAGAAACATGGAAAATGTTTTCTATTTCATAAATATTATAGCAATTTACAGGTATCCCTTACCGTCCTTCGCGTGGTGATCTGGAGCGAGATCTAGACCTGGTATATGCTTGTGTGCGTTTGTTTTTGGTGATATCTGGAGAATGTGGTACTGGCTATAAACAGACCAAGCAGTTTCACGTAAAAGAGCACAACCAAATTACTGAGTGTTGCAGTAACATGTACTTCAGCTTACAACTGTAAGGCCCAGTTCAAACGGCAAACTTTTTATGTACCAAACCTAATTCCTATTTTCGTCAACTCGAGTAATTACGTTCAACAGTTGATTCAGACATTGAACCTAATGTGCTGTAAGTAATACTCAAGTAGACCTGAGAACAAAGTATTTATGGATAACAGTGCAAGGTTCAATATGTCAGGAAACAAGCATTCTGGAACTGACTCGGAGCTTTGTATGCTTGTTGATGCCATACATGAAAGCAGAAATTGGTTAAACACGGAACTGGGCTTACACTACATCAGGGTTGTCACTAAGGGCCGGGGGCCGGGGATTTCCCCCGGCTACTCGGAGCCTAACCCCCGGCTACTTTCATCCTTAAATTAAACCAAAACGTGTTGTGTGTGTGTGTGTGGGGGGGGCGAGGGGGATTGGGGGGGGGGGGGGGCGACATGATCGCTTGCGACTTCCCCAGCTACTAACAACAATTACCCGGCAACTTGAAATCTTAGTGACAACCCTGCTACATTGTTTTGCATAGGAGACAAGTTTTACATGTGTCCTTCCTTCTCTTTTATTATTGATTTCCAAACAAGTCAAGAATATTACTACTCTTTCACGATCCTGTTGTTGGTTAAGCAGAAATACTGGCTGGTAGGAAAAAGTATGGAAAACATACTGTGATGCAAGATTCAAGAAAACATTCTGAATATCACAGTCTACATTTAACTTTGTTTTAAACCAAACTGGACCCTTCCTTTCTAAACAAATGGTTACTGAGGAACCATTTCGGGTGTTCCCTCCATGGTTGATGTATTTTCACGTATTCCGTTTGATTGATCATTAGTCTGATCGCCTGAAATCCTTTCCTTCTCCAGTTTCTCATGAATTAGTAAGCAAGACTCGCAATAGGCTACTGACCTTCCTAGCATCCAACCCACACTATTTTTGTCACTGGTTTTCGAAAACTGAGCATACAGTGCAAAAGATAGTACTCCTTACACATTAGACATGTATACTTTGTTGTTTTAAAACAAGATGAGTACAAGATGAGTTCCTGCTATATTGTTCAAATACTTTTGCACATGGCACATATGCGAAATGTTCTGAATTGTGGGTAAAATAGAATTTATTTAATGTACATATAATTTATGCATTAGATTAAGTACATGAAAAGTTTGACGTACTGTGTGAATCGACTGTCAATCTTTTGGCGTTCTACCCAACAAGCCTAGTCCGATAGATAGAATGGTAAGTGTTGACCCGAATACAAATCTGCCAATCCTAATTGATTCATAAGTCTTACTTTTCATGTCCTTAGTAGCAGCATTAAGTTTGGTACATGAAAAGTTTGACTTTTTATCTGGGCTGTACTGTTACCATACAATATTGTCTATCAAGGACGGCCAGAAAGCAACTACAAAATTTATATATAATAGAACACTTCACAGAATGATTTCCGCACAGGTCCCTACTTCACTAAGCATGCTGTAGCCATACTGTTTCATTCTGCAATAACAAGAAATGTTTACATCTCCAATACCCTAAACAATTCATCTGCTGCATGCATAATGAAGTAGGGACCTGTGCGGAAATCTTGCCCACTTCACAAATGGTGCAGCAGAAAGAACCAATTTTGCACCCAATTAGGATACCTTGTGTCAGACAACTATGCATGTCAAATGTATGAGTGAGAAATGAATCAGTTCACCATGACGCCATTTCTTTTTACTTAATATAGTATCTGGGCAATGCTAATGTAGTGACAAAAAAAATGATTTCCGCACAGGTCCCTAATTCATTATGCATGCTGAAGCTGTCTTGTCTGGTGTAATGCACGTGCAATTATTTCTTGTGATCGAAGAACGAAATGGTATAGTTACAGAATGCATAATGAAGTAAGGACCTGTGGGGAAATCATTCCAAAAACACTTTTATGAGCAACTCAACTCCAGATAGAGATGATGTATATTAAACAACTTGAAATCTAATTTTTTGGGCATAAATCTATTGCTATGTATAAATGTAAGCAAAAAAGTGGCCACAATTTTGATGACAACCGCATATATACAAGCGACTATGATAGACCACTTAGCCATTAGGTTAGTTACTCTTTAAGAAAACATCAATTTAATAAGAATTACCTGGACAACGCTGCGTATTCTTGAACGTTCAACGTCCGCCATGATGGCGTACTCTAGCAAAGACGCTGTTCTCGGCTGAACTTGTTCAAAGACTAAAAGCAGCGAGTCAATAGAACCTTCGATAGATTTTTTTAAAGCTCCACCAAAAACTACCCTTGAACTTTTAACTGCATCTAAAAGTTCCGAAAACAAACTTTTTTCCTTTCAAATCAAACCATCATAAAACCGCACTTTCTACGAACTAAAAATATGGATAGGAAGTTGCTTGGTAGCCGTGCCTCAATTAAGGCAAGGGCAAATTAATGTCACGCCTTGGTACTATTGCGTTACATAAATTTCCAGCCGATAGTACCTATCAATGCATCGACTCCGAGAGACAGTAATGAAAATTTCGAATGACTATTTTCAGAAAAGCATCTCCATTATGTTAAGTGTTCGACTTCAACCAGAAATTATACGGATGAAAAGTAGAGAAAGCCACGCCACGTAATGACCTTTAGTGTCTAGTGTTTTACTTGTAAACCTCTAATTTCAGTTTAATTAGATTCACCGGTCCGAAAAAAGAATTTTTTGGAAGATTTGGAAAAGAGCTTGACTGTTTTCAGTCTAAAATTGAAACAATGACAAACACCCTGCAACAATAATAGTAATAAAAATAATATAAATAATAATAATAATAATAATAATAATAATAATAATAATAACCTTTATTTGAGTGTCAACTATATCTAGCACTGACGTACTATTTGGGGACACTGTAAAGCACAAATTAAATCAAATCAAATCATATTAAATTAAATCAATCAAATCAAATCAAATGCTGGTTTTTGTGGAGAGGGGAAAACCGGAGTACCCGGAGAAAAACCTCTCGGAGCAGAGTAGAGAACCAACAAACTCAGCCCACATATGACGCCGGGGCCGGGAATCGAACCCGGGCCACACTGGTGGAAGGCGAGCCCTCTCACCACTGCGCCAACCCTGCTCCCTATGAGGGGTTATCCCCGCCATTATTGTCTTTTCATTTTATAGTAGTGTTTTTCTTTTTATTGCAGCAGCTGTCATTTCGCTTTAGTTGTTTCTCTTCCGCGAAAGGCACATTTTGTGAAATTACGCATCAAGTTCCATCAAATACGGTTATGCCGAATTCTTCCATTTCGAAAATTCTGGGTGCTCAAATTGGGCAGAATTCAGGAAGCCAAATTTGACCGAATTTGGTCCCTCGAATTTTGCGAAATTCAACTCACTGAGCTCTCAAACATAAATGTCAGCGGTTTTGCTTGAAAAGCAAACGGAGCGGTCACTCAGCATAACGCGAAAGCGCGCGAATGTGTGGGTGTCTTGTTGTTCGTGTTTTGGAAGTTCTGGCCGGATGATGTCTGTGAACGATAATACGAATAGGGCTGTAAGTCTTCTCAGAGAAGCGGCGAATTTGCTTGCAGGAAGTCGAGAGACAGCTGATTGTAATCAAGACACAAATTCTTCAACTGTAGGAAGATCTCTAACTTCAACTGAAACAGTAGTGACGAACTCTGCATCTAGTTCATCAAATCATGATCAAAATCGCGTGATAGAAAATTTCAGGTCACTTTTTGCTGGCTATGGATCGAATAGCCCTAGTACATCAACTTATCCCAAAAGGCCAGGGGCAAAATCACTTCCTCCAGCGAAAAGAAGCGGACCATCTGGGGGAGGATACTATCGGGTTCGAGAAACGTGGACGCGGGAATTCCTATGCATGGCGAACAAAGATGTTGAAGTAGTACCGACTAAAGCAGACAAGCTAACCCTGCTTACAGCAGGTTTGGGCTTACAGCAGGTTTGGGCCGCAAGAAACTAGTGTTTGGGAAGTGTTTGAGACGACGCGCCAACCTTCAAAAGAAAAATGGAAGATGCCTGGCGAGTTACTGCTTATAAAGCCTCCTTCTTCAGGGTACACTGTTCCATTTCTCAGGGATGGCGCTGGCTTGGATCAGGCTATTATTTATGTACGACCGATCCAACAAAATCTTGACATGTCTGAGGTGAAACAAGAAGTGAGTTATTCATTCAACTACAAATAACAAAGCAGTGACTATCTTTTCCCAAGGGGATTTTCAACTCTTGCGGTGTGATTTATTTGAGTCTTCTTCGATGTACATGTTGCACATGTGACCCTTGGAAATGTAGTTGGGTTATCCCCTAACAGTCTACAGTCTTTTATGCTTGACTGCAGTTATAATAAAAAAGTAAACATTGGCCGTGTTAATATTTTTCCTCATAAATTTCAAGTGAGTCCCAGTCAGATTTATTATTTTAACAATGATTTAATAATGATGATGATTTATTACCTATCAGGATATAATTTGGGTAAATGAAATAAGCTTCTCTTTCCAATGAGCACCTCCCTCCACCACCTATCCTAAATTTTGAGTTAGTGGCTTAGCAAATAATATTATAAAAGTAGCTTGATTCAGTGTCTCCTTTTGAACAGTAAAGTTCTCTTAATTTTTAGGGAGAAGAAAGCAACACACTAGCACTTGTTTCGTGTTTGGGTTGTGGAAAATCAGTCCCAATATCATCACTCAGAGATCATTATGAAAAATGTTCAGAACAAAGGTTTGTGGCAAACAGGCATAAACATCACAACTATATATATAAATATATATTTCTTAAAATCTAACAATTTTTTTTAATAGATACAACTCTTGTCAATAACTCCAACACAGATATTCTCCTTGTTATAAGAAAAATACTTCCCTTAGCACCAGCATTCTTGGGAGTGGTATGCAAGGGGGAAAAGCTTCATCTTTATAGTCCATGCTTGCTCATACCTTTCTCTAAATCTATAATGCATGAGCAATTTGTACTCACTAACATACCCAGAAAAGATACCAAAATCACATATCGTTTTTGTGTCTCCAATTAGTGCTAAAATACTGCGCTTAAATCTTTATGACAATTTAATAGAGGTTCACTCATTCTTATGGGAGTGGGTCACTTCCCCAACATTTATAAATGAAAATTATGCAAGACAATGTGCAAGGAGAGATTTTCTTCTTGGACACAGGAGGACTCTTCACATGGAAAACAATCTGTCATATTTTACTCTACAAAGATATTGGCCTGTTTTAATGAAAGAAGAATGATTGATGATGATTAATAAATATATATGTTTTTACTTGGAGCTAGATTCCTTTGACAAATCAATAAAGTTTCTATTCTATCTCGGATGATCCTACGGCAGCATTCATTCTCCTTCTATGTAAACAAACTCTAATTGTCCATGTTCCTCACCTAATGAGCTTATGGTTACCATCGATATGCCAAAGGGCTAGGGGTCCAGCAACCTGGTAACTACGCCGTCGAATGACATGAATTCCAAGAGCTCGCAACAAAGTTCCTTCGGGATTTGTTCTTCTCATTGCTGCTCGAATGCGACTATGTTGGACAATAATCCCTCTTGCTCTTAAAAACCCTGTCATCCGCTTGTAGCCCGTCTGAGGGAAATCGGTAACGATACTGTTGATAACTGCATCCAATTCTTGGTCACTTAAATTGCTATAAGAAGTACTGATATTCGTCTCTCAACAGTTCGTTCTCTAACACCCAGAAGCGAAGCTATTTGTGGAATGTTAAATCGACGTTCTACGAGAAATTGTAGCTGTTCTTGAGGAACCTCCAACTTTGGCCGTCCACGCTGCCCAGTAAAAATACAACCTGCCTGAAATGCATCTGTACTACAGTTAGCGTTGGTAACCGCTTCTCTCGCTTCACGAACAAGGTGGATGATACGTGCGTGAGCTCTGGTACCTTCAGTGTCCAAGTATCTCGCGAGCACATTTAACACCCAATCTAACCTGAAAACTGTATAATCAAACGTATCGGAATCGTGGTTGCCACCCTCTAAGAATCTCACTACATCAATAAGATGAGTACGAAGGCATTCGCGCACTTCACCACAATCTACAGTCGTGGCGGCCATGTTTTATGCTGAGTGACCGCTCCGTTTGCTTTTTAAGCAAAACCGCTGCCATGTATGTTTGAGAGCTCAGTGAGTTGAATTTCGCAAAATTCGAGGGACCAAATTCGGTCAAATTTGGCTTCCTGAATTCTGCCCAATTTGAGCACCCAGAATTTTCGAAATGGAAGAATTCGGCATAACCGTATTTGATGGAACTTGATGCGTAATTTCACAAAATGTGCCTTTCGCGGAAGAGAAACAACTAAAGCGAAATGACAGCTGCTGCAATAAAAAGAAAAACACTACTATAAAATGAAAAGACAATAATGGCGGGGATAACCCCTCATAGCTCCCGGGAGCTGCAGTGTGGGAACGGTGAAATGGGAAGATAAGAAAGAAAATAGATCTATCCTGGGTCCAATAATTGTCTTCATATCCAGACAGCGAAACTTGTACTGGAATAAAAGGACAACTTGTTGGGGAAGATGTACAGCGATGCGTGTCTGGCTTACAGGTATTAAGTCGAAAGAAACTGAAAGAAGAGACGTGACATTAGAACCGCAGATAGTGAACAGTTGAAAGGGTTTCCCTGAGTGGCTCTGACGAAGCTATTGTGAGAGTTGGGTGAGGATGGAAACAGACGTGTTTTTTTCCTCTAATGATAATTTAATGATAATTAATTTGCATAGCGCTCTTTTTCATATGGATATGTTCAAAGGCGCTTTACATCAATTTTCCTATTTATTGTTTAATTAATTACAATCAAACTTTACAAATGTCGACCACGTCACCACCGGGGTCTACGTCCCCTGCCCTTTTCGAACAGTGTTGTGGGATCTTTAACTTCCCATTAGAACAGTGCTGTGAGACGGGGCCTACGGTTTTTCGTCCTTATCCGAGAAGACTAGAATGTCTAACCATTTGCAGATGTCATAACAAAGGTAGCACATTCGTCCGGCCGAGGTTTTGAACTCACGACCTCCCTCCCGACAGGCCGGCGCTCTTCTAAGCCAACCTGGCGGCGGTTTTCCCTCTTCACTCTTTTAGCTAAAAGTACCCGCAATTAACCAACAACGTGCACAAATTCGCTCATCATTCAATCACAACATACAGTAGTGCTGGAACAGCATAAACCTGCTCACTCAGTTTAGCCGAGATTCATGTTGGTCATGTCGAGCCGGCATTAGCTACTGTTTTAACCTGGATTTGGACCCCTGGATTCGGACTTGAGTACTAGCTGTTCAGGATGAGTAAGCGTGTGAATATTACTGAACTGTTTCTAGTCGTCCACGCTACAAATAAAGGGTTCTGCCTGGCAGCCTAACGTTCAGTGATAAAACTGTTCAGTTTCGTTAACAGAAGTCAACACATTATTGTCCATAACTTCAGACCCACACAATACCATAATTATTGCGTTCGAATAAAATTAATGATTATGTTCTTATAAACTTCGAGGAATAACGTATTTCTCAATATCCAAACAGGATCTTCGCTAGTATAGGGACGTGAAATTTTCGAATAGTTTATCTTTTCATGAAACACTTGTCTGTGCAATACGAGGGTAACAGAGACTTTTCAAATGCCGCATCCCGCCACTATTTTTCATTCCATCCGGTCATCCCGCCGCATATAAACATTTGCATCCGATCCCGCCTGGTCAAAGTCTCCTCCACAGCCTTAAGCAAGCGCGTTTTTGAGACGGGGACGGCAACCGGAAGTGAGCAGCTTCCCCTTTTAGCTTGTCTTCACACAACTACATTTACATTGATTAGTATCTTTTCTCCATTAGAGATGATCACTATAAAAATCTGGGAGATACCACTGTCCTGGCACGTGAAATTTTCTCTTCCGGTTGCCGTCCGCGTCTCAAAAACGCGCGTGCTTAAGCTCCCTAATAGAGACCTTAAGATACGAGGACGGGGCAATCTGGGACGGGGATCGTGGCCGAGGAAAGCTGGGGAGAGGTAGCCGTCGTAACGCGCCAAAACTCAAACTTAAGATCCGCGAACGGCTATCGAGGACGGCTCAGTTGTTTATAGTTTCCATTCGAGTAATGGCATCATTTAGAAAGGTTCGTGACCTTCTCCTTGAAAGTTTTGACGACGGGGATATAGCAGAGGATGAATTCCTTCTTCTTTACGATTTGAATATGTCCAAAAATCCCGATTTTCCTTATGAATGCTACGGAAAATTTGACCTAAACGAGATGGATGATAGCGAGTGCTTGGCCGAGTTTCGTTTTCATAAGAGCCACATTCCCGTTCTTCATGATGCTCTACAACTGCCTCAGTTTTTCAAATGTCAGCAAGGGACAATATGCAGTGGAACTGAAGGCCTTTGCATTGTGCTGAGAAGAGTCGCGTATCCTTGTAGATACAGCGATATGATTCAGCGATTTGGACGACCGGTTCCGGAACTGAGTATGATTTGTAATCTCGTAATGGATAACATTTACCAACAGCACCATCACAGAATTACCCAGTGGAATGATTCTCTCCTGAATCCTGCACTTCTGGAAACATACGCAGACGCTATTCATCAGAAAGGAAGTCCATTACCGAATTGTTTTGGTTTCATAGATGGAACAGTCAGACCAATTTGCCGGCCTGGAAACAATCAGAGAGTAGTCTACAATGGCCACAAAAGAGTACACGGACTAAAGTTCCAGTCTGTTGCTTTGCCAAACGGTATGATAGCAAACATGTATGGCCCAGTAGGTAATTGATATTTAAAAAATTAAATAATTGAAATTTGTGAGACTCTTTCTTGGTCCTTGTTGGGCTAAAATTTATCCCCTTATGCTTGTTGATTGTTATCTTTCAGAAGGCAAAACACATGATTCAGCAATGCTGGCGGATTCTGGCCTTCTCTATGATCTGGAAAACCATGCTTTCTCACGGGCACGGGATCCAATGGCTCTTTATGGTGACCCCGCCTATCCTCTGCGTGTACACCTCCAGGTCCCCTACAGATGTGCAGGAATGACACCACAAATGGAAGAGTATAACAAAACTATGAGCACTGTTCGTATTTCTGTAGAATGGATTTTTGGTGATATTATAAACTATTTTAAATTTCTTGATTTCAAGAAAAATTTAAAAATCTCCCTCAGTGCAGTTGGCAAAATGTATATTGTATGCGCTATTATGCGCAATGCCTTAACATCCATGTATGGCAACTCCACATCAGAGTTCTTTTCACTAGACCCTCCCAGTTTGAATGATTATTTTGCTTGAATATTGTCAAGAAACGGCCTTTGCCCTGTAAGCCTGAAGAGTGACAATACAGTAGGCCAATCGATTGTTCATTTTTACAATCAAAGTGTTGTGAGAAATAAAATTATTGCTCTGACTGCGATATCTATCCCAGAAAACAAGATTTTGATTTCCCCCAACCTAACAATAAAATGAAAATATGATTACCCATGTATCATATAATAATTTTGTTATCATAGCAGTTGCACTTTGACTATGGTAATTAGGCAGAGGGTTAACAGCATGAGCAGATGATGTAAGGGTTTAGCATCTTCCTAAACATCACATCTCTCGATTCTTTCCCACTCTTAACACAACCCCCCCATTCCGCCCCCCCCCCCCACACATGGCTTCCTAATCAGTGTAAATCAACCATTTTTATTGAAACATTTCAACCATGCATGCCCCAGTCGTTCAAAGGTGGAGGGTTCAACTAACCCAGGGTTAGCATCAATTTTGAATTCCATTTAATAGTTTTATGATGTGGATTCCTGTAAATTTGCTTTGTCCATTACCTTGACTTTTGCTGCTTTCAAACAGTTACTTAAAAATAGCAGTGGAAATGCAATAGGAACAGAAACCTTGGTTAATTTTTAAGTGTGAACCAGCTTATCAACAACCGCGCCCATAACAATAAATAACCTTCAACCTTGGCAATGAGTAACCTCAAGCACAGTAATCCATACCACAATTAATGAAAATCCTCTGTGGAAGGGGGGGAGGAGGGGGTGGGGGGCAGACATGGGGCATTTGATCCTTTTTTTATTCCAACCTTCATTCAGTTGACTGTGAAATGTAGGACCTATATGTACTTAAAAGAGAAATTAATCCCCCCAAAACAGGGGATTTTTCTGTTGATTTGACCCATATTGCATTAAAAATAATATTATAAAAATGTTGACTGATAAAAATTCAGAAGATAAAATGCCCCACCTATGTCTTCACCCCCCCCCCCCTCCCCCCAAATCAGTTTTCTGGTTAATCTTTTTAGTGCTGTTGATTCTTTTTATAAATAAGTATGCACAAGTGCACATCACATCTTTTGACTGGCCATATGCAACCTTTCAAATGCAGCAAAACTAACTCCGTAATTTCAAGAAAAGTTTTTGCTCACTAACTGTCCAACAATGTGCAGTAATTTGACTGTTTAATGAACCCAACAGTGGCTTATGAGTGAATCAACTACTTATTGCCAGTTAGTTTGGTAACAAGTGCTAGCATAAGATCATTTTGTTGCTTTGCTTGTAAGCTCATAATTGCTTGAAACTCTTGCATCTGCTTCTGTTGTTGCTGTTGTTGATTCACCATCATTTTTATAAAATTTTCTTCCTTCCGCGATTCCATCTCTAACTGGTGCCTTTTCATTTCTAAATCTTCCTTGTGCATTTCCTGAAGACGTTCATTTTTCTCTCTGAGATAGGCCACTGTGTCATTGCCACTTGACCTCTTCTTGACCTTTCTTCCTTCACTTTCCCCACCCTCTTGCTCTTTTCTTTTCTGCATTTGCCCCAGACTTTCCATGGCTCTATTTCGCATCTCGGCTGCATTTTCCTTGTCTTGCTTCTTTTGAGTGTCAACGGTTCTCTGCTCTGCCTCAGCTGCATCTTCTCTCTCGATTAAATCCTCCAGTGCTTTTTCCACATCTGTCATATCACTTTCTATTCCACTGGCTTTTTCTTCATCTTTCAACTTTCTTCGCAGATCCTTTGAAATGCTGTTGTATCTGTCGCGAACCGCCCGCTTGTCAACTTTGAAGTAAACATCTTTTACTTTGTTTAAGTTTTCGGCCACTTGTTCCCATTTTGTCCCCCGAGCTACGGTACTCCTCTTAGTGCCTGAGAACACATTAACAGCAAATATTTCTCTGCAGAGTAGTTCATCCTTTTCTTCATTCCAAATCATTGGCTTCCTGAAAATTATAATAAATATATTATTTATGATTGTTTCGCCCTATTCCCCTATAAGGAGCCTGGTCCCAGGCTACTGAACAATAAACAAATTAACTTCACTGAAATATTAGGGGAAGTTCATTATTTTTACGGATTGTTGGATATCCGCGACAGTTGAAACTTGTGATAAGTTATAATTTCAACACCCACTTGAATTCTTAACTTCAGAAAAATTTCAGGGCCCAGTAAAATCCACCGCATGTGTTCAGAATTACAAAGTCTGCATACTTCAATATTTGTCTCATCTATAACTCTTTCACATCATTAAACTTACGTTTTATTCAAAACTTGCATGTGTGTCATATGTTTAATACGGATTAAATCTGGGGATAATGAAATCCTAGTAGCTCAAAAAGCGTTTTCTATCACTACCCTCAAAGAGATAAATACCTTACTTAATAATCTTCAAGCTTCAACACTGTACAAGTTTACTACGCGCTTAAAAATCGCATTCAAACACAATTTCAATAACACTTAATTTGACTTGAATAAGCTTGATTCTTTCTTTGCTCGATAAATGCATAGATAATACAATATTCTACTAGCTTTCCTGAACAATACTTACACGGACTTGCTTTTCTTGACAACTTCACTTTGCGCGGGAACACTCATGATTCGCGACTGAAACACAAACAAGCACACTTAAATATTTTCATATTTTTCGGTTTTTCATGCGAATTGATACACTATTTTCCCTACAAATGCGATCTTAATACGTTTTCTTGTCAGAAACCATTTAACGAATGGTGACTAGGACATTATTTAAGTCAAAACAACAGGAAAAGACTCACGTTCTCTACAGGACGGCAAAATCACAGAAATGGCGTCGTAGAGGAGGCGAGGACGGGCTGGCGATGGGTCGAGAGTTCTCGGGGAGCCTGGGTCCGTGTACAATTTTACTTCCGGTAGCCGTCCCAGATTGCCCCGTCCTCATATCTTAAGGTCGGTAATAACGGCTGTGGAGGAGACTAGCCTGGTTAAACCCAAGTTGTTATTTTTCACCCCGGTCTTATTTCAAATGACGGACAATTTATAGGCTTAACAATAATGATAATGTACTCTCATTACGGAGAAACGCAAAGACTTGGGAATAATCAGCCGGATTAAAAACCGGTTCAGTGTTAACCATGTGACATCAGAAAACCGCATCCTTTTATGGCTTTTTAACCAGTCTTAAATAGCTGGCTTTTTAACCAGTCTTAAATAGCTGGCTTTTAACCAGTCTTAAATAGCTGGCTTTTTAACCAGTCTTAAATAGCTGGCTTTTTAACCGGTCTTAAATAGCTGGCTTTTTAACCAGTCTTAAATAGCTGGCTTTGTAACCAGTCTTAAATACCTGGCTTTTTCATGAGTCTTAAAAAGCTGGCTTTTTAACCAGTCTTAAATAGCTGGCTTTTTAACCAGTCTTAAATAGCTGGCTTTTAACCGGTCTTAAATAGCTGGCTTTTTAACCAGTCTTAAATAGCTGGCTTTTTAACCGGTCTTAAATAGCTGGCTTTTTAACCAGTCTTAAATAACTGGCTTTTTAACCAGTCTTAAATAGCTGGCTTTTTCATGAGTCTTAAAAAGCTGGCTTTTTAACCAGTCTTAAATAGCTGGCTTTTTAACCAGTCTTAAATAACTGGCTTTTTAACCAGTCTTAAATAGCTGGCTTTTTCATGAGTCTTAAAAAGCTGGCTTTTTAACCAGTCTTAAATAGCTGGCTTTTTAACCAGTCTTAAATAGCTGGCTTTTTAAGTTGTCTTAAAAAGCTGGTTTTTGAACGAGTCTTAAATCCTGGCCTTTTCATCTTAACTCCTACAACCAGCTGTCATCAGCGATACTGCGTTATATAAATGAACTGAATTACATAAGGGTCTTTTTATTATTTGTCATTGCTGTTTCTATATAACAACCATTTCCCAGCTACTGATAATGATCCTAAATAGCTGGCTTTTTAACCGGTCTTAAAAAGCTGGCTTTTTAACCAGTCTTAAATAGCTGGCTTTTTAACCAGTCTTAAAAAGCTGGCTTTTTAACCAGTCTTAAATAGCTGGCTTTTTAACCAGTCTTAAATACCTGGCTTTTTAACCAGTCTTAAATAGCTGGCTTTTTAACCAGTCTTAAATAGCTGGCTTTTTAACCAGTCTTAAAAAGCTGGCTTTTTAACCAGTCTTAAATAGCTGGCTTTTTAACCAGTCTTAAATAGCTGGCTTTTTAACCAGTCTTAAATACCTGGCTTTTTCATGAGTCTTAAAAAGCTGGCTTTTTAACCAGTCTTAAAAAGCTGGCTTTTTAACCAGTCTTAAATAGCTGGCTTTTTAACCAGTCTTAAATAGCTGGCTTTTTAACCAGTCTTAAATACCTGGCTTTTTCATGAGTCTTAAAAAGCTGGCTTTTTAACCAGTCTTAAAAAGCTGGCTTTTTAACCAGTCTTAAATAGCTGGCTTTTTAACCAGTCTTAAATAGCTGGCTTTTTAACCAGTCTTAAAAAGCTGGCTTTTTAACCAGTCTTAAATAGCTGGCTTTTTAACCAGTCTTAAATAGCTGGCTTTTTAACCAGTCTTAAATACCTGGCTTTTTCATGAGTCTTAAAACGCTGGCTTTTTAACCGGTCTTAAATAGCTGGCTTTTTAACCGGTCTTAAATAGCTGGCTTTTTAACCGGTCTTAAATAGCTGGCTTTTTAACCAGTCTTAAAAAGCTGGCTTTTTAAGTCGTCTTAAAAAGCTGGTTTTTGAACGAGTCTTAAATCCTGGCCTTTTCATCTTAACTCCTACAACCAGCTGTCATCAGCGATACTGCGTTATATAAATGAACTGAATTACATAAGGGTCTTTTTATTATTTGTCATTGCTGTTTCTATATAACAACCATTTCCCAGCTACTGATAATGATCCAAAATTTCTGTCATCCTGCATTTACCCGCCAAACCCATGTTGGACCCTATAATACTGATGAAACCAAAATGCTCTAAACACTACAAGAAGGTGCATATTTGCCATTATTAGTGTTCACTGTTTTTATTTTTACATGTGCATAACGTATGTATGCACATATCATTTAAAATCCTAAAATTGAAGCAAGAATTTCTTTCCTGATGTAAATAAGTAAACCTTCTTTTGTTGTACCTTTCGAGGAAATCAATAAATCAAATACAAGCTAAGGACTATTACTCATACCATATTATTTCTGCTGGCTCCACATAATTATGCCATACACAGGATTATTTACATTTACCTCACGTGTACCCAAAGGAAGTTAAGGAAACACTATGCACAATATTGTAACAACATTTACAGTGCAGAAAAATTCATAACATCATAGCACACAGTATAAGAATTTAACAGAAACTTTCAGAGACTGGTTTTAGCAAATGCGATCGTCTATTAAGGTTTATCATATAATTTGTGTTTTGCATGAAAATACTATTACTACTTCAGGTAAAAAAGAAGAGACATGATCAACAATGATCTAAAATAAGATGAAACAAGCCTTGTAATAGCCATTAAAAAGTGTTCTTATCGTTAAATATTTAACTGAACACACAGAAAATTAATATGGGAATAACAGATCACAATGCCTGGCATGAAATGCTAACTATAAACAAAATTTGAAGTACAATGTAACTCCTAAAAATAGTTGGATGATTAACTTATCAGTAATTAAGTTAAAAGGTCAAAGTTCCATTTTACTCGAAATGTTGGAATAAATCATAATATTTTGTTTCCTGATAACTAATAGTAAGACCTTGAACCTACTATAATTTATAATGCATTAATGTTGGTTTTATGTAGAACTTTCTGTACAAAAAAGACAGCTAAGAAATACTGCCCTTTCCTAAGAATTATTTTGTAGGGGAAACTTGCAGATTAAAATGTTCAGTGTATACTAATTTTACTGCAAAGAATAAGCAAAAATTAACTTTGTTCAGTTTCTGGAAATCTGAAATTTGACCTAACAACATAATTTACTAAATCCTTTATCTCCATCATGTCTGGAAATCAGACTTGAATCAGAGTGCTTGAAATTTAATGGCAAAGTAATGACAATGGCCAACAGCAATTTAACTCCCAAAAAATTAATTAATTTCCATTTAGTGATAAAGATCTAAAGTCCAGGCACCATTTGCTTGCAGGCACATTAAGAAAATAATGATGTATGCAAGAGTTGCCATATCATAGTTAATTTTAAAGAAAGTTGTGACAGTTATTAAGCATTAAAGTGGAAAGTACCTGACCCATACCAACATCAACATCAATTTGTTACCACATGGCTGTCACTTTAAGTAAAAGATCTGAAAGAAAATTTCTTTAAAATGTATTTGGTGGTTTGGTCAAAAAAATTTATAATGATTAGAGTCAGTTAATTTGAATGTACAAATAAGACTCTCTTTTCATGAGCACATTCTAATATCTGGCTTACAATTTGTACAATTTATAAAATAAAAACGAAAAAAGCCAGATGTGTGAAAGGTTTAGAAATAACAAGATGTAAATATCAAAATCAGCTAACCCTTAAAACTATTCCATAATTTTATAATTATCTGAAGCGCCTTTGTTACCATATTCTGCCTATTTGGCTGTCACATTGTGACCATTATTTCTTTTTGGCTAATAAAACAGCCGAAACAAAATAGAAAAAAAAAACTTATTATGACTGCTTCTGTTGATTCAAGCACTATTATATATATAACATATATATATAGCCATTTCTGAGAAAACGTAACGATAGAAATTTCACCTGACATGAAAAATCAAAGCGTTTTAAGCTTAAGCATTTCAGACCAATTACCTTAACCAGCCATAAACCAAAGCCTATTAGGCCCCCATATTCCCCCACATCCCTGTCCTCCCTCCTTACTGCTTCCCTTACTTCTAAATTTCCAGGTGATCCTAGAACCAGAGTATTGTCAAAATCCACAAATCTGCTTAATTTCTTGCCGATCTGCCCTAACACAAGGCCAAATCTACTGATCTACAAACTTATTCACCCCCACTCTCCAGGGGGTAGACTCACATATGAAACGGGCGGGGATGCTCGTCGTCTTGCTTAGGGATGTAAATTTTGGATTTTGGTCTCACTTAGGGTGTTCTGAGCAAAACATTGTTATATTTAGCCATGACGGTCTTGTTTACGCTTGCACACAAACAAATATAAAAATATATGTTTATATATATGTATGGTTTTTAATTGTCTTATTTACTTGATTCACGTTATCAAAGTTTTCCACAACATGAATACCTAAAGAAGACTGTAACAAAATGTCAATGTCTTTGCCATCATTAAATGTCACTGTATTTTTCAATTGTCCTGTGTTTTAACATGGTCTCTTTTAGGAGTCAATAAAAGCTTGGGCCACGCCCAGATAGGTCTCCTTTACAGGTTTAATTTAAAATTTCTGACCAGCATCCCCGCCTCATATGTGAATCTTCCCCTCAACCCCACGGACCCGCTCCCCTATTAGTGAGGTAAATGTATGGCACTTAGAAAGGACAGATATCACTTGGATCTGGAAAGTAAAAAGGTTAATTGACTCAAGCAGAAGTGGGAAGGCTTGGTGACCTCTGAGAAAGGTTAAAAAAGTCTGATACCTTCTAAAGTTTTTCTTTTATGACAATCAGCAATAAATTATAACTCCTGCACCGAAGTTTGCTTCCACATTTGCATTTAGAATGGCTGTGGTTCCTCTTGAAAGTTAAATTGTGTTAAACCAGAACTTACAACACTGAAAATGCCACTAAATTTAACCTCTGAACTTAACTAGACTTCAAAGATCTAATTGCCTACTTAATTAAAGCAAATGACAAGTAAGATTGATTTCAAGCTTTTTACTTACCAGTAGATTAAGTTTATTTTGCAAGATATTATTTTAATATCTTTTGCAAAGAAGTACCTACTGTCATCACACAAAACAATCTAAATTTAAAATGCTTTAAAATCCTAACTTTAACAGGACCCATCATGATGCCTTAAACATACAGTGCATTTCAATGCTATATACAGTCATGGGCAACTGAGCCAGAACTGGTATTAAATATTAGAAGACTGGACTCAAACTATTTCCATTGTCTTTGGCTGTGGATGGCAATGAAGGAATGGCATTATTACAAGTTAAGAAATTTATGCTGAATTTTCAACTTTGGCCACTGTGGGTTGCTCTCCTATTGAAACTTTCATTGAAAAAATCTTCATTTGGGAGTTACAGATAAGGTTTGAATATGAGCAGCATTGCAGAAAATCATACTTTTTTGACTGTGGCACCCAATACTTGCAGTAACTCGGGGTGTTCATTAGGCATCAGAGATCGGAGAATTCTTTGTAGTACTAAGAAGAAGTCTCTGACTACTATGAAGAATTCTCTGGTCAAATTTAGATGAACCGAGCTAGTTTTAAATTCAGACATAGAGCGCTTTCAGAATATTCTCGTGTTACTTTTTACAATTCTCCTGCTGCTACAATTCTTACTGAAAACCCTGGTAACTGTTACAAAAATTGTTGTAACAAAGCCCCTTTTGACTCCTTTGCTGTGGTTACTGTTTACGATTTACTAACAAGTTTCAAAGTAATTTAACCTTTGCTGATAGCTCTCGATCCTATGTGACTTGCAGAATATACATGTACTTACACAACTAACTGACACAGCCATATCTACAAATAACGTTTTCACTTTCTCTCTTGGACTTCTGTTTAACACATGAACTTGAACACATTCCCAAGTTAAAACCTGAAAACAAAAATTGATTACCATTTTATTTACAGTACACATCAACATACATGTAACAATAATTATTTTCTAAATTCATCCTTTTAATTTCATAAGTGATCAATAAACAGCTTCTCTTAATGATATCAACACAATGTCAAGAAAAAAGACAAGATTGATAAATTACCATAAGAGATTTTCAGTGTTTATTTATCAATTCCACCATGTCAAACAATGTTATCTCTCAATCAATCAGAGAGGAAAAAAGCCAGAGAGATAGTCCTTAATTTCTATTTTGAATGTGATACAATAAACATCTTATTCAAATGAAATTCACAATAAAAATATCAAAAGCTGGGCATACTTGGCTGAAAGTTAATAATTTTCCCTGTACAATACCTAGCCATATACATACAGTGTAGCAAAACCTTTTTGCTGAGTAACTGCTATATATTAAATCTTACCTGCAATATAAGACTATTTATGCTGCTGTTTTTCGGTCACTGCTGTACACATCCAACATCTCTAACAGGTCCACTTGAAGGCTTGGAAATGTCAATATTGATGTCATAATGATAAAATGCTCTGTAACAAACCCATTTGTCGGGAATGTTTTGATTTGACACCTTGACTGCAATTACATTGGTGTCAGATACTAAAACATAAGCAACATCATACTCAAGCTCTGCAGTGGGTTTGTAGTTTTCAGGGTATTCCATGCCAGGTGGAAGATCTAAGGAACATGTTAACGTCTGAGGTGCATCAACTGGCACTTTACTGTGGATAAACGGTAGCTGATCAATGCGCCACACAATGGAGCCATACTCTGGCTCATACATGGCTTTGCCGAGAGTTACACCAATAGAGCACTTTGAATGCTTCAACCGGCTTTTTATTCCAGCAGCACGCCGCCCTCTGCTGGACTTTATAGACGTTTCACCCCTTAGCATTCTGCCTGTTCTGAAAAGTGGTACCCATGATTCAGGGATTGGAAATCTGAAGACAACATTACTTCTTGTATACTTTACCATCTTTGTCTCCTGGCAAACTTGGATCTCTGCTCTAAGTTCAACTCTTTGCTCATTGTGAATGTTCAATGCAACCTTAATCAGGAGTGGCAATGGTTTGTGATGTTCCACTTGAAATCGCATCAATTCAAACGTGCAAGCATCCAAGGGATGGAACATGATTGCATGAGACTGTTCAAAGTTTGCCACATTAACACACTTGTGGAAATCACAGTGGCGTAGTTTGACCCAGTGATGAACCCTCTGTGGTTTCAGCTCTCCTCGTAGGCGTGTTTCTTCTCTTTCTCGGACACAGACATCATTTAGTACCAACTGGCACTCTGGATCTCCAGTAAGGAAGGCTCGAACTTTAACAAGCACCCTGGCGTTCTTCCTTAGCACTGTGCCATCACCAGCTAAAAGAATGTCACTCACATCATCAATGTCTACAAAGACTTCATCATGACGGTATGTAATGCCTCTGTCCCTATAGGCTGGTAGCAAGCGAATTGAGTTGTTCACAGATTTAAGAAGTTCTCTGATTGCAGTGTGACTTGGAGATGCCATTTTGATTATTGGAGTTCCTTCAGCTATGTGCTCAATAATACCTCTATGGCGCAGACTTCTGCTTTCTGTATACTTAACATACTCTAGCTTTACAGTATGCACCTTGGCTCCACGCTCAAATGACTGCAATTTTGGAGATGTAAATGCAAAATATGCTTGAAGGGGAATTTCCCGGAATGGGGCAGACAGTTCGTATTCTTCGTAAATCTGCAATGTTGTACCTTCCAATTTTATCACCACAGACTTCCAAACACGTGAGCCAATTTTACGCTTCTTGTCGGGAAATCGGAGAAGCATAGACCATGAGCCACTGGGAGTGGTAGAAGCTTTCTCCTCAAACAAGGGTTCATCGTCAGTCACAACCTCCTTTGCCACCTCAAGGAGGGCACTGAGTCCAGCGTCAACTTGTTCTGGTGCAGTCTCAAGTGTGGGTGCAGTTCCGCCTCCTAGTAAAACTTTGGGTGTAATGCTGCCTTTTGAAACCTGCGCTGGTACTGCTTTTTCAACAAGAGGGATTGATGGGCTTTGACTTGCCAAAGGGCTAACTTCAGAAGCAAGATCACCAGTTGTGATGTCTTCTGGTTTGAATGGATTAGTAACAACATTCAGTGGTGGTTTGAAAGGATTTACTCCCTGAGGAGGATTAAATGGATTCGGGCTAGAGCTTGAGGAAGATGGTTCATTTTTAACACCAACATCCAAAACACAAACATTTAAACTCTGATCTATGCGGGAAGCTGGCTCACCAAAAGTGACCCATGAATTAGGAGATTGTTTAGGCAAATCTGTCCCTTTGTCGGCACTCAATGTTCGTTGCTTTTGCCCTTTCACAGAGTCGACGAATTGCATCCATGAATTCTGCGCGAGAAGATCTAAATCCGCAGCAGTGAGAGTTACAGAAGACGAAGCAGACGTAGTGATTGTGTTACTTTCTTCCCGCGCCGTGCTCGTCTCACCAGCTTGTAAACTAATATC
This sequence comes from Ricordea florida, assembly GCA_949710005.1. Taxonomy (NCBI): domain Eukaryota; kingdom Metazoa; phylum Cnidaria; class Anthozoa; order Corallimorpharia; family Ricordeidae; genus Ricordea; species Ricordea florida. The sequence continues at coordinate 35,133,815 of OX453273.1, forward strand.
GTTTGTGGTTTTAACCTTGTAATCGACCACCAGAGCTTGTGTTGATAGAGCAACAGGGGTTTGGGAGGTCTCTACATTAGTGTCGTCCGCGTTTACAGTTTTACCATTACTCAACGATTCTGACAAGACCACATGTCCATCTTGTTCAACAATCCTCTCTCCTTTGCCGTCTTCTCCAAAACTAACCCAATTCTTACCGAGTCTAAAATCACTCTTCTTTCCAACGTTGTTTATCACAGGATTATGGCCATCGGCTTTGTTACTTGATGCAATTTTAGCGCTTTGAACAGCTGATGCCATATTATTCGCCGCATTTGGTGAACCCGAAGAGACTTTTTCGTTTAAAACGGCCATATTACCATTACTTGATACTTGCCTCACAGTTGAAGAGATCATCTCAGCACCGCCTGGTTCGGTTGCCATGACCAAATTGGGTATAATTTTTGCGGCTACTGTGGCCGGGGAATCGAAGGCAGCCATTTTTTGGTTGACGGGTGTGCTATTTTCTGTTCCAACGATCCTCAACTCTTGAGCGTTTCTTATATTCGTTGCCTCCCTCGATAAATCTTTATCTTGCCCTTCCTCAAAAGAGGTCCAGTCTAAATGATTTGCCGAATCACCGTCGCTTGAACGTGAACTTGTAGCATCGTGAGTTCCATTCAAATTTGATCGACTGCCATCTGTCTCACCTCGCGATAATTCGCTTGATTGAATAAAATTTTCCACGCCGTTCTCCTTTCCCTTCGCGGTTGATGTCGTTTCACCAGCGGATCCAATATTTGTTAGGTGATCCGTGTCTTGAAAATCCTGCACGACCGCGGAACACGAACCACGATCAAATTGCCGCGCGGACTTAGAACCGTCGCCCGTCAACGAGTGTGTATCAACTGATATCCCATCTAAATTCTCCCAAGAGGGAGTTCTTCTAATACCATTCACTTCAGGAGAAGAATTACCTAGCTGTTTGAAAGTTCTATCACCGGTAATTAATTCAGAGTCTTCAGGAAGACGCTCGTTGTGTTCTGCTCGACAAACGGAAATCTCATTAGAGACAAAAGCTTCTTCCTCTTCGAAATTCTCCCATTTGTCGTGGCTAATGCCATCGGGCGCTTTAGCAGCACTGTCCATCATTACCTATGTCACACTGGGTAATATCAACATCACTAATTTCAACCAAAGAAGAAGCACATTAGAGAACTCTCATGGACGTCAAACAATATAACTTATGACCGCCAGAACTCAAAACAAACACGAAAACGAGGCAAAACTCTCTTCTTGATCGCCTACCCTTTGTATCAAAAACATTTATTTACATTGCTGTGTGTGTTTACAAAAACTTGAGTGGCTGGCATTGCAAAATAAACTGAACATGAAAAGTGAAACACGTTTTTCGTTTTCGGATCAATTTGTGCTTGTAGGCTTTAGACAGGCTTAGTCAAGGAAGTGCTAAACTTGTTTGATGGATAAGCTTTTTTCTGTGACCCCAAATTTCTCAACAAGCGAAAAATGAGCAAAGTTTGCGTTATTTCAACTCACGGCAATGTTTATCTTAATAATAACTACACCATATTTTATTTTTAAGCTGATTTACACATCTCTTCTTTGACTGATACGAGACTGAGCATTTCTTTATTTGAAAATGGATAAAAAGCTCAATATTACTTAAGCTTTAAGTCTACGCACTGATCAAAATTTGTCATATGTTCAATTTTAACTTCAAAGTTACAAAAAGAAAAGTAGAAAGCGGATTCAAGACGTTGGTTATTTATTTATTCATTTTGTAGATTAGCCTGTGGATACGATGGACAGTTATTTTTGTAAAAATATCTGGACGACAATGGAGGATTTTAGATTATTGCCGAAATCGAACGTGACCAACGCGCAAGTGGAAACTGTAGAAAGAAAAGACTACCTAATCGGCAGCTGCTCTTAACGAGCGCTTTTTAGCGCCGAAAATATTAACCTTTCTTTGGCTCTGCGTACCGAGAAACCATTCTGTTTTCTCTGCTTAAATTATCCAATTGGACTTTGATGACGGTGATAAAAATGTTGTTTGTCAGTCAAGGTTTGAATATGGTAAGACGGGGGATTTAACCTAAATTTTGACTACGAAATGTAGTTTTTGTTTTCTCAAAAATCTGACGCTTTAGGCATAGAAGAGAGTCACGAGAAGTGTTTTACTGTCCTAATTGACGCGCTCTGGTGTTTGCGGAGCGTTTTCTGTGAGCCCGTGAAAAACATTTATGGTTACCATGGCAACATAACTTAGCATTTTTCCATCGATCTTGCTCCAAAATGAAATAAGCATGGAAAATATTCCAACCACTTTCTGGCCATAAAACTTTGAGGAGACAATCATCTATTCAACTTTTTAATTTTAATGCCATTTTCTCAGAAAATGGATTTTGGGAATTCTAGAAAAGATATCTTGAGAAGGATTTAGCTAAAATTTTCATGATTTGTTGTGCTCATTGAGTGTTCTGTTTTGCATGTGCTTGAAGTTATGCATTGAAATATGTACTGGATTTTCTGTTGTAGATTCAGTTGATTGCTATTTTGGATGTTTTGAACAGTTCCGAAAATCTCTATGCTTAAACTGATAATGGCCAATCTTTATTCTTTAAAAGAAATACACAAATAATAAGTTTGACCAATCGCAATCAGGAGTTATCTTTTCTCGAGTAAGCCCCTTTAATGCCCAATAAGTGGCATAATTAATTGATATTGATACCAGTTTAAATTAGAGTTTTGTCACACAAAAGCCGATTTTTTTCATAGCTTTGATCTTTCTAGAAGTATATAGTTTTAGGAGCCCATGGGCTCCTGATAGTTTGTAATAGTTTGGAATGAAATCCTGAGCATGAAAAATTGTTACATTGTTAAACCCCGCCTAAGTCACTACCGAATGATTCACCCCACCACCTCCCCCCCAAAAAAAATTCTACAAAAGACCGATAATAAACAGGAGCCCATAACAGGGACGGCGGAGCGTATTATAAAGTGGAGGGGCTTGAAAACGAGCGCCGAATCGAAGGCGCAAGTTTGTAGGGGGGTCTTGGGTCATCCTCCCACAGAAAATTTTGAAATCTAGAGGCTCGGAAATGGTATTTTCAACGTTCTCCATGAGATATTTCTTTAAAGAAGAAAACCTGGATAAGTGTAAAATGAAAAAAAGTGTCATCGTTGTAAAAAGTGGGGGGGGGGGGGGGTGGAGGGACGGGAGGGGTTAACGCTCCCCCAGTCCCCCCGGCTCCGCCTTCCCTGCATAAGGCCATTCAAAGGAAATTGTTTCGAATTTGCATCCTCTCGGCTAACTTCACAATTTGTCTCCCATTATTTTACTGTGAAAAAATATAAGCGTATTAAAATCGCTCAATTTCTTTGGGAATTAAATGTGAAAGTACGACTCTTTTTTATTAATGGAGGTACGAAATGATCCAAAAAACTAGCCTTTATTAGCTAAAAGTTGTTGAGCAATGTCTTTCTTTCTTCAGTTTAAATGACTGGGAGCATGATGCGGAAATCTGGAAATCGCTCCCTATGTTACTGCCTATGCCAGGGCACGGAACCAATTGGCAGCTTCGATTAACGAGAGGTTCAAAGCTATTAGCAATTATAGCGTGACATTCCGCTTCGATATCAATCTTGGAACCGGACTTTCTACTATGATGAAAACTGATGGGTCCCTAGAATATAGGTCCCAGACGTTTTCGAGACATTTTTTACAAAAGAGTTGAAATACATCCGTAAAACATGAGGAAAGTTCCGTTCGAGGTCAAATGGAAGGGCCCATTTCTCTGAAGGTTGTCAAGAGTGACTGGTGCGGTCGGTCTAGCTCGATCGAAATGGCTCGTCCCATTTAGATATCGCTTTCTCTTTGTTTGAAAATGTTACAGAAGATGTGGGAATGCGCGGGAACTTGGGGCTGGTTTGTCCACTTGAACGTACCGTTCAATTCGGCAAAGGAAAATTCGCGCAAAACCAGGAACCAGAATTATTGTTAAGTGGTAAGCGACCATAACTTTTGTTCATAAGCCTAAAGAGCCATTCTCTAGGAGATAGTTACATTTTTTGTTGGCCTGATCCTCTGGAGTTATTGTCTACAACAACCGTGACCATTCACCAAGAATAATGAAAATTTTAACAGTAAAATAATATATGTTGTTTTATAATTATTTTATAACTACTTTTTTCTGGGGGGTAGTCTCGTCTGTATATGTGCCGCGCCCTCTAATCCAGATAGGATGGGACGTCCCACTTCCAGCTCCAGCGGTTATTATAAACTGGATTCCCTTCACAAAGCATGGAGACAATGGACTACTTGTGAATCGTAAAAATCAAAACAGTGCAGACTTTTTAATCAAACAAATTTCCTTTCGATTTTGAAAATATTTCTCGGAAAAAAAGAAAAAAAATATTCTTGTTGCGGTATGTCAGGGGTTCAAGGTAGCGGTAATATGGGCTCCTGGCAATGTTGATTTTCTAAACATGGTGTTACGGAGATCTTTTAAAGCAATTAGGAGGAAACCGATGGTGCCGAAAAAGCAATAAGAATATATCACTTACTAAAAACAAAAGAGGCCTAGGCTTTCCTCCATTATCTGTTACAGTGGCTTTTCAAACTACATTAGAGTGAAAAGTACTGCGTGAGGTGACTGGGAGCAAAGGACGTGACTTACAAAATTGACCAGGTTGATTCTGGTCAGCGTACTACTCGGAAAACATGGTAGGTACGTGGTGTAAGCATCGTGTATGGCTATGGAGAGCAATGTATGCCATATATTCACTAATGGGGAACCACTATATGATGCTTACACCACGTACCTACCGAAAACAAAACCCGAAAATCTGTTCTTACGTGTTTCTCTGGTGATTTCTAATAATTATAAGCGACAACCGCAGCTAAAATTGCGGTGGAATACGCAGTAACGATGCCCTTAACTAATTTTCTTGTGAAAACCACTTAGAGGACTTTTGATATCACCTTATTTAACAGTACATTTATTCGATCCGCCACCTTGAAATTTTTGGTAGCGATGCCACTGCACATGGTTTGAGATGGCGTGTTTGTGTTTTGATCATCTTTGCCGGCTTCGTTCGTGTTGGGAAACTGCAGTGCGGTTCTTTGTTTCACCGGAAGAAAGTGTGCGAAGAAAGCGTCGCTTAGCATGGGGCTTAGTTGTCCTTCTAATGGTTGACGTTCTTTGGGTCGGCTCAGCTGAATTGGCTGACGTAAGTGTGTTTATATTTAAAGCGAGGAGAACGTTTTTTTTGTAAGTTGTAGAGTTATTATGATGAGGTGTTCTTTCGTGGTCAGATCGAGAAGGAAACATGTCGTGGTAAAGCAAACTAAAGCAGTTTTCATAAGTAACAGCTGCAAATGCGTCATCTACTCTTTCTAACAGTTGTCTTTCATACCTCTTGCGGTGACGGTGATATTTTCTCGAAGTGTAGTTGCTTTGCAACATGCCCTTGTTCAGGAAAACCTCGGTTCATAGTATGTACATAGTTTGTTGTACTTGTAGTGGAGAATGATGTCTGTTCGGCCTGAAAATTTTCATAAACATAGCATTAATTAACGAAAATCATTTTCTGGTTTATCAGCATTATTATATGCTCACCACCTGTCATTATGTTGCAGTAACTTAAGAGGAAAAAGTATCTCAATAAAGGCCTGGCTGTAAAACCCAAAAGGTTTAAAACTGCTTTTGGAAGCCTTCATATGTTTTTTTGATTTTTTTGTTTTGATGAACTTCCTTTTTAATGCATATTGTTCTGTTAAGCTATTATGTCATGATGAATTATGTCTTTACCATTGTCAAACCTTAGAGATCCAAGGAGCTGCAAGCAAGTGGATCCCCAAGTTGCTTGTGGTTAAATGACCATGTTGTGGTGAAATATGCAAAAAGGACAGACCCATTAAAAAATTTAAGTTTAATTATCTTGTGTCTGACAAGGATACAAAAATGTGATGAATTTGTCCTCCTATTGGTCTTAGAAGTTACCAATCACCATTCAAGAATCTACTCCATTATTGCAAAAATGAAAAAAGTATGTTCTATTTACCTGATATAATGTTCAAGGGAAGCAATTCCTACATGTACTTACCTTAATTTTCAATAATTTGAGTTGTTTTGAATTATGGGTTTTTCTCATTTATTTGATTGCAGTTTATCTTCCATGCAGAAGGATTTGATAAGCCATTCTTCACAACATATTTCAAGACATCGGCTTTTATGCTTTATCTGACTGGATTCATTTTCTACGATCCATGGAGGCAGCAGTGCCATTGGTGTATAACACAACAACTGCCAAGTGTATGTATTATAATGCATATGAGTGTCTAGTAAATAATTATATGGTGGTTCAATTTTATCCGTGGTTCAAATTTGATTTCAGGTTAAAATGCTCTAACCTAGGTTGGTTTGTAATTTCTTTGTCTATTCAGTAGAACCTGTATTGAGCGGTCACCCTCGGGGAATGGCTAAGGGTGAACGTTTGATACAGTTTTCAGGAAATACAGTTAAAATACAATCATTTTATGTCACTGTTAACCACTTAACGTACAATTTACACTGTATCAATAAACTGCAACACTGATAATGGCAACATGGCTGACTACATGTAAGTTTTTAAAGAGACTGTCAAATTCTGGAAAAGTCATATAAGGAAAGCATGTAAACAAAAGAGTTGGCTATGGTCTTGAAGTGCCATGTGAATATCATTTTCAAGGGGATAACTTCTCATGCAATTGGCTCAAACAGAAATTAATGAAAGAAGAATTCAATCTCCGGTGCTGATCAGACACTTTACCTCAAATTACCAACATTCATTTCTGGAATTTTAACAATTTGTGAAAATAAACAAGGAAATCAATTGTTGTACCTCATGTGTTACATTATTTGAAACTCATGTATGAACAAGTAATTGACACCATGTGACCGTTAAATACAGGTCAAGACAATAGAAAAAGTCCTGTTGGGACTTTCCAAATGCATGACTGCGACCGCTTAATAGAGTTGACTGCTTAATGGAGGTCAAAATTACAGTACATTAAGGAAAGTTATTTTCTGGACTTTGAAAACTGATTGCTTAATACATGGAGACCGCTTAATAGAGGGTGACTGCTTAATAGATGATGAGGGTGCTTAATACGGTGCCGCCTAATGCATCGTTGACTGTATTTATGATAGTGAATAACCAGACACAAAAAAATTACAAACAAACTTAGGTTAAATTATTTTGACCTTAAATCAAATTTAACTTGTAACACATATACCAACTCAGGCATTTTGAGTAATCTGGTTGGTTCAGTATCTCTAGACGTTCAGCACTATTCACCTTCCAACCATTGTGAAATGACTGTGAAAAGAGTGCTGAGGAGATTTATAATGTAACACAAGGTCATGTTGGTTGTGATTGTTTAAATATAAGGCCGCTTGTGTCGTTTTCTTCCCAAGGATGACACAGAACAAATAAAAAGAGAATTACATGTACTAAATTTTTGATCAATTCTCCTGGTGTTTTCTGGTTTGCTGCCAAAACCTGGAATGTCCTTGGCTATGTATTCACAAGTGAGCACCCCTGGTGAAAATCTTTGCAGGATCTTTGAGGATCTTAAAAGATCTACACAGATCTTCAAAGATCTACAAAGATCCTACAACAATCCTCAAAGACAAGGATCTTTAAAGTAGGATCTTCTCAAGATCTTCTGAAGATCCTGGCAAAGATCCTTGTAAAGATCTCCCTTTGTTATTTGGTATGGTAATGTATGATAATGAGTTTGAAACAAAGGGAAATAAAATTTAAACCAAAGATAAAATTGAACCACAACATAGCCATTAGTGGTAATTATTTGGTGGCTGGTTTCATCCTTTCTAAATAATTATAGCTTTCAATGTGACAAATGCTAAGAAAGTTTCCAACTAAAAAGTTTTATAATAATATTATAAAACTTCTCTCTAATAAAGATAATTGTCAAATTGTAATAATTGAAGCTCAGTGTAAAGCATGTACAGTCTCACTGGTTGCAATACTTGTATAGTTATTATTATTATTATTATTATTAATATATTTTTTTTATTTCAAATCACTTCATTTATACTTTCTACAACGTGATGGGTTTTAATTATGGGCCATGGTTTACTGCAGACAGAACCTGAACCAACAAACACAAATTCTGATGTTAGTTACATTCAGACTAGAGAAGATTCTTCATTGGTTCATAGACCGTGTTCTTCAAGAACTGGTTCTCCTCTCCCTGCAGGACCACTGATTGTAAGCTTTTCAACTTATTTGTACTTAATTATGTCAGAGAAATAATATTTAACAATTATTTACCGAGGGCAAAGTGATTATCAGTGAATATTCATGAAGTCAAGGTGAATATTCACCAATGATCACTGAGCCTGTGGCAAATGATTTTTTTAGTATAACTACACATGTGATTATTTCAAAAAAAGAAACGAAAAAGCATTTTACAGCACGAAAAAAACTTTATTTGATCAAAAGCGGTTGCCGCAATTAAGAAATTACTGGCAGCCATTTTGTTTGTCGAGGTGATTATTGGCTGATAATCTGAGATAGCGAACTTATCAGAGTGCGCAACTTTGCATGATCACCTGAGTATTTATACCAGTAAAAGTTAGTTTATGGCAATATTATTGCTCCCATGACTCTCTTGTAGGTCAGTGGTAGAGCAACTGAAACTAGTAAACAGAAAGTCATAGATTATTTTGACTCTTTCTGGGAGAACTCAGGTTTATTTTCCCGAGTTTGCCTGTGACATTGCTGCAACTGGCACAAATTTCCCAGCTCAAACTACATGCGTTAACCATCTTCATTATTTTACAATATTAAAAATTTTATAGTTTGATAGAGGTTTGAATATTTTGCTTAGTTATTTTAAAACTTATCTGTCTATGGTATAGAGCTTTTTGAGCAAGCCCCTACAGGATGGAGCATTTGTCCATCCAGTTATTAATTTTATGATTTGCCACAGTTATTTTTGCACTTAATTATTGAAATGACAAAATGAAGGTGGAGGAAAGGTTCCTGCCTTTTGCCTAATGCCAAACAGTGTAGGAAAAAATTTGGAGCTGCTCAAAGCCTAGGGGTTTTTGGTACACCTGTGATCCTCCCCCACAATTGCAGGATGAAGCATCTTTACCTGACCCACTGTAAACCAATCTGCGAAAATACTTGCAAACCCGAGCAATAAACCAACCCAATTCCTTACGACCAGCATTGTGATTTAATGCAAAGAAATTGTAAAATAATGTTATTGTTATCTTTGACAGTGAATTCAAAACTGTCTTTGTTTTCAGGAGGACCCTGTGTTTGAAGAGATAACTGATGATGAGATTTCACGAAGCCAATCACAAAGCGACTCTGATGCTCCAAACAGTAAGTTATTAGCTTAGAATCAGAATATGGCTTGATTCAGTATGGAATTGAGCCCTGCCCACCAACAAGAAAATTAAAATAATATTGCAGATGTTCATACGCATTCTCTAAGGGTGCATTCCGTTTGGTATGATCCAGATTTGGATTTGTGGTCCGAGATCACATGGATCATTGCGCATCTAAGGGACCAATGAATTCTTGTCCAGGGTGGATTCATCGGTTCCTTTAATGTGCCATGATCCGTGTGATCTCGGACCACAAATCCAAATCTGGATCATACCAAAGGAATGCACCTTAAGGCTTCCTTTTGTAACTTGACAAGAGTGCCAAGAATGGCTCTACTATGGAGTTATTGGGTTTTTGGCTTTATAATTTATATTGAAAACCTGCTGGTCTTATTGACAAGGTTCTGCCACTGAACTATGGCAATTTTTATGGAGGCCATAAAAGGCAAGCTTTAATCCCTCTTGTCCTCTCCCCCCCCCCACCCCCATGAGGGCAAATATAAAAAATAATTGCTAGAGGCTCTGCTTGAAAGGTATTGTCAGCATGACCAGTGTGTGACCTTGCTGATCTGTAGCTTTTATAGAAGGCATCTGGTTGCCAAGTTCTTAGTAGGCAGGGTTTTCAATAAGAATATTAGCAGCAGGAGAATTGTGTAAAGTAACAGGAGAATATTCCATGTCTGAATTTAAAACTGGCTCAGGCCATCTAAATTTGACCGGAGAATTCTTTGTAGTAGCCGGAGAATTCTCTGATCTCCGATGCCTAATGAACACAATGAGTAAGATATCACTGTTTTAGAAACTCGCCCCATTGTAATCTGTTTTCCAAGTGACTGAATAATAATGATAATTATAATAATAATACTAATGATGAAAATACAGTAATTACAATGATAATGATATAACTATAACAGTAGCAATAATGATAGTGATGATAATGATTCTTATAGTAATATCAATAATATTAACAGGTAAGAGGATAATTTCTCGTGTGAAGGTTGACTGCTGTCTAAGCCACGATTGTGATTTTTGAAGGGGTACCGCAGTGGCAACTCAATTAGGTCATAAATCTGCAAAATATCTCAGCAAGATGAGTGTTCTTTTAGTTTTAACAAGAGTCAGTTTACTATTTTCAAGCATTATTGATGACTTGTAAAGCCAAAACTAGGCACTCTGCATGCATCATTCCAATTCATACATGAGCTGGCTCACAGGAGCCTTTGATTTTCCTACATAGAACAGAATCGTCAAGTGACTTTCAGCAAAGTCAGGGAAGTCAGGCAACTCTCCAGTAAGTATTTAATAAACAATAATTATAATCTATCTAGCCTACTTATTTCTTTTTTCGTGCACAGTATAGACAATTTAAGGTTGCTGTGCTTTGAACTTCCTACTTTGTTTTTTTTTTCTTTTTCAGCCCAGTTTAGTGAACATGCCAGGAGAGCAAGATGCTCTTATCGTTCAAGTGAAAATCCCGTCAGTGAAGAACATTCTGCTTCACAGAAACTCCCGCTGAAAAAAGTGGCTCATGTGGCACTGACGTTCTGCATTCTGGTATGTAAAGTTAGCTGGCTTTGTAACACATTTCCTCCCCCAAAGCGTGACAGCGGAAAGAACCTCTGTGTAGGAGGTTATGAATAACTGGACTTATTTGAAACATTTGTTTTAAGTATTCTGCTCTTTTACAGAGGTGGAAAGTGGCTGTTTTCCAAGAAACAAAATCATGTGAGCCAATTCTTGGGTGATCGGTCTTTTCGCCCGATAGCCAGTTCTCCGGAACTTACATCGTTTCGCCCGAACGAAAATTCTAGGCATCGCTTGTGAAAACAACAGCTAATTACAACTTTAACCTTTAATGCTTCTGTTTTTGACTGCAAAGTGCAACAAACTGTTATGTTTTTTTTTCTCTATTCCCCAGCGACCCCCACCTTTTTCGACTGAAATATAGGCGGCTGTTGGCCACCCAACGACTTCTTCTTTTCTTCTCCACTGGACCTCCAATGTCCCAGGAATCTGTCAAAGTTGGGCCTTCCTGCTCTGTTTCTGGGAATAGTTTTTGGTTGTGTTCTTTTGGGATTAGCTGTTTCAACCACAACCGGTTTAGGTTGAGATAACTGAGATTTCCCAATAGAAGGCTTTTCCAAATTGTTTGAGACTTGGAAATGCACCTATCAATGTTAAGCCCGAAGTTGGGGGAGGGGGGTGGGATGGGGCATGAGGTGGCGATTTTGACATTTTCTTTAAAAAAGTCAAATTCCTCTCCCTCTGGACAAAAAATTGGTCAAAATTCCCACTCCCGGGTCTAAATTCAACATAAATCAAAGTAGGACTATGGTGAACTCGTGGATATGTTTACAAAACAGAGAAAAAAGAAATAATTTAAAAATTAACGAGGTGTTTTTTCAGAGTTGTGATTGAATGAACTTGAAGATAAATTTAATAATCTATAATCACAACATAAAAGTGACCAGGGAGCTGAGTAGCTTTTTGAAATAAACATACAGTGAGTACATGACGCCAATCATTTGACTACACTAGGCATCAGTTATAAGGCAGGTGGCAAGCATACAGTTGTTAAAAAATTTGATAACTTAACATAAGGGTACAGGATTAAATGGCACCGAAACCAAATGTAGTTCTGGTATCCTTCTGCTCACTGTCTGTGAGTTCAAAGTTTCTAACACATGTAACAGGGTCCTTCTGAATAAGGTCTGAATTTTGTTGCCATGACATTGTCAATTTTATCATCATTATAGTTTTTGTTGTCTACAAGTCTATTCAATGTATTCAACAGAAATATCCACCTTGATTCTGCAGCTGATAATGAACAAAACCATGTAGGATAGCCCAGCTGACGAATCATACCAAACAAGTCTTTCTTGCATTTTTGTAAAGTATGTTAGTGATGGTCTTAAAATCCTTAAGACTCTCAATCCTTTATCAAGTTGAATTAGTTTATTTACATTACCATCTCATTTTAGGTTATCAGTGGTATTTATATTCAGGGTTGCACTTAAAAAAAATCACACTTGCCATCATTAATACAGCAATACATCTTTGTTTTTATCCTTATAACTTCTTGTTTTTACAATGTAAATATGATGAGTCACACAACAGTAAGCAAAACAGGTAAGCCTATTTTTCCAACATGTCTACTTCAACACAATCTAGTTCACTTCAAGGTAAATTCGGAAATCAATAGACAGAAAACTTTTCATTGTAACGGCTTGTGGTGTATTGTATATAATATAACGCTTAATACATTTTCTACATGACTTACTCTTTATGTCGAACCCTTTAATGACTTTCTTACATTGTAATCTTCATGGTTCTCCGACATGGCATGCGCCTCCATATTTAATGGTAAGCGTTGACATACTTCCTGACCGTCCCAATACTTCTCCAACTCCATTCCTGTTCGTACTAACACTTAAATCAATAGAAAAGTCCTCCATGCGATGTTTCTTATCCAGGTTGGCCACAGAAGTTCTTCGGTTTCACATCATGGATTCGTCAATTTATTCTGTTTTCAGTAGTAGTTTCGTTCAATAACGAGTACTCATTTCGCTCATATAAGTTCTCATTCAAGTGCTAATTTCGCTCTGAGTTCTCATCAAAGCTTACTACATTAGCAAGAGATTTTCTCATCTTCAGATCACTTTCGAGCCAACTGAAATTCATATACTGCTTGTAATCTTGGGGGCGGTCGATGTCGGAAAAGCGAATAGTTATCATCTGTTCACGTTTAGCGCCTGGCCGAGTAAAAGGCTCATGAAATTCAGTCTCCAAGTTGGTTATTGTCCTAACTGGAAACATTTAAACTCCTTTTGATTTTAGTAAGACCGCTAATGAGGCCCTGTTAGTGAGGTTCTTTATGTCGCGCGTCTGAGTTTCAAACCTTTTCACGTCGCAATTTCGGAAGGTCGAAGGTCGCTGTCGTAATTTCCCGTGAGCGGCTCGTCGTTCATCGCCATTTCAGGTCCTTTATGTCGCCGGTTCAAGGCCATGTCGCGTTTCGAAATTTATCCCTAACAGGGCCTCGCTAATCGTCCTCTTAAGCTACAAAATCATTACAAACTCTGGCAACGGTACGATACACTTTCAGCGTGAACTTTCATCAACAGACTTCCGTGACTTCGGTCACGACAATTGTCGTCTTCATATCGGTGCCCCCGAGTTCTATCCGACTAATTACGAAGATGTCTACACTGGAGTGAGTGAGCGAGCGAGCGAGTGAGTGAGTGAGTGAGTGAGTGAGTGAGTGAGTGACAATTTGCATATCGGAGTCCCCACAAAAACTCGCAAATACGCTTCGCGTATCCACGAGTTAAAAAGCACTACAGTATGTGTTCTACAAAGATAGGTAACTGATGGGCTGGTAAAAACGACAATATTTGCTGATAAAATATTTGTGATGAAATACTGTACACTTATTACTCACCTCTCGTTTAGCCATTGCTCCGACACGCATGCGGGAAGCTAATCCAAATGCCTTCTAGGTATTTTCCAAGATGGTGGAAAGCTCATTTCCAGGCCAAGATGGCAATCGTGTCAAATTTTTCCACCCTGGGGACCACGGAGAATCAAAATCCCTACCCTGGGGACAGACCTCGCTATCAAATTCCCGTGGTTAGCTTTGATAGGTGCATTACTTCTGATTGATTTAATTTAACGTTTTTTGAATGTCAAGGAAACATGACAGCCCATGCCATTCAGCTTAGTCGCGGACTGAAACGGAAACGATTAATGTTTATAAACTGATAAGGCTTTCCTGAAGGTCTCAATGGGGTGATGACTTTTACGGCTAACGGTTAATATTTTTTACCGCTAACGGCTAAAATTTTTCAATATTTACGCCTAACGGCTAATTTTTTGCCCGTTTTACGGCTAACGGTTAACCCCATTGAGACCCTCTTTCCTCTTTGCTTTCATTTGGCGTAAACTGAACATCTTAATAAAATTCAGTTAGTGTCTAATATGTGTCTATTTTAAACCACGTTTTAATTTCCTGAAGAGTCTGGAAACAACAATCTCTCCATTCAAAATTTAATTGAACAAAGATAAGGGTAAAGGTTCTTCTAATTCTCTTGTTTTGTTTGTATGTTCAGTGGTTTTGTGCCAACTACAGTTACCTAGAAGCTATAGCACACACAGCACCTGCCGCTGTGAATATTCTTTCATCCTCTTCAGGTTAGATGTGTTTATAGTCATATCAGGTATAGCCACGTTAGGAGGCATTGGCTTGGTTAAATCCTTTTCAATAGCTTTCTTGACTGCTAGGTGTCTAACATTAAACGAATGAAGAATGGGTTCTACTCATGGACCCCAATCAGCGAGTTTTCAAATACTGTAGTGGATCTGCGTTCTATAGCAAACAATACCACTGTACCACACTATTCACTAGGTTCCAGAGAATAGTCACACTGCATGGTTTGATCCACAGATGAAAAAATTAGAACCACACTGTATAGTAAAACAAACAGTACTACAGTACAGTACTGTTCAGTTGCTTTCCAAATAATGGTCACACTGCACTGTCTGATCCACAGATGAAAAGTATAAGAAACACACTGTATAGTAACAAACTGCTATGTACATTACTGTTTTTCATTGCCCAATTCCGAGAGAGACGCGATTAGCAGCCTATTCGCTTTATGCCTTTTCGCGTTATGCCTTTTCGTGTTATGCCGTTCTGCGTTATTCACATTTGCGTGATGACTTTTACCATTATGCCTTTTATCATTATGCCCTTCTTCTGCATTTTGACTATCTTCATGACACCTGAAACGGGTGTTTGCGATTCAGCTTCGGCTCGATGCATTCCCCATTTGGAAATAACTGTATCAATTACACAGGATTGCATTTTGTCATAGATATACATCCATTCGAAATTACAGGATCACTTTGCTCAGCAAGAAAACAAATCCACGGTATTTTTGCTTTAGCTTAGTTGCAGGTAAATATAAGCCGAACATTTTTTTGTTCTTTTTCGTTGCCTTAACAGGATTATTTACACTTGTGTTAGCGGCCGTTTTCCAGAGCTCCTCATCAGACAAATTTACGCTCTCCAAAGTGTTAGCTGTTTTGGCGAGGTAAGGATTGACAAGTATTTTCATACATTGATGAATAACGGATGTGATGAACGCAAGTGGAAAGAGTAATAAGCCAACTTGAAAATCTTTTCACTAAACCAAAACGGTTTTTGATTCTTAAAAGGTGTGAGGGAGGGAGGGAGGGAGGGAGGGACGGAGTGTAGAAAACTTGCCTCCCGTCCACTCGCGCAAACATTCTCTCACACTCCCCTCTCTTACAATATCAGTGTGAGTAATTTGAAACTCCACCGTGGGAACCACGGTCGTTGATATTTAAGAAGATAAAAAAATGCATATCCAGATTGCATAGATTATACTGACTGCAGTGTTTCAATTCGTAATACTAATACTACTACTAATAAGTATGTGCAATCAAATGTGGCCAGTGAAATTAGGGAATAACTTCACGCGCGTTTTGTCCAGATTCTAATGAGAGGCTCGGGAAATTATTATGTTTTGGACAGAACGCAAGTGAAATTATTCCCTAATCTCACGAGTATACCATTTGATTACCTATTATTAGTATAAATACTCAGGTGATTATACAAAACCGCGCGCTCTGATTGGTTCGAATCGCTATCTCGGATTATCGGCCGATAATCACCTCGACGAACAAAATGGCTGTCAGTCGTTCGCGCGCTTTTTATGAAATAAATTTATTTGTGTTGTACAATGCTTTTTCTTTTCTTTTTTTTAAATAATCACCTGTGAATTTATACTAAAACAATTATTCGCCTCAGGCTCAGTGATTATTCACCTCGACTTCGTCTCGGTGAATATTCACCGATAATCACTTCGCCTTCAGCGAATAATTGTTAAATATCACGAGTGACAAATTACTCATTAACATTTTCAAACCTAGGCACCATTGTGGCACCGTAGGAGAAGTTGCCATAACAACATTCTCTAATTTCACCTGTAAAATTTTAAATATTAACGCGGAAATTTCGCGCCAAAATTAAGGAGGAGTTTGTCACCCATGATATTATAATAGATAACCAAAAGCTCATTACAGCGAAGAATAATGGAGTATTTATGTTTTGTTAACGTCAAAGATGCATTCAACATAGGTTGCTTCAGTGACACATTTTCAAACTCCTTATTATGGGCTCCTGCGATAGACCTATATATTTTTTGGCCTTCAAATTCTCTTCTTCATCGTCTGAGGGCTCTATGCATCTTATCTTACAGCATAGCTGGTATAACATTGGTGACCCTGTCAGACTCAAAGAGTCAAAAAGGTGGAATAAGTATTGGTGCAATATGGGCGTTGGTCAGTGCATTTCTGTAAGTACATAAACTCATTTACTTACACTCTCTTGAACAACGCTTACACGCATACACGCTTGCCGCATTCCGGCTTACTCGTATGTGTGAACATCCACTGATCTTCACGAAAATAAAAACCCAAATACCGCAAAGATAGAGAGCAGGCGCGGATCTAGGATAAATGGTGACTGATTTCCGAAGTGAGGAGTGTGTTCTAGAGGGGTCCAGGGCCGTGCTGCCTTAAGAAATGCTCTGGAGTTTTTTTATTCCTAAAGTCCTCTTTTTGGGACTTTTGAGTAATTCTGAAATATCTGACTGATTTTCGTAAAACGGTGGAAATCGGTGTGCATCCGCGCCTGGAGAGTATCACAAATATTTGCTGTCGTGCCTCATTTAGTCAAAGAACATGGTAAAAACTTACCTGAAATGATGCAGGCGTTCGTGCGTACCGCAGGTTTGGATAATTTAGCAAAAGGTGACACTTTAATTGTAACATATGGGAGCTATTGAGAAGGTAAGTGATTAAGGTCATCATCATTCTCATTTTTCGGTTGGGAACTTTGACCCTGAGGCTGATCTGATTTGGTTTGTCCAACAATTTTATCAATTGGCTGCGTAAATTTCTTTTTGACTGCCAACTAAACGGCTCAAGTTATGATCATCTCAGAAACCAATTTAAGTGTCGCCTTTTGCTAAATTATCCAAACCTGCTGTGCGCGCGAACGCCTGCATCATTTGAGGTAAGTTTTTTCCATATTCTTTGACTAAATGTGGCACTTATTCTCTGTAATATTATACATGCAAAAATTTCACGGCGCGGATTGGCTGCATCGCAGAAATTTGAAATTAAATGTATGTATGCATGTATATTATCAACAAGCAATCAAATTCTTTTGGGTGCAAAGCACTGGTAAATTTTTCAAAGACAACAAAATTGCACTTGCCCTACAGGCTCGCGCAATTTTTTCAGTCTTTGAAAAATGTACTTGTGCTCATTTTCTTCAAATTGCACTCGAAACCATTTAATTACCTAAACAAATCAAGGTGAATAGAGGCAGAATAGTCTCCGTGATACGCCGGTTGTTTCTCCTTAGTGCACTCCAGACCAATCTTGAAGCATTCTGCGTCTTGTTTATTTGTCGTGGTTTTTTAATTTCCTTTAGGTATTCCTGTTATTTGATAATGCTGAAACACAAAGTTCCTGATGAAGGAAAAATGGACATTCCAATGTTTTTCGGTATGTGATGCATTCCATGAAGTCAATATAACACGCGTGGTAATGGGTTCAAATCCCGTTCAGGCCTGAGTTTTTTCTCAGGCCTAAATTTCACAGCTTCTTAAGTTGTGTACAAAACTGCGATGATCAATTAATGTCATTACATATTACTCCGCAGTTCAAATACATGGTCTCTCATATATTCATTTGCATCATTCTTCTTCATCTACGGGTATATAACTAACTCACAATATGACCAGCTCCCAGTTGGCTTGAGAGCTCAGTTGGTAGAGCACTGCTCCGATATCGCAGAGGTCATGGGTTCAAATCCCGTTCACAAAAATTCAATTATATTATAACAATATAATTAGAAGAGCCTCTTTTTATGCTAAACGAGATCAAATGTAAAAAAAAGTAAATCGGACCACGCGGTAAAAACGAAACAATAACAAAACTGCGCATGAGCGCTAAAAATTCTCACGCAAAAAATTTAAGGCGTGTCCATATCCCGCCGGCCTTGATACAACGGTGTATCAATATAAACTGTTCAACATCAATAACGA
Organism: Ricordea florida; assembly: GCA_949710005.1. NCBI lineage: Eukaryota > Metazoa > Cnidaria > Anthozoa > Corallimorpharia > Ricordeidae > Ricordea > Ricordea florida. Next base: position 35,152,365 of record OX453273.1, read on the forward strand.
CTTGTAATTTAGTAACACTACCAAAGTTCTATATCCCTAGTTTAACTAATAGTTAAATGTCTTAACATTTGCTATGGTAGTTCATCATGTTCAGTTCAAGTGCTGTAAATGCTCTGCTGGGAGAAGCAAACATAGTTTTACAATCGGTCTGAGAAAGGTTCCAGCTTTGGTTTTCACAGTGACAACTCGAACCATGTGATCCGGTCCAGGATGGGTTTTTGTGATGAGACCAAGTGACCACTGACAGGGGGGTGCTCGATTATCCTTGATGAGGACAACATCCCCAATACTCAAATTTCTTCGAGGTAACCTCCATTTGTTGAAGCGCTGAAGGGTATTGAGGTACTCGGTTGACCAGCGCTTCCAAAAGTGCTGTGTCAATACTTGACAGAGTCTCCACCGCTTCAAAGTAAAAATGGGAGCGGTTGTTGCATGATCAGGAAGTGCTTCGAGGGGTCGACCAATCAGAAAGTGGCCAGGAGTGAGGGGAGAGATTCCATCATCATCATTTGCATCAAGAGCTGTAAATAGCGGTCTTGAGTTGAGGCAAGCTTCAATCTGACACAGAACAGTTGTCATTTCTTCAAAGGTTAACTTACTTTCTCCAACTATGCGTTTCAAATGGTGTTTACAGGCTTTGACGCCATTTTCCCAGACAGACCCATGATGAGGACCAGTAGGAGGACTAAAATTCCACTGGATGTTTTGACTAGTGCAGAAATTCATCACTCTGTCTTGTGTACCTTGCCGCTGTAAGGCAGACGACAGTTCTTTTAAATCTTTATTTGCACGGCGGAAACAAGTTGCGTTGTCGCTCCAAATCTCTTTTGGTTTTCCTCGTCGGGAGACAAAGCGTCGAAGGGCAGCAAGAAAGGCTTCGGCAGTAAGGTCTGAGACGAGCTCGATGTGACAGGATTCTGTTGCCAAGCAAACGAAAATGGCCACATAAGCCTTGTGATAAGTTGGCTTCCTTTTCGATCCAACTTTAAGGGTCAATGGTCCTGCATAGTCTACTGAAACTTTCTCATTGGCAAAGGTGGGTAAGACTCGTGAAGCTGGAAGTTGACCCATGAGTTGAGTTGTTATCCTTGGCGATGCACGTTGGCACACAACACACTGACGTTTCCATTTGCGTACAGCCCTACGCGCACCCACAATGTGATAGAGGTCTTGAAGAGATCCGAGAGTGAGTTTAGGACCAGCATGGCACAAGCGTTTATGCTCACTTTGTATGATCAGTGACACAACATGGTGCTTTCCATGGAGGATGAGCGGATGACGGGATTGGTAGGCTTTCTGTGACTGAGAAAGTCGTCCTCCAACTCTTAAAAGACCATCTGCATCGAGGAATGGATTTAAAGGCTGCAGGAGATTGGACAACGGTAATGGTTTGCCTTTATTGAGTGTTTCAATTGTGTCTGGAAACATCTGGGCTTGTGCTTGCTTGAACAACCAGGTTTTTGCTTTGGATAATTCGCTTACTGTCAGAGGTGTGTTGCTGAACAAATGAGAACGGGTGACGACACGAAAAACCCATGCAGTTACTCTGACGAGATGCATGTAACTTGAATACCGGAGCATATCAATGACAGGTTCAGTGGTGACTGCTTGGAGAGCGACTTCCTTTCGTTCTTTAAGTTGCAAGTCTTCTTCTTTGAAGCCTAGTGCGTACAGAATTTCCAATGAGGGAGCACCGGTGAACTTAGATGGCCAGTTTGAAGAATTTTCTTTCATCCAATCAGGGCCATTCCACCAAAGTTTGTTGTCACTGATTTCCCCTGGTAGAATGCCACGTGACCCAAGGTCAGCTGGGTTTTCTTTGCCATCAACGTGTCTCCACCTTTCAGGAGGGACATCATCTTGAATTGCTCCTATTCTGTTTGCTACAAAGGTCTTGAAGCGTTGGCTGCTTCCATAGATCCAATAGAGAACAATTGTGCTATCGGTAAATGCACAAAGGTTAGTGGTCGGAATGGCCAGGGTTTTCGTAGAGGTGTTTCATGAGTTGTGCAAGCAAATAAGCTCCACAAAGTTCAAGGCGAGGCAAAGTGACCTTCTTGAGTGGGGCAACGCGTGTTTTTGCCATTACAAGTGATGAGTAGATTTTACCAGTCATGTCTATGCTTCTTAAATAGACGACAGCACAGTAGGCCTTCTCGCTGGCGTCAGAAAATCCAATTAATTGTCGGTGGACGATCTTGACGCCAACAGGAGTGCAACAACGTGGAATGCGGATAACAGAAATTTTAGATAGCTGTGTTCTCCAATTCAGCCACTCTGTCTGAATGTCTGGTGGCAGAGGATCATCCCAGGACGTGCCTCGTTCCCAGAGACGCTGGAAAATAATCTTCACTACGATGGGGACGCATGCGATCAGACCAAGGGGATCAAAGATCTTTGCTGAATCTGACAATACGGCACGTTTGGTGAGATTTGATTCTGTGACTGGCAATTGAACGGATGAGAATCGGAAGATGTCTTGATTAGAGTTATATTCCATGCCAAGAGTTTTGACAAAGTTGTTAGAGTTCACCAGACAAGATGTATTCTTTGTATTTCGAATTTCAGTTGGGATGTGGTTTAAGACTTCTTGTGAGTTTGAATCCCATTTGTGGAGTTTGAATCCTCCTCTGTTAAAGAGCTCTTGAAGCTGATAATGCAGCAAGATGGCATCTTCAATCGTTTCTACTGAAGGGAGGCCATCATCGACATAGAACGATTCTTTCACAGCCTTGGCAGCGAGAGGCAACTCTGACTCATTTTCTTCAGCGACACGCAGCACTGAGTTTGTTGCTAGGAAAGCAGCACTTGCAATTCCAAAGGTGACTCTTGTCATTCGGTAGTCACGTACGGAATCAGTAAGTTTATCCCTCCATAAGAACCGATGATAATCCCTGTCTTCAGGTGCTAAGCTGATAGCACGGTACATCTTTGAGACATTAGTTGTTAAGACATAAGGATATCTACGAAAGCGTATGAGGACATCATTGAGGGGAGGATGAACAGTGGGTCCCACAAGGAGTTGGTCATTAAGGGAGACACCAGAGGTTGTCTTCATTGAGCCATCAAACACGACGCGAATGGGCGTGGTAGCTGAATCCTTATAGACAGCATGGTGGGCTAAGTAGAATGAGTCTGAAGTGGGCTTCTTGAGGTCACTCTCTGGTACTCTTTCGGCATGGCCAGATGTGAAGTACTCATTTACGACCTTGGCATAATCTTGGAACTTACTGGAGGACTGAAGACGACGCTCAAGAGACAGAAAACGTCGTAACGCTTGGGGTCGTGACTCTCCCAGAGAAGCCTTCTCTGACTTAAATGGTAACCTGACTACAAAGCGGCCAGTATCATCGCGTTTCTGGTGTTGGTTGTAGTCCTGTACAGCCAGTTTGTCAAGAGGAGACAAAGGCAGCTTGGGCTTAGGTGGTTCCTCTAGAGACCAAAATTTCTGCAAGGTTTCTTCACAGCTGGGACAGGAGGTTAAAGCATGTAGCGTTGTGACTTCATTAGGCGTTTGGTAACCGTTAGTATTTCCGAACAAAACCCAGCCAAATATGGTTTCTTGGGCGGCAGGCGTTCCTTTCGGTCCAAGGATGAGTCCTGGTTTCAGAATATTGTGGTATACATCAACGCCAAGAAGAACATCAATAGGTTTTGAGACATTGTATTCTGGATCGGCTAATCCAAGAGAGGCAAGGTGTGGCCAGAAACCCTTTGGAAGGGAGGTGAACGGTAGATGCTTGGTCAATGAAGGTAGGACGATGGCTTGTACATTGGAAAGAGAAGAGGAGTGCTTGGTAGACATCAATGTGATGTCGACAACAGTGTTGCTACGAGTGGAGCTTTGTGTTCCTCCAATTCCATTAATAATGGTGTGCTGTTTTCTTCCCTTTAACTTGAGGTGCTGGGCTACCCTTTCAGTGACAAAGGAGGCTGTTGAGGCTGGATCTAGCAAAGCTCGAACAACCATTTGACGACTATCCAGTCCACTTAAGATTACTTCTGCTGTCATCATGAGAACTGGACCAGAGATTGTTGCTTCCTGAGTTGCCATGTAGGTGACTAGATGAGTGGATCCATTACAGTCACTGCTCTTGGAACTGTTGTTGTCTGATGAAGTTGGTGCAACAAGGGGTTCCACTTGCTTCGAGAGGTCATGTGTATCTTCAGTGTCGAGATGTAACAATGTATGGTGCCTTTTTTCACATTTCTGACAGCAGTAAGATGAAGGGCACTGTTTGACCTCATGATTTCCTTTGAGGCAATTGAAGCACATCTTGTGTTCCAAAACAAAACTGCGCTTGTCCTTTACTGGTTTTGCTTTAAAAGCTTGGCAATAAGCTAAGCTGTGTTTTTGTTTATTGCACGCGATGCACTTGCCTTCTACATTTGTTACATATGCCGAAACTGGCTTCAATGTAGGAGTAGAGGAATTTCCTGAATGGAACCATTTTGTCTTCTTGGGAAGGTTTGGCTTTCTTGAGTTACCGTCGAGGGTGGTTAACTCGGTAGCTGTTGCTTGAAGATCAAGGCATTCTAGGAACTTATGATAATCAGGGATATCCTTTTCAGCCTGGGTGTATTTTTGCCATTCCACCATGGTATCCGAGTCTAATTTGGATTCTCCAAGTGCTGTCATGAATTTTGAAAAGTCAAGTTTGTCCAGGGCCTTTAAGGATCTTAAATGGTGTTGCAGGTTATCATGCAACTGCCTCAGTTCAGCGCTCAACCCATCTTTCATTGGTTTTATGCTTAGTAATGCTCTTACATGTGCCCGATGAATGATCTGAGGTCTGTCAAATCGTGCCTTCAAGGCTTCAATGGCTTCAGGATAGGCTTCAGCCACGGCATCGATTCCTTCAATTGCATTCTTAGCCTTCTTGGTAACAAGAGACTTCAAAAGATACTGCATGCGTAGTTGATCATCTAAGGTCTTCGAGTTGTGAATGGTAGCCTCAAATTGTTGCCAATAACATTTCCACTTTGTCGGGTCGCCATCAAATGTGGGGATGTTGAGAGGAGGAAGCTTAACAGATTTCTCATGTCCACCTGGTGTTTGCTTGAATTGGCACAATAACTCATTCATTTCCTCACGATGTTGAAGCTTTCGCTGCTCGAGTTCTTTGTCCCGTTGTTCGAGTTCAATGGCAAGCCGTTTTTCGAGTTCTTTGGTTCGATTTTCCCATTCAGCCGCTTGCTGTTTTGACAATATTTCGCGCTCCTTTTGTTGGCGAATTTGATTACGGCGGCGAATGTCAGAGATCAGAGAAGACAACGTGTCTTGACAGGTTTTGATTTTATCAAAATAGCTTGCTACGGTGTCGCTCCAATTATCCTCATCAACGTCCACAACTGAATCCAAATCACTGGCAAATTGATCGAGCGTTTTTTCGGCTTCAGAAAATTGATTTCTGAGGTCAATAACATCATCTATATTGGCTGAATCGAGGCTTTCTTGGACTTCATTGATTCTTGATTCAAGCTTGTTGACATTAGATGTAATGCGATTCCATTTTCGCTCCGAAGGCCTTTTCACACTGTCAGTCGAAGAGTTTAATTTGGATTCTACCGACGCCACTTGAGTGCTTAGAAAAAATAAAAGTTTACTAACGTTTTCCTTGACTCGTTCATCGTGAGCATCCAGTTCGTCGAAATCCCTTTCCAGTAATTCTTCATTTTCGTGTGCAACCAGAACGCTGGCGGCTTCGTGGTTCGCTTGAAATTGTTCATCTAAACCACGAATATCTTTCAAATACTGTTCGGCACAGACTTTATCGAACTGAGATATGTCTTGCTTGTGGACCAACGGGTCAATCTTTTTAACCAAGTTGGTTATTCGTCGCTTTACGAGACCACGTTTGAAAATTAGAGATTCTCGGGTCTCCAAAGAGGGAGTTGACATAACTGACTTTCGTTGGGACTGTATACGCTAACTTAATATCCGGCTCGAAGGACCAGAAATAATAGAAGAGCCTCTTTTTATGCTAAACGAGATCAAATGTAAAAAAAGGTAAATCGGACCACGCGGTAAAAACGAAACAATAACAAAACTGCGCATGAGCGCTAAAAATTCTCACGCAAAAAATTTAAGGCGTGTCCAATAATAATATATTATTATTGTTATTATTATTATTATTACATAATGATAATAACAGTAAAAATGATAATAATAACAACGAACTTTATTTGAGTGTCAACTGTATGTAGCACTAACAGACTAATTGAGGACACTGTGAGGCACAAATGAAATGAAATCATATTAAATTCAATCAAATCCAATCAAGTGTTGGTTTTTGTGGAGAGGGGAAAACCGGAGAACCAACAAACTCAGCCCACATATGACGCCGGAACTGGGAATCGAACCCGGGCCACATTGGTGGAAGGCGAGCGCTCTCACCACTGCGCCAACTCTGCTCCCTTCTGCCTGTTCGGCATAGCTCTATGGGTCTATGAGACGCGCAAACCACTCCACCACAGTAAGGTGGTGGTCACTTCGGAGTGGTTCAAGCGTAGCACCAGTGCAAAAAGTGTAATACCAGTGCAAATCACAATTTTTTTCATAATTATCAACCATCGTCTGGTTTTCGCTTTCAATTTTAATTGCCGAACCGGCTCGTGCAATTTGAGCTTTGTGAAAACTAAATTGTGTAAATAAATCTCAAATTAAACTCAAAACTATTTCAAATCACTGACAAAGTGGAAATTTGTCACAGTACAGATCGCAGCTGAATTAAAGTGGGGACAGACTTCTCTTTGGAACCTCCATCTGTTTATAAAATGTGACAAGCATCATCTTCCCGTACTCTCTTCATTTTTTGAGATAACATGGGGCAACTGTTCTTATATTACAAAACATTCGTCCTAGCAAATCGCCAAGACGCGAAAGCAGCGATGCTCGCGCGCGGAGCGAGCGAGCCTCACACGCACGTAAAGAGCCTCTCCCTGTGCTCCTGCTCCGTTTTCACATTGGAAAGCTCAAGCAAAACACGTCGACGACGCAGACCAGGACAGGCACTAAACAACTGCACGTGTAATATAGAGTCCGGCAGGTTTCTTTCCCTTCCTCTGTAACACAACGACGTCACGATGGAATCGTCGTCTTCTCGAAAATGCGAGTGAACAACTGCAAAATTGACCAGAGAAATTCGGAATAAAATGCGAACGGTAAAAATTCAACAGTTTGAATTAGAAGGAACTATAACAGCAAATTTCAAAATACCTGCCGCTATAAACCCATGAAGAAAACAAATTTGTTTTTTGCTGGTGCCGTCCTTAGCGTCGTCGTCGTCCTTCTGGTTGCATGCTTAAGTTCCCTATTTCCTCTTGCGCTTTGGCAAAGAAAAGGCAAACAACCAACAACAGCTCCATTGTGGTGTTAAGCATTTACGCCGACCCACTTCATTCTTGGGTGGGTTAATATACTTTAACTTCAGAAACTCACTTTATTGGCTTTTGTGCTGATTTTTTTTTCCTCTCTGTAGGTTTTGTGGGGGCGTTAAATTTTGTCCTCTTGTGGCCGGGTTTTTTTGTCCTCAACTACACTGGATGGGAAATATTTGAGCTGCCGAGGGATTTAACGGTGTGGGGATACATCGTTCTCAACACTCTTTTAGGAACTGTACTCTCGGAGTTTCTTTGGCTTTGGTAAGGCAATTCAATTTTTATATGGCAAGAAAATAGCTAAAGAAAACAATATGACCGAGGCAATTTCCTTGGTTCTACTTTCTTATTAGGTGTTAGTGTGCTTATGATGACCACATGTAAACGCAAAACTGACGTCACGTATTATTGCTTCATTTTATTGATTTATTAGTATACCTTGTCGAATCATCAGACCTGGTTTGATGCTACGCTGGTTTAAAGTAGTGAATGTAACTTAAAAAGTTGCAATTCAACGACCCGACATTTCGACACTCCTGTCTAGTGTCTTCTCCAGGGGTAATTGGGCAAGGCTGTGAAGCTGTTTGTCAAATCACGTTTGGAAAGACTACCTTGTACATTGTAATTTTTGTGTTATAGAATAAAAATCGTTGTTGTGGAATAAAATCGTGTCATAGTACAAGCGAGCGTTTTGAAACGATTTTCCGAACAACTAGTTTTCAACTGATTTCCCCCAGAATAACTTATGAAGGAGCCATACAAGCCCCGAAATGAACGCAGCACAGTAAAGCCTGGTTCACAGTTGTGAGATAAGCACAAGCTCAAGCACAGGGACGTTCACACAAGCGACTTACACATGCGCTGCGCAAGTCATATCGGTGGAGAAACAAGATGGCGGAAAAACCGCTAATGCTTTTGATTATTTCACGCCAATTCCCACTTTTAAAAAAGCTTAACACAAGCACAGCAAAAAGAAAATTGTTTGTTTTTCTTGTGCTTATGCTTGTGCTTATCTCACAAGTGGGAACCAGGCTTAATATGTCTGAAGGTTTTACAGTACATCGCTTACATTGATTGTAAAACTATTTTCCTTTGTTAGGGGTTGTTACTTGACGTCGTCCTTAACAGCCACACTGTCACTGAGTCTTATCATTCCTATGACGATGTTGGTTGACCTTTTTATGAAAAGAGTGAGTAACATACGTCATTTTATTAGGATCAACACAATGGACAATCAAGAGTCATTTTTACATCTTTCTTTCTTTTTATTTATTTATTGTTTTCCTCCCGTTTTCCAAGAGGTGAAATTTGGACTTGCTTTCTACGTTCAGTCACAAAAGCACTGTAGAAGTCCCAATGCGCGTGCGCGTTCCTATTGCGCAGGTATTAAGTTGGAGGTTCACTTGAAAGAAAAAAAGAGGGACGATGTTCTCTTAGACATCTGGGGATTTACTACAAAGGAGGACCGAGTTAACGCAGATATGAACGCAGATATGCGTCTAGTTTTTTTTTTAGCTTTGCTTGTATTTACATACACCAGGCAGGGGGCCATAGCAGCTAAAGGAGGGTACGTTTTTTTATTGGAGAGGGGTGGGCCGGGGCATTTTAGAAATTTTGGGTGAAAAAATGCGTGGCCATCCAACTTCCTGGAATGGATCAATGCTTGCCCCCTCAGAAACACCCACACAAGAACATCTGACCCTCCCTCGCCTATTCGAAAGTTCCTTCTTGACTGGTACGTTCGAAGAAATAAGAGATTCGATTAAAATAGATGTGTCATTGAGCAATTTTTTTTTTCCGAAAACAGTGTGACCCTCCTCCGGCTGCTAACAATACAGGTTTGACCCACATCCTCCCTCCAAAGCTCCGGCTTACCCCCCCCCCCCCCCCATCCCAATTAAAAACGTACCTTCCCTAAGACTAATTACTCTGTCTGATCGGATTGGAATTTTCATTTTGATGTTTTGGTTTATATGGATGGAGGAAAACCAGAGAAAAACTCTGGAAACAAGATGAGAACCAACAAAAATCTCAACCTACAACGTGAGACCGCGAGATTCGAACTCATTAAGGCGAGTGCTCTCAGCACTGCGCCAACCTTGCTCCCCAGGCGACTGAGACTGTGGCTCGGCATTTTTACAACTATTCATAGCAAACAGTGAGAATATTACCTGGGTCGAAATTGTATAAGCTGTGCTTCACTCCTGAAAATTCCACGGAGCATGAGCCGCATTTCAAAGCTTGATTATTTAAATTTGATCCTTTGCGGGAAAATGTGACTTCTACCAAGAAGGATGTAATAATTAAAGATATACATTTTAGGATCTTCAGGATTATAGCCATACATTATACTCTAGTCATCAATTAGCAAATGTTCACCGCTGTCATTTTTCCACCAGCTTATTACTTCAAGCTTTGATCACTTTCTTGAATTTGTTAAAGACAAGTTAATTGTGCAAAGATCGATTTTATATTATAAAGGCCAAAAGGCAAAATTTCTTTCACTATGGAAGCCTCTCCTCTCCTTACTGTAAATGGTCATAATTTAATTTACGGTATACTTCAAAGCAAGCCTGGTTGTATTATGTATTAAGTGTTGTAATCTCAATTCTTGTAATGTAATTTTGTATTGAAAGTGTTTTAAGTGATAATTTGATAATAATAATAATAATAATAATAATAATAATAATAATAATAATAATAATAATAATAATAATAATAATAAAGAACTCCGTTTCTGAGAATAAAGAACTTCATAAAGCAATAAAAAGAATTATTTGACCTTAATGGAATCTAGTCCAAAAATATCGGAATTAGATCTTCCATTGCTCAGCCATCTGGGCTGGTGTAAACTTGCGGCGAAGAGAGAATGAAGGGTACATTAATGAGATGTGCATTTTCGTTCCCTTTAGGTTAATTTCTCTTGGACTTTTCTTGTTGGAGCCTTGCCATCGTTCGCTTCATTTTTCGCTGTCAGCTTGTTGAGTCATTATGGGGACTGGGATCCGGTATGGATTGGTTTGAAGAAGATGGCTGTTTGGTTTAGATGGAAAAGACAGCATCAGTTGTCAAGGTATGTCTTTGGCATTTTCACACACTCCTTCCTTCTGACAAAAGTTTCTCTAACGATCGTCGGGGCTTGTCGCGTGACAAAACGAAAACGTCCATTTCTCTTGTCACACTTTTGTACCAAATGGATCGTAGGGGAGGAATGAAGGAAAAATCAGTGAAAGGTCTCTCAGACGGTCGGCCACTGCTATCGAGCAATAGCATACGAACGTTTTGTGAAGGATAATCAACTGATAAGGGAAAGGAAGTTATCTTGAAAATCACTCTTTCTGGAAATAAGACTTCTAGAGCTTTAAATAAAGGTCACCAAAAGTCACCAACTGCGAGCGGGGTTGAAATAATTTTACTGCAGTTCGGTACGTCCGCGTGGTTGGTTTCTAGATGAATAGTAAAATACTTGTTAATCTTGCGCAGGCGGAAAAATCTGGATTTTTTGGTTGATCCAAATCGACGCCATCTTGGATTTATCCGAGAGGGTCTGGGTACGCAAAGACAGAGTTAAACTTGATCCAGGAAACACTGACTGCTTTGAAAATAGTTGGTAACTAAAAGACATGAGACCAGTTTATTATTTGGCTTCTTGTTTGTGCGTTAATAACTGTGTTTACACAGGACTTAGTTCAATCCCTCTTGTACGGTGCTAGAAAAATCACCATCCTATCAAACCTTTTAACTAGCGAACGCACTTCACTAATCTATGATTATTACTAGTATGTAAGCTTAGCTGACTGTATTTGGACCAAAACCGAAAGAATTACTATGGCACAAGGCCCACTAGGTGACCAGCTAACGTAGTGCATCCAAGCCAGGGGCATAGCTAGCTGGTCCACTGGCTTACAACGTAACCTCACCTTTAGGGACGGACCATTAGAAAAGTGATGGGGGGGGGGGGGTGGGGAATTTTTAGCTTGCACGAATTTTTTTTTTCGCTCACTGCTTGTGCAGGAATTTTTTTTTTCAGGTGAACCCCTCTGCACGAATTTTCTTTACTACGTGTGAAAAAGTCAAAATTGGACCTTCCTTCTGCATGAATTTCTTTTACCTTCTTCTTTGCATGAATTTTTTTTCTTGGCATTTTCCCTTGCATGAATTTTTTTTGGTTTTTTCCCCACCCCCCCCCCCCCATCACTTTTCTAATGGTCCGTCCCTTAATCTGAAAACGATTTAGGACTTGGGGGGTAGGGAGTGGGGGTATCTGGTAAATTTCTTGTATGTGTTAGCATTGCGACATGTATGTAGCGTCCCCACACTGCCTGTCTCGAATAGCCTTTGCTAAATATAGGTAGTATGTATGTGTGATTTATTGCTCTAACGCTAATAAAATTGAAGTTTTTAGTTAAGTGTTTTTGATTTGTTTCAGTTTGGATGAAGAGCAAAATGAAGGCCTGTTGAACAGGGACAGAGAGGAAGAAACAAACCTTAACACCACGAGAGATGAAATCGAAACATAAGCATTTTTAGTAAATGGTCAGAAATCATTATTATTCAAAAACCGTTATTAAGAGAAAGATGGAAGTGGGGACCACACAAGTTTTCACCACTTGATTTCTCTTTTTTTTTGCCGCTAGTCGTCAGCAGCCTGTTTTGAAAGCGTTCAAGTTTTCACCACTTGATTTCTCTTTTTTTTGCCGCTAGTCGTCAACAGCCAGTTTTGAAAGCGTTCAAGTTGTCTACTTTGAAGCCGTTGTCTTACGGATCACGCAGCCGTGTAGCATTTGTCTTTTAGTCTTTCACTCTGAATTGTACAGGAGTTATATTTACGTTTTGGTCGTTTGTTCATCCTTTCAGGTTATTTTGTTTTACTTAGAACGAAACAAGCATTAAGACGAGGATTTCGTCTGCAAGACTTGCGTTTCGAGAACGAAACAAACGAGACAAGCACAGTGATGCATATGAGGTTTTCGTATTTGGCAAACGTTTTTACATTCTTCTGTTTTAGCTTCGTTGCAGACTTCGGCGAACGCCATTAGAACGTAACAAACGTTTAAAAGAGTTTTTCATGATTGACATATGTTTTGAGAGCTTGAAAAATATACAGCCGCGTTAGTTGTCCTCACCACATACTTTCATAATAATACAAACATGAAGGAGTTTTCGCTTTCCTCTCACGTTCGTATAACCAGTCAAACATGTAGTTGAGTTTTTCATCTTCGAAAAACATTTCTGGAGCTAGACAAACATACGGTTACGTTCTTATCTTCGTCATACACCTTTAGAATTGAGTAGAAATCTGAGCCACACTCAACTTTTTACACTGTACAGGAGATACTCAAGCTGTTTCAGTTTTCAATTGTACGTGGCAAGATACTGTACTTAAATATATTTGCAAGAGTCGAAGTTGAATGAATTGTGGACTGCATGCCTTGTGACTTAAAAAGAACCCGGCACAAGGCCGCGAAATTTCGTTGTTATAGAGAAACATTGAGACTAATAGCCAAAATTTCGGCAAGTTACAAAGAACATACTTCAAGCAAAGATGCAGTAAAACGATTATATTTCACTCATTTTTATGAGTCGCACTGAAAAAAGTAAAATTGAGGTAAAAATTATTGTCTAATAGTACAATTAATCCAGATACTAAGGGCATGTCTTTTAAATTTTAACATTTTTTATTGTATGATACACTGAAGAAAATCGTAGTGTTTAGTTGAATTTAGCCTGTACTTAAGAAAATACCGAATAATGTACCACATAACTTCTTCTCTTCCTATAACCTTCGATAGTGTACTTGTGTTAGCGAACAAAATGTAATGTTTCAAATGAATATATGAAAGACCGTATATTTGAACTGCGGAGTAATGTGTAATGACATTGATTGATCATCGCAGTTATGTACACAACTTAAGCAGCTGGGAAATTAAAGTCTGAAAAAAAATTAGGAAAAAAGTTTCAGGCTTGAATTTTTTTCAGGCTTTAATTTCACAGCTGCTTCACAAGTTGTATACTGCGATGATCAATCAATGTCATTGCAAAATGTAATGTTAAAACCAATTCATTGTGACGAGCATACATTACAAAAATTCCCACAGAAATGTGTTAAAGTTTTAATTCTTCCTGAAACGTTTAACTTGTGTGTAATATATTTTACTCGGGCTCGAAGAAATCAATGGTTAGAACAGGTAACCGGTTGTTTCGCCTACGAGTCGTTTCGCTAACGACCATTTCGCTAACGAGTTAGGTTGATTCGCCTACGTCTAAAGTCGTTTCGCTAACGACTTTAGGGTCGTTTCGCTAACGTATCATGAGGATTAATATTTTAAAATATAGTGATAGAACATTACAATACCAAATAAAAGACAACTTTCATACGTTGATTTTGACGACAGGTATAAACAACAGAATCCAGTTATCTGCTTCTACGTAACATTATTCGACCCAGCGTCATCACAGAATGAGCGAGAATGAGCGAGGTTTTCTAATTGAAATCGAAGCGTCTTCTCAATTGAGTCAACCTTTAGGGAGGTTTTGAAATCGAAGCGTCTTCTCAATTGAGTCAAACTTTAGCGAGGGTTTCTAATCGAAGCTAAAGCGTCTTCACAATTGAGTCAAAGTTTAGGGACGTTTTGAAATCGAAGCGTCTTCACAATTGAGTCAAACTTTAGCGAGGGTTTCTAATCGAAGATAAAGCGTCTTCACAATTGAGTCAAAGTTTAGCGAGGTTTTGAAATCGAAGCGTCTTCTCAATTGAGTCAAACTTTAGCGAGGTTTTGAAATCGAAGCGTCTTCTCAATTGAGTCAAAGTTTAGCAAGGTTTTGAAATCGAAGAGTCTTCTCAATTGAGTCAAACTTTAGCGAGGTTTTCTAATCGAAGCTAAAGCGTCTTCACAATTGAGTCAAAGTTTAGGGAGGTTTTGAAATCGAAGAGTCTTCTCAATTGAGTCAAACTTTAGCGAGGTTTTGAAATCGAAGCTAAAGCGTCTTCACAATCGATTCAAAGATTTATTGATTTTAATTTACCACACACACAACGGTAGACATTAATTTCAATGCTCAAGGAGTTTAAGTCTTTTTCAAAAGAAGCAATGTTGTATCCTTATCCCGCACGCGTTTACCTTTTTATTTTCGTGTCATCCGCTTTTGATTGAAAGAAGTGAGAAAAAGTCACAAGTCACAGAACAATAAACAATTAAGTGTGTGTCCTCATTATATAAGGCTGGTAATTTGACTTCTGGGATACAAAATGACGGTATTTAGTTTAGGCCTACGAAACCTGGATAAGGAAGGACTTCAGTCGGGCTTTCAAGCTAAACTTTCTGAATTTGTCTTTCGGTAAGCGTGGTTCAATCATCTATAAAATGGAAATTGAAAGAATTTTGAGTTCGAATGTCTAGATTTTAAAATTGAAATGAAGAAAAACTAAAAAGGACGTTAGCGTGTAAAGTTGGAACGTTAGCGAAACGACCCCAAAGTCGTTAGCGAAACGACTTTAGACGTAGGCGAATCGACGCAGCTCGTTAGCGAACTGGCCCCGGTTGCTCGAAAGATGGTTAACTTTTAACCAATGGTTAAATTCGTTAACCCATGGTTAAAATTTAACCACGGGTTGGTTTGGGTTGCTCGAAAGTTGGTTAGCGCTAACCGAGCGCTAACCATGGGTTAACTTTTCTCCAAACCTTGGTTAAATTTAACCAAACTAGCGAGGTCCGTTAAATCGCTGATGTAAGGTTACAATAAAAAATGGCGGTTGATTTGCTTTACGGAGATGTTTATATGGGTCGAAAGCCAAGGAGTTTTAACTTGAAAGAGGATCTATTAGAAGGTCTAAGTGAACGTGAAATTATATCGAGGTACAGGTTTAGTAGGGAGTCCATCCAATTCATAACAAACCTGATAAAATCAGATATTGAGCGGCAAACTGCGAGAAATCACGCACTCCAACCAGACTCGCAAGTGCTTGTTGCTATCCGTTTCTTTGCAAGTGGTAGCTTCTTGGAGTTGATCGGTGATACTGTCGGTGGAATTCCAAAGTGTACTGTGTCGAGAATTATACGTCAGGTTTCAACTGCACTTGCCCGCAAACATCACGACTTTATTAAATGGCCAGCATCGGTGGCGGAAAGGCAACAAATCAAGGAAGGATTTTTCGAGAAGGGTTTCCCGGAGTCATCGGGTGCATTGACGGGACACACATTAGAGTACAGGGTCCAAGTGAAAATGAGAATGACTACGTGAACAGAAAGGGGTTTCATTCGATAAATGTCCAAGCGATATGTGACCATAGAGGTAAGTGGATTGCCAGTATTTCGCACATTTTACGCCCGTAACGCAAGTGAATTTCAATGGTTTACTTGGCTGAGCGTACATAAACAGAGGTGCTTAAATTTGGTAAGTTGACCTTTTACGTTCATACATTCTCTTTTATTTTATTCACGCAATTAGAGCCATCTAAACTTCAATTTTACCTGCGTGACCGACGTAAAATAGATCGTAATGTGATGTTTATGTTTATGAATCGCCGCAAAATGGTATTAAGTGATCCATTTCCGAGTTTCACTGACTCCTTTTTGATTAATTTAGGTCTTAAACACATATCCGTTTACCCCTCTGGCTAATGTGCTCATTAAATATAATTTATTTCATTTCTAAAAAAACATGCTGGCACATTTCAAATGTACAAAGCATGCATGCACTTGTAAATATACTTTAGGGCTGGTTCACACTTTCCCACACCAAATTTTGGGTATGTCATTTATATGTACAAGGTATGTCAATGGTATGGTTAAACATACCAAAACCATAACATTCACATACCAGGAACATACATATGACATACCTAGAACATACTTAAAGTCGGTATGTTCAGGTAGATAGCTGATACGTTTATCTTACTTGTGACATACCAAAAAGGTGGTTTTATGTACATATTTGGAGCAAATGTTATATACCCGAAAAAGACCCAAAACATACCCCCTTTGGACATACATAAAACATACCTTACTCTCATATTGAAAAACTATTTAGTGGGTATGTATGACATATCAAGAACATATCTCATCTGACATACCTGAAACATATCTGTTGATCTTGAAAACATACTTAATTTTGGTATGGGAATTGACCCCAATTTAAGTACATGTATGTTTATCCTACTTCGACATACCAAAAAGGTGGTTTTATGTATATATTTGGAACAAATGTTATATACCCGAAAAAGACCCAAAACATACCCCTTTGGACCTACATAAAACATACCTTACTCTCATATTGAAAAATTATGTATTGGGTATGTATGACATATCAAGAACATATCTCATCTGACATACCCAAAACATATCTGTTGATCTTGACATACAGAAAACATACTTAGTTTTGGTATGGGAATTGATCACAAATACATGTATGTTTATCCTACTTCAGACATATCAAGAAAGTACCTTGGAATATCTTTTGGACCAACTTTTTTCTACCATGTTCATTTTATCACTTTTGACCTAACCGAACATTTGTCCTTAATTCTCACATGTTACACGAAATTTATGCCTTGGGTACACATACGACTTAAAATTCAAACCAGTGTCACATTTAGGACACAATTAAATAAAGCACAATTTTATAATATTAAAAAAAACATGTAAATGTCCCATCCAAACAATTTATTAGAATAAAGCTATCCCCAATTTCAATATACAGAACTTTACAATAAAGCAACAGTACAGTGAAAGAGGCATGATATTTATTACAAAGGCCTATGACGAAGTCTCACAACAAAGTATATAACAAGTACAGTAGAAATATTTCTTGATTTATGAAAAGCTTCTTGAAGAACCTGTCAAAGGAAATTTAATCATATTTAACAGACTTTTAAAATAATTTTATATTAACTCTTGTTTTTGTAAAATAATATTTTGTGACGACTTGGCTTATAAATCTTTATCGTCATATTCATCAACATTTTCATTTAAATCAGAGAAATTGTTGGACTCATCTGACTCTGCATGTGGTGTTGGCTGAAGGGACAGCTCGGTCATATGTAGTTTATAAGGTTGTAAGCTTTGCAGAATGTTTATAATTAGGTCTACAGCATTAATTGCTCTTGGTCCTGTTCCTCGAAATATATTATTTTCCCCAACGACGAACAACTGGGAGGGCACCTAGCTATACTCAAAACCAAATCAAATTCAAAACGGAAATTCTGACTCAAAAAATTATTGTCCTGCTACAAAAATTGAAAATTTGTACTAATTCCTTATGTGTGATATCTTTACCGCCAGTTTCTGCTATTTATAAACCAGAATTCACTTTAAAAAGTAAAGGAAGCAGCGCCCGAGTTCATGTTACTTTCACTGTCATGATATTATTACTTAAGTTCGGCTAGATTTCAGAATACCCGTCCACTTATTTACATACTGATGAATAACAAAATAGTCCATTGTGTTCATTGGAATCAGCCCCTTCCAAGTGCGTTTAAAGTAAATCAAAGATACAGTGTATATAGTATGTGTTAGTGAAAGGGTGGCATTGTTGTACTCACCACGAATTGCGCGCTTTTGAATGATAACCAAATAAATCTTGATCGTGTTTTTCCAAAATACTTGTTAATTTATACGGCTTTGCTTTTCACCAAGCCATCGAAGACGTTTAATTTAATCCACGTACGATACGTGCAAGTTTAGGTTGTTCCTTGAGTCAAAAGCGCGCGGACTGCATGATCAATAACCGATCGCAATTTTCAAATTTAACCACTTGAGCTTGCAGCAGAACCGGAAGTCACATTAGAATTGCCATGTTCTGATTGGTTTAGCAGACATACATCTCGTCCCAGGGCCTTGACGGCAGTCATTTCAATATGGCGGACGAGTGGCCGCGAGCGGGTGTTAGCTCTCGCTTCAGAAGGGACTATCCTAGTCACAATAATTTTTCAATTAATAGGATTTACGAAAAGACGGGTTTCTTTAAGTGCTCTATTGGTCTTCCAAGCTTACAAAGGGAATACAAAGGACCTGTTTAGAATATCAGCTTCGAGTCGCGCGGTGCCTGAATTTTGTTTCCGATCGACCTGGTGGAAAAAAAAATTATGAACTCCAGCCTCAGCTGACCCAGACTACAGCACTACACATAATGGAAAAAAGGCACTTAGACATTGAAATTCTTCAAGAAACCAATCAGGGCTGTTACATCATGAAACATTGCTGATTCAACCATACTTGATCCTGATGAACATGTATTATCATACAAGGTCCATTTCCGTTTTTCCTTTTACAAAATTACACATCAAGAGTCAGCAGGCAAACGTTTTTAACTTAAGAATATTTAGTGTTGGACTTAAAGATCACTTTTCTGACTCTGCTGGCTTATTTGAATTATATTTTAAGTATACTCTAAAAAACTAAGTTAGCGAGGTCAGAACAGTGACTGTGTACTTAAAGTATACTTTTAGATGTCTTTTTAGTTCGACAGTCACCTGCTCTGACCATTTTAACTTAGTTTGACATACACTTGAGGTATAAATGAAGTGTACTTTAATTGTACTTTTTATCTGAGAAGTATAGTATACTGAATTCCTACAAGGGTATAATTTTCTGTGACCTATGTTTTTGGTATGTCATTTTCCTCTATTAAAATCGGCTATTTTATTGGTATGTCTGTGAACTATGTTTTTGGTATATCATTTTCCTCTATTAAAATCAGCTACTTTATTGGTATGTCTGTGACCTATGTTTTTCGTATATCATTTTCCTCCATTAAGATCAGCTACTTTATTGGTATGTCTGTACCATATGTTTTTGGTATATCATTTTCCTCTAATAAAATCAGCTACTTTATTGGTATGTCTGTGACCTATGTTTTTCGTATATCATTTTCCTCTATTAAGATCAGCTACTTTATTGGTATGTCTGTACCATATGTTTTTGGTATATCATTTTCCTCTAATAAAATCAGCTACTTTATTGGTATGTCTGTGACCTATGTTTTTGGTATATCATTTTCATCTATTAAAATCAGCTACTTTAGTGGTATGACTGTAACGTGTTTTTGGTATATCATTTCTCCTCCAAAAAATTACATACTTCATAGGTATGTCCTAAGGTATGTTTTGGATATGTCTTACAATTAGAAATATTAAAGTACTTTTTGGGTATGTTTTTAAGCTATGTTCAAGGTATGTTTTGGAAAATGACATATCTAAAACATACTAGAGTCACTTGCAACACACCTTGAACATACCTTGGACATACCAAAAACATACAAAAAAAATTGTGTGGGTTGACATAAGCATAAGCATAAACATAAGCATAAGAAAAATATGTGTGAACCGGGGTTACATAAGCATAAGCAGAAGCATAAGAAAATGGGAAAAGTTCCATTCCTTGTGCTTATGCTTATGCTTATGCTTATGTAACCCCGGTTCACACATATTTTTCTTATGCTTATGTTTATGCTTATGCTTATGTTTATGCTTATGCTTATGCTTATGTCAAAGTGTGAACCAGCCCTTAACACTGAAAAGCACTATTGTATATACTGCTCGTTAATTGAGATTGTTTAGCTTTTTACGAGTTCCAGTATATTGTCTGAAAGTGATAGTTTTGAACCACTCATTTGAAGTTGGGTTTCTTCTGGGGGAGAGTCAGGGTTTTCTTTAAGGTTTTAAGTAGCCGGAGTTTCTTGAAAAGTAGACGGTTCTGGGTCCCAAGGACCCATATGATACGATACTAAGTAGTTTAGACCTGATAATGAAGCAATGAAAGTAGCCGGCGAAACCTGACAGAGAAGCCGGCGAACTTCGCCGGCTGCCGGCTCTTATATACAACCCTGGAGAGTGGGTGTCCATGCAAGCCTTACTTGATAACACCATATGCAAATCCTGCTCATCCCAAGCAAGAACTTCAACAAAGCTCACTTCACCTAACTGCAACCTAGTAACAAATTCTTTTTAGATATTTATAATTCAGTATGCAAAAACCTTGCATCTCTTGTTAAATATTTCATTTTTGATTTGCATTCTGCAGGTCTCTTCACCAATGTGGTTGCCAAGTGGCCAGGCTCTACACATGACAGTTTTGTCTTAACAAATTCATTGATACATGACAGGCTTGAAAGCAACCATGTATTTGAAGATGGGTATCTACTGGGTGACAGTGGCTATCCATGCAAGCCATTTTTAATTACACCATATCAAATGCTGTAAATTCAAAACAGGAGGCATTTAACAAGGCTCATTGCAAGACTAGAGTGGCCATTGAACAAACTTTTGGTCGATGGAAGAGACGCTTCCACTTACTTCATTCTGAGTGTCGCATGAAACCTGAAAAGGTGTGCACTCTCATTGGTGCTTGTGCAGTGCTGCACAACATTTCTATTATACTCAATGATAATATCGATGATGATCCTTTTGATGATGACCAACCTGAGCTTGTTCCATATAATGGACCTGATCAAGGCAGGTTGCTGCGAGATCACATTTGCAACACATTTTTCTAAATCCTTTATAATGTCACTGCCTGTTTGTAATTGTAATATTTTTGGAGAGGTAAGAAGGGGACGTTGGGAAAAGTTGTACACCAAAACTGTCTGGTCAGATGTTAAGTGTTGACCACATCACCTCAATCGCTGAGTTGGAAAATGGAAGTGGCTTTGATCCTGTACTGCACAGTTTGTTGGCTTTCTATAGAGCCATTGCAATACAAAAAATCACTTTTTCTTCAAATTTGGAAGGGGCATTTGCTCTCCCATCTCCTCATACAAATTTTAAGCCTTAATTTGATGCATTAACTTAATAAATCCTTCATTATAACGTAACAGCCCAGAATATCTTACCTCAAAAATAATTTGTGAGTCAGAATAACTCTGTAAAATACACACTCAGTTAAGAATGCAGGGTGTGTGTGACTGATTTAGTAAGTAGCATGGGAGTTCAGAGCATCTTACTTGAGTTTCACACTGTCGTTGACCCCTTTCAGCCTTAGAAGTGTCCAGTAATCGCTTTATAATATAAACACTTCATAGAATAGTGCAGCAACGAGAAATAAGGACAAAATCACAAGATAAATTTGCTTGATATTTTTTTAACAAATTCTTCCTTTTACTTCCACAGAATATGTGTATGTTTAGGAGAAACAGATGAGAATTTAAATTTTGATATTAGGGTCAATCTGCAATTACACACTGTATCCTAAATTAAGCAAGTCTTTGGAAACATTTCTCCTTTATCCAGCTGTCTGAGGCTTCTTAGTAATTGAATCTGAGTAATAGTGGACCGTTAAATGAAAAACTTGCACTTGGGTTACATGGGAATAGTCTTTTGTTGCTGATTTCAAAAAGCAAGTCCTTTAATTTTGAATTTTTAAAGACCACAATTATATGGCTAATGTCTGTAGCATGTAATGCATGCTCTGATTGGCTAAGAGCAGCTAAGTAATTCTCAAGTAATGTCCGCATGCCGATTACGGATTAGGCAAATTAGGAATAAAAAACAAAGAAACAAACTAAAGGTTATCCAAAAGCCAAATGTTTTATTTCCACTGTTGCAACTACAGCCAAAAAGGGAAAACACGACCATCAAAACTGTCAATGAAAAAGTCTGACTTGGGTTTAGAATGATGAATGAGTAAATAAGCTGGCATTTCTGTGAAGTGACAACTCCTGCTTAAACTAAAGCTTTTTTCTTGTGAACCATTTTGTTGTCCACATAGTTTACAACTAAATAGCCTAGACCATTTTTGGTTGTTACTGATGAATCTCAAACCTCAGCCTAACTGTTTTCATGCAAAGATATCACTTTTAACAGTGAAAAGCTTGCAGAGAAAAGCCTGCAAAACCTGTAAACAGTCACAACAAAATGTTCAATTAATGTACTTTTGAAATGCATTTTTTCTTTTTTTTTTTTCAAGCTAGTCCTTGCAAATTTTGTCATCCACACAAGTGAAATAATAAATGCACATAATTAATTAAAAATAAAATTTGCTTGCGTGGACTAGACTTAATAATTAGCTTCAATTCAAATCATTTAATTACAATTTTGTCTCAAGTGAGGTAATTAATTTTCAATGATCCAGACTTTAAAAGTAAAGGTGCTGGGCTGGAATTGTCGAACTTTCTAGTTGAACAATGCCCTACAACTGCTTCTCAAGCAATTTAATTTGCAGCTCTAATTTTGCCTTTTTTAAAAGTAATGTTTCCTTTTTGCACTGCAGTGTTTCATATTGCAGACAAAGCACATCATCTGATGTGACTTTCTTTTTCTTACATGCACCTCTGCGTGCTGCACTGTTTGGTTCTGTCTGAGAAATTTCATCTTGTGGACACATATCTGGCAAATGCAGTCTTTCAATTTCATGGCCCATTGCAGCTGACATGTCGGCGTCGTTGATTGTTATGACGGGGGAAATGGGAAAGTCTGCTGCTTCATTTGGCACCATATCCATTGAAAGGTTTTCTTCCCCTGAAATGGTTACAACATAGCAACACATTAAATCACACGAGAAAAGCTAATGCAAGTAAAGCAAAATGGTTCCCACTTGCAGCGTATTATCTAAGTCTCCAACACTCATATGCTCAACTCTTATTGCTAAATACAATGCTGAAACATCTAAATACTTATCTTTTGCTTCGATGCCCAAAAAGCAGTTTTTCAAAATATTCAGTTTCTGTGCTGTAGACATTTCAAAACACCGTAACATCATCAACAACGCCAAGGCGTTACCATCACGAGCAAAAGAGCCTGTTGCTAGTCACATGACAGTCTATTGTTTTAATAAGTAAACAAACTCGTTCTTCACCAACCTGTTTCAAAACATTGCAAACCGCTGAAAGACGGTGTGTCTTTTAACAAATCCAAAATTTTCTCCGTGCTCGGAGACGGCATTGTTGGCCGCGGGCCACCGCCAGTTTTTTTTTGTTCCTTGCGGAACTTTGACAGTTCGTATCTTGCAGTTCTTTGCAGGTTTGTCCACTTCTCCTTAACTTCGGCCACACTTCGGTGGGCAGTTCCAACAGCATTTACTGCTATTGTCATCTCTTCCCACAAACTTTGCTTCATTTTATTAGTGGTTGTGTTGGTAAACTTCGATTTTAGTACTGCTTGATTTTCCTCAAATTTTTGAGTTATTATCGCAATCTCTTGCATTGAAAAATTTGGCTTTCGTTTTCTGCAGGGGGTTTTGTTTGCAGCAGGGACTTCAACAGGTTCAAGCTCAAGAGAAAAATTTTCGGTAGCCATTTTACTGCTAAAAGTGGAAGTAGAAAGTAAAAAAATCTTACGGGAAAACTTGTAAAACCTGTTCGGAGAGGGTTAAAGTCTGGGATATTTTATTTAACCATTGGTTAGCTAACCAGGGGCTGACGTCAGCTTAACAAACCTTTGAGCAACGCAAATTTAACCAACGGTTAGTTAACCCACGGTTAGTAAATTTAACCAACTGTTACCAAATAACATATGGTTAAATTAACCATCTTTCGAGCAACCGGGGCCTGGTCGTTAGCGAAACGACTCGTAGGCGAAACGACCGCAATTCGTTAGAACAATGCAAACTGAAAGAGCCCAGAGAAATGCGTTCATTTCTAAGTAAAGGTCCTTTTCGCGACAAATGAATCTTATTGGAATGCACCTCCAGAAAACAATATAAATTAAGTTATGTCCATTTAACTGTCAGAAATTCTATTGTATGTAATTACTGTCAATATTCTTTTTAATAAAGTTGTATAGGGATTACAAAGAAAAGCATTTTTATTGAATATCAGCCAGCGCCGGAGCGAGGCTGTATGAGGTGTATAGTGATTGCGTGCTATTGAAAGATGCGAAAACGTTTCGCTTGTTTTAAAAGGTATGATGAAACCATTTTACAGATCTTCCCTAACTTTAAACGCTTTCAATCGCAAGATTTAAACAGCAGTTCTTATATGTGAGTCTCGTAAACCTCCCGCAAGAGCGTTTCCACCACCAGCTGTTAAAATACCGCAGTAGACACAGCAGCACATTGCGTACCTATTTTAACAATTAAGAGCCCGCGGCGCAGTCTTTAACCACAGTGTCATGCGTACTGATTCACAGCTGCGAGATTTTTCTTTAACGATTTATTGAAAATATAGTTTAGATGTCGTCTTTTGGGAGATGAAACAAGGAGTTCTTCCACAGCGTCCAATAGTTTGAGACATGGAACGTATGGTTTTACGCCAGGAGTCCTGTTTACGCCTTGTAACTCTTATTTTCCTCCTACTCAACTGTGTAACTTCGGCATCACGAACGGAAAAAATGTCGCTAGCACAGCCCACTGTTTTTCTGGTATCCTTCGACGGTTTCCGCTGGGATTATCTGGACAGGCTTGGGGTTGCTACGCCTAACTTTGATTCCATCGTGCAAAATGGAGTGAAAGCTAAATATCTCATTAACACTTTTGTCACGAAAACCTTTCCCAACCACTTCACCTTAGTCACTGGGCTTTTCGAAGAATCTCATGGGATTGTTGGCAATTATTTTTACGACCCAGTTTTCAAAGAACTTTTCTACATCCCCAAAACATACCTGGAATCAAAATGGTGGAACGGCGAACCGGTGTGGATTACAAATCAAAAGGCAAATATGAGAAGCGCTGTGGTGTTCTGGCCTGGCTCAGAAGTTAAAATAGAAGGGCAGCGACCCTCCCGGTTTCTACCTTACAATGGCTCCCTTCCGTTTAAAAAGCGAGTGGATTATCTTGTGTCACAGCTAGAACAGGATGAACCGCCATCGTTTCTTGCTCTTTATTTCAACGAACCGGATCATACGGGCCATCGATATGGGCCTGATTCACCCGAGGTTAGCAATGTTATCCGTATGGCGGATAATACGACTGGTTACCTTTTGGACAGTTTGAGAAGCCGAGGTTTGTTGGATCAGGTAAGCGAAAGAGTGAAAATACCCATGCGTGTTAACATCTACATCTACATGTTTATAAGTTGGCCAAAAAACTATCCTTAGTTATCGCGTTAACTATAAAATTAAAAAAAAAATAATAATAACAATAAAAATAATAATGTGCAATAATAGTAATAATGATAAAATGATCTCAGAAATACCCCGATTAAAAAAATAAATGTATAAAATTATAGTAACACTGAACTAAAGTTTTTAAAAAAAGTTTAAAAGTAATGGCATGAAGCAACTATTTTTGCAAGTTGTTTCCCAGTTTGTTCTTAAGACTGCCAAGAGATACATGTGCTATCTCAGAGGGGAAACTATTCCACTCTCTGATTGTTCTTTGGAAATAAGAAAATTTGTAAACATCATTACTTGTAAATTCAGTTAATTGTAGAGTAAATTCCTTTGTCTGCAATTAGTCAGCTTCTACTAGGCTTCTAGGGATTATTGTGCTTAATGAAATATTGGACTTTAAACCAGAAGGTACGCATATATATAATTATATATATATTCTTCACTGGATAGGATGGTCAGTGCTAAGCCATCTATAGGACTGTTTGCCCTTAAGTTTCTAATATTGCAGTATCTTATAGTACAGCTTTTTCAGTTTCTTAGGGAAGGTACGTTTTACTTGGGGGGGGGGGGGGGGGCTGGGAAATTTTGGTTTTTTTTTTTCCAAAAAAGTGTTGGCCCTCCCTCGCGTTTTAACAAAAGAACTCCTGACCCCCCACCTTTAGGTGACTGACAAAAGTGCGACCCTCCCCTCAATACTACATGGTATGTTCCATGTTGTAGAAACCTCAGAACGTTTCGCTTGTGAACGCAAAGTGTTTGAATACAAATGTATCTCGATATTGAATGTGTGTGCGCTGAAACAAGGAAAATGCGAGCAGTCAGTGTGGGTTATTTACGTTTTATACGTTTTATTACAACTGCAAAAGAGGAATGGGGCGGAACTAAGGAAGACAATGACAGAGATGTAGGAGTCAGTATTAATGAGATGGCGAGCTCTCTTTTAGAAAGCATTCGCAAAGCCGAATCTGAAATGCCGAATGTCGAAAGCAAAGAGTTTGAGAATGCACTTATACCTGTGGTTATGCAATGCAATGATGTTTTGAGGCATATCGCTACCTTACAACTGCCACCTGTGTATCCGAGGTTGTTGGAACTCACTGATGCCGGTCCTGGAGTTGGCGTATAAAGTGCCGAATGTAGATGGCGACTACTTGAAAACGCAAGAATTCATAACAGTGACAAATTGCTTCAAATCCACCAAGAAAGAGAGGACTCGGGCCAAAACGAAGCAGAAAGGCTCAATGCTTGTATATGGGACGCTCTATGTGATGGAGGAAGTCTCAAGTGGTAGATCTACAAGCCGCTTCATGGTTTGTCTGAGGATGATATTAGCTCTCTTACAAATGCAGAACTTGAAACCCAGAGGAAAGCAAACATGGATAAAAATGCTTGGGCTGTAGCAGAAGAAGTGGTTCTTCGTGTTGACGTTGCTCCGGCGCCACGGAGTTACATGTCAGTAATGATGGTGGATAAACCAGAGGATATGATTTTCTATAACCACGATTTTATGAAACAGTATCACGATGCCCCAGACAATAAGAAAAACACTGTTCCAGGACGTGGCTATTTTGCTAAATTAGGTTCCTTCCAAGAGGAGCACTGTGGGAAAGGGGAATTGTACATGGAGTACAGAAAAATGTCTTGCCAAGAGAAAAACAGCGAGCTAGGTGAATACTGTTGAGCAACTGACTTTGTAAGTCCTTCTCCAGCTACACCAACGCCACGACCCTTTCCCGATTACAGCAAACTTCCCGACGGCTTTCAAGGATGTACAGAATTGTCATCCCTTGCTGTACAGAATTGATAGCTTTGTGCAGCCATTTTAGCCTTTCAATATTCAGCTTCTCCATTAGATCCATAACAATAGTTATATTAAATACAGGTAATGAGAATTGAGTGAGTAATTAGCACCAACATACTTCTAAAATAGAGCTCATACCAAATTCTCCAAAACAACATAATAGTATGTGTATAGCACTCAACAAGGAGAATTACTGTTCAGATCTTGGGAGTCAAAAGGTTAATATTCTTTGTTTATATTGCAGGTAAATCTTATCATCACCAGTGACCATGGTATGGCTGAGGTAAACAGCTCTAACGTCATTTTCTTAGATGAATACATTCAGCCTGACTGGTATACACTCATCAGTCGTCCAGGAACCAATAATCCACTTGACAGTTACTTTCACATCTTACCGAAGGAAGGCTTCACTGAAAAAGTTTATGT
Source organism: Ricordea florida (assembly GCA_949710005.1). Taxonomy (NCBI): domain Eukaryota; kingdom Metazoa; phylum Cnidaria; class Anthozoa; order Corallimorpharia; family Ricordeidae; genus Ricordea; species Ricordea florida. The sequence goes on from OX453273.1 coordinate 35,179,952, forward strand.
TAAACTTAAAGGAGCACACAAGCATCTAAATGTGTTCAAAAAGGAAGAAATCCCTGATGAATTTCATTACAAGTATAACCGCCGTGTTATGCCAGTTTTTGTGGTAGCTGATGAAGGCTGGGTTATTGCAAAGAACAGGTCGAAGTTTGCGCCAGTTCGTGGGCAGCATGGATACAGCAACAAATTCAAAAACATGTATCCTTTTTTTATTGCCCAAGGCCCAGCCTTTAAAAAGAACTTCATTTCTGAGCCATTCAAGAATGTGGATGTCTATCCCTTGATGTGTCACATTCTAGGAATCACTCCATCACCAAACAATGGTTCCCTGCAATCTGTTCAACAGCTGCTGCAAACTGCTCCACAACAGAAACAAAATTTTACATTGTTAATAGTCATTTCTGTGATATCGCTTTTGACCTTCATCTTCATGAGTTATGGTATTGTGTCATTCTGTGTCCACAACCGCTGCAAGTTGAGACAGTACGGACACATTTATGATTTAGGTACTGATTTGGATTTGTAGGCAACTATTTCATACATTATACATCTTTAATAGTAAAATGCACCTTGTGACCTAGTGGCGACCAGACATAGTTTGATGCTACAATGGTTTGTTATAAAGAATGTAGCTTTTTACAAAAAGTTACAATTTTTGAACCCAACGTTTTGACACTCCTGTCTAATGTCTTTTCAAAGGCTGTTTAGATTAGGTTGTGGAGCTCCTTTTATACCTGCATTTGCATCTTTTGTTACACTATGAAGCATACATGTATTTCACACTTTGCAATCTGGTATTGCAGCGGTATATCCAGCAAGTTATTTCTAAACCGTGCATCTTTTCATTGGGAGCAAGTCCAAAACAAAATACGCAATGTAGTATTTTATACGTGGACTCTTTAGAGAGAGAGTCTGAGTTGCTATTGTGCCATAACTGATGGGACTGAACATCATTCTTGTACTTTTTAGCTCTAAACAAAGTTGCTGCAAGTTGACTCAGTTTTTATAGCAGTTTATAGCAGTTGTAAATTAATGGTACTTGTCAGTGGGGAATTCTTTTTTTTTCAATTTGACAGCTCAAGTCAGAGGAAAATGTAGTTCTGTACATGTACATACATGTAAAGAACTGCCCATTTCCAAGAGTGATTTCTGCCAAATGAATCAGCCATAGGTGAAAACTAATTGTAGCTGAATGTTCAACAAATATTTGCTGGAATGAGAACTTAATAAATAATTATATAGTCAAATCATAAATAATTGTATAGTAAAATCCTAACTAATTGTAAAGTCAAATCATAAATACCGGTAATTGTGTAGTCAACACTGGAATGATAACTGCGACTACTTAATTTTTGAATGTTGCTACTGTGTGTAAGTCACCACTGGCAACTAATTATGTAAAATAAAACCGCTTTTCTCTTTGTGTTTGTTGGGTGATTGTCAATGTCTGGGTCAGCACTAATAAAAAAGCCAAATTACTTTTGAAAACCAGTTGTTGGCCTTAGAAAATGTTGGAGCAATAAGCACTTTGCACTCTTGGAAATGGCCATCACCCCATCTAGGGCCTACCCTCTTGGTCTCCCATCTCATTGTTGAGGTGACCGATACTTCACAATACTTTTTCTTTTCATCGCGTGGTTTTACGATTGTAATTTGCTCCAACATTGATTAGGGGTTGGGGTGGTGGGTGGTGAATCTTGTAAGCTTTTACAAAATATCCCGAGATCTCCTCGGGGCAGGGGGTGGGGAGGGTAATCAGACGATATTTTGTAAAGGCTTACATGATTCACTACCCCTCGGGATCTTTTGTTAAGGCTTACATGATTCACTACCCCTCGGGGTATTTTGTAAAGGCTTACGTGATTCACTACCCTTCCACAGCGGCTTGAAGAGCCGCAGAGCGGAGCCCCATAACTACCGCGCGAGGATAGAAATTGAGAAAACCGTGCGTTTGAGTTTTCATGGTCATCGTGGCTCGCGGGCGCGTGCGCCTAGCGACGACGACGACGACGTTGCCCCAACATGGCGGCCATAGTCATCCGGGATATTTAGAAGGGCTTAAACCGAAACGAGGCTTTGTTTTTCGCGCGCTTTTCGCGGCTTTCCGCGGCTACACAACCTACAGCCAGCAGTCTACAATGTTTTGCTGAAGAAACGGATTATTCATAGCGGGTTTGGAGGAAAAATTTTCTTCCTACAAGTTTTCAAGCGTTTTTGGAGGGACATAAGCATAAAGCTGAGTTCTTCCTACAAGTTTTCAAGCATTTTTGGAGGGACATAAGCATAAAGCTGAGTGTCTATTTTTCATTTGTTAAAGAGCTGCCTAGCTGCTATTGGTGTTGCTTTAAAACTATTATAATTTTGCTGACCAGGTAATGGTTCTTCCGTTGAGTCGCGAGCTAGATGTTTTTTTTTTGACGATTTATTTCAGCTATCGAATCTTCTTTAAGTAGTTGCGTACACCAGGTGTATTTAATAACTTTAGTGACAGCATTTTCAATGTGTGAGGGTCTGTGTGAGGAGCTCCGCTTTTAGGCTTGCCTTAATTTATTTAATAAAAGCTTACATGATTCACTACCCCTCGGGATCTTTTGTAAAGGCTTACATGATTCACTACCCCTCGGGTATCACGATCCGTTTGATCTCGGATCAAAAATGTAGATCCGGACCATGCTAAAGGAACGCACCCTAAGAAAACAACGAATTTTGTTCATTGGTCCATGGCTTTTTTATGAAGGTTGTAGCCCAGGAAGTCCTAGAACTATTTCTAGACAAGAATTCATAATATTATTTTCTCAGTTTACTTCACTGCAAGGCGTTAAAAGCTAATCCAGAGTTAAACAGTAACTTTTTATGCATAACCGTAGTACAGCACTACCACTGCAGTGTTTTCCGCTTTGAGAAAAAGACAGGTGGCAATGTTAGGGACTGTTCGTTAGGCTGAGATCGCATGTATATGCCCACCACTAGTCCCCTGTACGTATTTGAATGGCACGTTGACGTAATTGAATGGTGCATTGAATAATTTAACATGCGTTACGTAGTTGGGGGGACTCGTGGTGGGTATATACATAAGATCTTTCTTGTCCGTTCGGTGGGGGAGGTTCGGTGATTTTTTAACCAACTAAAGCAGATTAAAAAAGTGCACGTATCCAAAAATCACCCCCCACCCCCCCCCCCCCCAATTTTTGCCACTGGCCCAAAAGTTTACTCCCCTCAATTCTACTATATTAAAAAAACACTCCCTCATTTCCCTTGGTTACCCCCCCCCCCCCCCTCCACTCTAAACACCTCCCCCAGCCATAAATAACGAACAGTCCCTTAGCCCCAGGCGTGCGTTTATCATAAGCCTAAATGGCTTTTTGGGGCTAACAAGCAAATCACTAGTACATGAGGCACTCATTTTGTTGCTTGAACATCGAAAAAATTATATCACTATACCAGGCTAGGGAGGCTGCAATGTTATATAAAATAACTCTTAATTGAAATGTTTTCATTTGGGTTCTGTCCTCACGTGCAACAATGTGGAAACACGGAAGTGTGGCGATTAGGGTGTCTTAACTCGTACAACAAGGACTGCCAAGCCTAATACAAATGCCTGAACGGTATCCTGTTAGAAGGAGAAAAATTCAAAATCATCTAACTATAGACATTGGTAGATAAATCTTTATTCTTAAGTCTCCATGCACCAGACATTGCAGTTGATAGATCTTGCTTGCGTTCACTTCAAGCTCATGGGCTTACTTGAAAAGCCGCTGGGCACTCGATCGCCTGCGCTCTTGGTAGGAATCACGGACTTGACTTCCCTCGAATTGAACTCCAATTATCTCATCTGTAAGGAAAGATTAAGTTGCTATTAGGGAACGTGCAAGACAACGCAGGTTAACTGGGAGCAGCTACAAACTGGGAGCATAATTCTGGCTTGACCAGCAACCGGGATCCGAGATCGAAGAGGGAGAGAGGAGAGAAGAGGAGAATTCGAAAGAGTAAGCAAAGGGAGAGGAGCGCAAGAGAAAGAGAATCAGGAAAGAAAATTAAGATTAAAAGGACATGGTGCGAGATTGGACGAAAGAGGATAAGCAACATGTAGAAAACCATTGGGGTGGGGTGGGGGAAGGAGATAGGGTGAAAATAGAAAACGAAGGATAGGCCCAGACATCCGTGCGACTACGATTCGTGCAATGCCAAATACACATCGCTGAGTGTAACCTTTTGAATCTCTCTAAGCAGCATATGATTATCACTCTTAACTGACACTGATACAACAATGCCTCGTACATTTGGGCCATAACTTAGAAATAGTCGCGAGGAGATGAGAGGACATCAGAGAGAGAGAGAGAAGCAGGGAGGAAGGATGACTGGGGTTTAAAAACAGCTGATAGAGAGGACGAACACTCGCAAAAGGTTCTCGCTGACAGGAAGAAAGGCTAAACAAAGTGTACAAGAAAAACAAATTGAGAAAGAGTAAAATGGACCCCCATTTTAGTGGGTTCTTGATAACTAGTTCGCATTCTAACAACTAAATTTATTATAGTGTCAAATCGTCTAGCCATACACAAATGCTTACACTACACGTAATTTGGGACTAAGGAATTTGGAGGTGTCGGTCTTCATTGTATTTGCACTGATGGAAACTATTTACCAAGCGTGGTATTTGGCCTGGTCACTAGTGTGCAGGTCAGATAATGGACAGTCAACGTCAGCAGGTACCAGAATGCATCTCTGTATTTGCGCCTTGTGAGAGGGTACAACCATGGATTGACAACAGTGTGAAGCGAAGCCAGGCGCAATGCGGTGAAATCTGTGAACTCGTCAAATGGCCATCCAGTCTGCACCATTGTGACACGCAACTGAAAACAGCCAAATAAATGCAAGTAAATGCTGTGCTCGCCGGAATGAAGCAATTTTTATATGACAATTGAATTTTAATTTGACAATTCCTATTTGCTCGCCAGACGAGAAAAAATTTGGCAGTTTTTATGTGGCAAATCTATTTGCTGAGAAGCTGCCGAGTGAGCGTCAATGTGGCGAATAAAAGTTGTCTCATAATACAAACTGCTCGTGCAGACGACTGGTCATCGCAATTATTGCTACATCCTTGGTGGTACCCAACCCTTGTTTGACTCTATCGCTGGTGTCGAAAGTCACTTCTGGCCCACGAAGCTGTTGAACCGTTGACAAAAGTTTGCGGTGCTATCTACACGATCAAACATCTTAAGTTTTGTCACATAAAAATTCTCGTCTTGAGCAAGGGTTATGAAATTGCTCTAGTTTTTTAGTGGGTTCGTTATTGCTGAAACTATAAAACTTAAAGTCGTCGATGGATAAAACCAAGACATCGTTTAACGCCCGGACGATGTTTCTACGCATAATGTCACGGAAAGTACAGCGGTTTTGTGTGAGAGCGCATAACCGTTTAAGTCCAGAGTGATCAGCATCAAATTTCCATTTTTTATACTAATGCCCAAGCAAACTGTGTGGTCAGGAGAATTGAGTAAGTGATAAACTTTATATTTCTCCTTATTACTTCTTTGTGAAGTTATTGGTTTCCAGTAAGAATTGGAAATAATTTTGATAGTAGGGATTTTAAAGATTAAAACAAATCGACGAAACGAAGGAAATTAAAGGATTGAGGGGGGGAGGAAGGAAAAATAAATCTTTAATCGTAACCTTCACTGCCCTCCCCTCCGCATTTCATCGCTGTCCAACACGTCTTTTGCCGCGTGTGGAACCTTAGTGACCGACCTCTAGGTAGGCTAATAATTAACCTAGCCATGCGCAAAATGAAAATTACTTACCAAAAACATGCCCCAGCAGCATATAAAAGCTACTGCAATGGCACAACTCAGTTTAGCGAATTGTACTTCGATGTCTGCCGAACTGCACTGATGTAGCTCCAATTTCTGTCCCACGTTTGACGCGCCGGCCTCTTCATCTATGTCGCCTTGTGGTTTGTTCTGTTGTCTTCGCTGTAAAAGTCTTATGGCCATGATAACTACTGCCGCATTACACAACACGATTAAAAACATTGCTGTGGCTAACATCAACATTAATATGTAAGCAAGGGATTTTCCATCCACTGTTTCAGCGCCCCATTCAAAAAGACAGAAGGTGCCTGGGAAATGGAGGACATTTCTTCCAACGCCAAACGCGGGAAGCAAGCTTACAGTCAGTGCAGAAAACCCAAATCCTATCGCTGCCACCTTGATTTTCTCTTTGTCGTACGCAACGTGTTTTTCGTAACAAAATGGCTGGTACAATGCTAATAGACGGTCTATACTCATAATTACAACGAGAAGTATGGAAACCACGAATAAAAAAGTTATCGTAGTAGCTTGGAAGTCGCAAGCCATGTAATTCCCCACATAAATACCGAAAAAATACTTTATCAACGATTGTGGATACGCTAGAGGAAACACCAACACATCCGTCCATGCTAAAAATAGAATCAAAACATTTGGTACATTTCGTCTGTGCCGAAAAATGCGGTACGTTATAACTAAGACCAGAATATTTCCAATAAATCCGATTATACCTGTACATAGCAGAGTTATTCCACCGGCTAGAAACTGGTCGTTGTTAAATTGTTCTTGTCCAAATTCTCTTGTGTTCATAGCAAACGAAAACTTGTCTTCTGCAACACTCACACGACAAACCAATTCACTGTACGGGTTGGAGTCTTGTGTTCTTTCGCTGCACAGGATTGATTACGATAAATTTGCTTTATAAAGCAACCATGCATGATCCGTTTTGCAGGTGAATTTTTCCAGAGGCGAAAAACGTCCGGTGGAAATTAAAAAAAAAGCGTTTCATTTGAGGCTTTGCACTTCTGCCGCTGTATCATGTGGAAAGGTGGATTGAAATAAAAGCCTCATAAAACTGCATTGCAGTCCAATTAAGCTCCTGAAAACTTTAAATTGTTGCTGTGTAAAGCACTTGTTTTCTTTTCTCTTCCGAGTAAAGAATGCAAGTTTTATCAACTAAACGCCTCTATGATTCGTTGGTTGTATCAAGCGGACGCCCTGCAAAGGGAGTTGTTTGTAAACTTTATTTCTGTCTCCCGGCTTGATGCGGAGTATGACTACATTACACACGGAGTGTAAATATAAACTACAGGTCATTACTAGGTGACGAACCAGCCAATCAGGGTCGAGCGTCCAGTGTAAACACCGGAGATATGAGGCACCTGTTGCAGCAGGTGACGCGGGCAACGCCGATTTCCCGCCAAATTCACGCCCCCGCTTCGTATCTCGAGTCAACCTATAAGCCAATCGAACTAGACTACAGAAGCTAGAATAGATATGGTACGAAATGAGGAAATAAGGGCTGATTCTCAGCAGAGTAGTTCAAAAGGCAAATCAAGACCCAATTAAAACACATTAAGGGAAGTTAGTGAGACCAACGGTGCTCTGATTGCAAGGTCCCTTTTTGCATGTACAGCAAATTAAACCCGGGTTTGTAATCAATTGGCTTTGCACCGTTACCTGCCATTAAGCAATTACACTTGATTGGTCAATTCAGCGTCGCTTAATTTTCATAACTAATTCCGAACTGGTAAGTAAATTCCACACAAGGTAGATAGTTTCAGGAGTGAGCAATTTGAAAGTCCGTAGCTATCGTCTTGAAACCTTCCCAATTGTTACCTATTTTCGCGGGACATAAATTTCGCGATTCTTAAAAGATCACGAAATTAAAGTCCCGTGGAAGAAAGTTACGCGAAATTTAACCAGGCGAAGATGGATACCCTGCTATGATTTTATTAATCAATTTTAACGAAGGTCCATTTGGAGAAATTGACAATGTCTTTCAGATGTAAGCGCAATTCATGTACGTAATACTCTTGTATAGCCCAACTTTAATCAATGCAAAGAACTTGTCAAACTCGTTATATCGTTTGTTAGTTGTGTAATAGAAACTATTGCTCTAGAAAATTAAAATCAGTCGTGCTAATTCTGAGACTATCTGTTTGTTAACGCAGACCAGTATTTTGACAATTTTCGTGAAATTTAGTTCCCGTACAACGCATTTTTTGGACACATCGCGCACTTTAACTACGCCTGTTCCAATTTCGCGAAATTAACTTTCCTCGAAAATGAGTATTAGTATAGGTAATAGCATGGTTTGTAGTGATATTTGGTATAAATACCACGAGGGATATTTCAAAATTGTTGCACGTAATTTCAAGAGCCGTTAGGCGAGTGAAATTTCAGACAATTTTGAAATATCTTAAGTGGTATTTATGCCAAATATCACCTACAAATCATGCTATTATTTGTTTATACTACTACTTGCAAAAGTTTTGTAATTTTCACATATAGAGCAGAAATACCACTGCTCTTAGCCAATCAAATTACAGAAATTTCTCATGTAGTAGTATAAACGTAATAACAAAGGGAAAAACAACCAGGCATATTCTTTGCATTCGGACAGAACAATTAGTCTTCGCGTTCAAATTCGTGGAGAAGGGACTTCGGTCTGTCATCTTACACTAAGTATTCGTACCCTGCACTGAGCAGTTGGTTTCGTAGCGAAGCGTTCAGTGAAGGATATATCAAGGTACAGAACTCCGTTTGCTGCAAGAACTCTCTGGTCGCGCGGCTATTTATAGCATGGGTCGTTACGTAAAAAACGAAACGACAAAATTGACCGGATACGAATGTAGCGAGATAGGCGAGACCTCCGTCATAAATCATAAATGTGACCCTAACACGTCATGGAATGAGACGGCCAATAGCAAGAGAGGTTCTATTTGCGCCCATAGGCTGTGATGAATGTGACCCAAATCTCAGACATTGTGTAACGACTGGTAAGTCGCTCCACAGTCACATATTTAGTGGTGGATCGGTTAAAAATGAGACTCTACATTGCCTAAATTGAGACTACCAGGAAGTTAATGTCCAGTTTTAAGGTACTTAACACCACAGTACTTGTTAGGTTCGTAAAACACTTATAATATTTTGTCTTTATCTTGTCTCAGGATTATAAGTTCCTCAGCATATCTACTAAAAATAATTTATTCATGTGTTTAAAAACCGACGGCACAAAAAATTTGTCTGTGACGTGGTAGCCAAAAACAGTGCACGTTAACAAGCCGAAATTCGAGAAGCATGGATGCCGACAATCGAGAAACACAACAACAAACACGCGGCGAGCCAGCGGACCCCTGAGGAAAACACAGACAGCAACAATAGCAGAATCGAAACGCACCAATCAGAGCAGACCACACAGCTACATAATAGTGAGCCGGAATCAGTCGACCCCATCGCCTGAAGAACAACCTCGTTCCCAGGGTCTCTCCTCTTCCCGCCACCAGGGGGCTGGAAGAGGAGAGACCCTGGGAACGAGATTGCTTGAAGAAAACTAGCAGTAAGCAGTCGAAACGTCGCGATCAATATCCAGTGCCTACATCGTGTGACAAAAGAAGAATTTACATTATCATCAAGCCGCGTTCCATTGGGCATGAAATAACAGTTGCTCGGTCTCAAAAAGCATGTTGAGACTAAGCATTCAGCATTAAATGTATATTCTTGTCAGCTATTTTTCTCATTCGGAAGTCAATATACAGTACCAGTGCTATGGAAGCACAAAAAAAAGCGCTCAAAAATCGCACCAACTACATGAAAGACTCAGTTGACATCGAAAGAATTCTCCTTTTCCATTAAGTTTGAGATGTAGCCTCCATTACACAATCTGTTATGGATAAAAGTAGTGCAATCGGACCGCTCTGTCCGCTTTAGAAGAAAACAAATAGACGGACACAACTACATTAGACTGGAAAACTATAATTTATCTTAAGAAGAAAGTGGTTTACAATTACGGTCGCAACTATTAGATTCCGCTGCTAAAACTGACTTAACTAAACACGACAATCTTTAAGCATTAAGTGTTGTAATTCTACGCAAAAATATCACGGTTACCTGACGAAAAATATTCTACCGGTTTTACGTTCCTTAATAGAACCGAATTGTTATAAAGAAAGCATGATGCAAAAGATACCTCACAAAAACTGAATTCAAAGGAAAATAACAACGTTGTAAACGCCTAATTTCTCGAATATCGGAATCTAGCAAAACAGGAGCCCATCAAGAGCAAAACCAGCTTTTCTGTTAAACTGAAGTAGAATATAGGCTCACAGAAACTGGCGTTTCTAAGCGAACTATACCAATTTCAATTTATTAGAATACAGGAGAAAAATTCCTTAAAAAATGAAATTCGGAATCTTAGAGGTAATGAACTGTTCGTTATTTATGGCTGGGGTGGGGGTGGGTGGGTGATTCTTTACCAACAAAGGCAGATCAACGGATTTTGAAAGTTTAAAACCTCAATTCTATTGTATTAAAAAAAACACCCCCCCCCCCCACATTTGCCTTGGTTTTGAAAATTCCCCACCCCCCAACTCTAAATATACCTCCCAGCCATATATAACGAACAGTCCGTAAATCTGAACGGTGTTTTCTCTGGTTAAATACATTAGCACGTACCTTACGTTCTCTTAAACATACAAAGCTCAATTTCGTCTTGGTACTACTCAATACATAAATTACTGCACATTTATCTAACATCACTAACCAAGTTAAATCTTAAAGAAATTCATTAAATGGCTGGATGCGCGAGTGGGCAAGATGAAGCGAAGGGGGGTCATGTGATCAAGCAATGGTGATGGACGCGTAAGAATCCGCTCCGGTAAGGTTTGGCCTCTTTTTCCATCGAAAATGCCTGATAAAGCCAACAAACGAGCAAGAGAAGGTAGTTCTAGCTCTACAAAGTCAGATGAGGCACACTCCGACATTACGTTAAAATCTATAATGGAGAAATTGGAGTGCATTCAAGAGTCATTAGATTCGAACTTTGCCGAAGCCATGAGTGAAATCAATAATTTACGAGCAGATGTAAATGCCCGGCTTTCGATCCTAAAGAGCACCACAGACGATTTAAAAACATCCTTGGATGCTGCCTGGGTAGAAATAGAAACCTTAAAACAACAGGATGAGCAAAATAGGCTTCAGTTAGCTGAATTTATGAAGGAGAATGCACAACTCCAAGCTGAAATGTCTGCTACCAAAGCGAGAGTGATAAAGCTGGATAATTATACTAGAAGAGAAAACATACGGCTTCTCAATGTCCCCGAAAACCAAGACGAAAATTGCAAGGAAATCTTACGCGGGTTGATGGCCGCGGTCAAAATGGAAGGTGCGAACAAAGTTGAATTCCATGCAGTTCACCGTATTGGAAAACAAAGAGATGATGGAAAGCCTCGCCCAATTATTGCACGGTTTGTCAACCGCGAAACCAGAAATGACCTTTGGCATCGACGAAAGGGTCTTGCTAACTCTCCAAATCACCAACATGTCATCCTGGTACCCGACTATGCTTACGAGACTGCGAAGGAGCAAAAGAAACTGTCAATTGCTTTACGAAACGCCAGAAGGATGAACCTTTCCCCAGCATATATCAAGAATGGACGGATCTTTGTTCAGGGAAATTCATTTTCAGCGGACAATATTCCGGAGTGCTTTCAGAGTGATAAAGCTGTTTCAATGGACACATAAATATCCTTTACACTTATAGTAACTTCAGTGCTACCCATGAGTGTTACAATTTAAGTTATTTACGCTTTTTAACTATAGCCAACCTATTGCCGATGACAACCTATTGCTGATAGATATATCTTATGTGCCCTAAGTATGTTATTTTAACTGTCCTGTATCTTTGTTTATATTCTGTGTTGCTAAATTATTTTGATATTTTGTTTTGTGATGTTTCTCTTTGTGCTCTCTGTCTTTGTTTTCTTTGTTGTCTTTTTTTGTTTGATATTACGAGGTCGCCACTCCAGGTCCATCTCCAGGTCCATCTCCAGCTTTTTGAATCATGTCTTTCAATTCGTCAAATTTTTCCAAAGTAGATAATCTAGTGATATGTTCCTTGAATGTCAGGGGACTATCGAGCGAGGCTAAGAGAAGAGAAACTTTTAATTGGTTAAGGTATAAAAAATACTCTGTTTATTTTTTGCAAGAAGTGCACAGTTCAAAAGAAACGGAAAATCTATGGTTAGCTGAATGGGGGTATAGAGGTCTGTTCAGCAGCCTCTCAAGTTCCAGAGCTGGTGTTTCCATCTTGTTTAGTAACAATTTTTCTTTTGAGATACTAAAGTACTTTTCAGACCCTGACGGAAGATTCATTACAGTTGATATCAAAACAGAAGACAAAACTATAACCCTACAAAATATTTATGCGCCAAATAATGATGATCCGAACTTCTTTCAAAGTGCCTTTAATAACCTTTCCACTTTTGAATGTGAACATTTGGTCTTAGGAGGAGACTTTAATCTAGTACAAAATATTCAAAAAGATAAGAAAGGGGGAAATTTTACCACTCATTTTAAATCATTAGAAGTAATCGAAATGTTCAAAGAAAATATGAATTTGACGGACATTTGGCGTGATCTTCATCCGGACTCTCAGCGTTTCACGTGGAGAAGAAATAAACCAGAAATTCACTATAGATTAGACTTTTTTTTTATTAGTTCAAGCTTATCTACCGATGCACTTGAGACGGATATTCTACCGGGCTTTAAAACTGATCACTCTCTTATTACGTTGTCTCTTGGCACTAAAACAAACCCCAGAGGACCAGGTTTCTGGAAGTTGAACTGCCACTTTCTAAAGGATCTTGAATATATTAATCTTATCAAAGAAACCATAAATGTAGTGTCAAATGATTACAAAGAAGACGAGTCAGTAGACGCGGTGCTTTTATGGGATGTGATGAAAATGCAAATAAGAGCAGCTTCGATTAAATATGCAAAACAACAAAAGGCAAAGCAAAACTGTACTGTGAAGGCTCTAGAGACTGAGATTTTAATGCTTGAATGTAAACTTGAAAATGACCTTTCCGAAGTTGAGAAGCGTGAAATCCGCATGAAACTAGAGATTAAGAAACAAAGCTTAGAACAATGGATCAAATACAAAACCCAGGGTTCGATTATCAGGTCCAGAATGCGTTGGTACAATGAAGGTGAGAAAAATACAAAGTATTTTTTTGAGTTGGAGAAAAGGCATTTTAATAGTAAAACAATAAGAAATCTGAAAATCGATGACAACATCATTTTAAACACAGATGAAGAAATCTTAAATGAAGCGAAACGCTTTTATCAAGCACTGTACGCGTCAAAAAATAGCTCTTTTCAAAACGTTTCTGGCGAAGACCTTTTTTTCTAAAAAGAGAACCATTGTACAATAAGTGATGATGAAAGAAAACTTTGTGAAGGTCTGCTAACGGCTGCTGAATGTCTGGAAAGCTTAAAAACTACGGAATCAAACAAAACACCTGGAACGGACGGAATTCCAGTTGAATTTTATAAAGTCTTTTGGAATGACATTAAGCCCTTTTTTCTCTCTGCTATTAATGCTTCCCATGCTAAAGGCCTTCTCTCCATATCACAAAGGAGAGGATTATTAACTTTGATTCCAAAGAAAGATAAATCTCTATGTTACATAAAAAACTGGAGACCCATCTCGCTTTTAAATTGTGATTATAAAATCGCAGCAAAATCAATCGCTAACAGAATCAAAAGAACTTTGCCTTCGGTGATTGACAGTGATCAAACAGGCTTCCAAAAAAACAGGTTTATTGGCGAAAATATAACGCTGTTAAATAGCATTTTAAGCTATACAGATATCGAAAAAATTCCAGGACTTCTCCTTTTCATTGATTTTGAAAAAGCTTTTGACACTCTTGAATGGTCGTTTATTGAAAAGACTTTAAAATATTATAACTTTGGAGATTCTCTTGTACACTGGATAAAGCTCTTTTATACTGACATTAGCAGCAGTATACAAAACAATGGCTGGTCTTCAGATTTCTTTTTTTTGGGGAGAGGTGTGCGTCAAGGCTGTCCCCTGTCCCCTTACCTGTTTATTTTATGTGCTGAAATCCTGGGGGCAGCAGTAAGACGAGATAAATTAATTCGTGGTATTCAAATTTTGGACAATGAATGCAAAATAAGCCAGTATGCTGATGACACCACGCTCATATTGGACGGTACAAAGTCCTCAATAGAAAGATCGTTCTGGCTACTTAATATCTTTGCTAAATTCTCAGGCCTAAAAGTCAACTACGAGAAGACTGAGGCACTCTGGATTGGATCTTTCAAAAACCGAACAGATAAACTAGAAATAAATCAAAACATCAACTGGAGTTCTCGGAAGGTCAAAGCTCTTGGAGTATGGTTTTCGATTAGCAAGGAAGAAGCTGTCATGCTAAATTACCAGGAAAAGAAGGAGAAAATCTCTAAAATCTTAGGTTGCTGGCAGCTCAAAAGATTAACTCTGCTCGGGAAAGTTACGGTTATTAAAAGCTTAGCTGCATCTCAGCTTGTTTATATCATGTCATCTTTGCCATCTTCGCAGTCTCATCTGAAAGAAATACATCAACTTCTGTACAGTTTTCTGTGGGATGGGAGAGGGGATAAAATTAAAAGAAGTGTGATGTTAAACGAATATAAAGATGGTGGATTAAAAATGTTAGACATTCAAACCTTCAATCAAGCTCTGAAAACCAAATGGGTAAAGAAGTATCTTGATGATAACAATCAAGCAAAATGGAAATTATTTTTTGAATATTTCATTAAACAACATGACGGTAAATTACTTCTGACTGGTAATTTGAAGCAAGCTGATGTAGCTGGTTTAAACATTCAGGACTCTTTTACTAACAAAGTAATCGAATTCTGGTTTAATTTAATCTATGAAGAAAACCCATCACATTTCGCTAATGTGCCAGTTTGGTACAACTCTCTTATAAGAATTGAAAACCAGCCAATCTCTTATTATGATTGGTCTCGTGCGGGAGTTAATCAGGTCAAAGACTTGCTAGATCAAAAGTCTGAATTTTTAACGTATAAAGATTTTAAAACTCGCTACAAAGTTAATACCAATTTTTTAAGGTCCTATGGTGTAGTTTCCGCTCTGACAAAATTAAAAAAGTCTTTTCAACACCAGACTACGATGAAATCTGAAGACCAACTTACTCGTAGTCAAAAGTTACTATCGTCCTCAAACTTTTGCAAGGAGGCGTATAAGTTAATTGTCAAAGGAATTACTTCATCACCTGATAAAAGCCAAAGCAAATGGATAGCTGACTGCGAAAATTACAAAAACTTTATAGAATGGGATAAGTCATACATTTTGCCTTTCTACTGCACGAAAGAAACCAAACTTCGGAATTTCCAATTTAAGTTTTTGCACAGAAGAATTGCAACAAATGATTATCTCTATAAAATAGGTATCTCCTCAACAGATATATGTACATTCTGTGAACAAAAAAAGGAAAGCTTGATTCATCTCTTCTGGGACTGTGATTTCGTTCAAACGTTTTGGCAAAATATCCAACACTGGTTGATACAGCACCAGATAAAGCCACAGAACTTTTCTTTGTCCTTACCAATCTGCTTGGGACTAGTTGATAGTACAGAGGATATACTTCTACACCATGCACTTCTCATTGGCAGATATCATATTTATTTATCGAGAATAAAGAATACCCTCCCGAACTTACAAGTATTTTCACAAACTTTGCTTAAGTATCAGGAAATTGAAAAATGTTATGCTTATAAGACAAACACTGTTAAGAAATACAATACAAAATGGAGTCTATTCCAATGAACTATGACTTCAATCCTTTTCATTTTTTTTTTTTTAGCAGTTCCCCTTTTACCATTCAAATTTCTTTCTAATTTTACTCTTATTTTTTCAATTCTTATAACTGGACTGGCGGCCTCCTGAGTAGGTTTAAAAGTTTTAGTAGTTTTTGTGTTTTTTTTTAGTGTCCTTGTTCCTTTTCTTTTTTCTCTGTTGTTTCTTATTTGTGGAAATACTGGCTTTTTTTTTACTTTTTCTGTGAGTTCTTCAGTCTATTGCTGTAGTATAGTAGTTTTGATATGATTTTTCACTTAGCCTTCAATCTGCTTTGTTCTTTTGTTTTTCATGTTTTAAACTATTGTAACCGTTTGTAAATAACCAAAAAAAAAAAAAAAAAAAAAAAAAAAAAAAAAAAAGATGAAGCGAATCCTAAGAGCTGATTGGCTACCCGAGCGGGCAAGAATACCCAATTTTGCCCGCTCGGGATTTCCCGTGTTGTCCCGCAAAACAAAATGGCCATATAATGAAACCTTTATTAACCAAGCTTGTTCTGTCAAGATGACTGCATCTATTATTGGCTTCGTACTTTTTTACGTTTTTGCTGACTTCGGCTGTGCCTTGGTTAACAAAAACTCAAAAAATTGGCCATAATCCAGCCATCTTGACCTCACGCTTGGCCAATACCGCATGTATATTAAACAATTAGATTATGAGCTATAGATTTCTATGCGAATAGAAATCCAGAGCGAATAATCCAATTGTTTTAGTAAAACTCATAATAAATAAATCATGTGTGGGTGAAAAAAATAAAACACCAAAATACTCAATCTTTCTTCGAAGCGTCGCAAATAGCGCGCAAACGTCGCCATTTTGAAAACGACCTTCAACCGAGTGCTGTCGAATGGCTGATAGTCCTGCAGTAACTCAGCCAATCAGATTGCAGCATTTGCATTACTCCACAAGTAGATTTTTACTAAAAACATATATACATAGTTTAAAAAGACCAATGGGGCTTAGCATACACTATGTTTCTAACTTTTCATTTGCGGATGAAACCATGCAGTGTGATCATTCTTAAGAAAGCTGCTGAACAGTGCTGTACTGTGGCAATGTTTGTTTTATCATACAGTGTGTTTCTAACTTTTCATTTGCGGATGAAACCATGCAGTGTGATCATTCTTAAGAAAGCTGCTGAACAGTGCTGTAGTGTGGCAACGTTTGTTTTATCATACATTGTGTTTCGAACTTTTTCATTTGTGGATGAAACCATGCAATCTGATCATTGATCATTCATTGTGGAAAACCACTGAACAGAAAATTGCTATGGTGCTCTTTGTTTTACCATGCAGTGTAGCTCTTTTGCCTGTGGGTTAAACCAAGCAGCGAGCATATTCAAACTTTCGGGAAGCACTGTGATACTGCTCTGTGATATATTCAAACAAGGTTTGGACAATTCGTCTCCCGCATTAAATAAAATAAATCCTCCCACAAAAACATCGCGACTGGCTTCATCAACAAATGTAATACAATTATTAGCGGAGCTCCACAGCGGCTCGAAGAGCCGCAGAGCGGAGCCCCATAACTACCGTGCGAGGATAGAAATTGAGAAAACCGTGCGTTTGAGTTTTCATGGTCATCGTGGACATAAGCATAAAGCTGAGTTCTTTCTACAAGTTTTCAAGCATTTTTGGAGGGACTGTGTGAGGAGCTCTGCTTTTAGGTTTTCCTAAATCTATTTAATACTCAAACACGTAAGCTAGACTCCTGAGTAGTTCCCAGAAAAGATTTTCTTAACCCTTTCACTCCCAAGATCGCAGAAATAATTCTCCTTAACAAGAATACAGTTTGCTGGGTAGCCACTGGTAATACTAAATCAAGTAAATATTCTCGAGTGTATATTCTTCTCAATTCCCCCAACATATGCTTGCCAGTGTACCTTCTTGTTAATTATTTTATTTCTTAGGCCCGTTCCATTTTCGCGAAATTTAGTTCCCTGATAGCACATTTTTTGGACAAGTCTCGAAATTGAAATCCCGCGAAATATGCCCGTTCCATTTGCGCGAAATTAAGGTCCACGAAAATAAGTAACATTAGTAAAAATCTGCTAGTATACTCACGCTAATGCCGCAATCAAATTGGCTGAGCTACTGAAGACTATCAACCATTAGACAGCGCTTGGTTGAAGATCGTTATCAAAATGGCGACGTATTCGTGCTTTAGCGGAGTTTCACAGGAATATTTAGTATTTTGGTGTTTTTTTTTACACATGCTTTGCTTATTATGATTTTTACTAAAACAATTAGATTATTCGCTCTCGATTTCTATGATGTGATAGTTGACCAATAGAAATCTCAAGCTCATAATCTAATTGTTAAACAACGTAGTTTTGTCATAAGAAGGAGTTGCATACTGATTAATCGATTCTGAAAGTGAAAATGTTGGTTTCCAAGTGCAACGCAGGCATAAACACAATCACACAAGAATGGAAATCATACCATTCTCTCGGGTTTGTGCCTGTACTGACGTCATTGCGTTATACGTGTGAACCGGGGCGACGCAACCATAAGTAAAAGCATAATGGTGGTGTAATATTAACAAAAGATTCCACGAAATTCCGGTTAGAAAATAAATGGAACATATTTTTCCTGGACGTTCCGATGGAAATTTTTCGGGAGCAACGGACCGTCTGAAAAGGTAGTCCTGTTTTTCCGATCGGAATGCACCAAACGGAATTTCGTGTTCCATCTTTTAACAGTCATGTATGACACCTGTTGATGTCAGTTCTAGATTTTTCGTGCAAACAGAAGTCGGTTTTGCAAATGGTAGGAAGCCATCCCAAACAGAATTTACCAATTTTAATGGAGCAACTTCAGAATACCCGTCCACTTCATTTACATGTGTCGGGGGCTTTTGAAGAACGAGGTATATCACAATGGACTCTTTTGTTATTCATCAGTATGTAAATAAGTGGACGGGTATTCTGAAGTCTAGCCCCTCGTCGTATTCGTTTACGTCAAGCCCTTCAAAATTCTATGCTTCTATGCACTCTTAGGCCTATTGTTCGAGAGAACGTCCTTCTTAAGCTTGTCCTTACTGTTATGTTTGCCTTGCCAGGGTACATGTAAACCAGCCGCAAGAATGAACTAACCGGTTTGTGTCGGCTAGACTCTCATCGGCGCTGGAGAATCAGCGAACGGGTCAGGGTCCTGGTCACCTAGAATAAAGTTTTCGTCATCCTCCTGTTCGAGCCTACTCATGGGCTTGTTCCGCGCCATTAGAGTGTAGTAACGGTATTTCATCACACGGTGTTTATACACAAAAAAACCGGCAACAGCCAACGAGACTACAATCACCACCACGCCAACGCCAATAAAAACCTTGTTCAACTTATTGCTTTCTTCCACTACGTAAGACACTGCTGCTTTCTCATCTTTTTCAGTCGGCATCACGCATTTTTCCGTCTTCTGCGGCGGCAAATCGGTGCCATTACCAGGCCCCCAACAAGGAATTTTGCGCACGTACGTGATGTTGCGCGTACCATTCACGCATTCGCTGTAGGTTTGTATCACGTCAATTGATCGGCACTTTGGGCAGGCGAACAATGACTTCCACACGAAGTAATAGCTACAATGTGCTCTCAGAATGCTCGTGTAGTTGTTCTCGGGGCCTGGGTTACCTACTCCAGCACTGACGTCACATCTAAGGTCGATCGTCGTGCTGTAATTGCTCCAGCGATCTTTACCTTAAATGGAAATATTATACGTGAATTCACCACTGATTCGTATACGTAATCACAAAATCGCTGGATCTTTATCTTTGGTTTATATTGATGCATATACGTTATTTACCGGGCGGAAGGTTCGCATGGAAAAAACTTTGCCCGAGGTCTTGAGTACGAAGGCCTCGGGCCGTTCTCAAGACCAAGGACACATTTATGCACTATACGGACCGACCTAGCCCGGTAAATGACTTACTTATTTAATTTTTTTTGGATGTCTTACTTTTAAAGTAAGCAAAGGTATAGGAAATTGCTACAGCGGAGAAAAAATCCGGCCCGTGGGCCGTATCGTAAAAAGCTGGACCGATCACGCGCGCGATTAGCGAATCAGATTCGAGGATTTAGGATTCCGTCCCACTCAGATGCTTGAGAGAAAAATAAAATTACTTATTTCGGGTTTTCGAAATACACTTTAATCAGAATGGTGAGAGACTATTTTGTGGGGGTTGTTAACCAAGCTCGGTTGTCCAAAATGGCCGGCTGGGCATTGGCACAATAACAGATGCACAATATGCACACTGCTCATATGCACAATATGCACAATGCTCATATGCACAATAACAGATGCACAATATGCACAATGCTCATATGCACAATAACAGATGCACAATGCTCATATGCACAATATGCACAATGCTCACATGCACAATATGCACAATGCTCATATGCACAATATGCACAATGCTCACATGCACAATATGCACAATGCTCATATGCACAATAACAGATGCACAATATGCACAATGCTTATATGCACAATATGCACAATGTTCACATGCACAATATGCACAATGCTCACATGCACAATATGCACAATGCTCACATGCACAATATGCACAATGCTCATATGCACAATGCTTACATGCACAATATGCACAATAACAGATGCACAATATGCACAATGCTCACATGCACAATATGCACAATGCTCATATGCACAATAACAGATGCACAATATGCACAATGCTTATATGCACAATATGCACAATGTTCACATGCACAATATGCACAATGCTCACATGCACAATATGCACAATGCTCACATGCACAATATGCACAATGCTCATATGCACAATGCTTACATGCACAATATGCACAATAACAGATGCACAATATGCACAATGCTCACATGCACAATATGCACAATGCTTATATGCACAATAACAGATGCACAATATGCACAATGCTCATATGCACAATATGCACAATGTTCACATGCACAATATGCACAATGCTCACATGCACAATGCTTATATGCACAATAACAGATGCACAATATGCACAATGCTCATATGCACAATATGCACAATGCTCATATGCACAATATGCACAAGGCTCACATGCACAATATGCACAATGCTCACATGCACAATATGCACAATGCTCACATGCACAATATGCACAATGGTCACATGCACAATATGCACAATGCTCACATGCACAATATGCACAATGCTCATATGCACAATGCTTACATGCACAATATGCACAATAACAGATGCACAATATGCACAATGCTCACATGCACAATATGCACAATGCTCATATGCACAATATGGACAATGCTCATATGCACAATAACACGCAAATAATCTTCTTGGACAAAAATGTTCAGGAAGCCTCGGGCAAGGAAGCTCTGTCTTGCCAATTCTTGTGAAGGCTGTTGCCGTAAAGGCTGGCAAGGCACAGTAGTGTTACTCAAAAATTAAATTTTATCACGACTTTCAGTAAGAACCAAAGCGGTTATATTACCTAAAGAGAAAAGTCGAGTATACTGCTTAACAACCATACTAATATAATAACGAGCGTTCCTTCCCTTGCCGCTACAAAATACGGACAATCATTGGCAAAAAGCTCATGGCACAACAGCACCCGTTTTAAATGTAATGTCAAGACAGTGACCCATCCCCACAGGAAAGGTTCACCTTTCCCCCCGTCAACCCAGTCTTCTACTTTGCCTTTCAGACAGGGTAAAGGGGATTTAAAGAGATGTTCTTAGCTGTTCACGAGGTTGTCAAAAGTAGCTGGATGCTGGCGAAAATCCCCCCCACCCCCCCCCCCCCCCACTTCGTCAGTTACTCTGCTTGGCATGCCCCCAGACCCCTCTTAAGATTGTCTAGACGGTCACTTTTCAAACTAACTCGTCTACTTAGAAACTTTTTGACAACCCTTCGGCGTACGTGAGCGTAGGTAACTTGCTCTACAAAAGTACTGACTTGTGCTTTGAACAAAAGTAAAGACTTGGCATTACCCCCATAACACCTGTCTCCATGGAGCAAGTCAACTACCAAACCAGACCGCACATCCTCCTTTGCACTGTAGCCAATCGCCATTCCCAAACTAACGTCACGTGACCACCATGATGATCTGCAAGCCATCGTGGGAAGGCTTTTACTGAAGCCAGCTTTCGAGTCGCGATATGTGCACGACGTATTGTCGTGTTCAAGTGTACACAAATTCACATACATCAGCAGCCTCCCGGGCAAGACAGTGAGTACACCGTATCTGCAAGATTCAAAATAAATCACCAGGAAAATCATAGAGTTAAAGCAACAGTAGAATGTGATCGTCTTCAAGACGTAACGTCACCTGCTCATAGAACTTAGAATCGGTTTTTTCCGCACTCCATCCCCTCTCTCCGCACCTAAACAAACACATCACTCTTCTTTACCTCTGAATGACGGACACTATTTTGTTTCAAGAATCCGATAGAAGCCGCACTCCATAATTGGTCAACTATTCGCCTTTTCTACATATATGTTAAAACTCGCACAGTATTTATTTAGTGATAGTAATAATGACAATGATAATGATAATGATAATAATAACAATATTTAAGAATATTTAGAAAACGTAATTGCAATCAATTGTTTCAAAAAGGACTTATTACAGAAACAAAAGAATGACATATATGTCGAGAAAAATTGCTGCATAGGAAGAATTTTTTTACAAAAATTGCTCTTGTATCTCTAAATCAAAAAAATTCTCTTTGAGGAAAATCTCTAAACGACAGTGTCTAACTTTGAGTGTCATCCACCGCCAAGGAAGCCAGGAACCCAAGGTTGCAGCGCACCCGAGCATTTGATTTCAAAGTCGGGTTTAGGGGGATGCCTTTAAAATAAAAGATATTGCATCATTACTTTCTGTTTCAGAAAGTAGAGTTCATTGCCAGTTTACTGTAGATTGGGCCGTTACGGCCTCAGTTACAGTTCACAGAGATCACAGATGAAGATCTATATCAAGTTTTTGAAGAAATAACAAGGGAATATTCTTATTGTGGAGAAGGGCGGTTGAAGGAAATACTTGCCAATCGGGGAATAAAGGTGCAAAGGATGAGAACTGAGTATTCATAGGGTTGATCTCGAACGAGTTGCCAAAGTTTAGATGCTGTAATCTTAAAGTCCTCATCGAGTCTCGATCATTTACACTTAAACGTTCCATTTCTTCAAAAGATAGCTTCGACATTTGATCCAATGTTATTTTTTCACTTCAAAGTTCTCGATAAAATGTTCAAGGTGCAGCTTTTCAAGTACATTTGACAAATCACTTCGAAGTTCCACCATTTTACTTTCTTTCTCATCTTAGAGAGTGGGGACTAGTACCCTTCTACTGGTGCTAACACTGCTGCTGATACTGATACTAATACTGGTGCTAACACTGCTGCTGATACTGATACTGATACTGGTGCTAACACTGCTGCTGATACTGATACTGATACTGGTGCTAACACTGCTGCTGATACTGATACTGATACTGGTGTTAACACTGCTGCTGATACTGATACAGGTGCTAACACTGCTGCTGATACTGATACTGGTGCTAACACTGCTGCTGATACTGATACTGATACTGGTGCTAACACTGCTGCTGATACTCATAGTAATACTGGTGCTAACACTGCTGCTGATACTGATACAGGTGCTAACACTGCTGCTGATACTAATACTGGTCCTAATACTGCAACTGATACGAATACTTATACTAGTACCGATACTTATAACTGATGCTGACACCTAGGGGCTAATGTCAGGAGCCAGGAGCCCATCAACAGGAGCCTCTATCTCCCATACTTAGCCTTTGAGTCAACCCTTTCCCGAGTAGATTTATTTTTAGAACGGCCCTCAGGGGAAAAGACCCAATCAGAAGAGAGCGTTGACAGATGTATCGATTACGTCAAGCAGTAGACATCTTATTCGAAATGGCGGAGAGGGAAGAACGCTTACATGATATTTCGGGCGAGAGTCCTGATGCGGTCGATGTCTCGTCGAGCTAATACAGCATATCCTATAATAGAGAAGCACAGAATGTTTCCCTCCAAAGAACGTCTTCCGACCGTGGTAAAAGGACAAAATTTGCAAAGGAAAATGCCGCCTCGACAACCAAGCGTGAATAAAATGTTGACGGGCCTTGGCGAGTCCCGCTGTTCGTCATTGATTTGTGTCTCCAGAGTTAAGCTCTGACCAGGATATCTCTTAGGGATCTTCATTTGCGATATAATAATATGAGAGTCTCCTTAAATATTGCTCATTGTTATGGTTGGTTTTGAATTAAATGCCCTTTCCCCATAAGTACATTCTTCAGATTTAAAAGTGCTGGGTGAGTATTGTGTGACAAAAGACAGCACTACGTGCTTCTTTGTTTTCGTTTTTTAATGACCTTACTCGCTCGGTGAAATTCACATCAGAGAGGTGTCTTTCCACCGTGTGCTCTGGATATCCTCTGTTCTTAAGCCGGGCGTAGTTTGAGGTTTTTAATATTTTCATTAAAAGTGGTGTGAGAAGAATTCGTTCGCAGAAGTCGTAGTGCTTCTCTTTCAGCATGAATCCTTTGTCTCTTTGTAGTGTGCAGTGTGAGTGTGTTTGCACATCAAGGATAGACACCTTGTGAAATCTGTTGTCTTTGTACACTTTTGTGTCCAAGAATGTATTTCAGCCGTAAATTGGTCTTGCTGTGAGAGTTATTTGCCTTTGTAATAACTCTAAATGTTGTGTCTCTGGTTGTATTAAATGTTGTGTCTCTGGTTGTATTCCACAAGGAGAATACAACCGGTTTCGTGGGGCTCTGTGGTGAGGATCTCGTTCTCTATTTTGGTCATCTTAGTACCCATTACTGTGCCATGGATTTGTAAATAATTTTTTCAACAGAACTGGAGTGCATTCTCTTGAATTATGAGACAGAACATTTCCCTCAAGAATTTTGTTTGGATTGGTGAGTCGTCTTGGCAGACGTGCTCGTATGCTTGTGCTGAGAGACGTTAACTCACAACCTAAACCAGCAAACTACCGTTTCAGGTCCCTGTGCCACGCTTCAAGCCTCTCTTGTCCACTGATCCTCTTTGGCAGAAGACCGTGGCTCGGCGGAACTCAAGGTTTTCTTCTGCAAGAGTTTCTTTCGCATGACGTCCTTGACATTGGAGCTTGTAGCATTTGCCATCCCGCGCATCGCCTCCGCATTCGGCGCTTGTGCTCCAAAGTCAAGTGATCTAGCACTTTTTTACAGTGGCCATCGGGACGAGCAGATACATCTAAAGAACGTTTCATTATCGATACTTTTCGTAGGAATTGCTTGGGAATTGTGCGGCGATAAATCACTACAACGAGCCAGTCATAAACATAACCGAAATTTGCTTCTCCCCACGGCATTGAAAGAAATGCAATGTCCTACTATATACCAACCCTTCATGTTTGGTAAGGTTATTCAGTAACGTTCCTTTATTATATGACTAGCTCCGTGAGCGGGCAAGATGAATCGAATCTCACGCTGTGATTGGCTACCCGAGCGGGCAAGATGGAGCTAGGTTGCCCGCTCGGGATAAGGGCTTTGTCCCGCAAGGAAAATTCATCCAATAAATCCTTTATTGACCAAGCTTGTTCGGTCAAGATGGCTGGATATTGGTCTCGTTCTCGGTCCATAAACACGCAAAAAAAAAAGAACTTAGCCAATATCCAGCCATCTTGACCTCACGCTTGGTCAATAACCCATATTTATTGACACCCAGATCCCATCGGCTGTAAGATTAGTAAACGGGGTTCACGGCAAAAGGAAAAGATTGGAAGGACGGAATACAGTTTTCCCCCTTCGTCTGCCATTTCTTTTATCGCGGTTACATACAAGCTTCGACGCCAAAATGATACTTTTCTTGGGAGAAGGTCGTTCTAAAAATAAATCTACTCGGGAAAGGGTTGACTCAAGGAATTAATGGAGATAGAGTCTCCTCTTGATGGGCTCCTGCTAATATATAATACTTTCCAAATAAAATATTAAATATATATATATATATATATATATATATATATATATATTACTAAAAAATAAATAAACACGTTTATCTAACGAAAACGTTTTAAATAGCGCCGCTGACCTCTTGCCAGGCCGTGGTCTTGGTCTCTGGCTTCTACTGAAAGTCTGGTAAGACAAAACCTCAATCATAGGCCCTCCCGGGCGGGACAAACTGCTAAGATCATACACGACTCCGGGAGCTGGGGTGAATGTACAACCGTTATTGTCGCAACCATCTCTGTTTTTGGTGGACACTGTGTTGTTGCCGCACTGCAGACACGTTTCGCTGCCATTCTGTAAAAAATCAAAACCGAATCAGAAAAAGAACCGGTTTAGTACAGTTTGCGCGTTGACCTTAACGGCAAACTACGTCGTCGCACTGACCGTTTTCTGCACAGATTTTGCGAAACGAAGGTATCAGTATACCCAGGAGCCCATCACGTGATGGGCTCCTGGTATACCCCAAAATTGATATTTTTGCCAAATTTTAGTTATTGATATTCTCAGGTACATCTCATTGAGTTCTTTAAATTGCAAAAAGTTCCACGAAAAAACGTTTATTCTAGACAAAGTTATAAAGAAAAAACGATTTTATGAATAAATTATCCCTAATTGGGGCTGTCAACAAGTTGTCATGATCGATTAAACTGCCGCTAAAAGTCACGTGATAAAAGAGCAGCGTGTTTTGCTTTGCATCGCGCGATTTAGTCTCATGTAATCGATCATTTATTTTGGGACATGTCTTCGAAAAAGAAACGCAAAAGATCGTGTCCTTTTTCGCGCGAAGAAGGCACCGAAATGGAAAAAATCAAAAGCGTTTGGATTTTTTTCCGGTATTTAATAATGAATGGGCCAAAGCGCTCGCCGCTAGTGACAGAGGCTCATATTTGGAGCTACAATTGGACGGTCTGGACGAAGAAGACGACCAAGCGGTTCCAATTTTCAGTCCCATACGGTTGAAACTTCAAGGAAAGCATGACAAGGATCCGCAAGAGACACTGAATCACAAGAGCCCGAATCAGAAGAGATGGAACCAAAGAGTCATGTCAAAAACTCGATCTACGCGCATGGAGCGCCGGAACGGAGAGCTCAGTTCGTTTTTCCCTCCAGAGACGGCATTTGAGACCGCTTTGTAAATGCGAGCTCTATTGTCAAAGTAAGAAGGGCCGTCGCTTTATCGATCAACAGGTACTTACTTTTCACACGTTTTGTGAGGTAATCTCACTGCACCGGATAAACGTCCTGAAGTGTATCTTGCTTTACTTCTCAAAATTTCAACGAACGAAACGCACGTTTCTAGTTCGTTTACAGCGAGTTTTCATCCTTTTTTGCTGATATTTGGCAAGAATGTTGCCCGATAATGGGGCAAAAAAACGGCGTCGGGGAATTTTTACTTTTTGCCTCGTTCAAAAGTTATGAGTACTATAGCAAAGCTAATGCGTGTTTTATTAACCCTTTAAGTTTAATTGCATTTTAAAAACACACGAGAAAAGTAATCAAAATTCTCCGACATGGTTTTCTAAATCAAGGTGTAAAAAAAAAAAACTGTAAAAATGTCGTTCGCTTTCTCCCGTTTAATTCTGCCCGGAAACTACGTACTCTTGGAAATTGATCGCTATTTTGAAAGGCCTTTTATTTCTATCCTTAAATCAACTAATAATCGTAATCCACAATCCCTAAGCTTCAGAAAATATATGCTTTATTGGGGGTTTTATGGAACGTGTGACCGTGAGGCAGCGACAACGTGAGGTTGTCATTTGGGGCATACTGATACCT
This sequence comes from Ricordea florida, assembly GCA_949710005.1. Lineage (NCBI taxonomy): Eukaryota > Metazoa > Cnidaria > Anthozoa > Corallimorpharia > Ricordeidae > Ricordea > Ricordea florida. The sequence goes on from OX453273.1 coordinate 35,207,421, forward strand.
TAAAGAAGGTCTCAACGGGGTGATGACTTTTACGGCTAAAGGTTAATATTTTTTACTGTTTTACGGCTAACGGTTAATATTTTTGGCTGTTTTACGGCTAACGGTTAATATTTTTTTTTACTATTAACGGCTAAAATTTTTCAATATTTACGCCTAACGGCTGATTTTTTTGACCGTTTTACGGCTAACGGTTATGAGAAATGACCTAACATAAAACGGATCCAGTTACACGGTGTGCAATGTTCAAAATGGCGTCCGATTTTTACTCACCAAGGCAACACGGAAAATGTACGTTTACAGACAATAGTGTTTACATACTACCTATTAACCGAGAGTGAGGTCATTACAGGGAAATCTCGGACCGAGGTCTGAGATTTCCTTGTTATGACCGAACAGACGAGGTTAATAAGTTATCTATTACAAGGCCTGTCTTAGCAGTGAAAAAAAAACGGAACGGTTTTTCAATATCCGCTTCGAGTGCAAGAGGTCATTTGAGACAATAGTGTTTACATACTACTTATTAACCGACAGTGAGGTCATTACAGGGAAATCTCGGACCGATTTCCTTGTTATGACCGAACAGACGAGGTTAATAAGTTATCTATTACAAGGCGTGTCTTAGCAGTGAAAAAAAAAACGGAACGGTTTTTCAATATCCGCTTCGAGTGCAAGAGGTCATTTGAGGTCATGTTCACTGAACCGAAACACAACTGACCATGCGATCGAAACCAGAAGTGACAAAAGAAACAGTTTCTTTGGAAATAAGACAACTTTTGTCTATTTTTAAAAAAAAAAATTGAAAAATTTTCATTATGCCCGGTCATTACAAGAAAATCTTGTCCTCTCAGCAGCCAATCAGGCTTATACCCAATTGCGCAATCGGCTTACAGGGAGAACCACAGCACTGAAACTGCACTCCTGAAAGTCAAAAACGACATCCTCTTAAACATGAATAAGCAGCATGTGACTCTACTGGTGCTATTAGATCTTAGCGCTGCTTTCGACACAGTTGACCACGATATCTTGCTGACGGCACTCAACAAGCGGAAACTTGGAGGCAGGGCGTTTGAGTGGTTCCGATCGTATCTATCAGGTCGCTGTCAGCGGATATCGGTTCGTGGGTGTCAGTCTGAGAGTTTCAGTTTGAACTGTGGTGTTCCTCAAGGCTCCTGTCTTGGACCGCTCTTGTTTACCATCTATACGAGCTCGCTACTAGATGTCATTCAAGATTATCTTCCATCTGTCCATTGCTACGCAGATGACACCCAACTTTACATCTCCTTTAGCCCTGCAGATGAAACCGGTCACTCAGATGCTATTGCTGCCATCGAGTTTTGTATTCAGGTCATCAGGAATTGGATGCATGATAACAAACTACTACTGAATGAGGATAAGACTGAGTTTCTTCTGATTGGCACAAAACAGCAGCTTGCCAAAGTAAACATCTCACACGTTACAGTCGGTAAAGCGAATATAGCTCCGCAATCTCCTGTTAAGAATCTTGGAGTATGGCTTGACTCAAACTTATCTATGGTGGATCATATCACTAAGACCAGTTCCGCAGCGTTCTATCATCTCTACAACATTAGAAGAATTAGAAGGTTTTTAACCAAAGATTGCACAGAAACACTGATACATGCTTTTATATCAAGCCGCCTTGACTATTGTAACAGTCTCCTATTTGGAGTTCCGGAACGACAACTTCAGAAATTACAGAGAGTTCAAAATGCAGCCGCGCGATTGATTTTTCAGGAGAGCAGATATTGCCACATCACACCTCTGCTCAAGTCATTGCACTGGCTGCCTGTTAGATATCGTATAGTTTTTAAAATTTTGTTGATTACTTTTAAAGCCGTACATGGTCTTGCTCCAGCCTACATAAGTGAACTTATTTCCGTTAGAGAATCTGCTGGAAGATATTACCTGCGTTCCAACAATGGTTTACGCCTTAATTATAGCTCATGTAAATCGCTCGCTACGCTTGGGGATCGCTCTTTTCATGTGGCCGCCCCTAAATTATGGAACGATCTTCCAAGTGAAATAAGAAGCAAGACATCAGTGCAAAGCTTCAAGAAAGCCATCAAGACCTTTTTATTTTCAAAAGCTTTCTAATTGTACATTGTTTTTATAGTTATATATATTTTATGCCTAACTTTTTTTAGCTTGTGAATTTTTTAAATTATATTGTAATGCGCAATTGAAAATTTTTAAATTGATAATTGCGCAATATAAGTTAAATATTTATTATTATTATTATTATTATTATCAGAGCGCGCGTACTATCATAGCCATATAATAAATGGTTCTTTACGCCTGAAGCTCGCAATTCACCGCTGACCACGTACCCAGCAGCTGGGTGTGTCCTCCCGTTTCTTGGACAAGGCAGGGTAGTTCTGCTCAGCCAAATATAAGGGTCATTGTTTCGCGATGCCGAACATTTGAGGGCTAAGAACCCCCGCGCTACAAAAAGACGTTCAGATTGTACACACTGCGTACCGCGTATCCACATTACAACAACAGTTGTTCTTGGAGTTTACAAACTACAACAAGATGTTAAATTCTTGAAACACTTTGAGTATAAAGCACACCTGATTTTCCAGCTCTTTCTTCACTTTCGTCTTTTCAATGTTGTTTGTTTCGGCATGGGTTTGCATTGGTCGCAACATTGATAAAATGGTATGATACCAACGTTAAATTACAAACACTCCAAAAACGTACCCTGTCTCGAGTAATTGTGCGACTTGTTGTAACATCCAAAGTAAGCCTCGCTAAGTTGATCATTTAAAGCGCGCGTATCACCAAGCGATGCAGTGTAAAGCCTGGTTTTCACTACGACACAAGCATAAGCAAATAAAAACAAAGAAAAACGTGTCCTGTGGGGCTTTACAAGACAAAAGGACGGTGTTTTTCTTTGTTTGTTCCTTTGTCTTTACTTTGCTTATGCTTGGTCTTATGTTGATGTCTTATGCTTGTGTCGATGTCTTATGTCATACGCTTGACTTCACTCCTTTGTGTTCTCCTTTGTTTTCTCCTTGTCCTTGTGCTTGTGTCGTAGTGAGAACCAGGCTTAAGGGACACTAAATATACTGTACCTTGAACGTAAAATATCCCTCGCCGCATCGGCTGCACTCTTTTGCACCTGCAGAACTAGCCGTGCCAGCTGGACAAATAGCGCAGTCAGTGTTTTCAGATACACTGCGGTACCCTGGAGCACAGGCTGTACAGTTCCGTGCCTCTCCGCCATCCACTCCAAGAACGCTGATGTTGTAAAGCTTTCCCTCAAAAGCTGAGGACATGGCCCGTGATTCATCCACTTGGTGAAATACCCACCTGTCAGTCAAAGGTGGATTCACAGGTTAAGTATCTCAGGTGCAGGTTTCGTTGGCGGCCGGACACAACTCCGGGTCGTCTGACACGTAACATCCGGTAGTTCCCACGAAATGATAAGAATATTTTTTTTCAAGTGTAGAATAATCGTTTAAATTTACTTCTGCTTATCAAAGGTAGAGTTAATCCTTATTGTGCGTATTTTAAACGCCTTCAAAAGACCTTCCCAGTTAAACAAATTCCCGACCATGAAAAGCGGGAAATGAGTATCTAAAGCTCTAATTCAGTCATACTTTGACTATTGTTGTTTGGGCAAACTGCGGGATATCATGCAAGGGAAAATGTCAAGAAAAAAAATTCATGCAAAGAAGAAGGTAAAAAAAAATTCATGCAGAAGGAAGGTCCAATTGTGACTTTTTCACACGTAGTAAAAACAATTCGTGCAGAGGGGTTCACCTGAAAAAAAAATTCCTGCACAAGCTGTGAGCGAAAAAAAAAATTCGTGCAAGCTTAAAATTCCCCACCCCCCCCCCCCCCCATCACTTTTCTAATGGTCCGTCCCTAAGATACAGAAATTCAAAAATGGAGCAGACGGGGTTCTCACTTATTTTAACTATGACGCCGACGTTGGTCACTCGTCTGAGATTCTGGGATGGAGAAATCTATCTTGCAAATACGAAAAGCTGTAACGGTTTAAAATGGATGGCTCCAGGATATCTATGCTCTACGTTTGAAAAACGTGAAACTGCTTATAACCTTAAGGACTCTGAGAACAAACTAAATGTTCCACTACCACACACAAACTATCATAAAAATAGCTTTAGCTACAGCGGCGCCGTGCGGCTTTGGAACAGCCTTCCGCGAGAAGCGAGACCAGCGGAGTCCCTGGGGCAGTTCAAGCGCAATCAAAAAAGTGCGTCAAGCAAACAGTTTGAGTCACGGCATTCCTGGAGAACAGCGGTCTCTTATGACAATTTAAAATCAGGTGTATTGTTTGGGGGTAGTTTTAATCTAGTTAAGTCTAAACATCTTCAATGTACACATTTTATTATTCTTATATTAGCTGACGAATTGTCCGTGAATAAAATATTAAGTAATCAGAGCGTCCAATGTAAAAAAATTTCCCGGGGTAGCACACCCGCGGACCCCCTTAAAAATTCATGAACTCAGTGATCACGATCGCACGTTGAACCTGTAAGACTGGTACTTTCCAGCGTTACTAAAAACCCTGCTTTTACCCTGAAGCCTCATCGATAAGAAACCTCACCTTTCAACACAAACTTAATTCCACACTGTCACTCTCCATTCACATGCATTAAAGGGTAACGGCGGTACTAAGCTAGGGCGTTACCCTTTGTTGGGACTAGCATCCCATTCATAGAAACAGGGGTACGCTCTTGCTGTGCAGGGGCGTAGCTGGGGGGGAGGGGGTCCTGGGGTGCCCGTGACCCCCCCCCCCCCTTGTGAGATAATTGTTTTAGAATTCAGGTGGCGAAAACACGCGAATCCGAAGAATCAACATGCAATAAACCTTTTTCAGCGCTAGGCAGTTATATGCTCCATTTGTAGGACCGAACATCGGCAGTGGACCATGTTTTCGTTCGTAACTAAAATTATAAAAGTGACCTTGTGACCCCCCCCCCCTGTGAAAAATCCTAACTACGCCCCTGCTGTGTGAGTGCTTTTAGCCAGTGTGCATCTTTACCTACCTGAAAGTGTAGTTGCCTGCCGTAAGGGGATAGACATGCTGAACGACCATCCCATCTCTGCGGGTGCCATGACGGTAGATGGACTGTCCTTTGGGAGACGTACAGTTTACTTGGTCAACCAGCGTGTCATTAGAATACACCTCAAACACAAGATTGCAGTCATCGATGTTAGCCAGGTTCTCTCCGCGCACCGGTTTTGCTTTTACGGCGACACCACTCACGTTGCAAGTGATAGAACAGTTGAACATAATTTGCGCCAGCGCCGACGAATTCACGACGAACGGGCGTGTTTCTAAGTAAGAATCCAGATTTCCGATGACCCGGGCTGTCCTGATAAAGCTTCCGGATGGGATCCAGCCGCCCTGTGAGTAAAAATATAGTGGAATCTCCTTTAAGCGGCAACCATCAGAGTAACAACAAGCGGTGGCTTAATGCCAAGGTTCACCGCTTAACAGAGGTTCGCCACAAACTCGTGCGATCTTGAAAAATTACAAGGTGCATTGTCCAATAACAACAAAATCTTCCTGTCGTCGCGCTTTAATTATTTAGTTTGGACAAAACTTCCTTCATAACCTCCTGATTTAGGTTTTCTAGTTCCCGAAATAGGAGCAGTTTCAAATAGAGGCGTTTCAGGCCCTCTGGATGGAATTTGCCCTCTTTAACCCTTTCACTCCCAAGAGTGACTTTACAGATTTTACTTTGTCTAATACCAGACGATTTTACTCGTCAAATGGAGACCCCTTGGGAGTGAAAGGTTTAAACAATAAGAAAATCAGTTGTAGCATCGGTCACCCCCTACACAACTCGCCCAAATATTTTCAATCATATTTTGAAGAAGCAGTTGAAAGATTCTCATCTCTGTATTATAGGTGATTTCAATATTGATCTCCTTAAATGCGAGTCATCCAAATTCAGTCACGAATTCCTTCTAACCCCGCAAAGTTGGTATCTCATTCCAACAGTCGATAAGCTAACACGGTGTAGTCAGCGGTAATATTATTTCCCAGTCTGACATTAATTTCGAGATAAAGTTATCAAAATACGTGAATTTTCAAGCTTCTGTGACGACCTTTCTGGTGTCCACAAGAACGACATTCTTGGAAGTGAAGCTAACGATGTGGACAAGATGTTTTCTACGTTTTATAACAAACTTAACAAAATTGTTAATAAACATGCTCCAGTTAAGAAACTGTCACTCCACAAAGCTAAACCATTCGCCAAACCGTGGATAACGACCGGACTGAAGACCTCGATAAGAGTCAAATATAAACTATACATGTCTGGCGATAAAATTCAATACAAATATTATAAAAAAAACTATGTAGCCTGATACGACTCAGCAAAAGTAAATACTAGACCAAAAATACTTTAAATATAACATGACAAACATCAAAAAAACGTAGAAGGGAATTAACGAATTACTAAAGTCGTCGCAAAAACAACTCTAATACCATAACTGCAGTTAAAGACTTAAACAACAACAACAAACTTGTGAAAGAAGCTTCAAAAATTCCAAATATCCTGAATGAGTATTTTGGCATCTGTTGGAAGCAGGCTGGCAACAAAACTTGCATCACCTCAGCGCCCCTATTTTCATTACCTTAAGAGTATTCCGCATTGCCTTCGTTCCTTTTTGATTCAGTAACGCCTCAGGAGGTAACTGAGTTCGAAATTTTATCGATTCCAAATACCAAATCTTATGGCTCGTATTCCTCTCCTACCAAACTATTAAAACCATCTAAGGTCATGATAACCCCTCACAGTGTGATTTCGGAAGCATTTAATTCATCTGTAAAATTGGGGACATACCCGTCCAAAATCACATCAATATACGAAAGTGATGATGAAACAGACCCGAATAATTGCAGGCCGATTCCTTTGCTATCAAATTACAACAGAATTCTCGAGAAAATTATGTATGAGAATGAAAGATTTCATTAAACGGCTCTGGAACGCACACAAAAACAACTTTATTGCGACAGACTTCGAATACGAAACTTTTTCTCGGAAGTTAAGTTGGCCGGGTTCTTTAATTGTTGATTCAGGAAACGAATTCAAAGGCCAAGTAATAAAATTAATGAATAGTCATAATGTCAAAATCAAATGGAGTGAACCTGGAAACCACAGAGTACAGGCATTTGCTGAACGCGCAAATCGAACCATTAGTGAGCAGTTGTTTTCGCATCAATATGCACAAGAATTTTTAACGGACGATCGATTCCGTATTTGGATTAAGCGCCTACCAGCTGTTATCCGGGCGTGACTAGGTTAACAGGTCTTCGGCCTATTAATGCTATAGAATTGGATAGAGTCAATACTAAACATGTTCTTTACGGACACTCCGTAGGGTTCGCCGGAGTCATGTTGTCATTTGGGGTCCAGGTCAGATATCTATTATCACCCGGTAAACTTGAAAACGAGGAACGTAAACGCGCAACAGACCCAAATTGGAGTTTAGAGGTTTACGATATACCCAGTAGTATAGCAGCACACAACCAACCAAGACTATACTATCTTAGTGAAGGAGCGCCAAAACGGGGATTCGTTAAAGAAGAACTCCAAATCGTTCCAGATGAAATCGCTCTTTCCCAAACATCCGTTTTAAAATAATGGCTCTGTATGTATAAGGTCATCGGCGATAACTCGTTTATCGTAGTATGCACTAAGGCCCAATTTATTTTGAGCCGGCACGTAACAATATTACCGTATGCTTGTCTACTTTAAACCCTATATTTGCACCTCTATCCGTCACAGCCCCAAATAAAGCTCTGTAATACCTGTCCCACGTCATTTTTTTTTTACTTACGCCCTTGCAACTGAATTTCGATCGCTTATCTTTATCGATGTGTTCAGCAAAATAACATTTACTTGTCAAAGCGATCATTGTCTTTCCATAAAATTCCATTTTGAATAATCCCGGAGTTCTATCACGATACGTTGAAGTAAATAGAAACTTAGATTTACCTTCCCTGAAATATTCTTCCTCGAGTTCGGGTCTAATAATATTATCGATATCATCTGCTGATATGGCCATATATAAACTATCCGTATCCATATAAGTTAACTCAAAATCTTGCCTATCAATTGAACAATCCAAAAAACCATAATAAAATTCTAACATTCTTAATTTTGCTAATTGATATACGGAAATCCAGCACTGGTAAGGCCTATTAATATTAGCCTCCCTCTTTCTAATTTGTAATTCATACGCCGGACCTATTTGTTCCATCGCTATACGCTTTTGCTCTATCCATCCCCAATCTACTTTTCAGCTATCCATCGCTATCCACATTTTAACTTCCATCCCCAATCCTCCTTTCACCAATCCATCCTAATCCAATTTCTACCAATTCATCCCAATCCACTTTTGAGGTATCCATCCCAATCCACTTTTTAGTTATCCATCCTAATCCACTTTAGAGCTATCCATCGCTATCCACATTTTAATTATCCATCGCTATCCATCTTTGAGCTATCCATCGCTATCCATCTTTGAGCTATCCATCGCTATCCACCTCCAATTAATTAAGCAGGGATTGTTTGCACCCACAGAATAGCTGTGTAAAAAAATGTGGGGCTAACGGTCCCCTCTCTTACTACTCAGTGCTATCCAAAATTACATGAATCAAGGCTTATTTCCTTGTGGAATTTCTGACCTTAAAAAAGCTTTTGATAACATTAATCATGATGTTTTGCTTAATAAGCTCTACCACTATGGTTTTCGCGGGATCATAAATGACTGGTTTGCGTCGAGTCTGAAACACCGTACATAAACAACACAAATACTTATCAAATAAAGCTCTGATTAACTGTGGTGTTCCTCAAGGGTCTGTTTTGGGCCCACTTTTTTTTTTCTTATTATACATTAATGATATGCATCAGCACTCAAATAAATTCAACTTCTATCTCTTCGCTGATGACATACTAATATCCTATATGCTGACAAAAATCTGAAGACTTAATAGAAACAAGAGTTAATGCTAAACTGTGAAATTTTAGCGACTGTATCTTACATGCAATAAATTAACTATTCATATCAAAAAATGTAACTAATTGTATTATTTCACCCCAATCAGAAGAGAACCACCTACAATCCCAATATCAGTATATATATTACCTACAAACCTAATATTAATATATATACTATCACCTACAACCCCAATATCAGTATTTAGTATAAATACTCAGGTGATTATACAAAATCGCGCGCTCTGATTGGTTCGCTATCTCGGATTATCAGCCGATAATCACCTCGACAAACAAAATGGCTGCCAGTCGTTCGCGGACTTTTGATGAAATATAATTTTTTCGAGTTGCACAATGCTTTTTTTTTTCTTTTTTGCAATAATCCCCTGTGTATTTATACTAAAACAATTATTCGCCTCAGGCTCAGTGATTCTCGGTGAATATTCACTGAGAATCACTTCGCCTTCGGCGAATAATTGTTAAATATTACCATAACCCTAATATCAGTATATATTACCTATAACCCTAATATCAGTATATATTACCTATAACCGTAATATCAGTATATATTAACTATAACCCTAATATCAGTATAATTATATTACCTATAACTCTAATATCAGTATACGTTACCTATAACCCTAATATCAGTATATTCAATAGTGAGAGGAATGAACTGTTAGTCTTGAATCTAAAGATCACATCAAATATCTTGGCATTACAACTGATAAACATCTCTGGAAAGCTCATATCGATACTGTTGCTACCAAAATCAGTAAAATTATTGGTCATATTGGAAAATTACACCACTTTGCTCCACAACGTGTACTTGTAAATGTCTACCAGTCACTAACCTAAACATTACTTAACCTAGGAGCTTGCTTCCTGGGGCCATGCACTGAAGACGCATATGAACAAAATTTTAATTCTGCAGAAAAGAGCACTTCACATAATTTATCTCAAGACATCTTTGGCCACATTCAGAGATAATCAATATATCTTTGGAAATCTTCGCCAATTTTTATAAGCTGTCTGAGCGTCCTTTGGTAATGTTCCAGTGTCTGGGGAATTTGGATGACTTCAGAACAAAAACACTGTTTATTTAAAAAAGGTTGGTAGAAAAGTACATTGCTTACCTCAATGGGACAGTCACCCACACATTTTGACGTAAAACCCTGGGGCAGTGTGTTGCTTTTCCACAGGGAAAAGTGCTTTCCGGAAAGGGCCACGTGGCCTTCTTGACACTGAGTGCATTTCGTACCATCTGAGTACTGTCCTTTGCTACATGCTCGGCACTTAACGGTTTTGCCGTCATCGCTATAAATCTCAAAGCCTGGTTGACATTTACATAAAACTTTTCTTGAGGACAAAGGTTTTGAATCTAGGGGCTTACAGAGAAGTCTGCCATTTAAACCTGAAAGGAAGAATTAAAAAGACTGTACTCAAACCAAACTTAGTTTTTGGGCAGCATCATTTAACAAAAACTAGATGAAAACACAAACAAAAAATTACATATGATTTCAATAATACAATGATAATAACAATAGCAACAACAACAATAACAATAATATTTAATAACATAATTACATAATTATCAGTTGTTATGCATTATTGACTATGTTTGATTGGTCAAGATGGCACATTGGCCAAGTTTTTTTTTTTTGCAAGATGCAATCTCAGCCAGTAAAAATACAAAAAAGAAAGAACCCAAGATACAGCCATCGTGACCAAGCAAGCTTGATCAATACAGGATTTATAATAAATTAGTCATTTGTTTTGCTTTGTTTCCTGGTACAAGGCAGGGAATCTTTCCAATCAGAACCGAGGATTCACCTTCAGGCTTGAACAGGAATCAAACCCATTTAGTACTGAAATTCCCTAAAACATGTTATGGTTAAACAAGTGTTTTGCTCTTTCAATAAATTCTTTGTTTGCATTTCAGACATCAGTGGTATTTAGTTAAATAATTTTTTTTTTCAGTTTTTGTCTCTTCAAGTTGAAAAACTACATATATGACAACTGAGATTTTTCCTTCACTGTCTGCACTTAAAGGCCTAGAGAAGCAAAATCACTCACTGATATGTATTGACAATCAACCTTTCTTATTATTCCAAGCAAGAAAGGCTTGTAAGAGGGAACTTAAGCTTAGAAAAAAAAACATGGATGTCAAGGCCCCTCTTACAACAGGCTCACAAAGTTCACAACAAACTTTTTTTAGCTTTGAGGTTGTGGGAGTATGTCTCTTTTCTCCAATATGCAGCATACCATAACATAAGAAAATGCCATACCTGGTCGAACACTCACTGACAGAGTCCCATATTGTGACAAAAGTATAATAAATGAGGTGGGGATAAGGGCTGGGAAAGGGTACATTTAACATTTTTCCTACCTTTAACAGTAATGTATTTGGGATAAACCATGGTAAAAAAATTTCCATCTTGTTCTATTGAACATGTACTAAGGTTGCCAGGTGCAGCTATGATGTCATTATCTGTGCAATTTGGCAAAGGGCTGCAGGTGAAAGCTCCTGGCATGGAGAACGTGTTTGCTGGGCAGGGAAGGCATTTGGACTGACCTGCATGTGAATACAAGAGAAATAAGGTACCAGGGAAAAATTAATGAACTTTCAATCTGTATATTCCTAAATGTTACATGAAAAGAGACATTATTTGGATAAACAATAATCATTATTTCATCATCTGCCCTATAAGAACAAAATGTTCACTTAGCAATTATCCTTGACATAAAACTAACCACCAATACCACCACTGAACAACTGACATAAGAAATCAATTAGAAAAAGTTGAACATATGCAGTGTCAAGTTCTTGGTTCAGTTTATCCAACCCAGTTGTAAAAATTAAATAACTTGAAAATCCTTTTGAAACTACCACAATCAACACCATCTATTAAAACCTCTTGAAGTGCTGATAAAACAGACCTTGGAAACGACCAAAATTAATTATACTGATAGCAAGTAACTATTGCAACAAAACAAACATAACGTACAAAAGTATCAATGATCAATAATAAATAAATAAATAAATACCCGGTAGGTTTTTGAAGTGTTATATCGATAGGGTGGCTCTTTATCCAAGTGCTGTTTCAGGGTTGAGTTGGAATTTGGAAGTGTTAGTTTTTATTGAGGGAGAAAAACCAGAGATCCCAGAGAAAGACCCTGGGAGCAAGGAGAGAACCAATAAAAAACTCAACACACATGAGACAGCAGGAAGCAAACCCGGGCCTCAGAGGTGGAAGGAAATTAGTGTTCTCTCCCACCATTTTGCCAACCATGCTCCCCAAATATGGGGGCCATCACAGGGAAAGGTCTAAGACACAAGCATCTTCCTACCTTTTTGGGGCTGGTATTGAAAATGTGAACAAGGAGTACAGCGTGAGGATCCATTTACATTGCTATAGTAACCAGGGGGGCACTGACTGCATGTCACATTTGGTTCTACTGTTCCGATCTAGAAAAGTACATTTTTAGGTTAGCCAAAATCAATAAACAAAATAAATTGATTTGGGGATAAAACTATCCTGATTGATTTATACTAAAGGTAAGATTTTAATAGACCAATGAACATTACATAGCTTGATATTGTGAAAATTATAATTATCATTTGTGTTCACTTAGTATGGGCAAAATTATCAATAATTATTTGATATAAAATTATTGATCTTCTTGCCACTGAAAAGTTACAATATTTTGCTCAGACTGATCAAATGATTATATAATATCAGTTTTATAATTATAAACGGTAGAGGGTCTAAAGCATTTGCTGGGTTCAGCCCATTTAATTCACAAATATTAAATAAGCAAAAAACTCCAGTAGAAATTTCAAGGCAAGAGATGAAACTGCTCAAGACCTGTAGAATCTGTGAATTGAAGGTGAATTGAAACTATAAATAAATTAAAATCTATGATTTGAATTACCAGGCTGATAGATCGAATGAAAACCTTGTCTGTAAATGACTCGACTGATGGAAAACTGAAGCATCTTTTGCGATATACCCACTTCAAGGTATGTGTTCCCTAAAAAGACAATTGCAAAATATAGTATAACTCTTGCAAACAATGCAACTTAAAATAATTATTACAGTAGTACCACTCTAACAAGAAAAATACTGTAAACAAACAAAATTCTAGGCTTACCAGAAGTCTGCATGGTCCAAATATAAGCAAACAACAGTATGTATACATAAAACTGTGAGTAGTCTGTCTTTTTGCCTCAGATCTTCAAGTGCCAATAAGATATAAAAGGGATTGTAACATTGCTGTCTAGTATTTTGCATCTCATTTTCTTAGGATAAAAGCTGTTTCATGCAGCACATCCTCTGAGAGTAATGGTAAAGTATTGCAGCTAAGCAAGAATCAAAAGCAATACTGTTCTAAATACCTCCTACTTACCTATTTCGAGGTCTGTACTGTAAGTTATGGACCAAGTTTTTTTTTATCAGATTTATGGCCAAGACGCACAAAAACGAGGATTGAGAAAACAAGGTTTGTCAAATAGTTTATTATTACGTCTCAAAACAAATTCTTGAATTTAGAGGGCCGTACAGTAAAGTACGGCCTGCTAAATTGTCCAATCACAGTGCATGTACTAACTGAGAGATATAATAAAGCACTTTAGTATGCCATAAATTAGAGTAGTCCAGCAAACACAAAAAAAACTGCTAAAACAAAACACACTACAACATATATACATTGTTCCTTTTGCAGGAAGAAACTTCAAAACTTTTTGCTGATAACTAAATTATACTAGATATATGCTATTACTTACAATGGTAAGGTTGTATGTGGCGGTTGTCCAGACAAATTTAGTTCCAGCATAGTTCAACAACAGCTTGTTGTCAATAAAAAATCCTAATCCATCACAGCCCAGGTAATTAGGACTGCGACACTTGCGACCATCAACTCTGTAATCAAAGCTGACCTTACTTTCTGGCATGACAAATTTCTTTGTAGTCAATAACACAGAATTTAGACATCTTGATTTGCCATTTTCTCCAGAATCAATTGTTATGTTATCAGCTGGAAAAGGATGTAAATTGAGAGAATTAAAATCTGAAACACACAGTCAGAAACAATTTAACTGCATGTTCACAAAGCTAGGAATGCGGGAAACCCTTGAACTGCTGTAACCAGGTAGCATTAATTACTGGATCAAAGGACAGATTTTTCAATATGCAGAGATTGCAGGAAGGGGCTATCCATTGTGACTTAATCACTTCAAGTTGCTTTACCACATTAGGGTTTGAATGGAAACAAAAGGATGAAAAATATTAATGTTTTATCTGGATACTTACCACTAGCTTTCCATGGTTGACAAGATTTTAAATAGTTTCGTGAATTGTCACAAAAGGTTATAAGGCCTGAGCTTTCTGGTGGAGTAGTGCCATTGTTGGTCCAAAGATGCCAGTCACTGATGATTTCTCCGCCTGCACCATACTTGCCTGGCAAACAAGGCACACACATGCTATTGTTCAATTGCCCTGAGAGTCCTTTTCCAGGAGGGCAATCACAAGGGATACCATGTACTGGAGGCGGTGGTCCTTTCCCTCCTGAACTGCATCAAGTTACAATAATAATTATTATTACTAGTATTTAGTTGAAATAAGAATATGCTGTGTGAATTCTAAAAATTCTAAAGAGTTTTTTTATGTATTTATTGCAACACTCAAAGAATATGCATCTTTACAATATCTCACATAACTTGGACTTTTAACATTAGTAAAACTGCTTACAGTACAAAACTACTGGTAACACTTCTTACGATACAGTACCAGCACTGGCTACTTAGAATACAGTATTTACACTAATATTTTATTAATAATCACTGATCAGTTGTTCTATAAACTTCTTTGTTTGCCTCACACCATTGTAACTTTGAAGCAGATTGCACAGATTATATCAGTTTATTTTTGGCAAAGTTCAATCCAGTTTCATATAGCCTTTTCTAAATAAAGTACAGTAATGTAAGAGAGAAAATGGATTAAAGTAATCAAGGTTAAGACAATCACATTCCCCAAGAAATTGCACTATTAATAGCAATTAAGTGACCAAGGTTTGATGCACAGGAATTCCCCAAAATTGAAGACAAGTTTTATGAAACAAACATGTATATTTCTACTACCAGTAATCGCAGATTAAAGTGCATCATCGCCTTAGGGCCCTAGGGAGCTGTATTGGTTTCCATAATGCATCTTAATCTTGGCATACTCAGCATGAATCCTTGGTATGCTGGATGGATGCTATTGAGACGTTTCAAGATGTTGCAGATTTGGAACAGCAGACTGAGAACCTCTTTTCTCGATTTGTAGCTTTGGGAATATGCACAGGATACTCACGAACACAGAGAACAGCCAACGACTCAATGGATGATTTGCCAGTAATCGGATCCTGTTTTATGCTCATTGGATT
Source organism: Ricordea florida (assembly GCA_949710005.1). Classification (NCBI taxonomy): domain Eukaryota; kingdom Metazoa; phylum Cnidaria; class Anthozoa; order Corallimorpharia; family Ricordeidae; genus Ricordea; species Ricordea florida. Next base: position 35,222,849 of record OX453273.1, read on the forward strand.
CTGGTATCGCTAGGGGGCAAACATTGCAAGTCGCTAGGAGGAAATGCATAGCGAAAAGTTGTTTACACGTCAAAGAAAATGATTTTGAAGAGAGATCAAAGCTTGTTCGTCTCTTTTTTTATCGGATATGGGTCTCAGCAATGTAGATAAATGGAACGGGTAAGTTTTTTGTTTAAGTAACTCAATGTGAAATATACATGCTATAGTCTACCCCCTTTTTTGCGTAAGGTTTATTGTGAAATTGGCATTCCCTAATGGTCCCAAAATATTACAAAACAAGAAGACGCCTGAAGGCGTTTATGCGGGATGTGTTGGTTTCAAATTGCTGACGCAGTATGTTTTTTTGCTGATTGTGCGATCATGGATATCCATGGTGCAATCCAACCTGACTTGCACCTGATTCGGGGTTACAGCCAATAAAAATCACAATTTTTTCGGGACGGGCTCGGGATACGGGAAAGTTAAAAAAACAAGGCAATTTTTGACTCCCAAGATGACGAAAGGAATGCGCTACCGGATTTTATACGCTGGCTGACTGTGTCATCCCGCGTAATTAGGTATAAATTGTGAGCAAATAACTCGATGAAGCCTTTCTGTTGTATTTACGTGTGTACAGGCTGTTTTTTTCTAAGCTCAGTACTACAAATAATATTGGAAATATACCCAGTGTCATGTGACCAGTATCAATCATAATTTGTGCTGTGTGCTAGGGGCTGTGACAACAATCGAAGAAGCACAAAAAAACAAAAGGTCGTCCCCACGTTGGAATATTAAGATTCTACTTGCCCAAGAATAAGAAAGATATTTTGTCATGGGCCAGAGAGATCAATCGTGATCAGTTTAAGCTTACAACAAATGCGAAGGTCTATTCCAATCATTTCGTACAAGGCTACAGAACCTCTGAATGTCCTACACTAACTTTTCCTCAATCACTGCCTTCTTAACCTGCAGATTTTGTGTTTCTCATTGCTGGTTTCAACCCTCCAAAGAGCTTTTTACCACAATTGCTACTAATCTCGCAATCTGATTGGCTAATTTGCCCTTGCCTAGAGTCTAGACAATGCTGCTCACGTCAATGTGTCACGCAAAGCAATAGCCAATCAGAAACGCTCATTGGAGAATAAACCAATCAGATTGCGAGAAAGTTATAGACAACGCTTGCTCTTTCTTTGTGTCACGATTTTGGTCACGCTCTGAAAAAAAAAAACATTTTCTTTGACAACGTCAAAATGTAATAAGGGTAAGTTTGATTTCTTTGACGTTTTTTAACGTGGCTATTGTGGTAAAAAACAAAAAACAAAATTTGTTGTGAACAACATTTTGACCACTGTGATGACCACTGTGATGACGCGTACTCGTTGTCGATAACAGTACAGACAACGCTAAACCACATTCGATTTGTTAAAAACAATTTCCATCTCTTCTGACAACTACTAATCTCCGTTTATAAGGTAAATTTCCAGCCATAGTTCGTTTTAAGAAGATGTCACTAATAACAAAATAACCTGTACACAATTACTACAACTGGAAATGCTTCATTTAGTTTTTTGCTCACGATTTATACCTAAAAGCGATGTCAATCTTACAATAAACCTTAATAAGCAAGCCAGGAAGTTTATCACATTTCACGGTTATTCAAACAAAAACTTACACTTTCCTCGTCTCAACATTGCCCAGACGAATTTCTGATAAAACAATGGCGAAGAAGTGTTGATCTCTCTCTAAAGTCGTATTCTTCGACGGGGAAACAACTTTTCGCCTAGCGGCTTGCAATGTTTGCACCCTGGCGATCCCAGAATCCATTGAGCATTATACGGGATCCGCTTACTGGCATATCACCCATTAGGAAGAGGCCCTGTTAGGAGGGGTACTTGATGTCGCCCGTCTGAATTTCAAACCTTTTCATGTCGTAATCGTTTCATGTCGTGTCGGAAGGTTCAGAGGTAGCTGTCGTAATTTCGCGTGAGCGGCTCGTCGTTCGTCGTCATTTTAGCTCCTTCGTGTCGCCGTTTCAGAGCCATGTCGGTATTTACCCGTAACAGGCCCTCTAGGAAACGTCTACTTCGTCGACACCGCTTTACGTTGGGTTTTGAAACGACATACAGTTTTACCAAAAAAGGTTCTTAATTGTTCTAATTTAAATTAAAATTGAAATACTTAGACCAAGAGGGAGAAACCCTGTTAAATGGAACAATTTCCATGGTACAGAATTCTTCTGTTTCGATTTATGTCCCATTAACAACAATGGCTTTAATTCTATAATATAAATCGAACTTCTACGGTTGCATTAAACTTAATTAACTAAGTTTCTAAATCTCCATACGAGTCCAAGCGCGGCACTTTGTTCTACAGTATTTCCCCAAACGCTTAGAATTCTTAGCTCACCAATGAACAATGTCTCTCATCAGTTTATATATTTTGCAACAATTTTGATATGCTATGTACTTTGTTCACAACTCCAGATACACATAACCCGGGAATGTATACACGTACATTACACACGTTAGCTCGTCATCATTTAGCTGCTAACGTTTTGCGAAGCCTTAAAAATAATTCTAGAAAATTCCATGGCGATCGTCCATGCCCATAAAGATCTAATGCGGGTTTTCACAGAATGCTTGTGTAGGCCGAATATTTAACACGAAGCATCAGAACTGCACTGAAATATTACATAAGCACAGTGGAGATGTGCAAACCCTTCTTAAATTTACCAAAATTGCTGCTCCCTTATTAACATGAGAACAAACTTCTGAATGCCAAAATGCTGGAAATAACAATTTTCAAAAATATATACTGTACATTAAGACGGCAAAGAAGTAATAAAACTTACCAAGGGGAATTCAAGTAGTAAACTATAGAGCGTGTCCGTGTTTTCGTGTCGCATGGCAGGATCAGCCGCTTAAAATCGCACTGACCGTCTACAGTGCGCAGCGACAGTGATAGTAAGATAAAGATTGATGCAAAAACTCCAGCAAAACATACCGCCATGTTCATCACTCTCGTCTGAGTGAACAACAAAAAGTCAAACCGGAAGAGGGGTTGGGTTTGTCGACCAATCACAAAATAAATTCGAAATTGTTTGCTATTTGGTTAGTCACGATTTCTTACATTCGCTGCCTCGCCTCTGATCTTGCATTAGATTTCTTTGCGTTTAAAGCTGTAAAGGACGTACAAGGCCCATCTTTCACGTGCTTGAAAATTCTTGCGTACTAATACTTGACGCGTTTTTTTTTTTAATTTTTTTTTTTTTTTATTTCATTTCACAAATACAGTTCTGTTTACCATCGACTGGCAGGGTTGTAGCACTTGAGCGGTGGGCAAATAAATAAAACATAGCTCAAGTTTGCAGGTCTGATCTGTCTAGAGGCGACTTTGCCAGCAAATACAACGGCCTCTCTTCGCAGGCGGTCCAAGTTGTTCTTGATGGAGGGCGAAACTCGATCGAGTCGATCACCCAACCTCGTTCTCAGGGATCTCTCCTACTCGGCCCCAGTAGCGAGAGGGAAACGCTTCGATGGCCGAGTAGGATTGGTACACGAGGGCCGAGTAGGATTGGTCGATCACCAAGTCCACAGCATAATTATATCAAAGAAAACGTCGTCACCCTACCCCTACTCGTCAGCTCTTGCTCGCAATGTTTAGAATCCCGTCGTGCCAAGGGACGCTACCAAAAGAACACGAAAGACTTCAGAAATGGCGGCGTAGACATGGAGTTCATGGGAACTTTTCGGGAGACAGCTGTCTTTTCATCAAATCTTTAATGTCTAGAAGGCCATCTCCGCTTTGCTTGGGATAAAGTAGGTATTAGGGTAAATCACTTGTTTGTTGGTGGGCAATATTTATGGCTTTGTCAACGTATTTACCGTACGACATTGATTATCTTACCCTCGATATCGATATCTATGTACAAGTGTTAGGTGAGTCAGTACCTGGCGATTAATACGGATTATGAGAAAGAACTAGGAAGTTATCTACTTTTTTGTTGGGTATTTACGTTGCTATCCTCCCGTCCTAATTATATATTTGTCGGTTTCATGTTGTAATGTCTCGTCGGTCATTGTCCAAGGAAAGAAATAACAGTACCAAAATAAAACAAGAATATACGTGTACATACCTGTACATCAAGTATCTGATTTCGAAGACGAAAAGAATGGCGAAATTGTATTTTGTTCAACCCGGCCTTTTTAGTTCTGTGTGTAAGAGCTGGTTTGATGGAAGTCGATTGATAGTTCCCAAACTATAAAAATTAAATGCATGTATATGTAGCTGCGGTTTTGCATCCCCAGGCTCAACTTTTGCCATCAGATTTTTAGCTTTGCAACTTTGTTTTCCTTGCACAGTTATGATGTTGAAAACGAGAATTTCTTTTAATCCTGTCGTAATAGGGAATTGCCCTTGACATCTTCATCTAGTGATTAAAGTGCCTATGAAGTAAAACTTTTTTTGCACAATTTGCTTGTTTATGTCTTAATGAAGCCGAATTTGTGAATTTAAGCGATCAGAAGAACATTCGTCAGGGATGTAAATAAGGGAAAATAGATTGATAGGTAATTTGCTTGGGCGTAAAATTGTGGAGGGGGAGGGGGGGGCGGTAAAATCGAGGGAGGTCTCAGCGTTGGTTCTCGCCCAGTCTCCCTAATCCACCGACACGAGCATCTGCAGTACAAGTTGCACAGCGGTTCAAAGACACCGTCATTACCGGTACCATTATGGATATTTTCAAGGACTTTATTAACAAAGAACATCTCGATTTACTAGAAAACCTGAAGGAAATGAGAACTTAACTCCTAGAAACTTCAGAGAGTTTGACGGTTGATGGCTTCCAAGATCTCTCGTCTGTCTTAAACTGCTATCTTACCATGAATATGCTGGTGAAACTGGACCAATTTGAGGAGAAACTGAATTTGAGACTGTCACTTTGACTTTGCATTTTTTCCCATTAACAACGGCTCTTTTAAGAGCCACAACACCGATAAAGGCTATGTCCAATGTATTATTATGTCCAGATAATATTTGATTTGATTCTTGTGAAATTTTATTATTTTATTTCATTCTTGGCTGGCAATTTTGATCGGTAATTACCGATCACCGGCCGTTATTTCCATCTCTGTTCGTTTCGATATTTCGGACCTCAAAGTCTGGATTTCGTAAGCCAAAGCGGTTCTGTTTTTCCCTCGGCCAAAATGCTAAGATTACACAGGAAGGAAGAAGAGCAAAGAGGAGAGGAATGAATTATTGTGCGGCCGGTGGCCCCAATAAAGTGAACTATTCCAATAGAACTGGAACACCGGGGATATCGATGTATTACTTCAGTTTGGTTTTCAAGTGGTTACAGTATTTTAAGTTGATATTACTATTACTTATTCTTAGCTCATAACTTTCCCTCTTTGCTTCCTTTTTGATGGATAGCGTGGCACACCTTAGTGTCTTTGAGAAGGTTACATGTTATTTATAGGCTTAATTAATGAGAAGTAATGGTTGCTTCCTAAGCCTTAAACCCAGCACTATCTGTCTTAACCTTATAGATTGGTGTTTATTTGGGTCCCAGGTATTTAATGCTGGGGATAGCCCTTTCATGGACATACCTTTTCATCTAGAGCAAGTTGTAATATTTCAGGGTGCTTCATGTTTAGACCAGAGGAGCAACTGCAGAATACCCCTGCACTGGAAGTGAGGGTGTGAAAGATATATTACAAAGAATAGTCGTAGTTCCAGGGTATTCTGCAGTCTAGCCAGACCAATATTAAACTGGGTCCGGCTGTGTGAACTTTCTGTAAGTCATGTGCATGTGCATGTTTAGTTACATATACCTTTCTATGCATTTGAAAGGTTATTTCTTCCTCACAGGGCTGTAAATTCTTAAAAGGGGTTCTTAACCAACGCAAAATTTTTAGCAGGTAGGGGTGTTCATCAAAACTTGCAATTAATGGATATAGACAGTAGCTGGTACAAATCTTTAGCATGATATTTGTAGGAGGTGTACATTTGTATGAAGTCAAAGTCTCCAAGAACAATAGACCATATTTCTATAATGGTTGGTTTGCTTTATCATCTGAATAGTGGTGCTTAACAAAAACTCATTCTTGAAGCTCTTGTTACAGTTCCTGCAATATTATTTTAACCGTAAATTTCACAGTTTCATCAATGTTCACGTATATCATGTTATTCTTTACATCAGCCATCCATTTAATCATGGGCTATGACATTGGCAGATTCCAAGGAGCAGTAGATGAAGAACTTGTTTGCACCATATGTGGTGGTGTTTTAGAAGATCCACTTCAAGCTCCAGCATGTGAGCATGCATTCTGTGCATCATGCATCCATGAATGGTTGAACCACCAACAGACATGCCCTGTTGATCGACGCAGTTTAACACCCCTACAACTTAAACCTGTGCCAAGAATTTTGAAAAACTTGTTGTCAAAGCTAACAATCCTCTGCGACAATTCAGTGTTTGGGTGTGATGGGATAGTCAGGCTTGATCATTTACAGTCACATCTTTCTCAGTGCGAGCACAATCCCAAGAGACCTGTTGCATGTGAACAAGGCTGTGGCCTGGTTGTGCCTTTTGATGAAATGCCACAACACAACTGTGTGCGTGAGCTAAATAATCTTATTCAGAACCAGAATTTTAAGCTTGCCCAACTGCAGGCACAGATAGATGACCAACGTCAGCAGCTTAATGAACAAAAACGGGAAATTCAAGCTCTCAAGGATATGATCCGTGCAATGAGAGTTATCAACCTACCACAGGCCTTACCTTTGTTACCAGCAAATCAGCTAGAACCTGAACACTATGACAATGAAATACACCAGTGGCTAGGGGGCTTACAGCAAGCAAGGGTAACTCGTTGGGGTGGTATGATATCAACTCCAGATGCTGTTTTGCAGGCCGTTATTCGTCGAGCTCTGGCAGACAGCGGTTGCCCTCCAGCAATCTTAAATGAGCTCATGGAAAATGCTCATGAGCGGAAATGGCCCCCAGGGTTGAGTACTCTGGAGACTCGGCAGTTGAACCGTCGACGTTATGAACAGTATGTATGTAAGAGAATCCCGGGCAAACAGGCTGTGGTAATTATGGCTTGTGAGAATGAACACATGGGAGAATCAATGACATTAGAACCTGGCTTGGTAATGATATTTGCTCATGGAATTGAATGATTCTGTGGTTTAAAACTACTAATCAGCAGCTGCTCCAATAGTTTTCTGTAGAACGTCATGGCCATTCACAGGGAGAACCTTTGCCAATTCTACACAGACATTTATTGCTATCACTGACAGCTTTAACTAGCTGTTTGTCTTTATTAGAATTTCAGTAGATTGGAACATATCATCATACCCCTGACAGCTGTACGTGGATACCCTGACAGTTTTATTGTCTGCATCTAAGAGAGAAGAAATGGATTCTATCTTGAAAAGGTTAATCAAATTTTTCTCAGGTTTACTGCTGTGTCCCAGGGAAGCTGCTAAAGAATGACAGGGTCTAATCCTTGCTTCAAGAGTTAAGTTGCTGCTTAAGTCCAGTTGGCATTACAGGAACAGTGAAACCTTCTTGAGTTATATTTCTTTGATTCTAAAAAAAAAGATCCTTTCTTCGATAAAAACCAGTGCCCTTTCTCACTGGAAAACAATACTTGTCTTTTTATACATGCCAGACTTAAATTAGGTGTTGCATCAAACAATAGAGCACATTTTTGATAATTAAATTTCTAGGTCCATTAACTTCAACACTTATGAATATTTATCTTGAGAGAGTTTGCTGGAAATATCTCCACACAACCAACATTGCAAAAAAGCAAGCAAATTGTACAGCCAGGTTACACTGAGTAAGCAAATATCGTGGTCAATGACAGCTGTGTTGAAATATTCATTAGACCTGTTTCATTTAACTATCCAAACCAACTTTGGTGAGAAAGAATTGAAACTTTAATATAATAAAGTGATAAACAAAAACATATTTTCTATGTTATTCTTTTATTGTGGAGTACTAATAAATTCTATTCCTGCCATTGGATTTATCTATAGGAAAAGATTTAGCTTGCCATATGCATGGATACTTCCAAATCAAATATTGCTCAATATGTTTGTTATTTTTTTATCTTTTAACACTTTAAAATGCACTGGAGTCTCACTGCTGTGGCAGTAATTGCTAATGATTGTAAATCATTAGCATATATGTTGCAGGCAACAAATATTTGAGTTAATCTTATATTTAACTAGGTAATTGTCATTATTATAATACAAACTACTGTTTAAACCCTGTATATAAGGTATCTTTATTAAAAAAAGTTACCTACTATGATGGTAAAATTAAATAAAAACGTAAATAACCAGTAGCATGTACACAAGTACATTGGTTCTCATGGCGATTGTCAACTCCTAAATACACTTTCAACTCCCAAGTACATTTTCAGTTCCTAAGAACAGGTCTTATCTTTGCAACCACTTAAGCTGCGTACATAACTGCGACAATAGAACATTAGTCACAAATTAAATCCTTAGTTACTTTGTTGCAAAAATCACTATTCAAACCTTATAAAACTATTCAAGCTGGGATTATGTTGTGTACCTGGCCTGTCTGATACCAAATTTCAATACAATCTAAGAAAATGTTTCTTTCCTCCCCACCCTACTACTCCACCTCCCCATCCCCTCCTTCCTGCTCCCTTGCTTGAGTGCCTGCATGAAGCTGCAGCCTTTCGGTCAGCGGTAACTCACGTGAATCAAAATGGCGGATTTGCCTGCGAAAAATGCTTGGAGAGAGTCGCTCGATTCATTTGTTAGATACGTCTCCCTAAATCCCCAAGAGTTTCTTTTCTACGGTAGGTCATACGTTAAATATTTTTCTTTTTTATATTGCTTTTTCACTTAAAAAGCTAAGGCACCATTATTACGGATAGATGGATCTTGACTACAACTGCTGTAGTAACTCTTCATTTGTAGATAGACATTTTCGGAACTTAACATCTGCAAGCGCTTAGAGTCCTGTAGTGATCTCTACAAAGGATTCAAATGAGGATCTAGTAGGCATTTAGTAGGAGTAATTCTCATGCGTTTAGGATGGCATATTGAGGAAAGTTACGCTAAACCCTTTCGTTCAAGCTATGTATGTGGTCACAATTTTCTTGCAGTGGTGAACTTTACTCTATCACCCAGATGTGTACAAACAATACTTTGTTACTAAATTGTTAACAGTAGGTTCTGTGTATCAGTCTAAAATCTTATAGGGAATGATTTCCGCACAGGTCCCTACTTCATTATGCATGCTGTAGTTGAATTGTCTTGGGAAGTGCGCGTGCAAACATTTCTTGTACGGCTACAGCATGCATAGTGAAGTAGGGACCTGTGCGGAAATCATTCCTCTTATAGCGTTAATACTTCCCCCTAAACCTCGAACAAGAAAAAGCTAATCTTCTCGAGGTTATAAAATTTCTTTCATCGGAACCAGTATCAAGAGAAGCACAATCCCAAACCTCAACCGATTCGGCGAACAGTGGCATCTACATCTACTTTATTTCTTCGCAATGCCTTGCAGCATACAAGCGAAGGATTAAATAAAATATAAATATACAATATATATGACAACTAGAATAAATAGATTAAAACATAAAATATATAAAAATAGTCACAAATAATATTTACAAAAATAAAAACTTATTAAAATAATCTAATTTTGAATATTATTGAAATACCGAAGGACAGCATCTTTAAATTTAACAGCACTTGGCTGGCATACAACATTTTCGGGTAAGGAATACCAATCAATTATTGTTCTAGGGAAGAAGCTATATTTATAAGAATCTACACAGGCTTGAATTTGAGTAAAGGAAAGTTTATGCCTACGTCTCAACGATCTAGATTTTAACATCATTTCAGGTGGAATGTCAATGGCTATCTGATTATTTAATAAATTTTTATACATAATAGTAAGTCTATTTACAGTTCGACGTAGGGAAAGACTGTCCCACTCGAGTTCCTTTATTAGCTTTGATACACTCTGATAACGACTGTAGACACCAGTAACAAATCTTGCAGCTCTTCTTTGGATCTTCTCTAATTCTTCTAAGTTCTTTTTGGTGTGAGGACCCATGCTGCTGTTGCATATTCCATCTGTGGTCTAACTAATGACTTATACGCTTTATCCTTTACATCTTGAGAACACTTACTCAAATTCCTTCTAATGGCTTTCTTTGATATTTCAACAACATTTACATTCCACCTTAGGTCTTTCGAAAGATGGACCCCTAAATAAGGATGTTCATCTACTGGTTTCAATGCTACACCCTTGATATTATAGCCATGAACTAGTGGGCTTAGCTTCCTAGTTATTTTAAGTACGTAGCACTTCTTGATGTTGAAATTCATCTGCCATCTTTCAGACCATCTTATTAAGCTATTCAGATCTTCTTGAAGAATCTCTGCATCCTTCTGTGAATTTATACTCTTGTATAAAAGACAATCATCTGCAAAAAGTTTGATATCCGATACAATATTTTTACCAATATCATTGATATATAAAAGGAACATTAATGGTCCCAAGACTGGTAAACAGTTTCACGTAATAATAATCAACCAGCCAAGGAAAGTTCGTCTAAGGTGTCAAGCCAAGGTAAGAGGAAGAAAAACAAACCTGCACAAACTTCGCATTCTCATGAAAAATGCTGAACACACGCAATCTCAAGCCATATCAGAACCGCAACCGTCAAGTTCAAATTCGATCGAAGATGCGAAAACCAAACGACCTCTTGTGGTCATCGCAGGGGACTCCTTGGTTTAGAACATTCAAGGCTGGAAGGTCTCCAACAGCTGACAAATTAAAACTGTTGTCAAAGCTTTTATACCGGAACTTCTATTGAGGATGTGTTTGACTGCATCAAACCTACAATAAAACGTCACACCCCTGGGAAATTGTACTACATGTGGGAACGAATGACTTAAAGAACTGGGACCCCAGAAAAGTAGCGGAACAAATTGTTGACCAGGAGAATTTCAGATAAGCCGAGTCTCCTGAAACAAAGGTAATGGTGTTAAACTTATTACCAAGAATGGATGATCCCGGTTTAAACTCAAAGACTGAGCAGGTCAATAATATTCTAACAACATTTGCAAACCCAAATGAATGGAATATTATCTCTCATTCTAACCTTACTAGTAGTCATTTAAACTACCTATTAATTATTAAATAACTATTAATAAACCAACTACTCATATAGATGAGCTTAGAATCCTTCTAGGTAATAACGAAATAGATATCCCATCAAATAATGAGACTAAGCTTGATGAAACTGTTGAAGACAATGAGATCAATATCCCAGGGTATATCATAGTTAGACGAGAAAGAATTAGAAGCAGTAGTGGTGGAATAATTATGCTTCTATGTGAAAAGCTTAATAAATTTCACTGTGTGAAATGATTTAAACATGGACACTCTTGAAAACTTGTGTCTTTCGAAAGATGGACCCCTTAGGTCTTTCGAAAGATGGACCCCTAAATAAGGATGTTCATCTACTGGTTTCAATGCTACACCCTTGATATTATAGCCATGAACTAGTGGGCTTAGCTTCCTAGTTATTTTAAGTACGTAGCACTTCTTGATGTTGAAATTCATCTGCCATCTTTCAGACCATCTTATTAAGCTATTCAGATCTTCTTGAAGAATCTCTGCATCCTTCTGTGAATTTATACTCTTGTATAAAAGACAATCATCTGCAAAAAGTTTGATATCCGATACAATATTTTTACCAATATCATTGATATATAAAAGGAACATTAATGGTCCCAAGACTGGTAAACAGTTTCACGTAATAATAATCAACCAGCCAAGGAAAGTTCGTCTAAGGTGTCAAGCCAAGGTAAGAGGAAGAAAAACAAACCTGCACAAACTTCGCATTCTCATGAAAAATGCTGAACACACGCAATCTCAAGCCATATCAGAACCGCAACCGTCAAGTTCAAATTCGATCGAAGATGCGAAAACCAAACGACCTCTTGTGGTCATCGCAGGGGACTCCTTGGTTTAGAACATTCAAGGCTGGAAGGTCTCCAACAGCTGACAAATTAAAACTGTTGTCAAAGCTTTTATACCGGAACTTCTATTGAGGATGTGTTTGACTGCATCAAACCTACAATAAAACGTCACACCCCTGGGAAATTGTACTACATGTGGGAACGAATGACTTAAAGAACTGGGACCCCAGAAAAGTAGCGGAACAAATTGTTGACCAGGAGAATTTCAGATAAGCCGAGTCTCCTGAAACAAAGGTAATGGTGTTAAACTTATTACCAAGAATGGATGATCCCGGTTTAAACTCAAAGACTGAGCAGGTCAATAATATTCTAACAACATTTGCAAACCCAAATGAATGGAATATTATCTCTCATTCTAACCTTACTAGTAGTCATTTAAACTACCTATTAATTATTAAATAACTATTAATAAACCAACTACTCATATAGATGAGCTTAGAATCCTTCTAGGTAATAACGAAATAGATATCCCATCAAATAATGAGACTAAGCTTGATGAAACTGTTGAAGACAATGAGATCAATATCCCAGGGTATATCATAGTTAGACGAGAAAGAATTAGAAGCAGTAGTGGTGGAATAATTATGCTTCTATGTGAAAAGCTTAATAAATTTCACTGTGTGAAATGATTTAAACATGGACACTCTTGAAAACTTGTGTCTGGAAATTTGAAAGCCAAGATAAAACCATTCATTGTCGTCATGTGGTAATTAGACCACCAGACTCTCCTGTTGGAAAATTTTTAATTCTTTGAAACCTAAATTGGGAAACTTGATTCTGAAAATGTTGAATATAATAATCTTTTGGGAGACTTAAATTGTGATATGACTGCTACTGGCTATGACAATAACATGCACAAACTAATGAGTATCACTGATATATATGGTCTTCAACAGCTTATAACTGAGCCAACTAGAGTAACTTCTACCTCTGGGACTTTAATTGGCATAATTCTAACTAACTGTCCTGATACACTTGTGTGGTCAGGAGTTCGTCACATAAGTATCAGCAATCCTTGCTTGGTCTTTGCCTATAGAAAATTAACCATCAACGGAACTTCAAGTGGGTATAACGTTATCACCTACATGTATAGATACTTTCGTAAATACAATCAAGAAAATTTTTGTAATGACATTGCGTCTCAAAATTGGGACCCAATATACTGTTTAACCAATCCAAATGAAATGTGGGCACAATGGAAAAGGTTGTTTCTCTCTATTATTGACAAACATGCCTTCTTACAGACAATGCGTGTTCGTGCACATGGCTTGTCTTGGATTATGCCCGAACTAAAGAAACAAATGCATGATCATGAAGATATTCTAAAAATTGAAGCATGAAGACCAATGATCCTTTTTATTGTTCAGAATTCATAAAACAATGCAATTTGGTAAATAACAAAATTGGATAAGCTAAGCAAGAATGTTATCAAAATAGTTTTAACGTCCATACTAAACAGGGCGACAGGGACAATCTTAATAATTATCACCCAATGTCTGTTATCTCAGAAGTGGGAAAGGCCTTTGAAAGGATTGTCTATGATCAATTATACTCCTTAATATCTAGAAGAACACAACATCACTTGTAATTATCAATGGGAATTTTGTTCTATTCTTTCCACTGTAATGGCTCTGCTTGAGGCCACAGATACTCGGCAATACAATATTGACCTTGGCAAAATTATTTTTAGATCTAAAAAGCGCTTTTGATACAGTGGACCATGAGATCCTTTTATCTAAATTTACCATCTACAGAATAAAATTAACGGTATTACTCATCGATGGTTTCAGTCGTATTTAGAGAACCACACTCAAATGTGTTCCATCAATGGTTTCCTCTCCAGTAGTTGCACTTCAAGTTGTGATGTCCCTCAGGGCACGATTTTAGGCCCTTTACTATTTTTATTATATATCAACAATCTTTCCAATTGTTTGTTGAGCTGTGAGCCTCTGATGTACACTGATGACACCCATCTTACATATGCGAGCAACAATGCACACAACGTTCAGACGAGTCTAAACTCGAACTTAGAGAATGTTCACAATTGGTTGAGAGCAACTAAACTTACTCCAAATATGACTAAAACCGAGTTCATGTTAATTGGATCTGGGCAAAGGTTAAATTCTATGACAGTTTCCCCAACACTTGCAATTAATGATTTTCTAGTTATCCAAGTTTTTACTGCTAAATCACTTGGAGTTACCATCGATGATAACCTTGATTGGAGTAGCCATATGGAGAATATAATAAAGAAAGTCTCCTCTGGTATTGGGGCCTTATTTCCCAAGTGACCTTACACTTAATATATCAAGCACTAATACTCCCTCGTTTCAATTAATATTGTAATACCGTTTAGGGAAACTGTAGGATGACGTTAAGAAACAAACTTCAAAAACTGCAAAATAGAGTAGCCCCTGTAATGACATTAATTGATCATCGCAGTTATGTACACAAATTATGTACACTGTTATAACATTCTCAGACTATTATGCAGGCGTCAGTTACTTGTTTGAGCTTTTAGGATAGAAAAAGTTAACTCTCCGGCACAAAATTGATAAAGCCACAATGGTTTACAAATCTTAACATGGGTTGGTTCCTGAATACTTGCATTCTAAGTTAACAATCCGTGAAATGGCCTATAGCCTTAGGGACTCTGAGAATAAACTTGCATCCATTACCACGCACAAATTATTATGAAAATAGTTTTAGATACAGTGGTGCTATTCTGTGGAATAGTCTCCCTTGTATTGTGAGGCAAACAGAGTCCCTTAGGAAATTCAAGCGTCTTTTATTATTTTTATTATATCTTTCAGTTAGTACGCGCGCTGTGATTGGTCAATTTAGTGGGCCGTACTTCACTGTACGGCCCGCTAAAGTTTGTTTTGGTTGCCAAAATGACTCCAGAGATATAATAAATATCTTATTAACCTCGTTTTCTCGGTCCGTACTGTAAAATACAGATCCTCGTTTTTTCCCGTTGATTTATGGCCCAAGCGCGAAGCACTTGGGCCATAAATCGACGGGAAAAAACTCGGTCCGTATTTTACAGTACGGACCTTGAACTCCATTAATAAGAGGTATGTATTGTATAATGGTATATTTTATAGTTTTTATTTTATATTGCAAATAGTTTACAGTGATTGTATATTTAAATGGTAATGTAGATTTTTACCTGATGAATTGTTCGTGGACATATAAAGATTATCTATCTATCTATGTATGTATCTATCTATCTAAGCCATGGTAAGCCTTAAACCCATCTCTCAATGATCATTCGGATTTCAGACATGTTTGTGTTGCATTATTTGTCAGTTTTGAATCAAAAAATCCAAAGAGCTAAAAGACATTTTTTATCCTGTTCAATTTGTTGACAAAGAGTCAACCCGCACTTGTAAGCTATATTATCTGCCTTTTGTACCTATGAGTTTTCGTACTTTGCAGTACTATTTTATTCGCTTCAATTTGTCATCCCATGCCCAATTGCGTTTTTTGTCCACATTCAATCCACCAAAAAATATAATTGTAAAATTGAGAAAACTAAATAACCCAATCAAATTGGTTTTAGTATTATGACATACTCACCAGGAAATACCCACCTCTGCTCAACATGTAGTGGTCATGTCATTGTGGAAAATGCAGGTTGTTTACGACACAATGGAAGCAGGACGCTGCCAAGTATTTCCAAATATTATACTTTACAGGAAATACCGAATCTGGACAAGTTGTGAACCCATGTTACACTTTTCACATCTTACAGGTTACTGCTTGCAGTTTAAAAATTTTTCCCAATTTCTTTTATTTCACAGTTTTCTTGATTTTAACTCCCTTGATGGTTATTAGTGGTATACTGTCACTGAAGCTAGCAAAGCATATTGAACAGAATGAAAAAGAAAAGAAGAAGAAAGGTTGGTGGATAGAATATAGTTTTGAAATCAAATTAGTTCAAATTAACTTTGTAATTTCCACCCAAATTTGACCTTTAGAACTTCCTAATATATGAGACACTGTAGCTCCTTTGACAATACGTATGCATTATTGACCAAGCTTGTTCGATGAAAATGGCTGCACACTGGCCAAGCTCTTTTTTGTGTTTTATTGACTCCGACTAAATCTTGGTCAATAAAAATGCAAAAAAGAACAATGACAATGTGCAGCCATCTTGACCGAGCAAGCGTGGTCAATAAAGGTTTTACTATATGGCCATTTTGTTTTGCTTTGTTTGCATGATATCTCAGGACGTCCCTAGTGGGCAAGATAGGTTCATCTTGCCTGCTTGGGTAGCCAATCAAAACTTAGGATTTGCCTCATTTTGTTTGCTCACAGAACTTGCCACGTTAAAATTGTTATTTTAAATTTCACCCTTAGCTACAAGGCAGGCCAACCTAGCAAAGTCAAGGAAAAGAGTGAAAGCAAATTGACTCATTAACAATGGAAACCATTATACATGTCAGGATATCTTGAGGTGCTGTCAGCATAGCTATAAAATAAACTATAGTTCTTACGGTAGCAGTTCATCAACCCACTTTTTTTAGTATAGGAAAGACTGTCAGTTTAGAAACGAATCAATCCTCTCAAAATGCTGGAAGTCTTTTTTTTTTTCATGCAATCCCAGTTGCAAAAACAGTTTTAAAATAAGAGGTGCAGTAAGTGGTTATGCTCCTCACTTTAGGGATATCAACTTTGTGTTTGTGCGGGAATTGAGGACGGTCTGTAGACTCATCTGGTTTTACAGACCCTAACCAAATACAGTTGAACCTCTTCACAAAGGCCACCCAGGGGACTCAGGAAAGTGGCCATTGTTGAGAGGTGGCTGTTGTGAGGAGGTGACACACTTTGACTTTTAAAAAGTGCTTATTATATCACCTAGAAATTCCAATCAGAAACACAATTAGACTATACCTGTAAAAAAAGAAACCAAGATTTAATGTTCAGAAGAAAAAATATTAACAACATAAATACCTCTTATTAATCGAGTTCGAGGTCCGTACTGTAAAATACGGACCGAGTTTTTTCCCGTCGATTTATGGCCGAAGCGCGCGGGCCATAAATCGACGGGAAAAAACGAGGATCCGTATTTTACAGTACGGACCGAGAAAACGAGGTTAATAAGATATTTATTATATCTCTGGAGGCATTTTGGCGACGAAAACAAACTTTAGCGGGCCGTACAGTGAAGTACGGCCCGCTAAATTGACCAATCACAGCGCGCGTACTAACTGAGAGATATAATAATAACAAGTAAGGACTGTACAGCACAGGAAGTACATTGGTTTTTGAGACCTCTAGGGTTTTGTGTACACCATTCATCAGCTGTGGTTTATTGAGTGGTCATTGTCAAGGGGTTATTTTGGCAGTTGGGATGCATTTTAGTTGTTGTTGCCATTGTGGAGAGGTGGCCACTATAAAGAGGTTAAAATTAGCGTGAATGTATGGACTGTCCACTTGGAACAAAAAAAAGTGGATGTTGTGGAGAGTTGGCCATCGTAGACATGACTAGCTCTTGGTGGAGGTTGAACTGCCTAAGGTTAGTAGTTTGCTCACTTGTCTTCCAAGGAATCAATAGAAAAACTACTGCTTGGCTTTGGTTTTTAAAGGAATCATAGCTGTGAAACAAGTAAAAGTATATTGCATTTTTTATAAACCAATTAAAATACACCTGGGCTCACAGCATGCCTATAACTATACCATTCATTTTTCTATCATACAAGTACAAATTTTTGTGTCGAGTCCATACCCTTTATATACTATTATCTCTAAAAACGAGATATTCAATATTGTCTGTAGAATCTTTATTGTACAAGGTCACCGTGGCTGTTCTGGGGAACAGCCGTAACACCTGCTTTGTAAAATTACTAGTGACCCCAATGCATGCATCCAATACATTACGTAACTCAATGCCTATGTTACTACATCATCATTTTCAAATGTAGCACTTAGTGAGATTTACCTATGAAAGACACTGTGAAAAAGGTAGTTGCTTAACTTGTGTGCTCATGTAAGATCATGTATCTTTATTAGTTACTGGATACAAAAATAAAGATTTAGGTGGTCGTATACTCTTAAAAATGGAAATTTGCTTGTATTTCTTACCTGCTGTCTGTACTTGTGTTAGAGCAAGTGTAGGTGTATAAAGCTGCTTTGTCATAATTAAGCTACTGTAAAACAAATTTGAAAAAAAAAAAACTTGGATACCTCTCTATCACTATTCGAAGTTTTAAGAACTTGGTACAAAAATGCGTAAAAGGGACTTTCTAAAAACAAAAGGCCGGACAGAGTAAAGATCAGTCCAGGTGGGCGGCCTTCAGGTTTCAAGTTAAGTGGCTGCTAACCTAGTTTTCAAAAGAAAAGATCTTCGTAAAACATGGCAGCTAATTAATGAATTTAGCTCTCGCTAACACAAAAAAAGGTATTGCTGAAATCACTATTGGATGAAACAAAATTAGTTGTGCACCCGAAATGCCTGAGGCCTTCAATCACCATTTCGCAAACGTGGGGCATGATTTAGCCGAAGACATCTCCCGGGCTGTCAACGAACCAGAATATTATGAATGAATGAATGAATGAAGGACTTTATTAAAGTGTCAATAGTATTTAGCTTGAAAAAACTAATTGGGGACACTATCTACACATTAAAATATACTTTAGCTACATAAAGTTAAAATTATTTAAACTTTAAAAAACTTTCAGAATATCAAATATAAATAGAATATAAAAAATTAATTACGAATTAAGAAATTAAGGCGGCCTAGCAACATATGTCACAGTTTCTACAATTATCTATCAAGAGTGATAGGTCTTTGCTCTTAATACTGTTTTTAAAACTTTTAAAATTAGGATTCTCTCTGTCACTTTGTTCTAATTTGTTCCAAAGATGGGGCCCAAAATATCGTAAAGAATGTTTTCCATAGCGTACTGTGCGAAAACGTGGAATATTAAAATCAGCGTTCCTCAGATTATATCGTTTCGGGGCAGTATTAAATATCTCTGTTATATAAGTGGGCACAAGTCCGTTTTTTACTTTATACATGAAAATGGCGATGTTTTGTAACCGTTGTTGGTACAGACTTGGTAGACCTGCTCTTGTTAGTAGCTCGCTGTAGGTCTCCGATTTGGATTTAAAGACTGCCCTGAGTGCCCGCTCTTGAATTCTTTCCATTTTCTTCTTATCGGATGATTTGCAAAAGTGCCATACAATATCACAATATGTAAGGTGGGGCAAAATATTAGACTTGTACAGCTGTAACTTTGCAGACCATGGAATTAAATTGCGTAGTCTCAGTAAGACCCCAACCTTACAGCTCGTTTTCTTGCAAATATCACTGATATGTTCACTGAATGTCAGTTTGTTGTCGATGGTTACGCCAAGAATTTTGAGATAATCAGATGATTTGACTTCATGTCCATCGAATTTCATTGTCAATTCATACCCAGGGCTTTTCTTGGAAGGTTGTGGATCAATAGTAAAGATCTGGTATTTCTGAGGGTTGGCTTGCAGTAGGTTCTCCTTGTACCATTGTGACACTGCCTCTGTTTGTCTCCTGAGAGTTTGGGTGCTCTTCACTATATCATTATCACTGGTGTATATTTGATGGTCATCAGCATACATAAATAGATTAGCAGACTGCCTGTGTAGTGAGAGATCATTTTGGAACAAGTTCCAGAGTAGAGGCCCGAAGGAGGAGCCTTGTGGACACCCCCTTTTTTGTTCTTTCCATGCGCTGTGTGCTTCCTGTAGTTTGACTCTGTTTCTTCTACGCTCAAGAAAGGATCGCATGAGATTCTGTGATGCTTCAGAGAAGCCATATGCTCTAAGTTTTTGAATCATTAGTGCATTATTTTGAATCATTATCTCAACCCTACTCACAAAACATTCTCCTTTATCAGCTGTAGTCCTCAAATTACTGGAAAATCTTGAGGTCAAGAAAGTGACTGGTCTGGACAATATGCCTTCCAGCCTACTCAAATTAACCGTACGCATTTCGGCACCGTTCTCTTTGTTCTGGTATAGTTCCTTTAGACTGGAAGTTAGCCAGAGTTACCCCAGTTTTTAAAAAGTGCAATAGAGAAGTTGTCAACAGTTATCGGCCAATTTCGATTATCCCTGCCGTTGCTTAAGTTTTTAAAAGAATAATCTATGATCAATTTTACAAGTACGTTAATGATAACTGTCTTTTAGCTAATTGTCTGGCTTCAGATCACTTCATGGTACACTAACAGCTCTGCTTGAAGCTACTAACAGCTGGTCTGTCATTATAGATAACGATTTCATCAGTGGGGTAATTTTCATTGGTTTTAAAAAAGCGTTCGACGCGATAGACCATAAGATCGTTTTAAGCAAGTTGGTCAATTACAGAGTTGAACATGACGCCTTTAAGTGGTTTGACTCTTGCCTCAGCTATCACCCTCAAAAGTGTTTAGTTAATGGCGAGCTGTCTGGTGCACTTGCCGTTACCTGTGGAGTCCCCCAGAGAAGTCTTATTGGCCCGCTTCTTTTCGTGATATACATTAACGACTTGCCAAACTGTCCAACTAAATCCACACCTCGATTGTATGCTGACGACACAAGTATCAGGATTGCTGCCAGTGGCTTATCGGAGCTTGAAACTTTACTAAATAGCCAACTAAGTAACCTTCATTATTCTATTTCTCAGTTAGTACGCGCGCTGTGATTGGTCAATTTAGCGGGCCGTACTTCACTGTTAGGTCCGTAATCAGCTATTGTGATTTATTGGTGTTTTGTTTTTGATACAATTTGCTCGACACTGCGTTGACACCTGATCAATTATTTTCAGTCTCGCAACAAACTTGTCATCTTTGCAGCTATTGTGTGGCTCGTCATGCAATGCTTCTCCCTGGAAGTGTTGCGTGACGAGCCAGACCACAGCTGTGAAGGAGTCTCACGAACAAACTAAATGTACAGAGCCCTCAGTCCTCTGTGTATTCAGCGTAAAAATAGCATGAAATTAGGGCAAGTCC
Organism: Ricordea florida; assembly: GCA_949710005.1. NCBI lineage: Eukaryota > Metazoa > Cnidaria > Anthozoa > Corallimorpharia > Ricordeidae > Ricordea > Ricordea florida. The sequence continues at coordinate 35,243,852 of OX453273.1, forward strand.
TGCAGCATACGTTGGTGAAAAGCCAAGCCACATGTTAAGTTAAATCAATCATGAGAAAGAAGCTTTAAATTAAATCTTTCTAAGATATATCCACTAGGATTTCAAGGGAAATGGAAAATGATTTATCAAATGAATTTAGGACATAAGTTTTACCACCGTAAAATTAAAGGGGAGGTGACGTTTGAGCGCCAGGCCTTCATCAGAGCGCACTGTAGGAATGTGGTATGTGTGTAGTTTATAGAGAATTTTAGAGCCATTAATTCCTAGGGCCTGATGAATGATGAGGTGACACTGAAACTGTGTTTGGGCCGAGATTCCTGTTCAGTGTGAATTCCACTGCCCCTACCACTGCCACTACCACTATCACTACCCACTATCACTACCAATGCCACTACCACTACCACCACTACTACTACCACTTACTGCCACTACCACCACTAGCACTACCACTACCAGTACCACTACCACTACCACTACCATCACTACTACTACCACTACAACTGCCACTAACAATACTAGTACTACCACTACCACTACCACTACCACTGCCTCTACCACTACCACTAACACTGCCACTGCCACCACTACTACTACTATCACTACCACTACCAATGCCACTATCACTACTGCTGCCACTGCCACTACCACCGCCACCACCACTACCACTTCCACTACTACTACTACTACCACTACCACTACCACTGCCTCTACCACTACCACAACCAATACCACTGTAATTCCACTGCTGCTACTGCTACCACTATTTTTTGCCATTGACACTGCGACTGCCACTGCTACTACCACCGCCAATCGGTTACCTCAGTTGGTAGTGCACGGGACTATCGTGCGGGAGGTCGTGGGTTCAAGCCACGGCCGGACCATCACTCAGGGTCTTTAAATTACTGAGGAGAAAGTGCTGCCTTTTCAATAACATCTGTAAAATAATGGTTAGGCTTTCTAGTCTTCTCGGATAAGGACGATATAGCCTAGGTACCGTCTAACAACCGTTGTTCGCGAGAAACTGTTCGTGAAGAGCAGGGAACGTAAAACACGATGTGGCGTGGCCCTTGTAAGTGTAGTTTCATTTGTCTTCGTTTCGTGGGTGGTTGGGTGAGATCAAATTTGGACTGCTAGCAGCTGCCAGAGGCGCCTTTAAAGGCTGACCTCCGGTCTCACCCCCGAGAAAGAATTGTAAACCACCATGAACGTGCACATGATATGTGCGGTATGTAAATCCAAATTCACCATTTGCATACCACTGTACCACTACACGTAAGCAGGGTTGCCACGGTCAGGAAAATGTCAGGTAGAAAGAAAAATTTTTCAAGGTCAGGGAAAAGTCAGGGAATTCTGCAAAAAGTCAGGGAAAGTCTTAGTTCTTGACAAAGTCAGTCAAAACTTAGGGAATTTTGTTTTCAGTGTTCCACAACGTTTTGTGCAGTAGTCGATGTGTAATGAGTTATGTGTTCAAATGTAGTGTTTTTGGTCAGTGTTTTTTTGTTGTGAATTTCTTCTTCCAAACACGAAAGGGAAATCCAAGGAAGTTAGGGAACTGATGTTTTCCTTCGACCATTTTTATCAAAGAGTGGTAGATGTGTGATGTGCTTGTTAATTGAGGTCAGAAAAAGGTCAGAGAATTTTTTGGGTTCTAATGAGTGGCAACCCTATTAAGGCTTCCGTGGTCACTGCTATTCCCACTGCCACTACCACTGACACTACCATTACCACTATTGCTGCTACGGCTACAATTAATTGGAGCTCACTCGAACATCATTTACTGGATACTTCCACTTTTTTCTATCAAATTAACGATATTTTTTAAACTGTCATAGGTCACTGGAAGAGAACTACATGCAACACATATTTCTTTTATTTCAAAATAATAGCATCTTTTTTTTGATATTTTGGGCTGCCTGATCAGAATCACCTTCCCAAGCTTGTGATCTTGGGAAGAATCACACAACCTATAACACTTCCATCGTAATGGAAGAAATTTTTAAAAAGTAATACAGTATTATATGTAGTGAATATTCGGCAAGAGAATATTTTACAAAATGAGCTATGTGACCTCTCTGTCGATTAGAATGATTAAACTGCACTGTTTCATCCAAAAAAATGCGAATGAGCTGAATCGCTCAGGGCAGCTGATTTAAACTATAAAACACGAGGTAAAACTCAAAGGTTTTGAACTTGTTGTCTTATTGTTAAACTGACAAGTTATTGTTTAGTTCTTATGCTCTGGTCTTTGGGAGAGTTCAAGTCGACTTGATTGTAATGTGGGGTGTGTATGCATTGAATGCAAGTCGAAAGTAATTTCTCAGCAGCTCGGAGTTAATGTGATCCGGTCCCAAAGCTTTCCAGTGTTCCTCCCCGTCTCGGTTCTTCGTTTCTCTGAGTCGTTTAAAATGGACTTCCCTTGCCTGACTGACCTATAACACAATGCAGTATAGTGCGGTTCAGTACTTCCCGCGCTAAATAACTTCCCAGAAATCTGTATCCTGCGAACACAGACGCTACTTCCGGTTAGACCTTGGCGGATTGTGCTAGCATAATCAGAAAAGCCCTATTTTTTTAAGACGAGCACTGCCACGGCAAATGTTAGCACTTTTTGTAAATATGGTGTATTTGCTACAGAAATGAATTAAATTTAGGTAGTATGTTCTATTGTTCTTGCAATGCGTGTTTTAGCATCGCTAATAGTAGTATTGACTTTGTTCTGACATGTTCAGTTACTAGGCTTCTTTTGGCGAATTCTGCGGTTAACCACGAATTCTGGCGGTCAACTTTTTGGAGGAGTCTGGTACTCTGGTTTCCCATCCGGCTAACCGGCTTCACATGGGGATTGCGTAAGCTAGCACAACTGCCATGCGACTCCAACATGGCGTCGATTAACATTTAACCACAGCCATCAGGGTCAAATCAGGATTCAGAAGAAAGAAATCAAGTCGTTCTACCAGGTCCAGGGCCACAAAGAGCTTCAATTGCAAGGGATCGATCTCAGAAGTCGACCCAAGGTAAATACAGTGAAGTGGGAAGCAAACTGATGTCAAAAAGATTGCTTTATGCGAGAGGCAGCAGTCCTTTTCCGATGAGCACGTATGTATAAGAGGAGAGAAGCTGTTCAGCAATGCTTGCCACGAGTTACTTTCCACTAAGAAGAGCATTTTACAAAACCATTACACATCCAAGAAACATGGCCAAGGAAAGGAAAAGCTTGTCATATCGAAGAAAAGAGATGTTACCATCACTCAGGCATTGAAAGTTGACAATGCCAGTTTCCTATTACAAACAAGCACCTTGCCTTTACAAGTGCGTGCATTTCGTGTACAGGTAGTGGAAGATTTCTTGGAAGTCGGAGTTCCATTGTACAAGATTGATAAACTTCGCGATTCTCTTGAAAGAGGTGGAAACAGGTTGACAGATAGCTCCCACTTACGTCAGCACATTCCCCTTATTTTGAAACAAGAAACAGAGCGACTGAAAGAAGAAATAGCTACCAGAGATCTCGCCCTAATCTTTGATGGGAGTAATAGACTGGGTGAGGCCGTCATCATTATCGTGCGCTTTGTGGCCAACCACTTGTCTACTGTTCAACGCCTCATTAGTCTAAATATCTGTGCAAAGTCTGTAAATGCCCAAGAACTGGCCCACGAACTTAATGACTGTCTGTCCGTTGACTATCAATTACGTGTTAACACTTCACTTGCAACAGTAAAAGATGGTTCAAGTGTTAACGAAGCAGCCCTGAATCATTTCAAATTTTTTGTTTCCTAAAATGACAAATGTCATGTGCTTTTCTCACACACTAGGTAATGTAGAAAACCATTTCAAAGTTCCAGATCTCTTTCGTTTGGAAGCTCGTGGATCCGTCTCTTTAAACATAGTCACAGGGTGAAGCTAATTCTGGCAAGAGCTTACTGGTCGAACCCCAAAGTCCCACAGTGAAACAAGATGGTGGTCAAAGTGGGAGGTGTTTGAACAGTTACTTGTACAGTTTGGTGATGTAGAGCAATTTCTTCAAGAGGCCGAAGCAGCAAAGCTCGCGCCACAAATGGTGCCGCAGATCCGGGAAACGCTATCTGACCAAGAAAGCCGAATCAGCCTCCAGTTACAACTAGCGGCCATTGTTGACTTTGGCCACCATTTTGTTACCGCCACCTATTATTTAGAAGGAGATGGGCCAATGGTATTCTCATGCTATGAGAAACTCCAAGCTGTTGCTGAGGCATGTCGTGCGCCCCACTTCCCAAATGTTCGCGCTGTTTCATTCTACTGCGATTGCAACAGAAGATCCAACACAGAATGTCGCTACACTGCAACAGAGGGCAAGAGCATCCGTTGATCAGTGGTTTTTACAAAAGTTCAATTTCCAGTTGTATGATCTGGTCGCAGCATTTGTGGCTGCACGGATCATGTGCTCCGCGTGACAGTGCAGTGGATGCGACCTACGGCAGCCACCGTGTCGGCTCTCCGCATCTTCCCCTTCTTGAACAGCGACAGGATCATAGATGGTTTGATTGCAGTGTTACAACAACAGCTTATTTGAAAAACATCATGATTTGGTGTCGTTATTCCGCACCTATACGTACAGAATATACGTCATTTTGTGAGCATAATTTCGGGAATCAGGAGCATAATTTGGGGATTCTGGAATAATTTTGGCACAGTTTGGCAAAATTTCGAGCACTGCTACAAGCATAATATGCCACTTTTAGGAGCACAATCCGCCAAGGCTTAATTCCGGTGCTCGGATTCTCTCCGCCCGAGCGAAGAGAATCGAGCACCGGAAGTAACGTCTGAGAATCACTAGGAATGCCAAGACATGAAAATTGGTTAAAATGCAGAGACTTGAAATGCAGAGACTCGAAGTGGGGCTTCTTAGCGTGCATATAACGTTTAACCTTATAATGAAAAATAAAAGGAGCAAAAAAGATGGGATGATTCTCGCTAACCACTGGACAAGAAAAGACAATTGTTTACAAACCTTTTCTCTTATTTTTGGGAGGTCATCAAACGTGAGAATGTGCACTGCATTGCTCGCCTTGTTTTCGCTTTTGACCTGCACGGCAGGCAGATCCACTGAGAAAGGTTTAATCCGCTGGCTAACCCAGCCATCTTTCTTCAGAGGTTTCGGTGGCTGTTCCTGCTTCCCCTGTCGACGCATCAACAGACGAGCTGCAGGGCTGATGGCGTTCTATTAAGAGGGAGATATCAGAGAAAAGTCGTAACTACTCGCTGAAAAAAATATACCGTAAAGTTCCGAAAGAAATGACCCTCCGAAAATAGTGATAACACTGATTTCGCAGGTGTTGGCAAATCCCAAAAGTAGAGACCCGCCGAAAATAACGACCCTACGAAAGTAGCGATAGAAAAAGGCTGCTAAATCCGAGAGTGACGAGACTCGTTACTTTCGGAACTTTACGGTTTCTCGGAACAGGCTGGAATTCGAAAGATGGCATAACATAACCTAGCATCCTTAGGCGTGAAAAGATGACTCAATTACTGCATAGAATCCTTCCTCCTAAAAAGAGTAAAAAAAGTGAAATCAGGAAATGGCATATCAGCGTGTCCAATTTCAAAACTTGCTAGGGAGCCAACCCCAGATCCTCCTAGACGCTCGTGTCTTCGGCACTTTGAGTAATATGTGTGCTCGTTGAACATATAAATCCAGTACTTTCAGGTAAACGTTACATTGCCAAAGCATAGATAGTTCGAGGAGACCATTGTAATGGTCTCCTGTCCGGACTTACTCTGTATGACTGTACGACAGGCGATTTGTTGGGAAGATTAGGATTCGACGGTGACGGTTGAATAGAAAGCTTTTGAAACCTGGGCCGGATCCGTCCTCGAGGTTGGCCCATGCCTTGCATCGTTTGTTTTATTTCTATTGCTTCGGTAAATTTGACCCTCTCATCATTTGCCTGGCGACGTTTCTTCGGTCGTACCACCTTTTCAAAAAGAAGTAAAACCAGGAGCACGTCACGAGGAGCGTTCCTCTCCTTTATATTCTTGATCGGGTGTTTTTACAGACCGTGTTATATACAGAAACACTTTTCACACGAAATGATGGCGCTTTAGCGGAGGTTCACACATGTTGGCAATAGCAATATGCCTGCCAAGTAAGCTGTGCGCAAAAAAAGAGCCATCCCATAGTCCCTTTGTACAGACCATTTCTCATTACAGTCACTTTGCAATCCCATGACGCATTTCGGACATCGCACTTTGCAAAGCAGTTTGTGACTTCATAGAGGTGGGTAGGTTTTCAAACTATCTGTTTTTAGTAGAAATACTCAGGTGATTATACAAAACCGCGCGCTCTGATTGGTTCGCTATCTCGGATTATCACCTCGACGAACAAAATGGCTGCCAGTCGTTCGCGCGCCTTTGATGAAATAAAATTTGTTCGTGTTGTAGAATGGTTTTTCTTTTCTTTTTTGAAATAATCACCTACGTATTTATACTAAAACAATTATTCGCCTCAGGCTCAGTGATTATCGGTGAATATTCACCTCGACTTCGTCTCGGTGAATATTCCTCGATAATCACTTCGCCTTCGGCGAATAATTGTTAAGTAACAAAGCAACCCCAACTTAATTGACCAACCCTTTGAAATAATTTGAAGCAGTATCACAAAACTATGGAAGCTGTTATGAGGCGAAGTGCAGAGGACCACGCGTTTCTAATAATAATAATAATAATAATAATAATAATAATAATAATAACAACAACTTTCTTGGTACACCCAATTAAAATGGGTTTTCACATACCAATTACAATAAAATCTAATATGAACTATGGAAATCTAAGATAAACATTGAAAGTGATGAAACATTACCCTAATTGTTTAAAAATGTAAAATACGCATGATTACACTTATTGAGTGTCAATGGCATAAAAACTCGTCAAAGTCACGTCCTTTAATCGCGTTCTTAAAAACATTTAATGACTGTGTGTTTGGCAAACTTTCTGGAAGATCATTCCAGAACTGAGCAGCCCTATATGAGAAAGATCGCTGACCTGTTGCTGATCTAAAAGATGGTATATTAAGTTTATCTTTATTCCTAGTATTTCTTGTATGCACCTAGCTTTTTGTCATAAACACAAGGATGATGGGAATAATCCCTTCCCTATTTGAAAACCATTTAAAAAAATGTCTCTAACCTCCAGTTGCTTAGCAACCGTCAACCAGTGGAGTTCCTTTAACGTCGGTGTAATATGATCTATAATAACTAGGTCTGTCAAAACGCCCGATCCAAAAGGTAATAGGTAAGAGGAACGCTGCTAGCGATGGGCCCTTGGTTACACTCATTTCTGTTAGTAGGAAGTACCACGACAAAATGTTAATCTGTGAGCTTGAGAAAGGTAATGCATTTTAATAGTCATTTGGTTAGCCTCTTTTCGGGCCCCCGAAATATAGTTTCAAAGGGTAATAGCAGGATGGGTGTGTCGAAGCAGCTTCCCTCCTTTTTCATTTGTTCGCTCTAAAAACACCTCCCCCCCCCCCCCTCATCACCCTCCCTCACCACCCCCTCCTTTCCCCTTACCATTTGAGGGCCTGGAAAAGACTATCATCTGGATTGGTTTTCGCTGTGTAGATATACTGCGATCTGTCTCCCTTTTTCCAAACTCTTTGAGCACGAAGCGGCTATTCAAGTTCAAGCTATTCAAGCTATTCAAGCTATTCAAACGTTTAACATTTGTTTTCTCGTTTTCTTGAGGCGTGAAATGTTTCATGCATGGCCATACTGGTTAAAGTTGTCTTAGCGCCAAAGTTGCTATATTTAGGTCCTTAAATTTGAAACCCCAACCAGAGTTTAACTGTCACATCTTCTCGGCGTAGCAAGAGTTTGATGTGCGTGTGTGTCAATCACTTGTTGTAACTGACCTTGCCAAACACGATATGCAGAGGTTCGGCATACGGGGACTTATTATCCCCTGCAGCGTGTCTGGCCTTCAGAGTTTCCATGTGCCTTCTGAGCTGGGTCTCCGTCAGACCTATCACTCGAGCTCCTGCTGCATAGTGACCCACCACGTGAGGTGCTTGGATTCGCTTGTACTTGGTGTGATAAAAACTGCAATTTTCAAGGTTCCATTACTCGGAGATGTCAACTCAGTTACCGGTCAGTAGTTCATGTATGACCCCATGACCCATGAAATGTCCTGAGGCACCAGTGCCATGTCGGGCCTCTAGGCATAGAAGTAACTGTAGTGAATTTAACAAAGTGTAGTAGCTGTAGTAAGTGTAGTAGCTGTAGTACGTGTAGTAGCTGTAGTAAGTGTAGTAGCTGTAGTAAGTGTAATAAGTGTAGTAGCTGTAGTAAGTGTAGTAGCTGTAGTAAGTGTAGTAGCTGTAGTAAGTGTAATAAGTGTAGTAGCTGTAGTAAGTGTAATAAGTGTAGTAGCTGTAGTGAGTGTAGTAGCTGTAGTAAGTGTAGTAGCTGTAGTAAGTGTAGTAGCTGTAGTAAGTGTAGTAGCTGTAGTAAGTGTAATAAGTGTAGTAGCTGTAGTAAGTGTAATAAGTGTAGTAGCTGTAGTGAGTGTAGTAGCTGTAGTAAGTGTAGTAGCTGTAGTAAGTGTAGTAGCTGTAGTAAGTGTAGTAGCTGTAGTAAGTGTAGTAGCTGTAGTGAGTGTAGTAGCTGTAGTGAGTGTAGTAGCTGTAGTGAGTGTAGTAGCTGTAGTAAGTGTAGTAGCTGTAGTAAGTGTAGTAGCTGTAGTAAGTGTAGTAGCTGTAGTAAGTGTAGTAGCTGTAGTAAGTGTAGTAGCTGTAGTAAGTGTAGTAGCTGTAGTAAGTGTAGTAGCTGTAGTGAGTGTAGTAGCTGTAGTGAGTGTAGTAGCTGTAGTGAGTGTAGTAGCTGTAGTAAGTGTAGTAGCTGTAGTAAGTGTAGTAGCTGTAGTAAGTGTAGTAGCTGTAGTAAGTGTAGTAGCTGTAGTAAGTGTAGTAGCTGTAGTAAGTGTAGTAGCTGTAGTAAGTGTAGTAGCTGTAGTGAGTGTAGTAGCTGTAGTGAGTGTAGTAGCTGTAGTGAGTGTAGTAGCTGTAGTAAGTGTAGTAGCTGTAGTAAGTGTAATGGGGTCATACATGAACTACTGATCCAGTTACCATTCGCAAATTTATATAACCTCTGAATGCCCCATCTCTTGATTTCAGCGCTGTCACTGTCTATCAATTTTTTTTTTTTTTTTTTTTTTTGGGGGGGGAGGTGGGCAATGAACGCTATAAGAGCTGCGTACTGATTGAGTGAGTTAAACAGCTTCTCTCCGCAAGTATGACTACGACCTCGTACCCAAGCCTTTTCTGTCTTTCAAAATGGCGTAGTGATTCCAGAAAGCACAAATCAGAGAATACAGCTATATTGAAGGGATGGTCTGTTTAAATGACCTTAAAGGAGTGGAGTAGGGGGGGGGGGAGGGAATGAGGTGTGACCAGTCGGCGCAATTGTGTGAGTGAAGAGGGAAGGGTGTGTGACGGGTAACTGGTGTAAATCTACCGCCGACCGACCCAGTGGTATAGCAAACGTACAGCTATAGAGAACAACAGAAGCCAACCCAGAACCAACAAGAAGGCTATTGCATGATCATAAGCTAATCAGAATCCCCAGATGTCACATGTAGCCTACGTGAAACTGCTCATAGCTCATATTAACACGAAATTACAAGATGGCTATTAAATCGACCATATCACACAAGTTAAACGGATGATATAATTTTATTGACACAAACAGGAACCCCACTATAAAAAAAATAATGAGGTAGTAATTAGATGAAGCAAAGTTTTGGAAACAGTTGAATTGTGTCTAATGGACAAGATCATCAAAAAGAAAAATAGCTAGGAAAACCTGTTTTGCGAATGGATCAACCAACAGTGTTCAATATTTAATGACATTAATTAATCAATTCAATATTAATATTAATTAATACAATATTACAACTCGGCGGCTATCGGTTTGGTAAATCAAACCTGATAAGTAACCAGTTACAGCGTTGTCTATAAGTGCACGTATTTAACACTATTAGCAGTGCCCGGTCTTTTTGTGGTAAGATTTCCGCACAGGTCCCTACTTCATTATGCATTCTGTAACTATACTATTTCGTTCTTCGAACACAAGAAATATTTGCACGTGTATTGCATCAGACAAGACAGCTTCAGCATGCATAATGAGTAGGGAACTGTGCGGAAATCTTACCCGTTTTGTCACCAGATCGTTTCTCCACAAGTCAATAGTCGTTTCACTAACAAGCTTAAGCTGTTTCGCCAAGATTTAGCTTAAGAACATTCGTAAATTACCACCGGTTAGATTTCCATACTCCATTATGCACGCTGTACCTGAATTGTTAAGTGCACGCACAGATATTTCTTGTTTTCGAAGAGCGAAAGAGTACGACTACATCATGCATAATTAGGGAGTATGGGGTGATATGGAAATCAAGGCCTTTCACTTTGTATATGTATTGATCACGAATGCTAACTTCGCCTTCAGAGGATGAAAGTTAGCTTATTTTCATATCGCCAGTGTAATTCACTCTTACTTTTGACAATGAGTGCTTTAAAGTGCATGCCATAAGCTCTAAGCAACGACTTTTTTGAGAATATAAAATGTCATTTTTTCGCTCATGGGCCCCTGTTTTGAGAGTTATTTGTTTACCGGCCTGGGACGATATGTGACCGAGCTAAAATGAATTTGGCCGATCATCGTGTCCGGAGACTCCAGAAATTATTTCGAGCCCTGCTCTATAATCATCAACAAGAGCAACGTCGGCTCTGCGAACCAAACGTTTAAGAATATGTGCCACCAAGAACCATGAGCAAACTGCAAATAAGACCAAAGTTTTGAAGACAGAACGCCATGAGAGAAGGAACAATGGCAGACACTTAGATATTCCAACTTCAAACAAAGGCAGCGATGAAGATCAAGTGGTGGAATTCTTATGATGCATCAGTCTAACCAACTTTTTTGTTTTATAATTACTTCTGTATTTTTGTAATTTTGTGTTTATACCGGTCAACCTTTTCACGTTAACCCCTTGTGACGTCAGAGGCTTCTCACTGGCTCTGAGTAGCCATCGCCTTCTCATTGGCTCTGAGCTGGCCCCATTTCTCTATATTCTCATTACGCTATATATTTGCGATACCACCCGGCCGGTCGGCGGTAGATCTACATCATACCGTGCGTCTCTCTTTTGGAAACCGTTAGGTATCCCTAGTCCCATCAGGAGGTTGATTCGCTCCTGCCCCATCCAATATCTAACATGGCGGCAAGTTTTTCCACTCGCCAATCCCTTCGCTCCCCTCCGCCCCCCTAAAGCATTAGGGCGATATCTCCCCAGGGTATACCAGACATCACGTCCACGATCGGTGAATCAACGCCATATTGGACGACAGGTGTCACCACCAATCCCACCTTAGATTAACAGCACATGACATTCTGTGGATACATCCAATCATTTAAAAATGAGTTTGTGTTTAAGAAATAGAAAACATGTACCGTGTTTCTATCGAGTTATAGAAACACGAGTGAAAGTTTGGGAGAACGAGAAATGCTGTGGGAACACGAGCCGCAGGCGAGTGTTTCCACAGCTTTTTCGAGTTCTCCCAAACTTTCACGAGTGTTTCCATAACTCAATAGAAACACGAAGAACATGTTTTCTATTTCTTTTAGAAAACACCGCGACGAAAAAAAGAAAAGCAACTTGTTAGCTTTGATTATCAAAATGTAAATTCTCTTTGCTCGCGTCATCATCACGTCAACAGCTCGTGCTAGTTCTGTGTTTCTATCGAGTTATAGAAACACGATTTCTAACCAATCAGCGCGCGTACTTTCTTGGGACTGTTTTCTAAATTATTTTACTTGTCGGTTCTAATTAGTTTGACTAGGACTACAGTGAACTTATTATGATCGTTGGTTTATTATGATCTGTGCACTAATCAAAAAAATGTGTAATTAGAAACATATTTTTCCTACCCAACTATCTCGTTTATCGAGTGCAAAGCTGATCTCTTCATGAACTGAGTCAACGCTTCAAAAAGAAGATGCTCTCTTTTCCTGTTCCCTTTGCCTCCAGCTATGATAAAAAATAAGTATGATGTTTGAACACGGACTCCCTGTAAAGCAGTTTTTTGTTCTATTTTGAACCTTTTATTATTGTAGTTACCCAATGAAGATGGTTAATTACGATAAATAGGCTGATGGAAACACCGTGTATGAATAAGGTTATCTATTCTTTTCTATTATATCATACTCTTATCTATTCTACAAAGTCTTATTCTATTCTATTCTGTGCTTTTCTATACTCTTAGATGATTGCCTACCGGTCCCACTCATACACAAAAGCATAAACGTTAGCTAATAATTATAAGACTGGGAAGACTGGAGCTGACTCCACTGTGTGTTACCCGGTGTGATGAGGTCAAGATCACGAGCCAAAAACGTTATGCAGTGTAATGGCAATAGAGCAGGTGGTTTTAAGACGGTATAAACAACACTGGAGACTGGCCTCCTCCCGCAAACGTTCTTACGCCTTGGCTACGCTTTTTTTTAGTAAGAGAAAGAACTTTCTGTGTTTGTACTTACAGAAGCTTTCTAAAAATCGCTCAGTGTTGGTCATCAGGTTGAGGAATTCACTGAAGTCAATCTCACCATTCCCTGGATGAATGGATTGAAACCAAACTCGTTAAAGACTATGGGACAAAATATTTCAGATTACGTTGGATACCAAATCCTGGCTTAAATGTAGTAGAGCAATTCGGGGTTGCTATTCTATCGCAAAAAAATATTTTATTAAACCTTTGGAATCCACACTAGACGGGGATTCGTCGGTTTCTTTGATGCGCCGTGATCCGTCTGATCTCTCGAATCACAAAAATCCAGATCCGGATCATACCACAGGAACGCACCCTAAGGGACGGACCATTAGAAAAGTGATGGGGGGGGGGGGGGGGGCGAGTTTTCAGCTTGCACGAATTTTTTTTCGCTCACTGCTTGTGCAGGAACTTTTTTTCAGGTGAATCTCTCTGTACGAATTTTTTTTACTACGTGTGAAAAAGTCACAATTGGACCTTCTTTCTGCATGAATTTTTTTTTTACCTTCTTCTTTGCATGAATTTTTTTTCTTGGCATTTTGCTTTGCATGAATTTTGTTTGGGTTTTTTCCCCACCCCCCCCCCCCATCACTTTTCTAATGGTCCGTCCCTAAATCACCTCTGGCAGCTACAGCAGATGAAGGATACAAGCAAAATGGACCGTAGTTTTGTCAGTGAAAATAAAACAGGAAGGACTAGTTATTTAAACGGTGTCCGACCAAAGCCGCGGTTTAAGGAAAATTGGAAAGGTTCGAGACTTGCCTGTCACCAATTGATCATCTCAAATTCAATTTAGAACGCAGTTGTGTTTAGCTGGGTCTAAACCTCGTTTAAATAACCGACCCAAAGGCTGTCGTGTTCAGTGTATCGTACCGTCCTTGTCCATGACAGATAAAACCTCCTGCAGATCATCGGTCGATAGTTGAATATCAACGGACCTCAGCGCCAGATCCAGTTCTTCAGCGTCGATGGTGCCACCCCCATTACTGTCGAACAGGTTAAACACTTCCCTGAAGGCTAGGATTGCAGAGTGTTAAGTACGTTAGCTGGCGTCTGTAGGTGGGCAGTGGAAGCGAGGGGAGTGGAGGGTGGAGGCGTGGAAGAAAATGTATTAAAATTACTAAGTGAGCGTTCGAACATTGGATCAGTGATAGAAGTCCATAACTTGGACTGCGAACAAAAAGGCTATATCTGTGATTGAGCATTTCTACAGATCTAGTTATTTAATAGATTGAAAATTGCCACCCTCTGTTTCACAATTGGTCCATACGCTCTATCGTTCTCTTTTCGTAGCTTTTCATGGACGAAGAAAACGTAGGGCGCTGATTGTCTACCGGTAACCAATTTGGCGCGAAAAAACGTTCTATAAATAACTAGGTCTGTAAAAATGTTGATTGAAGGGGGAAGTTTGGAAGTTGTTAACCTCTCTGAGTGGCTAATTCGCTTTACGCTAGTCACACTGTGTTCGGTTTTTGCCTTTAACCAATCGCAATCGATACATACGCTCCGGTGAACCAATCAGAACCGTGTCATCCGCACTGTGGGGGTAGTTTCTTAAGAAAGAAACTGGTATTGCGTCGGTGGGGAATTGAAACACAAGAGATTGGAATTATCAAACAAGTTGAAAAAGTAAGTTATACCACCGTAAGGTAAAAGAGGGGGGTGCTGACATTTCGAGCATAAGCTCTTCGATAGCGCAAAAGACAAAGGTCTAACACTCGAAACGTCAGTAGAACCCCTTTTCACCTTACGGTGGTATATGAACTTGTTTGATAATCCCAACTACATGTCATCGGGACCCAGCGCTAGGAAACACGTGGCTCTCGTCGCGACTGGTTAATTTTACAGTGTTACTTCTAATTACAGTAGTTAAGAACAACGCGAGATTCTCTGACCAGTTGTATGGGATTAGGGATGGACCGTTAGAAAAAACAGAAAGGGGGGGGGGGGGGAGGGGGGTGACAATTCCCAAAAAAATCCTGCAAGGGAAATTAGTCTGAAAAAAATTCCTACAAGCGATCGCACCTAAAAAAAAACTCATGCAGACGAAGAAAAAAAATCTTGCCCACTAGTGGGCTTCAAAAAAATTCATGCACCGAACATTTTTCACCCCTCTTCGTTTCTTTTCTAACGGTCCGTCCCTTAGTCTTTCTAGCGACTCAGTGCCATAATTTCAGGATCCGTTAAAGCAGAAGCCCATCACCAGGAGGGTTCCTATTTGTTGGGAGGCCTCCCCCGCACAGTAGCAGATGTGATTGTTTTCAGAAGTCATATTTTCCGCGAAAAATGTTCGCACGATCCTTCGCAATCTTTCGCCTTTAAAGAGCGACAGCAGAAATTCGCAGCGGAAATTAACATGTACGTAGCGCATTTTGATTGGTCGTTGTAATAATATACTTGTTTTCTTTGCCACGAAATAAAAGTTAAAAATAGCACCATCTGTCACTGTGCTGAGGCAAAAGGCTGATATGGGAGAGGAACACCCCTGGTAATGGGCTCCTGGTTAAAGTTAATACAAACTCGTTTTGGATACATTTATTATATCTGGTTGTTAAGGCAAGCTTCGTGTTCTTTTATCCCATTATCCTAACTTCGTCTTATCATCAGTGAATAAGAGATTTTGATAGAACTGAATTCGAGAGTTTCCACACAGAAAAACCTCTGTAACACTCGAAATAGCGTGTGCGGGTTCATTTGAAGTCCACGCTCTCGCTGGCGCTGTGAAATTGCTAAGACAGTACTAGTTACAGAAAAAGAAAGCGACATCCACAAGATAAGGATACATGATAAAATAGTCGTAACATACAGAGCGGTTTCATAGGGAAAAAAAAGGGGTTCCCATATGTAATTATACCTAAAAAAAATGCAAGTTTGTAAGAGGGAGACAATTTGGTTGAGAATTCCCAGGTTGGGACTTGACACAGTTACTTTTCTAAATTTTGGAATTTTGTTGCTATCCAATAAATACCCTTAAAAATCCCATAACAGTATTTTTTCCTGTGTTTCTAGCAGACTACCTTGAAAACCAAGGTGACGCGGCTAGTCTGTTCAATGGACCAATCAAAACTCAAAGCAAATGCAAATCGTATTACGGGAAGATGAGCGCGCGCTAGTAATACTTTGTATCGGTTTTATTTCTAATTGGTTATGGAGGTAGGACTATTTTTCTCATATAACCATTTCAACTCTCGCAGCTATGCAAATCCAAAGTAATCGCGAAAAGAATATAAATAGTGGATTGAAGACCGCTACATTATCAGTGACTGCCTGAGAAGGCTCCGCGCACGAGAGTTTTTAGCCGTTCACACTACCATAGTCATGTAATTGCTTAACCAAAGCAAAAAAAAATGACTTTCGGCGGTGAAGAGAAAAGCACCCGATTTACCTGTAATTTGTTCCTCCGTGAGATGACAAGAAGACGTTCTAGTTCCACCTTCATCGTCGCTATTGTCTCCCTCGTGAAGTGGCACTGCAAAATCATGATCAGAGTACGTCGACAACTGTGCTGTTTCATCTACTACGCCTTCGCCTGGCCTACCGAGAGCAAAAGCGTTCCGCCGGTACGTCCCCATAGTAATTTCCACACCGCGTGTCTGCTTTTACAAAAACGTAATTATGGCCTTTAAAAAGAACTTTTTCGATCACGAGTCTCGCTTCATCTATGACAAATTACCGTGGGTTCCTTCAGTAATAAATTAGCCAATAAGCGTTATGACGTAAGGGTCAGAGTGTAGCCTGTATTGCGTGTTATAATTAATAGACTTAAGTTTGCGTTTTTTTTTCTATTGAAGTTATAAGAAATGCATAAAAAATTTTGCTTTTATTACACCTTGATAACTGATTTAAGGTGAGGAACATGCCATCGTGCTCATTTATAAAGAAGTACATTTGATTCAATTTTTCAAAACCTCGTCATTCTATTTTAATACCGTATTGGTTACAACCAGCTCGCATACTACCATGAATCCTGCTTTCTGATTGGCTAAAAAACTCATAATCTTTTCTTTGATAGGTAGAGATAGAGAAATGACCCAATTTTCTTTGTAGTTGGACAAGCAATAAATTTGAGTATGAAATCGAAAAAAGAATTCTAGTTGGTTTTTGTTAAAACGATTCGACTACTCGTTCTCGTTTCTTATCCGTTAGTTGTTGATTAGAAGTAGAAACCAACTCGAATGATATCAATGATCCTGAAATTTGACAGGTTACCACGCATAGTTACCATCCATACCATGTTAGCATAACTTACAAGAGAACAGCGCAAACCTCGCAATCTAATCGGCTACTCAGGTGTGTATGTTGTAGTTCAATTTTTCGCCTTGGTTTAAATATTATTTTCCTTTGTTTTTTAGTATGGTAATGTATGATAATGAGTTTGAAACAAAGGAAAATAAAACTTAAACCAAGGAAAAAATTAAACTACAACATATACTCAGTTTGCTTGTGTATTCAGAGCTATTCAGTACTGTTGAATGCTTTTGAATTCAAAGAAATCACTGAAGTGCAAGATACTCACCTATGAACGCTGTCAGTTACAGTATGGCGACGAAACTTGACCTTAATTGTGGTTGGAAGAATTAGATGAACCCTCACCACCTTACGCGCTTGCTAAAATATTGCCTGAGATCACCGTGCGCGCCTAGTTTCATCAAATCGGGAGCGCTTCGCATACGACAAATACATTTTTTGAAATCCCTGTACGTTTGCACGCGGGGAACTCCTCGGTCTTTGGCCTCTGGGCCAAAACCCTGAAGGACAATTATCATTATTCAAACCGCTTAGCTTGAAATAAGTTATTAGCTTGTTGACGCCCACTCATTACTATTAAAATTGAGAAATCGTTGTTACATTACTCTCTAATTTTGTTCCATTTCTCTCCCATTAATTCTGTATTCACTTTTTCATTATAATTTATATTTACCGTATATAATTTTGCTCGTGCTGGTGTATGCTATATGTAATTTTGTTCAAATTCTCTCTCTATGGGTTTTGTTTTTCTTATTTCTTCATATTTCATGTATGTTATTAATATAACACTACACTTCTCGATTAGCTCTGTTATTTGCGTGTGATGTATACTGTACACTTATCTTTTATTTTGTAAATAAACTTGAACTTAAAGTTGAACGTGAACTTAGTGGAAAAAGGAGGAAATTAAACAACAAACTTGGCTCCAGGAGAGGAATAACTGAATGTTTATAACTAAATTATTCCTGCGGGAAATTTTCGTTATTCCAAAATGTCAGATCGAAGACAGTGTAACTGTCATTCATCATTCCAAAACCGACAAATCAATTACTGCTAAGGAAGTCGTTGCTCCGCCCCACAAAATGGCATTATTCCATTATTGTGGCAAAAAATTCCGTTTTCCTTATTCCATTATTCCTATTTATCCCTCCCACCCTACCCCCCGGACTCTCTTTAACAAGCCAAAAAACCAACCGTTAACAGCCAATCGGTAAAGTCCACTCAACAGCATAAATTATCATTTTTCTAATAACGTAGCGTGTGATAGGTGGAATAGCAAGGAATGACAAGCGTAACTCTTATCCTGCGTCAGGAGCCCATCAATGATGTGCTCCTGCCTGCGTCCAATTCTAGACCCAACCTAACATAACCATAAACATATAACTGTAACACAAAAGAAACGACAAACGTTAACTCTTATCCTGCCTCTAATTCTAAACCTATACCTAACCAGGAGCCCATTACCTAACCTAACCAGGAGCCCATGACCACACCTAACCTAACCGTAACCATGAACATTAAATTGTACGGAAGCCCAGGGGTACCATTGACCTGTTTTGTTTTTCTTTTACAGTTTTTTTTTTCACTTTTTCGTTTTTAATTTTTTATTTCGTTTTTCTTTTATAGTTTTTGATTTTTTTTTACTTTTTCATTTTTACTTTTGGATTTTGTTTTTCTTTTACACTTTTTGAATTTCGTTTTTCACTTTTTTGTTTTTAATTTTTAATTTTGTTTTTCTTTATAGTTTTTGAATTTTGTTTTTCAGTAAAAACGAAAACGTGGAAAGCAAAATTCAAAAAGTGTAAAAGAAAAACAAAATGAAAAAGTAAAAACGAAAAAGTGAAAAACAAAATTAAAAAATGTAAAAGAAAACAAAATGAAAAAAGTAAAAAAAAAAGTGAAAAACAAAATTCAAAAAGTGTAAAAGAAAAACAAAATGAAAAAGTCAAAACGAAAAAGTGAAAAAAAAATTCGAAAAGTATAAAAGAAAAACAAAATCAAAAAGTAAAAACGAAAAAGTGAAAACAAAATAGGTCATTGGCCCCTCTGGGCTTCCGTAAAATTGAATTCTTGCGATAAATCATTTTTGTGTGTTTCAATTACCGCTTAGACGACCAAATAAGGTCATGTAAAAGTCCAAAGTCCTGACGTGTCCACGACCAAATTAAGCCAGTTTTATCAATATTTTCATGGAAACAGCTGCGAGAAGGACGTACCCCCTGTATATGTTGGGTTTCGTGAGGTACTCCTCACACGCCAAACAGTCTGACCCTTGCTTTGACCCTATTAATTAAAAGATCTAAACCGAAATTTCCTAAATTAATACCACCGGTTTTGGTAAATAACTCAAGCTAGCCAAGTAGCCAATGAAAACTTCAGGGATTCAATGAAACTGATTGGATTATATTGTGTAATAAAGTGTGTGCTTATCTTTCTCTGGATTGCCATTGATAAGATTTTCGAAACTATGAAACACAATTGTTAGAGGTTAGGATTTTTTCTTGTAATTGTGAACTTCCTATGTAAAATTTTTATGACCGGTTGCGGAACATCGATCGCATTGTTTTGAACTTTGGCAAGGAGCTATTGTGGCTGTTAATTGCGTTCTTGTGTGAGACGCACATATCTTCGTTTCTCGGGTTATTTGCTCAGGTACACAATATATACATGCGTGTTGGATATTCGCCAATAATTGATGTAGAAACGTGCTTCGGGCGCTGTTTCTCTGTGCTTTTTAGAGGAACGTCATCATCGTAGTACGTCGGAAAAAATCGCATCCACTCGATAGACAGCCGATCCAAGGGTTGGAATGAGACATTTATAAACATATGTCGCCGTGAAGTCAGCGGAGGAGGACCATATTGTGATGTTCAAAGATGCTGTCTTTTCAAACCGTCTTTCTTGTGTTTCTTTCCTTTTTTCTCATGTCTAAAAGTTCCAACGGTAAGTGCTAACGATAAAAGAAAGACATTCTTTGCAAGCGCGAAGGCAAGCGGTTTCTTTGTGTTTCTTTAGTTATTGGTAGTATGCAAAATATTCTTCGCTTTCTTGTGCTAATATGTAATGTTAAGACTCGATTCAACAGACAAAAATCACACCAACTGCAAAACTTGACTCATTCTGGGTAGAAAGCTCGCTGTATTTGCACTTAAATAAAGAAAAAGGCAAAGAAGCTGGCTGCGTCTATGAGACGCCATTTCAGACATGCAGTAATCTAGCGTTCATCGTTTCACTACAAACCTGTTATTTTTAGTTTACACTTTCAACTGCTAGGGCTGTTTTCTTCAGAAGCTTTCTGCTATTTGGCTAAAGGTAGACTTAGTTGGTCTGACCGAGAAAATTTGCGAATGATACGGACATTTCAAGCCTCGAACGTTCACGAAGTCACACGATATTTTATTTCTGTCTGGTCTGTTCTTGAGCAGAATATTTAATGCACTGTCTATAGGCATAATCATCGTATCGTTGCCGCTATGTATCGATTTCGTGCATGCCTTCTAATCGCAAAACTACTTTCCAAATCATATTCTGCATTCTCTGATCTCAAGGCGGTCATGGATTTTTGCTAATGCTTATCAAATTTCCGCAGATTTCCAAGGGGCCCCTCTGTGCCAGTGCACAATGAACATACATCCTTGATTCGTCGAACTGTTTTATTTGCACTAGGATTTGCCATCAAATTAGACAAATTTGCATCGTTCCGGGGAATGGGCAGAAGGTTTTAAGGCCTTGAAACACAATAAACTTCAATGGGAGTGTCTTTCTTTGAAGCATTCAGTTCTTTCGAAGAGTCTGTCTTTAACAGAAGTGCCTGAATTGTTTATTTGCATTTCGTGAGTTGAGCTACCAACCTCCTATGGTGTTGTCTGCCGGGCCTGCTTGTTTTTGTGCTAATTTTGCTCGAATATTGTGTTTGGTCTTCTTTTAGCAAATAGCAAGTCGCCCTGTATTGATGTTTTGAATAGCCAGTGTCTCGTCTCCCACTGATTGTAGCGTATGCAGTGTCTAGTAGCCTTGACTCGTCAGTACTATGTAGAGCACGAATCGTTCTCCCGCTTAAAATTAGCAAGGCATTCTTTAAACTGGGATACCGATTCGCGGATTTAATTTGTTATCAAAGTCAAATATCATTCAAACGTCAGCGTAGTGTAAAAAAGCGACATTTGTGATGCATGAACCTGTATATTTTGATTGACTAATTAAGAAATTTCCTAAATTGTGTGATTATTCAAAACGTTCAATTTATTTCAAACTTGTTCCTTTGTAGTCGTGCACTCTAGTACGTGAATGTACACTCTAGTAGGTGAATGTACCAGTTATTTTAGAAACCATTGCTATTCTTGAAAATGAAGCACTGTAATCGGTGTTGACTCAAACAGAAATCATTTCAGTGAAATTCCATTATCTAGAGTAATTTGTTTCTTTACTTTTGTTTTGTCATGTCATTGTAACTTATCTTGAACTCTTTACACTGGCTTATGTTTTTAGACCCTCTGTTTGGCTTGTCTGTATTGGTACATAAATTAATTGACACTTCAATTATTTGGATTTTCCCAACCTTCTGTTCTTTGAGTAAATTGCTTGTGGTGTGTCTCTAAATATCTAGAGCTTTGATTTGAAAGGTCATGCAGCGTTATCCTATGAAAAACAAAACTGCTGTGTATACAGAAAACAAACAGTGTCACCCAACACTACTGCTTTGCAGATTAAATTTTCTGTTGGAGTACTTGCTTTCTAATAGGCAACTACCTTAAAACATACATCACCACATGTACAGTACAATTAAGAATTGGTTTATGCTTAGCATACGTATATTGAGTTATGGATGCACGTTGGAAGTTTGGAGAGCACGAGGGAAGTGTAAGAGTTCTAAAAATCTAGCTTCTTGAACGCTTTCCAAACTTCAGCCATGTGCATCTATAACTGGACATACACACAGTTAAAATAATGAACCAGTTCTTTTACAACATAGTGACAATACTTTAGGTGCTAGGAAATGTTTAATTTGTGATTGACAGCAAAGTTGCAAGGTGTAAGGTGAAGAAAAACAAAGGATCCTATTCGCTAGTTAACAACATGCCACAATCAGTTAGCAGAGAATGATTTATCTCGGCTGATTTGTAAAGTTGTCAAAGAAATATTTGCTTCTTTTAATGAGTGACAATATAGGCAAGAAAGACAAAATACTCAATGGAAATGTCAACAAACAAAGTCAAAGTTTTCGTAAACAACTAGCTTGGTAAAAGTCTAATGGCCGAAGTAGGGTTTGGATCATTGAGAATGATGTTCGCAATTCGCCGTGCACAGTGCAGTTGTTGAAGAAGCACTAAGAAATTTGTAGTTTTGTCGTGAGCAACCACCACACTGTTATTTACACACATGATCTTACATATGCATGACCATGCGTATATAGAGATTTTTACCATGATTGCTCAATAGGTATTAGGTAGGAGAAGAGCGTGCACTATGTTATAATAGAAGTCTTTGTAGCCTGTCAAGTAAAAAATGGTGAAACCACGGGATTAACCAGGGAGAATGGTGTATGCTAGATTGAAGTAGTGATCTGCCTAATGCTACATTCACTCTATAATGGATCCACTTTGGATCCATTATAAAATTTGCATGTACTTGCATTCCGTTCACACTGTAGCTACTATCTGGACCGGTTTTGTACTCCTTATCCAGGAAGTTTTGTACCTGCTCCAGGAGCGGATACAGTTTGTGTATGTATCTGTACTTGTCTCATGTTGTACTGGCACAGTATGAACAGGTTAGTTTGGTTCATTTTCATACCAGGACACCATTTTTGTAGCTTGTGCTTTTTGCTCATGGATGAAAGGGGCGAGAAAACCTTACCGCTGTCTTCTATTGACAGGGAACTGCTATTGTATAACCAAATAAAAGTACAAAGCCACTGCAGTGTGAACAGGTGTAAAACTTGCATGGATCTAAACTGTACCTGTACAGATCCACTCTGTACTGGTACAGTGGTCTACAGTGTGAATGTAGCCTAAATTGCTGGCAGGCACATGAAGAGTCATTTAACTATTATAAGGTAACAACTGTTAATTCATAATTTTTAACTTAACATGCCAATTTCATGGGGTAAGGGAAAAAAGCAAAGGAAAATAGGAAGAAAATAATTTTTGCATTTCGAAGAGAAGTTGCTTTTATCAGGGATAAAAATTGGTGGTCGCACGGTCGCCAGTGGTGAGTTAAAACTGACCAGGGCTACCAAAAGCTAAGGTTTGATTGCCCAATGTGCGACTATGCTACAGAATTTGAAAAAGTTGCAATGTAAATTATGCGAAGTACAAAGTTAAAAACAACACTCAACATGTAGTTTAATTGGACTACTTTTCTCTTCATATCTTTGCCTGGACTCTAAGATAATCCATTTTAAGGAATTTTTAGTGGAAATTCCGAGCCGTTTTAACAGTGATTTCACGAGCGATCCACATATAGACGCCATTTTGATTTTGTGATTGCCACTTGACTCTGAAAAAAAAATTGAGGGCTTCTTCATTTTGGGATGGGCCACTATGAATTCAAGGAAACTGGCCCGACTGGCCACCAAGCACTGGAGTTAATTTTTAGCCCTGTTTGATGGTTCTATCCACAAATAGAACAGTCAACACCATACTGAATGGTAAATCCAATGGTTCCACAATGCAGTGCTGTGCAGTAGTCTTCTCAACAGTGATTGCATAGCATGGTTTTACCTTCAGATGAAAAAGCTAGACCCACAGTCCTTTAAAATAAAACAAACAATATTAACTCACCAGACATTAATCAGTTTTATATTTAGCTTGGAGAAAGCTGGCCATATTAGTAATATTTAGTAGTATGGCTAGCTCCCCCTTTTTGTATTTATAGTGCTACAATTGTTATAATAGTGTTTCACAATAATGATATTGATCTATAGGTTTAAGAAATGTGACCAATGCTACCACCACACCACCAAGAGGTTTTGAGTGTCTTTGCACAGATTGTGGAGAGCATCAGAGAGAGCCAAGGTGCAAGGCGCGCTTTGGCTGCTTCTCTTCCTTAAAAGGCGATAAGCACAAGGGATATATTTTAAGTAAAGGCTGTCTCGAGAATGTGGTCCATTACCAAGCCAGCTGCAGTAATAAAAAATACCTGATTGTATGTTGCCAGGAGGATATGTGTAACAGAAATATTACACCAAAAATACCTACAGAAGAGCAATGTAAGTGAAATTTGTGAACTATGTTTTTAACAGTTTTGTTATCTGTGAGACTGCTCTGCATGTAGTTCCAAGTTGGAAACTGTCAAGACTACAACTGGTTACAAAATAACCATGGTGCTCTGAATTAAAATACCTTCCCTTCTTTCAAACAAGGCCTTGGTGACATGCAAGCTCTGCTTTCTTCCTCATTCTTTTTAGAGTTATTGTAGTGGTATAAGTTCAAGTCTTCATGACCATGGGCACTTTCAAGGTGCCAGAACTTTGCAAAATAATAAATATTGAGACACCAAACAATTTACAAAACACCTTCCCTTTAATTAACATATTTGTTTTTCTTTTCAGCAGCTATAACTCCCACCATTGTCAGAGATTCAAATGTTAAGTTTATGGTTCTTAGCATTGGTGCTCCTATTGGGGCACTAATTGTCCTTCTCTTAGTTGTTTATGCTGTTTTTCGCCATCTGGAAGCAAGAAACCAACGTAACCAGGAAAAAGTAATGGAGGTGGAAGTGTTGAACAGTGTTTCCTGCAATGAGATTCGAGGTAATGGCTACCGTAAACTGCAGGAACTGCTGGAAACATCGGCAGGTAGCGGCTCTGGACTCCCTGTCTTACAGCAACGTAAATTTGTTCAAGACATTCAACTTCTTGAAGTGATAGGTGAGGGTAGATATGGTCGTGTTCACAGAGGCATACATCATGGGGAAGATGTAGCAGTCAAAATTTTCAACTCCAAGGAAGATGAATCTTGGAAACGGGAAAGTGAGATTTACAATACTAACATGCTGCGTCATGAAAATATTGTTGGATTCATAGCTTCTGATATAATATCTCGGCGCCAGGTTACAGAAATGTGGTTGGTCATGTATTATTACGAGAATGGCTCATTATATGACTTTCTCAGTAACAAAATGCTGTCCACGGACATTATGTGTCGTTTGGCACATTCTGCAGCAAGTGGATTGGCTCATTTGCACAGTGGAATCCAAGGAGTCCATGGTAAAGCTGCCATAGCTCACTGCGACATTAAATCAAAGAACATCCTGGTTAAGACAGACATGACATGCGCAATTGGAGATTTTGGTCTTGTTTATCACAAGGATAGGGATGAAACCAAAATTCCTCTCAACAGGCGTGTTGGCACAAAGCGATATATGGCTCCTGAAATATTAGATGACTCTTTCAAACTTCCTAAGACACTAGACTACTACAAGCGGGCTGACATATATGCTTTTGGTCTTGTGCTATGGGAGATTGCAAGAAGAACGTTCACAGCAGGTATGGTAAATGTGTTTGTTGTAATACATTAACCACAGACCATTTAGCTCAGTTGGTAGAGCACTGGACTACCGTGCGGGAGGTCGCAGGTTCAAAACCCTGGCTTGACCAACACTCATGGTCTTAAAATAATTGAATAGAAAGTGCTGCCTTTGTAATGACATCTGCAAATGGTTAGAATTTCTGGTCTTCTCAGATAAGGATGAAAAAACCGTAGGCCCCTGTAATGTGGGACATAAAAGAACCCATGGCACTGTTCGAAAAGAGTAGGGTGTGTTCCCAGTGTCATGGTCTATTGGACTGATTGTAATGCATGTATGATTATTTATATAGAATATGTGCAATATAAATGGAGTATATTAGTATTAGTATTATTATTAATTCATTGAAATTATAATCATGGTGTTATACTATTGTACTGTATAGAATATTTGTTAGCTGTTGTAATAATTATGCACTTTAAAATATCAGGTCCTGAGGGAAACAGTTAGTGTTATTTTCAGAGAGTCCTGATGTTTCCTGAGTGGGGTATAATTGCTAAATCACGCTCGGGATAAATTTAAAGGTAGTCAAGGTCACATGACCAAAAATCAACTGATGCCAGTCCCTGTTCAGTTGGCAATGAATAATAAAAGTCAATGATCAATTATTTCCCAAAGATGAAGCAAAATATTTAAACAATGATGTTTCTGTTGAGGAACTATCGGCTGATAGTTGCCCCACGGAAATTTGATGTTTTTAAAAAGCAAAGCTTCAAGGGCAAATATGCTAATTTTAAGAACATCAAATTTCCAAGGGGCAACAATCAGACTGATAGTTCCAAGACATATATACTCTATTACCGGTATCTTTATTGTTGACTACTAAATGTTCTTCTGCGTGCCAGTTGAAAGACAGTCAAAACCCACTAAATGCAGTTCAAATCAAATATTTATTTATGCCTATTTGGTATTTTTTGGGTACAACCTTACTGACAAAGATAGATACATCTTCTTCTCTGATTTCGGCAAAGCAAATAGCCATACCTATCAAAATTTACATCGATGAGTACTTTCCATCCAGGTATTTTCCTCGGAAGGGCACTATGAGCTGATTGTGCCTCTCTGCGGACGAACAATATCGCGCCACATGATCAATTTAAACCAATGCAATAAGAAAAGGAGAAAATTTAGTGGTGAACTATAATGCTACATACTTACCCAGATTGAGTTGATTACCTGTTTTTGCACAATTTTAAAGGTGGATATCAAGGAGGAAATTGAATAGTAGTTAATTATAAATTTGCAGGCACAGGGTCAGGATGGCAAGATATTTGACCCATTATATACTCTGTAATGTTCAAGTGAGGTTTATAAATATTAAACTGAAATACATTAAGGTCAATATCCTAGTGTTCTGATCAATGATATGGATGCTTGGCCAATAGGGTTTACATGTATTCTAATCCAAAATCTGCTAAGCATTTCATTAGGGAATGCATGCAGCTCTTGATAGCACTACCACTTAACTAATAATAATATATGGGAATTAAGACTCATAGAACTGTGTAGTACAGGTTTACCAGCATTCAGTTATCTTGTTGTTATAGTATATCTTAACTAGACAATAATTGGTTTAGTATATATATATATGTATATATACATTTGTGGTCTCAAACGTTTATTTACAGTCGTATTGATAAACAGTTTACTCTGCTGTTCATTGATTCATCAGGCATAAAGGCAGAAGAATACCAGCCACCATTTTATGACATGGTGCCACAAGATCCAAGCTTTGATGAGATGAAAAAAATTGTGGTCACAGAGATGAAAAGACCAACAGTTCCAAATAGGTGGATAGAAGATAGTGTAAGTGATTGATTTTCCAGGATCTTTAAGCATGATGCATGTCTATAGAAAAATTGGGTGTTCATCTGTGACACATGTTATGATGTTCAGTACCTTTAACTACTGCTTATCAGCCCCCCTTCAAGGTGCAACTAGTGGTGGTCATGTTAACAGATTGGCCTTCACTTACTGCTCAACAAAACATACCAATTGAAGTTAACAGCTTATCAAGTGACTTGGCACCCGCCAACTACTATAACTTATTCATTGCTTCATGTTCATAAGTTAAAAATGACAACATGATAGCATGCATGACTTGTGCTGGTCTCAGACTTAACAGAGCTACATGTACACTGTGCAATTTTGTATGCAGAATACAATAATGATTTAATATTATAAAATTATTGTTATTGTTGTTGTTGTTGTTGTTGTTGTTATTATTATTATGAATTTGATTTACTCCTTATATACCAATGGGTGCACGATTTTTTTCCCACTGGATTTGAGATGGATGGATATTTGCTCTTTCTGTAGCATTCATTTGACCATCTTAAAAACTCAAAGGGGAATGTGCTGATAGACTTTGTGGACATTCTGTAGCTTGTGTTCACCTTTTATTCTAAAGCAAGCTCAAACAAAGATATACAGTAAGTTGAATGAGCTTATAGTCTGCATTAATGGTATGCCTTTTGTCGCAGGCCCTTGAAGTCATGGCCAAAGTCATGAAGGAATGTTGGAAGCAGAATGCCTCAGCAAGACTTACATCACTCAGAGTAATGAAGAGCTTGTCGAAGCTCAGGGATACAATCTGTCCCCCACGACGAAACTGCTCTTTTTCAGAAGAGAATACAACCAGCACTGATGTAAATATCCTTGTGCCAGATGCCTACATGTAATTCTGTCATATCTAGAGAGTGGCAATCAGTGTCCATATAGTAACTTCTCATTGACTTTATATATAACGCAGTATTGTTAATGGTTTGAACCCAGGAGTCTGAGTAGTTGTTAGTTGAGTTTGATTTTCCAGTTGTAGGTAGTCCTGAAAAGAAACAAATGACTAATGCAGTGTTATTAGCATGCCAATGATATTGAATCGATAAACAGTAAGGCACTCATTAAGGATACACTATACACTGTACATTTGTTCTTGGAATTTGAAAGTCAAAGGATGGTTTGAAACTGTTGTGTTATCATGTTGTTTATAGGTTTGGTGTGTGAAATGTTTGTGGATAAAATAGTCATATACCAGCACAGAATTATAGTTGTTTAGAAAAAAACATGCTTGTAGCTTAAGACCATTGTTCAGCCTGGACTTGAAAGGCAACTAAATGACTGGAAAGTTTTTGTCTGCATTGTCTAGCTGCTTCAGACTTCTTCAGTACCTTGATTTTACATGAAGCCTTTAAATTTGATACAAAATCATGTAGCAAATTAGTTACTGCATGTTTTTGGAGAAATTTGTCATCTGAATTATTTTATAATGTCCAAGGACAAATCATCATCAGTGTAATGTTAATAGAGAAAGATGACCCATTTGTCTTTGGGAACAATAACATTATTGTTTTCTAATATTTTCTCACCACAAGGTGCCCACACGTTTTGTAGAAACCAGTACTTTGGAACTGTTAGTTTTTCAACAGTGTAGTTCTAACTTTTTTTATCTGTGGATCAAACCACAGAGCATAGTACTATGTTAACTTTTGTAACCCCTTGAGCACTGCTTTAAGTAACTGACAATTACTGTCAGTTTATTTTTAACCACAATGCTTAGCTACATGTAGCACTGCAGGTGTACTTTTTGGCAAACAAGTACATTAATTATTTGCCATAATTTCTAAAGAAAACAGGAGCACAGAATGAGGTAGAAGGTTTACCCATCTATCAGTTGAGGGCTTGGTGGATTGCCAGCTTGGTGTGTGCTGGTGTAGCAGAGAGTGTGCCTGGAGATATTTTCTGTTGTCCTTCCTTTGTCCCCTTCCTCCGCCATCTCTTGTTTAAATAATTTGTGATGGCAGCAAGCATCATTTCTTTTTTTGAAAAAAAAAAGAAAAGAAAAAAAATTAAATAAAAAATATGCCTGCAGGCTACAGAGCATTCTGGAAGTGGGATGACAGATTACTGGTCTTGGAGAGATATTTTTGGGCAGCTTATTGATGTAAGTTGGAATCCTTGAAAGTTTTTACTGGTTGGTAATAACTATAAAGAGACATATTTGTATGGCATATGATATTGCTGGGCTGTAACTAGGAACATTTGCATGGTTTAAATTCATTTTGACTAGCTTAGAATTGAGACGTAGCCATGATATTATTTAGCATGAATATTGGGTAAACTTGCAATACGATTAGCCACTCAGTGCTGGCTGTCATAATTTATGATACATGGGCCTCTAATGTCATGACATTTAGTTAGATGTATAAAACTTACATGAAGCAAACAAATATTGTTTTTTTTTTTTTTGTTGGATATGGATAAATGGATGAGTTGGATATGCTTATCAGTAAAAATTTCGATAGCAACATCTCGGTTTTGGTAGGCTTATGGTTAATGGCAAAAAGGCCTTGCCTGCATTACATCAACTGCCATCTGATAGAAACCTTTAGCATCCCATCAACTTCTCAGTTGAGCACCTATAGTTGCTATAACGAACAACATTGGTATATGTACTTAAGGTAACCAACGTTAGGGGTCAGCATTGCTGCAAATATCAGAAGACAAGTCAAGAGGTTTGAGCTTTAAGGCCAGCGCAATACCTTAGGGCTAACCCATGATTGTACCGGCAGAGGGAAATTTGGCATCTTATGGTGATGCTGCAAATTGCTTCCACCCTGGTATTATATTGCTTTACTTGTTAACTAATTAGGCATCATTAATTGATTTTAAAAGGTCCCAGTCCAATAGGGCCAGTGAACTTAATAATTATGCAGTGCAGTTGATTAATGTGCATTAATATTAGTAACGGTAATCGTACGGTTTTTCTCGTTCAATTTGGAATTAATTTGCACGAGTTACTTTTTTTTAAAAGCTGAAATTGAACGAGAAAAACCGTATGATTACTTATTAATGATGCAAACATGAAAAAAAGTATTGGCCACAGTAAACCTTTCTTGATTCATTGTTTTTTCTCACTCAAGAAAACTTTTTGAAAGTTTCCGCAGAAAATATTTGTCTTCATTTTGCGTGATATCATTGGCTTAGAAAATTTCCTTATATCTTTCAGCCAGTCATAATCCAGAATTTCGATGTGTAAGTTGCACTGGTGTGACACTTTTTGCAATGGTGTTACACTTGAATTGCACTGCTCTCGGCCAATCAGAATTGAGTAATTTTTTTTCATTCATATTATTGTCTTAATCAAAGCTATATAGCTGAATGTTTGCTTGTTTGACTCATTATTAACTCGCTTTTTTTAGGATGTTTATGTATGTTTTGGCCAGTTTTTCGTTACTTTTTTTCAGTGTTTGCTTAGATAATGTGGTCGTTTCTTTCGTAAAAAGAAACAACAGACAAAATGTAATTAAGACGTAAATTGGATGAGATGATGTTACGTGGTTGAGAAAAACCTCGTTTCTGTTTAATTTCTCTCGGGCAATTTCTGCACAGCAGACAAGGGCCACGATTTAATAAGAGAGATTATGCTTAACTCTTTTACTCCCAGGATCAAATTAGCAAATCTCATTGGTCTGTTTTATACGCTTACTAATATTCTAGTTTGAAAAATTTGTATTTAGATCAACTTATATTGCTTGAGTTAATGAATAATTCTCCATTACTGTTCTTTTGACAGTGTAGTAATATTATCAAGAGAAGTTACAGTTTGATCACTCATTGTAGTAAAAGGGTTAGTAAACGTATGAGAACATGTTTGTATGACTTTAGGATTACAGAGTTTGAGTTACTGTCCTGTTAGTTTCCGATTACCAAGATTGGCAGGTTAGAAAGAGGCTAGTCAAACAGTAATTTTACAATAACTGAGCGAATTCTCGCGCGCTGATTGGCTAATTTTTATCATCAATAAGAGTACAGACACATAAAATTTTAATTTATGCAAGGTTTTTTCGCGTGATAAGTGAGCTGTCAAACAGTCAGATTTTCACCCAATCAAATTGTATTACGTGTTGTCACAAGCCAATGAGAAGGCGAGAAAAGTTATTGAGCATAGTTGCGCCCTGATTGCGTCAATTTAAATAAAATTCAGCATTTTTCGAGTTTACTTGCTGTTTACTTGCGTTTTCTTTTCATTTAAGTCTTCATTTGACCTTTTTCGCGTTTTGTTATTGTAAAAAACAAATTGACGTCAGTTTTTTATGCGTCTGTCCTCTTATTGATGATAAATTGCGTCATAACATTGTCAAAGTTTGTTGTAGATCCACTCGCCTATCGGCGTCGTGGATCTACAACACTTTGACAATGTTATGACGCAATTTATCATCAATAAGAGGACAGACGCATAAAAAACGGACGTCAATTTGTTAATCGTACAGATAGAGTTAGAACCTCCAGTGAGTTTAAATCGTCGTTACCACGAGTGCCGCCGGGAGTTTCATGAAGAGTCCTGTACTGGGACTTTGGCTTAGTCACGATTATGTACCTGCCAACTTTTTCTGAGTCAAATTTGTGTGATTTTCGTCTCGTCATGACTGGGATTTCCGACCATTTTCCAAAGACTTCCGAACGTTGTCGGAAATGTCCGCGGATGCTCCGACGACCTTTGAACACCTCCGAAGTGAAGTGGTTTGAAGCTTTTCCAATGGCTTTCGAAACTCGCATTTTTTTTGCATGCTGTGATACAGGTAGAACACGAAGTATACATTGAGTGCACGTTTGGCATGTGTTTTGGCAAATGGAATTAAATTTTTGTTACTATTGTGTTAAAAACCAATTCGTCTGAATATGCGAGTTAGGCATGCGAAACTGTCTCCAGTGAAATCGTGAGAGTTGGTAGGTATACGACTTGTTGTATAACTCAACCAAGAACACTTAGATGACTTTATAGATGGTAAATCAGAGTTCAATATACTTTAATGAAATTCCTGTGCACACTAGCCTCAGCTTTGGCGGATTTACATCAATAAATTAAAAGTTATGGATATGCACGAGAGTTGTGCAGTTACGTTTTCATTAAACCGTAAGCAGTCTTCCTTCTCTCCATAGCCATACACGATGCTTACACCACGTACCTACCGCGGCGAGCCGTGAAACCGCAAGGTCGGAGAAACGCGGGCGTGGCCCTCATCGTTGTTCCAAATCGTTTATATAAGGCTCTAACGTTCGCGCGAAGGATTTGAGGCAAAAGACAGACTGATCGCAAATTAGATTTTCCTTTTTTAGCCACTCATTCTTACTCTTTGATCTTTTTGTTCACCTGATTTGATCAGAAAGTTCATGTTGCCAACGGCAGCTGTCGTAAGGTGTCGTGCTATTGGTTCGCAGCCCAAGGGATCAACAAAAGAAACAAAAGAGAAAATTTCCCTCGATTTAAGAACAATTTGGCTACAGCACCTTCTGTTAGGAGTTGCACGAAAGTTGCTACACAGCCGTTTTCGCAGGCACTGTATTGGTCGAAATCCGTCACGTGACACGGTATATACCAACGAAAATTGAGAAACAAGCATAATTTGACATTCGCGCTATTTCAGCCTGAAAAAAAAGGCTGGAACGGGATTCGGACTCGGCAGGTTAATGGTCGGTCAAGGACGCGGGCTCCGTTAACGAGATTGTGTTTGGTCACAAGTCGCTGTCGAGATCCTAATGCGCATGCTTGGTCCTAATGCCTTTTAGAGGGATGATGTTAACAAGAAACCTCAGGATTTAGTACATGCTTAGAAAGTCCGTGTTAATGCAGATATGCTTGTAGTCTTAACTACTTTTCCGCAACCTGAATGAAACGCGGGCTTTTAGCCCCACGTTTTGAAGAAAACGGCCTTGGAGTGGCTAACTGGTGTGTTGCTCTTGCAACCGCTTGCAGGAGATAAAGCCCCATGTTATCTGATTGTAGAACCCTGAATAGGGAGCTTAAAGATGCAAAATACGATCTCGAAGACGACCAAGACGGCACCAAACAACAGCAACACAATGAAATTGCACTGTAATAACATACATGCAAAAATTTCGGATCAATGTCAGTATCTAGACAACCGTGCACCTGCCCCTCCCCTAACCCAACATTAACGCTAACTTTTTAACTTATTATACTTATTTAACTTATTATACCTTGTTGGGTTAGTGGAGGGGCTGGTGCATAGTTGCCCAGATTCTTCCATTGATCCAAAATTTCAACGGGCTTATTGGCTGAGAGCACGTCAATTAATTCCAAACAGTGCATAAAGTTGAAATTCAGTGCAGAAAGAAATTGAGAGCAGAAATTTGAAATTAAACTTTTGCACGTAGATTATTAACAAGTAATGAAATGATTTTTAGTGCAATTTTATTATACAGGCACTTGTGAATTTTTCAAAGACAACAAATTGCACTTGCCCTGCAATTACTTTTACTTGTGCTTATTTATTTCAAATTGCACTGAAAATCATTTGATTACCTTGTAAAACAAGCCTGCTGCCATCATCAGTTGGTACAGGATGAAAACAAATTCATTTTTTCACCGCCGGGTTCTGTCGTCAGTGACTATGACAGACAATGGTCCAGTGTGTTTTGAGAAGCGTATTATTACTTGTAAGTGGTGTCTCTTCCTTGTAAGTAGCTATTGTCTTGTAACTATTGGCATTGTTACAACAATAAAAATTTAAGTAGCCAAAAAAAAAAGAACCGATGCATCTGTTCCAAAGTGAAATTACTTGCTACACAATTAAGTCACCTTGCTTCATGAATTGCATCTCAAAACACGCCGACAGTAGACTGTACTGAAATCTAAATAAGATGTTACTTCTGGGCAACGAAAATAGATGAAAATTACATTGAATTGCGGCGTGACAAAAGTCAAGCATTAATCTCGATATAAAGAACATTTTGCTTGTTTCCCTTCAAATTCGCTTTAATTATCGATCATTCGAAGTTCTCTATATAACGAACCCTCGATTTAAAGAAAACATTTACCCAGTACCCAGCGACTTCGTTAAATCGAGGTTCCACTGTACAAGTATGCTCAAAATCATATTTTCGCTATCCAGAGCCTTTTGTAGACTTTACTACAAAAATGGATGAACCAGTCGCTTACCCTGTCTTTTCTTTACTGTCTCTTTCCTACTGTAAATACCCAGTAAACCTTATCTTATGCCCCATTGACACCAACTTAACAATCATTTTAGCTAAACCATAGTTAGTAGTTAGTACTAACTATGGTTAAACCAGGTTTTAAAACGTGAAAATTGATAACCGAACACTGGAACACGGGCTTTTACACAGGATTCAAATGAACTGTAACATGTTTTTTTTTTTATATTTGTGCTTAATTTTGTAGTCGACAACGTCAGTAAGCAGCCTTAGGAAAGGAAACGGTTTTAAGCCGTGTTTAACTAAGCAGCATTTAAACATGTTTAGGCTTTGGTCAGTTTGAACGGGGTATCAGACGTTTTTCTAGGGCTCCATTCTCTCTCTCTGGGCGGAAAGAAATGAATGCTAGTGAAACGTCTGCGCTCACAGGCATTCACAGGCTAACCTTATCTGCGTGTTGAAATCATGTACTGATTTTTCAATCGGCTGAAATCAGCACAACATGGTTTTTAAATTGACTACTTAATTAATAATTAGCTGATGACTAATTACTGATATACCCTCAGAACAATTAAGTCCCCCTTATCAGATGTGCAGATGATCGATCAGTTTTGTAGTACACGCATTTGTAACTGGAATGCCCCACTAGGTAGCCTAACTGATTTCACTTGTTGAGTGTCTGGTACACCTTACAACACTGTGTAGTTGCTTGACTGGCTCTTTAAAGGCCGTGAACTTCCTCTACAGGCATCTGTATAGATATTATCATATATATCAAATTAAAGCGTTTTAGGTTTTATGCAATCATATGGTAAAAGCTAGGAATTCGTGGTAACTCACTTTTTTAAGTTGTGTCCTTGAAAACATGCAAAAAAACGTTTTATTATATAGATACTGATGAAATACCAGGATTTTTCCTTTTACTAAAAAATCATATCTTCATCGCGCGCAGTGAAGATATCATTTTTATCTTTCACGTGTGAGGATATTGGTGTCGCCATGGTTACCAACATGATTAGCCAATTACAAGAGAGCTTCCCGCTCAGACGCCAGGCCGGTTCTTTTGAAATTTCATTCAAAACATGTCTTCGAGGTGCGAAGGCGGTACGGTTACCGGTGACTCTCTCGATGAGCTGCCAAATTTTCACATCGATATTTTTTCCGAGCTGGTACAACATCCAGGAAGATTTGCCGAAGTTGTTTTATATGGAAATTTCACCAGTATCTATAAAATAAACAGAACATTACATGGCCGCTTGGAGATACGAAATTTCTTTTCTCGTGTTGAAAAAATATTTCACTCGTTCGCTGCGCTCACTCGTGAAATATTTTTCAACTCTCGAAGATAAATTTCGTATCTCCGCGCGGCCATGTAATATCCTCTATTACTTATCAGCCTTGCAGTGGAGATAATAAGGAGTCAAATGCCTGAGTTGTATATACCATCGCCACCTAGAGAACCTAGCAACGTAGCTACCGTTACCATTTAACATTAACATTGCTATCTATTCAAAAAGGAGAACAACTTTAGCCAAATAAAGTGTTAATCCCGCAGTAAAAATCCCAGATCTAACTCTTTGTACTGGAATAGCTGTAGTTTTGTGAAGACTTCAACATTGATTTCAAAAATGGTCTGTTTAGCTTACCTGCATTTTTCATCCAACTTTCCACATTGAGCCCAATCAACAAAGCCACAGCAGTACAGAAAATTATCAGCCCGACAAAGATTAATTGGAAATGAATTTTTGGGAAATTTATGTCGGTTTGGATTCTGAAGTCACTTCATTTCGTAAGCTAAAGTCATTTTTTCATGGATCCGAATGACTATGACGAAGGAAGTGTCATTGTTGTTTTAGGGTTTCTTGCACGTGTCTAAATTTTAAATTCAATTGAATTTCCAGTTTAGCTGTAGTTGATTCTAACAAGGGACTTTAATTTAAGATACTGTACATGTGACCGACGAACTACAGACGGGAAGTGATCATAAATTGGGACTGGGAAGAGACCTGATCCCACCGTCGCGAGCTTACGACTGTACGTAGTCGATCGAAGAATTTCACGTAGCGAGGAAGTTGGCGACGGTGAGAAGAAAGGTAGGAAAAAAATATAAATTTTTTATTTCGAAATGAATAGAATCTGCTCTTCCACTTCCTTATCTACCACAAGTTTGAACCCACACGCAATCTTGGCGGTTTGTTCTCGGTCTCGAATCTCGCTGGTTTTCAGCTATAGGCAGAAATTTGGCGGAGTTACGATTTCGAATACCAGATGCTCCTGGGCCACCAAAATGCTATGTTAGCGAATTGATCAGCTTTATTCTGTGAAATGAAGAGAATAAGTGGTTCCACGTAAAAACGAGGAACCCAAAAATTGTACACATCAACTTATTTAGCACTTGGGGGTTTGCTCCAAGTCTCCGGCAATTATCTTTTTAAGAACCCGCAGTCGAGAATTTAGGCGTTGAACATGTTGAGTCTTACAATAATGTGATGCTCTTGTATTTCTGACTTTTTGGAAAGAAATTTGTGTTATAAAAATATGCAAAGGTAAACACTGCTGCTCTACTGTAGTGTGTTGTCCGTAGTCCGCCAA